>JAGIQG010000003.1:44708779-45308779 GCA_024679065.1 Sphyrna mokarran | reverse complement strand
ACTCAGTAAGCCTGAACAGAGATTGCAGGGGATGTCAACACCATGGGATAGTCTCTCAAACCTGGCTTCAGTGCTGCAAGAAGGTTAATGACTTCATGCAATTCACTGAGGTGAGTGCACCACAAACTGTTTACCCTGTCACCATCAATGTGACAAGGCATGAATGTAACATTGGTAGAAAGAGCATATCTACTTGGTCACTGGCAATGACCAGGCAGCAGCACTGGCCGCCAGGGGTATCTCCGTGCGAATGACCCTTTGTCAGAGCCTGTCATCTGGACTCGAAATGTTGGCTCTATTCTCTATGACAGGTGCTGTCAAGCCTGCTGAAATTTTCCAGCTTTTTCTGTTTTTGATTTAGATTCCAGTATCGCAGTATTTTGCCTTTATCTATGTTAGTCTGATCCTTGCTTGATGCTCTTTCTCTCCAGTCAGCATTCACAGCATGTACCAACTGAGTCCTCTGGGAGCATGGAGCAAGTTATGTTCAAAGTGACCTCAAGAAATACTGTCCAAAATGGTTGGATGTGAGCACATGGTACAATACACTGAGGAAGTTGTCCTTATGTCCATAACTCCTCAAGAAATCATTAGTATGAAAGGATGGAATATAAATGGAGAGTCCAAACCTAATTCGGTGACAACTTTTAAATTAAAATCTTCCCATACACAAACATGGAAAGATGGAATTCCACTGAAGTGCCAAAACAAGAACAAGTTCTTGTTAAACATCTGCATAATGTTTTGCTTGGTTTCTGAAGGAAGAAAAATGTAGCACAAGACATAAAAATAGTTTATTTACTTAGTTTACTTATTTAGTTACTTTAGTCACAAGTAAGGCTTACATTAATACTGCAATGAAGCCACTGTAAAATTCCCTTAGTCACCACAGTCCAGGCTTGTTCAGGTCAATGCACCTAACCAGCACGTCTTTCAGAATGTGGGAAGAGCACCCAGAGAAAACTCATGGACATAAGGGGAGAACATGCAAACTTCACACAGACAGTGACCCAAGCCTTGAATTGAACCTCAGTCCTTGCCGCCCCTATATATATATCAGCATATAAAATCCTGATGGCATTCTTGGTGCTGAAGCAAAGGAGATTGAAGTGATTGCAACAGCTATAGGGATTTTATTTTCTGTAATGTTGCCAGGAAGGCAACGACATGGCTAAAAGATTGCAAACACTAACTGCACTTTTATCCAGAGAGTCACTGTGATTTCCATGCTGTTAGATTAACAATTAACATTGCCCTCACCATTGACCACTGCAGTGAGAAGTGTCAAGAGCAGGGAGAACCTCTTCATATGGTCTTTGTTAATCTTACTAAGATTTTTGATGTACTGAGCAGAAGTAGCCTCTTCCAATTGTTGGAGAGAGTTGGTTTCCTTTCAGTCTGAATTGTTCTTTCCACAAAGGATTTTTTGTTAGACAAGGATATTTAGGGTTACAAAACCAAGTCAGGTAACTGGGGTTAAAAGCTCAGCCATGATCTGATTGAATGCTAAATAGCCTGCACCCGTTCCTCTGTTCCTATATATATGTTCCAACTTATGAAATCGATAATCCAGCATGATGGTAATCAATCTGACAGTTTGCATCAGTCTGATGAAGGCAGTGATCTAGAAAGGAAATAAAAACTGAAAATGCTAGCACTTGTGGAAGGTTATCAAGCTGAAATGTGAATCCTATTTCTTTGTCAACAAATGCTCTTTGACTTGCGGAGTATTTTTAGCATTTTCTGTTTTCATTTTAGATTTCGCACACCATCAGTGTTTCACTTTTGCACCGGTGTTCACCAGCTATGCCAGAAACTGTGAATCTAGGATCAACTGTATTAGATAACTTCTCTCTAGATGATGAGCTGGATTCTTGCATTGGAAAGACAGTAAGCATATTTGTCCAATTGAATAAATCTGTGTGGACCAATAGGAAATTAACATTGAACACCTAGATGCAGATCTACTTAAGGTGCATTTTGAACTTACTGTTGTACGGTAACCAGCTCAACTACATGCAACAGACATAAAAGAATACTAACTTCTTACCATACTTGGTGTCTCCATCATAATCTAAATATCATATGGGAAGATAAAAAATTCTTGATTCTAAGATGAATGAGCTAAATAGCCAACTTTCATAACTTCTCCCAAGGCACCTCTCCATTGGTTTAATTATCTCTACTGGAAGGAAAGGTTGGTATTCCGAATGATCCTTTGTATGAAGAACTTACAGACACTTCCAACTCATCGAGCCAACTTAGGCACAGGCCCAAAGATGTTTTAAGATTGATGCTGTAAGCTGGGAAAATATAGCTAACAATGGAAGTTATCGGTGGATTGATTTGATTTATTATTGTCACATGTATTAGTACACAGTGAAAAGTATTTTTTCTTGCATGCTATACAGACAAAGTGTACTGTTCATTGTGAAGGAAAGGAGAAAGTACAGAGTGTAATGTTACAGTCGTAGCTAGGGTGTAGAAAAGATCAACTTCTCTACATCCTAGAAGTAAGTCCATTCAAAAGTCTGATGGTATCAGGAAAAAAGCAGGGGCTGTGCTTCATAAAGGAAAGACCTGCATTTATACAATACTTTTCATGACCACTAGGCTTCTCAATGTGCTTGACAAGAAATTAAGTATTTTTAAAATGTAGGCCGCGATTTTCCCATTGTGATTTGCAACTTTTCTGTCAGGTGGCAGTGGGAGATGTGCGTGTCCGGCCTTGAACAGGGATTTGCGCGTGTGCCGGGAATGCATGCGCATCACCCAGAGGTTGCGAACAGTTGCTGGTCAGATCACGCTGGAACCGCAGGGAAGGCAGGTAAGTAATTTAAATCTTTTTAAAATATGTTTTAAATATGTATATTTGTTAATTATAGGACCTGAAAGGTGCCGATTGAATTTCCCGCTCCGTCAAGAGTACTTCATTTGGCGGTGTTTAGAGTGGCTCCCCGTGTTTGGGGAACTAGCAAGAGACCCCGCTGGAATGAAGGGAGGGCAATCCCAAGGAGGTTGGGCGGCAGGGAGAATGGTGCCCCCTGAACATGGGCACCCTGGGTCTGCCAGCCTGCACCCTGGCACTGCCCAAGAGGCAAAGTGACCATGTCCAAGGGGGCACCTTGACACTGCCCACCTGGGCATTGGGTAGCGACAAAGGGTTGTGGTCTGTTATGGATGGATCCTAGGGACAATTGGTGGGAGTTGCGGGGGGGTAGTGAGGAATCCAGCTGCCGCTCAGCAGACAGGATCGGTCTGGGATGGAGGGAGGGCAGCGATTGGGGCGGGCTGGGTGGATTGGTCTGCTGGGGGAGGGGTGGCGGTGGCCTGCCTCCAGTGGGGGAGGGTCTGACCCGGGGGAGAAGTCAGTAGGGCTTGGGGGCCTACTGAGATGAGTGGGGAATCGCCACTGCTGCGGGGCAGTAGTGGGCTGGGACAGTGAAGATTCAGGGTTAGGCTGAGAATTGTTGGGGAGCTGTGATCGGGCTGTGCAGTTGTGGGGGGGTGGGGGGGGGTGACTGAAGTACTGTGGGGGTCCTGGGCTAGCCAGCAATCAGGGAGATTGACAGATCGGTGTCACTGTGCAAATGCAGAGCTCCAGAACTGTCAAATATGGTACGAATAGGTCATGCTGCCCCCAGGGTTTTTAATGAGATTCATAACTGGGACCACAGAGTGCAGAGATTCAGGTGAGATGCTGAACTGACAAAAGTGGAGATTAAGAACACCTGTCCCATCAATTCAGCACTTTTGGGAGATTTGCGGCAGACAATTTTATGCATAGCAAACTCCCAGAAACTACAATTTGATAAAGACCATATAACATATTATTTCGTAATGTAGGCTGAGGAATAAATATTTGTCAGTGCATCAGGGATAATTATGCTGTCCACCTTCATAATAATGGCATCTTTTTTTTACATCCACTCAAGCAGGTGGGATCTCTGTTTAAAATCTTACCTGACTTTAAACTCACCTAAGGAAGGAGCAGCAAATACTCCAAAAGCTAGTTGCTTTTGCTACCAAATAAACCTGTTGGACTTTAACCTGGTTTTGTGAGACTTCTTACTGTGTTTACCCCAGTCCAGTGCCGGCATCTCCACATAAAGTCTCATCTGACAGACTGCACCTCTAATAACAGTACTCTCAGTACCGTATTGGAGATTTTTGTATTGAAACCCTGGAACGGGATTGAATCCAGAACCTTGGGACTCAGAGATGAGAGTGCTATCAGCTGAGAACAAGTGAAAAATAAAACAGACCAGAGAAGAAAGTCCTCAAGAATGAAACTGCATTTAATTTGTCATATGACCTTGTGATTTGTGCCTGCAGAATCTGTGGCAATGACTGTTGCTGAAGAATTGTACTTTTCAGTCGCTTACAATGTTGCAGGGATGGCACATTAAACTGGTGGCTGACACTATCCTATTTTTAAGAAGGATAGTTGCCAAAAGTTTCAAATCAAGAGTTTCACACACATACTCAGACATTGAAATGAAAACAGAAATTATTTTTATTATTTCATACCTCTAGCAACTGAGCCCCCATCCCACTTTCTCCAGTATTTTGCTCCATTTTTTCTCTTTAAATCTGGCCCTTGTACCGCACTCCAACAATGCAAATAACATGCTACTGTCAAATAGATATTTCCACTGATGCTGATCATGTGGAGACTGAATGCTTGGCGAGGGGCGTGACCGTGATGTGTGCGTGTGTGTATGTATGCTGGCTTGTGTACCTCCCTCTGTCTCTCCCAGCGAGTAGGGGTCACTGGGTTAAAATAAAGGAGACAAGCCAGTCAAATTGTGGAGGAGAGGGTGCTGAGATGTAACTTGTGTTGCAAATTATTATTATTATTAATATCATTAATAATAATAATAAGCCGAGCCTTCCCTCCCTTCCAGTGGAGGTCAGCAAGAGCGTCAGGCTGTGAGTGAGTGAGTGAGAGTGCATATCAGTGGGAGCAGGGCTAGAGCAAAGAGGCAGCAGCAGGAGCAGGAGGAGGGAGGCAGAGGTCGAAGCTGCTCCCAGGGAAACCGCACTCGGCCCCTCTCAGGGTAATAATGATTCACAATGAATCAGAGAGACCCCTTGATACATCTGTTTGCTGGCGGGTAGGTAACATTACATATTTACTGGGCTTTTGTTTTTGTGTGAGGAGGTGAATTTACTGAGCAACACCATTTAAAAAATATATTGAAGCTTCATTAAATTTGTGACTGCACAAGGTGTATTGTTTATTTTGTTTTGTGTGTGTGTGTGTAAAATGCGTTGTCTCTCGCTAATCCCTGGCTGTGTGGAGCAGAAGCCGCTGGTTTATGTTCTGAGAGATATTTATTTATTTATTTATCATTGGCAGTGGGTGTGCGTTGCCAACTAATTGGTTCACACTTTTCCAGCCGCCCGGGGGGATCAGCTTTTATTATGATTTATTTTCATTTTTTTTAAAGAGATTGCAATGATTTTGAAAGTGTTTGGGTCACCTCCCTGTGATTGTGCGTTGGGTTTTGGGGAGGGGGGTGGTGGGGAGCGCAAGGCCTCGCCAGTCCCCGGCTCTCGCCTGGCGGCTCTCCCGCTCTGCCAACGCTCGGTCCCGGCTACCGGAGGCAGACTGATATCGGTGCTCTGAAAATATGGGGAACTCTTCCCCTCGGCATTTTTTTTTTTTGGGGGGGGTGGGGAGGAGGAGAAATAACTATGGGTTTAAAATTTAGCCATGTCTGCCAGTGATGTGCCCTCCCTCCTTTTTTTAAAGTATTCTCACAATTTGACAAACGAGAGTTCAATCTTGGGTTTCCTCCCCTCGAATTTTCTTCCATAACCCATTGATGGTTTAATAGCCCGAATCAGTTTGTGAGGGGATGAAAAGCAAGGTTCTGTGAACACACAAACTACACTCTTTGCCCTCAATTTTCAGCAGCAGCTTCCTCACTGCAGGTAGTGAAACTTGCTGCAAGGTTTACACACATTACTAGTTGTCTTGTCTCTGATTTCAGATTCTTGCAACAGTCCTCTTATTTCCATCAATATTTAATGTGAATGATTAGAGCAGTTTATTTGACCCAGCTCAATTATGATGGCTTTGAGGCTTACGTGCAAGTATTCTTATCTTTCTCTGTCTGGTGGAGTTTGGTAAGAAGTCTCACAACACCATGGTAAAGTCCAGTGGTTTATTTGGTAGCACTGTGTCGATATGCACAATCTTATTGGAGGTCGTCTCCACTTGGAGCGGGCAGTTTGCAGTGTCAGTGATCTCCATGATATGGAGATGCCAGTGTTGGACTATGACAAGTAGTCCAAGAAATCTCATGACACCAGGTTAAACCTGTTGAACTTTCTCCTGGTATTGTGAGACTTCATACTGTGCTAACCCCAGTCCAATGCCAAAATTACCATATCATGCAATTTTCATTGAGTGCATTGGTTTCCTCTGGATGTGGTTTCCTCCCACAGTCCAAAGATGTACTGGTTAGGTTATTGGCCATGGTGTTGAGGACTAGCTGGGTAATTACATGGGATACCAGAGTAGGACCTGGGTGGAATTGTAGTTGGTGAGGACTCAATGGGCCAAATAGCTTCCTTCTTCACTGTAGGGATTCTATGATCTATTCCACTCCTTCCCTCCTGGCTGCCATTTTTGTATATTTTGCAAACAGTTTTCTTTTGGTATTGTCTCTCTGCTCTTCCAATCTGCCATTATCACCACAACCTCATAAAAACAAATCTTTGACTCGAGTATTCTTGCATCTACTATATCACCTCTAACCTCCCTTTCCCTCAACTCCTTGAACGTGTTATCACTTCCCAAGTACCAGCCTATCTTTTTTAACATGCTATGTTTGAAATCCTTTAAACAGATTTCTGTCCCGCCCCATTGTAGAAACATTCTTAACAAAGCTACAAATGACATCTTAATGGGCTGTCACAAATATAAGCTATTCTTTCTCATCCTTCTCCACATGTCTTCAGCCTTTGATATGGTTGATTACAACAGTCTGCCTGGGTGGAACTGCTGTCTCAGGACGAGGAGTCAGGAACAAGAATAGGCCATTTGGCTTGTCAGCCATTGACTCCTTTGTCTATCAAGAATCTAACATAACCTTGAATAAATTCAATTTTTATTGACTAATAACCTATCGTGAGAAAAAAAATTCTTCTGTTTTAAATGGAAAACCTCTTCTTTGAAATTGTCCGCATAAGAGAAAGCATCCTGCTGGCATCCATCCTGTCAGGTCCCCCCAGGATCTTGTATATTCCAATTACCATCTCATTCTTCCAAACTCCAATAGGTCATCTCAGAAATGAGTCTGGTGAATCTTCTCTGAACTGTATCTAATGTCATATCCTTCTTAAAATATGACCAGAAAAGTAGACAACACTCCAGATGTGTTCTGGAAAAGGTCATGGAGGACTGCAGCAAAACTTTCCTTCTTTGAAATTCCATTCCCCTTGCAATAAATGTAAACGTTCCATTTGCCTTCCTTTAATCACTTGCAGTACCTGTATACTAACCTTTAGGTGATTCACACATCAGGACACCCAGGGTTCTTCTATACTGCAGAGAGCTGCGGCCTTTTTTTCATTTAAATAGTATACCATTTTTCCTGCCAAAGTTCACATTTTCCTATGCAATACATTTTGCTAACGTAACCTGTTCAACCTATCTGTATCCCTTTGTATGTTCTTTACCTCCTCTTGATAATTCATAACCATCTTTGTGCCATTGGCAAATTTAGTTACCATGTATTGAGTTGCTTCGTTCAAGTCATTGATTTAGATTGCAAATGGTTAACTCCCCATTGTAGTTTCATTGTTCATACCCTTGGTTAAATTTAAAACATTAGTCTGAAACCCACACTTCTCACCTTCAACTAAGCTTGAAATTCTGTTATGTTATCATAGAATACCTGCAATGTGGAAGGAAGCCATTTGGCCTGTCGAACTTGCTCCAATAACAATCCCACCCAAGTCCTATCCGTGTAACTCCACGTATTTACTCTTGCTAGTCTCCCTGACACTAAGCAGCAATTTAGCATAGCCAATCAACCTAACCCACACATCTTCAGACCAGGGAGGAAATCAGAGTGTTCACAAGAAATCCATGCATACAGAAGGAGAATGTGCAAATTCCACAAATACAGTCACTGTTGCTTAGAGATTTGTTTACAGTGAGGTTATCAGTTAATCCTGTCTCATTACTCATAACCAGAGTAGCCTGTTCTGAGATGCTAGAAGTATTGCCCTAAGAAACTGACCTGAATACACTAATTTTTAAATCTGCCTTTGCCAATCTGATTCTCCCAATCTATACCTACATTCGACTCACCCATAATTGTTGCAGTCCCTTTCTTATATGCACAATATATTTCTTTCTTTAGAATCTGTCCTACATTGTGGCCACTGTTAGGTACTTGCAACAATTTCTGCAAGAGACCTTTCAGTTTAACCCAAACCGATTCCACATCTTGCTCTTTTGAGCTTGGACTGGGCTTTCTTTCATTTCTGTACTAATGTCATCCTTACTTAAGAGCTATCCTATCACCTTTTCCCTGACATCCTATCTCTTTGCAGTAAATGCTCTGTCTCTCTCTGTTACCCCGCCCCATCCCCCATTTCTTGTATACGTGTTTTGGTAACATCAATTGAAAATACAGCATTGGTTTTCACATGTACACTGACAGTTCTGCCTCACCAATACCACTCCTTTCTGTTAAAGTGAATACTGTTAAATTATTGGATAAGAAATTTATATCAATTGAATATTGGAAAGACTGAAATTATTGTTTTTGGTCCTCACTCCAAACTCTGTTCTCCAGTACTAACTACATCTGTCTTGTCTAACAACTGTCTGAGACTAAGCCAGACTGTTTGTAACCTTGGTGTCATCTATGACTTTGAGATGAGCTGCCAACTCCATGTTCATGCTGTCGCCCAAGACAGCCTGTTTCCACTCTGTAATATCATTGGTTTTGCACCTGCCTTATTCCTGCTGTTGAAATCCTCATCCATTCTCTTATTGCTTCAAGGCTTCACAGTTTACTAGCTGGTCTCCCATATTCTATCCTCCATAAATTTGAGGTAATCTATAGTGCTCGTGCCTGAGTAATTTACATCAAATCCTGTTCACCTACTACTCTCTGCTCACTGACCAGTGTTGGCTACACAAGCAATGCCTTCATTTTGAAATTCTTATAATTATTTTCAGATCCCTCCGTGGCCTTGCCCTTCCCTATACGTATAATCTCTTCTAGCCCTATGACCTTCTGAAATACATGCGTTCATCTAATCCTGGGCCCTTGAGTCTTGCTGATTTTTAATTGCTTCACATTGCTGGCCATGCTTTCAGCCTCGTAGGCCATGAGCTCTCCAATTCCCTCCCTAAACTTCTCCATTCTTCCTTACTCTGCTCCCTTTAAGACAGCTCTTAAAATCTATCTTTTTGATCTAATCTAGCATCTCCTGATATGGTTCAATGTAATATTTTGTTTTACACTGTACCTGGAGATACCTTGGGGTGTTTTAATACATGCTGGATGCTTTGTGAATCGAAGATGCAGTTTTATTATAGTAAATCAGAACTGAATTTTTATTCTATCCATAGGTGGCATTAGGACTATGCAATTACATGAGTCTAGTATCCAGTTAGGAACCCTGCTTTGATTGGGTGCAGTGCCCCCCATGCAGTGGTAGAAGATGATGATCCCTGTACATCCAGCCTCTTTTTTTCCATTGCATTCATTTGAGTTTTAAGGGTGTAGAAGTTGTAAGAAGCAATTTGTATATATGTAAATAACTAGACCTCGAGAACATATTTGATTTAATGAGAGAAGGGGGGAGTTTTGTTGTTCTTTTATATGATATGGGCATCACAGGCAAGGCCAGCATTTGTTATCCATCCTCAATTGCCCTTGAATTGAGTAGCTTGTGAGGGCAGTTCAGAGTCAACCAATTGCTGTTGGTTTCAAATTAGTAGGCTGGACTGAGTAAGGATGGTGGACTTCTACCCCTGAAGAATGAGTGAATCAGATGGATTTTTACAATAATAGTTTCATGCTCACCTTAACTGAAACTAGCTTTATAGTCCAGATTTATTATTTGAGTTTATGTCCACCTGGTGCTGTGGTAACATTTCAAACCTCAGCACCAAGACATTTGCTGGCCCTTGGGATTACTAGTGCAGTAACATAACTGTGCCCCCATCCTTCCATGGGGAAGAGCAAAGTATTTTTATCTTTCACTGTAGTTGTACTCCAGGAAATACTCAGTAGCTACTGACCTTAGCACTTGCATTCTTGTCCAGGTAAATTAATATTTAGCAATCGTAACAATGCAATTTCAATAAATGCACATCAGAAGTCATTCACTTTAGACCCAAGAAAAAACAGGCTTCTATTCTAAATGACAAAAAAAAATTGAATCTAAAATAAATGTAGGGTCTCAAGCGCACGTATCATTGCAAAGTCATGAACAGATAGAGAAAATAATTTAAAAATGCTAATGGAGTACTGGTCTTTGTATATGGAGGCCAAGAGTACAAGCAGAGCTGGGAGAAGTCAAACTTCAACAATCCAAAGCCCTGGTTAAATTATACCCAAAATACTGTGAGTAGTTCTGAGCAACCAACCCCATAGGAAGAAAGTCTTGCAACGAGTGCAGTGTATATTTCCAGAATGGAAATAGCACCCCTAGTTGTTAGATTACAAGAAGTGGTTACACAAATTTAGGTCAGTGTTCTCTGGAATTTAGAAGATTAAGAGGTGATTTAATTGAAAATGTTATGATATTAAGGTGAACAAATAGGGCAGATCGAAACTATTTCTGTTGTTGAGGAAGCCTAGGACTTCGGCATGGTCTAAATTTTAGGACTTAATTTACTTGTCTTGCTGGCTAAGTAAGAAGTCTCCCAAAACCAGGTTAAAGTCCATCAGGTTTATTTGGAATTCCAAATAAATCTGTTGGATTTTAATCTGGTGTTGTGAGACTTTTTGCTGTGCCCACCCCAGTCCAAGAGCAGCATCTCAACAACATCACTCCCTAAGATTATGCTGCTAAGTGGTTATTTAGACAAAAATACAGGTGTGAGTACAGTGATTCCAATACTTTCCTTCATACTTAAATCATCTTTTCCTACACATCTGAGGCAGGAGCTATATAATAAATGGCAGGGTCATGTATAGAAACATAAAGGGATCGAGGTGTGCGAGTCCACAAATCCCTGAAAGTGGCAGCACAGGTGGAGAAGGCATATGGTATGCTTACCTTTTATAGGACGAGGTATAGAGTATAAAAGCTGGAGTCTGATATTGCATCTATATAGAATGCTGGTTAGGCCACATTTGGAGCACTGTGCCCAGTTCTGGTCACTGCGCTACCGGAAGGACGTGGAGGCTTTGGAGAAGGTTTACCAGGATGTTGCTGGTATGGAGGGTCTTAGCTATGAGGAGAGATTGGGTAGGCTGGTGTTGTCCTCCCTGGAAAGAAGGAGAATGAGGGGAGACTTCATAGAGTTGTACAAAATTACGAAGGGTATAGATAGAGTGACTAGTGGGAAACTTTTTCGCAGATTGAAGGTGACGATCACGAGGGATCACAGGCTCAAAGTGAGAGGGGTGAGTTATAAGTCCAATGTCAGAGGGACATTTTTTACGCAGAGTGGTGGGGGCTTGGAATGCACTGCCAAGTAGGGTAGTCGAGGCAGACATGCTGGCATTGTTTAAGAATTACCTGGATAGTCACATGAGCAGCCTGGAAATGGAGGGATATAAATAAATGGTCTAGTTGGACCAGTGAGCGGCACAGGCTTGGAGGGCCGAAGAGCCTGTTTCTTGTGCTGTACTGTACTGTTCTTTGTTCTTACAAGAACATGTTTAATTCCCAGCCTCTTGTATCAACAATGAGTGTTTGATCTAGTACCTGATATTGATTCTATGGTGATGCTGTTGGAAGGGCATCTTTCTGTTGAGTAATGCATGATTAATAAAATAATAATGTTTATAATCAAAGAATAATAAAGATCAGTTTTCCTTGCCCACCAGCAACGAAAACCTTTTGATATCTCAAATAACACTTTTTTGGTTCTAAGACATGGATTTGGGGCATGATCATGGGTGCTATTGACTTCTGAAAGTTCAATCTACAACCCCCACCCCGTGAAATTGACAGCAAGAATCAGGGCTACAGAGGATTTTTGTTTTAATATTTGTGAATAAGTGAAGCAGTGATAGACATTAATGCACTCATTGAAAAAAGCAAAAATGGAAAGAGTATATTGTGTCATCTGATGGGAATTTGAGAGTCCAAATGGTTTGGAGCTTTGTGTTGGCCCTCATAAGCAAGTAATTGATTCTATTTGGGAAAAGTCACCTTGCCACGTAGGTTACCTTGTTTGAAGATTTATGGTATTGTATTTCTAAACAAAAATCTGCATTTGACTGAACTTGAAATTATTGAGTAACCAGTTATGTTTTCAGTTGTCTGACAATCTCTTCATCTCCTGATGCAATTGTTAGCCTCTTGAAAATCTTCAGATGCCAAGTATTCAATTTACATGATTTGTTTCAGCCTGAATTCCTGCTGCTGCTCATTAATGAATCATGAGCTGCTCGCACCTTTAGTTCCATATAGCTGTCTGTTACATGGCAAATAGAATTGAATCAGTGGAGAATTTTTAAGTCTTTGACCTTTTACGTTTTACTTGACCCATGTACAATGTGATCTAATGGCTTACAATTCTCCTGAATATTGTGTATTGTATCATTTAACCTTCAAATATGATGGTGCAAATCGAAGAGGGGAAAAAGAAGTACATGATGCCACAATAATTCTTGTTAGAAATTATTTTTTGCTTGAATATTTCAATTATGTGCCAATTTCTGCTTCTTCCTCTCTCTATACCTCTGTTTTTAAAAGCTCGGCTCCCTGCTGATGAACCATTTTCTCTAGTACTTTGATCCAGTAATACGAGTGGCACAGTCTTCAGCACTATTGTCTCACCGCGCCAGGGACCCGGGTTCAATTCCCAGCTTGGTTCACTGTCTGTGTAGAGTTTGCATGTTTTCGTCCTACAGTCTGGTTAGGTGCATTGACCCAAACAGATGCCGGACTGTGGCGACTCAGGGAATTTCATACTAACTTCATTGCAGTGTTAATGTAAGCCTTGTGACTAACATAAGCTACGTGGTTGTCTATCAGAAAGCAAGTTGATTGCTTTGACATTGTAGCAATCGAGAAGTTGCTGGATAGTGCTGAACATTGGGAACTCTGACGATTTTTTTATTCTATTTGCATTGCACTTGAGGCCAATTCTACTGCTTTTGCCTTTAATTTGATTGAAATCAGGTGACTTCAACATAGGCCTGAGAACCTGAGACTTTCTTGAAATGGATGGCTCAGGTACTTGAGAGGGCTATTTTCATGATATAACTAGAAATACTCACTTTGTGTGAAAATTTATGTCCATTTTAACATTTAGTTTTCCAAGATTTAACTAGTTCTCCAGTGTGCAAGAAGAAATGTGATTATTTATTACAATCATTAAAGGATAGTCCTAAAAATTTCACTCTCCCTTTTGTTACCTTGCCAAAACTGAATATTTGGAGTCTGGCAGTAATTGTCAAAAAATTATTTAACTGCATCAGAAACAAGACCTGGCCTAGCTTAGTTTATCTATTGTCTAGTAATATCTGCTTTCCAACAGGAATTGATGGACAGATATAACAGCAGGGTGTGTCTGTTTTTTTTCATCCACCTGTGGAATCATAGAAGTCAATGGGAATAGTCAGCATGGTTTTGTGAAGGGTAGGTCGTGCCTTACTAACCTCATTGAGTTTTTTGAAAAAGTGACCAAAGAGGTGGATGGGGGTAAGGCGGTTGATGTGGTATATATGGACTTTAGTAAGCGTTTGATAAGGTGGCCCATGGAAGACTTCTGCAGAAAATGCAGATGTATGGGATAGAGGGTGATCTAGCTAATTGGGTTAGGAATTGGCTAGCAGATAGAAGACAGAGGGTGGTGGTTGATGGGAGATATTCATCTTGGAGTTCGGTGACAAGTGGTGTACCTCAGGGTCTGTTTTGGGGCCCCTGCTGTTTGTAATTTTTATAAATGATCTGGATGAGAGTATTGAAGGATGGATTAGTAAATTTGCAGATGACACTAAAGTCGGTGGAGTGATAGATAGCGAAGAGGGGTGTTATAGTTTGCAGAGAGACTTGGACAAGTTACAGAGCTGGGCCGAGAGGTGGCAAATGGAGTTTAATGTGGAAAAGTGTGAGGTAATGCACTTTGGCAGGAATAACAAATGTGTAGAGTATAGGGCTAATGGTAGGACTCTTAATAGTGTTGATGATCAGAGGGATCTTGGTGTATATGTGCATAGATCCCTGAAAGTTGGCAATCAAGTCGATAAGGTTGTAAGAAGGCATATGGAGTCTTAGCTTTTATTGGTAGGGGGATTGAATTTCGGAGCCGCAACGTCATGTTGCAACTGTACAAAACTCTAGTGCGGCTGCACTTGGAGTATTGTGTGCAGTTCTGGTCCCGCATTATAAGAAAGATGTGGAGGCATTGGAGAGGGTACAGAGGAGGTTTACCAGGATGTGCCTGGTATGGAGGGCAGGTCCTATGAAGAGAGGTTGAAGGATTTGAGGTTGTTTTCGTTAGAAAGGAGGCGGCTAAGAGGGGATCTTATTGACGCATATAAGATGATTAGAGGTTTAGATAGGGTGGACAGTGATAGCCTTTTCCTAGGATGGAGAAAGCTAGCACGAGGGGACACAGCTTTAAATTAAGGGGTGATAGTTATAGGACGGATATCAGAGTAGGTTCTTTACCCAAAGGGTGGTTCGGGAGTGGAATGCCCTGCCTGCGGCAGTTGTAGATGCGCCAAGTTTGGTGGAGTTTAAGAGGTTAGTTGATAAGTATATGGAAGAGAAGGGAATGGTTTAGTTTGGAGGGTCATTGCTTTTTATATTGGTCGGCGTAACATCGAAGGCCAAAGGGCCTGTTCTGTGCTGTAATGTTCTATGTTCTATGTTCTAATTGTGACCATCCCCTTCCCAAACTAGACAGACCTGTTGAGCTACTTGAATACTAGATATCAGATCTGGGACTCTCTGATCTTTGTACTTCAGATTCTGAAAGAAATCTGTGAAACTGGCCAATCTCATGACCGGGAAACATTTCCCAATGAGTTAATGACCCAAAACCTTGTGACTAGTCAATGAATGGTCTCTCGGTTAGATAACCCTCACTATGTATGTTTAATTTTCACAGTAATTGCATAGCAGGTTGCTGGAGGTGCAAGATGAAAATAGCACTGGATTCTACAGGACATCTGGAATTGGAACAAATAGTTGTGTAATTCCTCAACCAATGAGCTTGAAGATTCCAAAATTTAATTGTGCAAGACTTGGGTTCGATGTTGCAAATTACTATGTTACATGAGGTATGTGAAGAGAAATAGAGTGGGAAAGAAAGATTGGCTAACAGGAGATAGCACAATTCTATAAAAATTCCAAAAATTAAAACCCAAAGGAATGACACTCCATATTTAACAGATAATTTGTAATGTCTGGTGGATTGACTGACTAACACATTATGCCATTAAATGGGTACTTAATAAAAATGAAAATTTTAGTCTATTGTCATGTGTATTAACAGACAGTGAAATGTATTGTTTCTTGTGTGCTATATAGACAAAACATACCATTCATAGAGAAGCAAACAAGAGTGCAGAATGTAGTGTTACAGTCTCAGCTAGGGTGTAGAGAAAGATCAACAATGCAAAATAGAACATCCTCTATTGATAAGATCATGGCTAATATACTTGTGACTTCAGTTGTGCTTTGCTGCGTATTCCCTATACTCTTTGACTCCCTTGTTAATCAACAATCTATCCAACTTGATCTGAAAAATATTCAATAACCCTGCCTTCGCTCTCTCTGGGCAAGAGCATTCCACTGACTATCAGTCATTTTGAGAGAGAAAATTTCTGCTCTGTTTTAAACGAGGGACATTTTATTTTTAAACTTTAAAGTTCTCATTTCGCCCATAAGCAGAAACATCTAATATCGATCCTATTAAGTACCCTCATGACCTTGTTTGTTCCAGTAAGATCACCTCTCATTCTAAACTCCAAGAGATGCTGGACCATTCTAAACTCCAAGAAATGCTGGAATGAAAGGGTTATTTTTTTGAATAACCCTTTCATTCCAGGATTCAGTTGCATGATCTTTCTCTGAACTTCTAATGCAAGTATATCCTTTTTTTTGCATGATCAACAATTTTTACTGTTTAATTCCAAAACAAAAATCAAATCAAATTTAAGAAAAAAAAGACTCAAAAATACAACCGGCTGTTCTGAACATTGGGAGGTATAGGTAGAGAAGTAGTGCATTGGGTGGTGGGAGAGAGTTCTAATCTTGAGTTTTATTTTGAACAGTCAGCTGCCTCTTTACAGCTTGGCTCCAAATTTAGACAACAGTTTTTCCACAAAGTCCATCACCTTAGGGTTGTTCTGGTATTTTGAGATGTTAGCTGAGTTCTGGGCCACATCTTGGAGTGCCACCATTGTTTCAGGATCCTGCATAGCTGCAAGCACCTCTGGGTCACCAAGTAGATCATTTAGACTGGGCATTCCTGGCATCCTTCCCATTCCTGGCATTCCTCCTCCCATTCTGGGCATTCCTCCAGGAAAACCACCAGCACACCTGGGAATCTGCCAAATCCAGCTCCCTTGGAGTGCTGAATCTCTTCCTCCTTGCGTGCTTTCTCGTGTTCCTCTTTTGCTGCTTTTTTGCCCATTCTATTCGCTCTCGAATAGCTTCTCTTCACGTTTCCTTTCATACTTTCTTTTGTGTTCTATAATCTCCTAAGCTCTAGGATGCAGCTTCTTCAGTGTGGAGCTGTTATCATCATCATAATCCAGTTTACAGGCTGTGGCCAGGTCCAGTGCTGCTTCCTCCCAGTGATGCAGCAACCTGTGTGCTTTTCCTCTCAACTTGAAAGGCTGATGGCTTTATCACAATTCCGGATGGCTGCATTGGGTTTCTGCATTTTCACGTGGACCCTGGCTCGTTTAGCATAGAGAACAGCCAGATGTGGATTCAACTCAATGGCCTCTGTAGAGTGTTCAATTGCCTTCTCAAGGTTTTCCTTCATTCCATTTTCTTCTCATTGGCCTGATCCATTGACTCCTCTGAAACCTCAAGGCTTCTATCTCCCACTTTCCGAGATTCTTCAGTGTCTGGCTCAATTACACCCTCATTATCGATCTCCAGTTCACTGTCTTCGTTCTCAGAAGCTGGCTCTGGAGGTGGAGCCGCTTTCTTGGGCGACTCTGGAAATATGGTGTGATGACTGCTACCATACTTTCCAGCCATTCTGCGAAAAAGTGCAGCTCAGCATGTGCAGCATGGCGGAGTTGCCCTTGCAGAGTTGCACAAAGGCGCTGAAGTCCTGCACTTTGAGGGTCCAACAAACTGTACACTGTACTTCAGATGTAGTCTGGCCAGTTCCTTATACAATTATAATAAAATGTTCCAAATTGGTATTCCACTTTTTGCTCATGAGAAATAGAGAAGCCAAAATGTGATGGTACTCTACAAAAATAATCATGTTGAATTTTTATGATTCTAGCCATAAGGATAAACTTGTTTCCAATGACTACGTGGCATTACAGGTTGAGAATTTCTGCAGGAGGGTAATCAACCTCTAATCTCAAGTCACTGGGAGATAATAAAAGAATGGCCATTTGCACCATTTCGTCACAGATTTTGCCACATTACTGTAGGAAATTGGTAGATTTTTATTTTCTACGGACTTGTCTTTGTTATAATATAGAGTTGCTTGCAGTAATTAACAATTATAATTAAAATGGTCTGTGGTGAGTTTAATTTGTATCTACTGCCCAAATACAGAACCCTATAACATTCAGTGGTGGAGCATAAGGTGAAATTACATTCACAAAGCTGGTAGCAAAATGGCACCATCTGGGCAGCAACTGTTATATTTAACTGTTTCTTGCCTAAAGTTGCCGTACCATAATGCATAAATAGTGCTGAGCATCAAGCACCTCACTGTTATTTTGGTAGTGAAACCTAACCCACTACAGAATTGCAAAATTAACATTACAAAGTTAGGAAAACTTGAAATGGAAAAATGTTCCATTCAGAATTCAATTCTTATCTTTCTTGTACCAAATTGATTGTGGTTTGTATTAGCAATGTAACTTTGATTCCATACACCTTTTTTTATACTTTTTCTCACTGTTCCTTATCTTGAGAAAACAATGACCATTGTTGCAACAAGCTTTCTCTTTACTCATTTGGCCCCATTAATCCTCCTTCAAATTTCTTCAGTCTTTGTTGTCCAGTTCCTTTGACACTCTCCAGTCATTTCAGTTTTGAATCTTTGATAATCCTGTTCCTTTGTAATGTAGTCTACACCTTGTGATCTCAGTATCAAAAGCTTTGAATCAACCAGTTTGGGTTGACTTTAGAGGCGTATCTTTTTTGGACCCTGGTCATCCCTTGTTTTCTAATTAATTTGAAGTTGAAGAGTCCAGTTTTAAGATCAAATAATGTATCATATGAATTATATCATTTTCTATTTTAACTATGTAATTAAATTTCTTAATCTCTAAAATGCATTAATTTATTAACTTCACAAAGTATCTCTGATTGAATCATTTGCTTCTTTAATCACATGCTAATTTTTAATTTTCAATCAATTTTTTATATAGAGACCATTTATGCTATAGAGAACATACATTTGCTTTTCAGAATCATTTAAAGGTTTATCATATTACACGCTAGATAGAACCTTCCTTTAAAAGGTAAGTTCTAAATGTTTGATTTAAGAAATGTAACTTGCACTTAAATTTGCACCCTCTGAAATGTCATAAGAAATTGGAGTTGGGGTAGACTACTTCTTGTCCCTTTCCCCTTGATACCTTATTAGTCAAGTCTGTCTGACTCTACGTTGGAAATTCAATGATGTCGCCTCCACTGGGTGAGAATTTGAAAGGCTGACGACCCTCTGATTGGGACCATCTTAAATGGAGATGCCTTATCTTTAAACTACATCGTAGAATCCACCATGAGAGGAAACCTCATCTCAGCATCTATCCTTTTTCAACTTCTCCTCAAAATCTTTTATGCTTGAAAAATAATATCTCTCCTTCCACATAAGACAACACCTTCATCCCAGGAATCTGTCTAATGAGCGTTCTCTGAACTGTTACAATGCAAATATCATCTTCCCTGGATAAAACTATACAGTACTCCGGATACGATCTTTCCAATGTCCTGTACAATTAGAACAAGATTTCCATACTTTTAAATGATTTCCCCTTGCAATAAAAGGGCAGTATTCCATTTGACTTTTGTGTGTGATTCATGTATCAGGACAGCCAGGTGTTTCTGGACTGCAGCTTCAAGCTTCTTGGAAACCGCCCCTTCGTTTATCTGGCTTACTTAATTAGCTGTCCTTCTAACTTTCTTGACATTAGTCCATTTGTATGGCTTTTTTGAACAATGTTAAGAGCTACTCACTCTGTAGTCTCCTGTCACCAACTGCTGTAAATTCATTTAAATGTATTCACAAAAAGCCATCCTACCCTAAAGATACCCCTGCTCGCTAAGCAACATCCTTCCTTTCACAAACATTTATTACGCCTTTTCACGCCATAGGCACAATAGAAAAACAGTTTGAACTGACTAAAAACCCCCATACGTACAAAACCTTTGTTTAACATGAATCTAACTATAATTTTACCCTTTTTTTGCACAGAAACACTAAACCCACTTAAATCTGTATACTTTTTTTTTGTATTTAACAATACAAATAAAGGTCACCTAAAACCATCTTTACTCTCCTGACAGTATGCTATATACTTTGGTTACCATTGCTATCATACTTTGGTTACCATTTCTCACATTGCTACTCTGCACTGTTGCCTTGTTCTTTCACCTCAACTTTTCAAATCTCCGCTCGTTTGAACACTCCCTTGTTTTATTTTGTTTTAAGCCCCCTTCAAACTAAAGCAAGATTGGCATCTCATGTTCTATTTCATATTTATTCAAATTTTTTTAAATTTATATGGTCACAGAAATTGGAAATGAACACTATTATTTCTCTGGCAGTTTAGTAATTTGTTGGGATTAAAATGTCAAAATGAATTGCATTTCCAGATATTATTCCCTCCTGATCATGCAAAGTTGTTAAATTTATTTGATAAAGTAATTGATGCCATGAGTTGGATATTGAACTTTCATCAGTAATGCCTGAATTCAAACTTGTTCAGATAAATGAGCAGTTTCCTGTCTGATTTTTATGGATCCTACATAAGATCTTCTAATCTCAGTCCTGCTTCTGATGGACTTTGGTCAACAAAGCAAAACCTGTTGCTACTTAATTAGCAACTAGATTCCGAGGTTACAGGATACATGATATGAAAAATGCAAAATCGCTATTGGGTAGAATAATGAGTTGTCTTCCAATCATGTGACACCTGAACCACGAATGAAAATGCTGTACAGTGCGGTCCCATTATAACATGATGGTTGAGGTCCATAAAATGTAGTTGCAAAAAAGCAAGGTTGCATCAAATTGAGGTTCAAGAAAATCAGCGTTCAGTCTAACCCAATGTTGACCCAACATCCTAAAACACCCCGATTATCACCCTATTTGACCATTTTTTTTGCACGTTTACCATCTAGCAAGTAAATTACCTTTTATAATTAAAGAATAAATCATTGTTATTACAGTAGAAGTTAAAATAAATTAATTTTTAGTAAAGCTTTTTTAATAAACAAAACAACAAGGTTTTGTGCAACTTGAGTTTGACTTTTAGTCTTGGTCACATCAAGTGCGTGAACTTATCTTTGACAGAAAAGATTTTCTTTTTCTAACAGTTTGTTCCATTTTGATTTAAGAAAACACAAAATTAACTTGCCAATAACTTTTCAGTTCCCCAGAAAGAGCAAAAAAGAAGTCTATTGATTCATCGCGTTATATCCGAATTTGTGCTAAATTGGAGTGTGTAACATCGGGTTTCAATGTACTGGATGCCCTTAATGAAGAGTGTTTTATTTTCTTACTCACAGTAACAACTTGCACCTTGATCAAGAATAAAATAATTTTGAGTACGTTACATCAAATATGGTCTTTGCAGAACATTTTTTTTGTTGCAGCTGTGGATCTTAGCTTTCTGATTTGTGCAATGCCAAGTGCTATTGTAGTGGAGTGACAGTGAGAGGGTAAGGAGAGGTGTTTTGTTGCACATCTGTTCAAGCTTGCATTCACATGACAAAGCTATAAATACGAAGTTCCTGACTGATGACAGTAAGTTGGCTTAATTGGAAACCTCTTGTGTTAATTTACCTTTTGACATACAACAACCGATTTTCATCCCTCTAATTTTTGTGCTAACACGATTTCCCTTATGAAAGTTTTATTTCAAATCAAATGCTTCATTTTTAAAGCTATTAAGTTAAATCTGCACTTGAGGCTACACGTGCATTTAAGTATGGTTCCTATTAAATCTAATTGTGAAAAGGCTCTTGTCTTATGAAGCATCTATCTGTCTCTCTCCGATCAACGGTTTTAGACAGCACAGTAAAGAAATTTTCCAAGTTCAGGCTACAGTTTAGACTGGCAGCAACATTTGTTTTCTCCCTGAATACTTTTTTTTAACTCTTAGTTTTCACTTCTTTTCTGAAGGTAATGAGGTATGGCTTCAGAGATGTTGGAAAGTCTCCAGTGCCTAATCAGCTGCTCTTCACATGGAAACCTGCATAGTAACCATTGGCAGGCTACGTTATGAACAGCATTCTAGTCAGGTCTGATCCTTCTTTATCACGTCACACCCACGTGCATTCATTTTTGGCAGGCACCACAAAATAGCACGAGGTTGATATTTTTCTTTGTCTGTCCAAGGAGCACTGAACCAACTATCATCTTCCAACTCCTATCCTGACTGAGATTAGCTAAGGTTACTGTTCAGAATCAAATCTAAAGGCTTCTGCTTTGTGTTTATGCCAGGTGTTGCCAGGGAATCTACTCTGTCAATTAATGAAAAAATTGATAATGGAGAAAAAATGCTAATCTTTTCCCTTCCTCAACTGTTTTCCAATTTATCTTCTAAAATCCAAAAACCACGGAGTCAGAAGAGTGTAACAAATTGATGATTCTATCTTCAAACTAAGAATGGAAGTTACTTTTGTATACATACAATGAAAAATTCATTTTATAAGCTGTAACAGCCATCATACTGAAATGAATTTTTCAGGAAGAATTTTTCAGGGTTTCTATGCATTAATCCTACTTTCCTCCAGTTTCCATTCAAGTTGACAATGTATGTTTTGATTGTCAATTGTATGGTGCCCAACCAGAGAGGTTCAAAAGTCATCTTGCTCCTAGGCTATGATGATATTGGTGTGCTGCCATTGGCTTATGAACCACAGGTTGTATGGATGGAGAAAATCAGCTATTTGTTAATTCCTTGTTTAAAAAAATCAAGTGCATCAATGCAAAATGCTGCATACAAAATCTTAATTAGTCATATTTAATGCATCTACTACCCAATTATTTTTCTTGTGATATATTTCTTCTGTTCTCTGGCTCTTTACTGGAGGAATATAAGATGCATACTTGTGCCTTAGCACTTTTTATTCCAGAATATCGGTGTACTGAACACATTAGTTTCCAGAAAGTATAGAATTCAAGATTTTTCTGGGGTAACTAAAATATCTTGTTGAAAGACAGTTGAACCTAGCACATGAAGCAGATAGTCTTTGATTCAGGAAGCGTAGTGGAGGATATGCCCCTGTTTACATCAATCAGGACAAAGTAGAAATGGTTGAGAGATTCAAGTTTTTAGGTGCCCAGATCACCAGTAACCTGTCTTGGTCCCTCCATGCCAATGCTATAGTTAAGCCCACCAATGCCTCTACTTTCTCAGGAGACTAAGGAAATTCAGCATATCTGCTACAACTCTCACCAATCTTTACAGATGCATTATAGAAAACATTTTTCTAGTTGTATCACAGCTTGGTATGGCACTTGCTCCATCCAAGGCTGCAATAAACTGCATAGGGTCATGAATGAAGCCTAATCTATCACACAAACCAGCCTCCCATCCTTTGACACTATCTACACTTCCCACTGCCTCAGAAAAACAGCTAGTATAATCAAGATCCCCACGCATCCTGGATATACTCTCGTTGACCTTCTTCCATCAGGAAAAAGATACGTGTACCAAATGACTTGAGAACAAGTTCTTCCCAACTGCCATCAGATTTTTGAGTGGACCTATGTCACATTAAATTGATCTTTCTCTATACCGTAGCTATGACTGTAACACTACATTTTGCACTCTCTCTCCTTTCTTTCTCTATGTATGGTACGCTTTGTATAACGTGCAAGAAATAATACTTTTCATTATACCAATACATATATGACAATAAATCGAAATGTTGTTTACTTAAAGCAGAGGTGGACCTTGATGGTCATGAGATTTGAGATGGGTACAAGCCGTTTGCTTGTTCGTGAATGGAATGATTTTCTATATTCTTAGTCAATTTGCCATCTAATTAAGCTTGAAGTTGCTACCTTTTTAAAAATGTTTATTCCATCCTTAAAGTTATAGTGCCAATGCTCAGAGTGGACTGCTCCAAAAACCTACCGTTTTATCCTCATGCAAAAGACAAAACAAGATCCAAGTTGACAAGCTGAGGCATTTCCCCCCATCATGGACTTGATACTTGAAACGTGGTTTCATATATGATCGACTTAAATAGGACCTGTTGTTGTTTGATTTGTTTGAAATAACTTGAAGCTGGGATCATTAATGTGAGCATTTGTAAGTGTTTACCTTCCATGCAATTTGTATTTTTTTTCATTTGGTTTAAGATGGGACAAAAAAACAGCTGAAATTTCCTGTTCAAAGAATAAATAGGCTAGTGTTCATTCATTTGAATGAAGATCCTGCAAGGGCCTTGTTTCTTGAATAATTATTAAGCAAATTCTTTATTTTCTGCCACTTCTCTTGTTCCTGTTCTGAAAATTTACAGTTTTCAATTGCAAATGTGTCCCTCTGCCAATACACATGCATTTTAAATGTTGCCATAAATGCAGTAGACTTCTGTTGATTCTTAGTTCTTGGATTGAGGCTAATAAACAGCACTCCTTTTCATCACAGTTACTGGTATGTGGAAACCATTCAATTGCCTTTAGCTTTTTTGATTCAAGTGCAGAAGAGTCGTGTTCACGTTTAATCCTGCAATTTGTCCTGCACTTTATTTAAACTTTATTAGGTCATGGCCATTGTTGTTACATTGTACTTTTCATTCCCCTAATCTGACAATTTTGAGAGCCAGAAGTGCATGATTTGTCCAACAACTTAAACAGAACATAACGAAAGAAGGTTTTTGGAGAGGCAGACTGCTTAGAGAAAGCTTAAAAGTAAAAGCTGTTTCTAACCTTTTATTTGTAATGTTTTTAAAAGCCTATGCATGTCCTTTTTTTATGAAATCTTGTTTTCATATTAATGTTAGAAATTTTTTGTTTTAGATTTTCAGTTTGTCAAATTTATATTGAATGAATAATTGTTCTGACTTTATTATAGTTTTATTGTCAAAATAAAACAGTGATATTCTAAATGATCCACCATATTCAAATTTATTCCTAATACTGATGAATGTCTTATGACTTTATTTGCATTTAGCTAGAGGGAAAAGTTTGCATTTGAAATGTTCTGTTCTATAATAACTAGTCATAGCGAATGGAATTTTATGGCCTCACTCGACCAAAGACGGGAAAATCACACCTGAGGTCAATGGACCTTCCCATGTTCATCCCTTGCTCGTTCTGATTCCCATAGTGGGTGGGCAGTAGAATTCTGGCTCATGTCTCTGGATAAAGTGAGAATGGTGGGTGTTAGCATTGTAGCATTGACTTCAATATCATGTCGCCAACTCAATTTTGTTATATTTTTGACAAATTAAATACTACATCAGTAATACACAGGGCAATGTGTCTTCATATAGATGCCATTGATCTTGAGGAATGGCTTATGGGACATCTTAATAGACATGGTATTACATGCTTTATCTTTCTTCAGTGCTTTAGCAGAAAATACTTACAGTCTCCATTTAGAAGAAAATGGAAAACTGATCATTTTTGAAGTTTATTATTTTTCCGAAATCACCCTTTGAGAAATCAAAGGGTGGAAGATGTTACTGAGTACACCATTAAGCCCTCCATCCAAATGATCCTGCTTCGAATTCAGATCTTGTCTGGAAAGACACAGTCTGAATACCACAATTGCCTTCTGACCTGTTGATCTAGGGAGAGGGAATGATGCATATTTCAGTGGCTAAATTTAATCAGATTCTGATTGAACGGAACCAAACAAGTTTCTTTTTACTTCAAAGCTCTTGACTCATCCAAAAATCTTTTTGGACTCGATACCTTTTCCCGCAATTGTGACTCCAAGCTGACTAGCATTCATTGCCTGTTGTATGGACTGTCTTTTCCTCAACTTCCAATGCTTTATATTCATTACGTTATCTTCAATTTTGTAAGCCAAGTGAAGAGACTTTGAGCAAAATTAACATTAAAGTTTTTTTGAATATCTGTCTTAATTCAAGCTGAATAAATTTAATTTTTTAAAAATATCTTTAGTATAGTTGTTTTATTTCTAGTGTGCTGTGCTATGAGTGAGATTTGGGTTAAGGGGATGGGGAAGAGAGATTGTGTTTTAATTTACTGCTATTTCAGTAATTTAAGTTTGAAAGTAAAAAGATCAATGCTTATGCAGTTTTGACAGGAGCTTCGGTTACCTCCCACAGTCCGAAAAACATGCTGGTTAGGTGCGTTGGCCATGCTAAATTCTTCCTCAGTGTACCCAAACAGGTGTTGGACTGTGGTGACTCAGGGATTTTCACAGTAACTTAATTGCAGTGTTAATATAAGTTTATTTGTGACACTATAACATTTTAAAAAAGGGAAAGGAAGCCATACAGTTCCTTAGAGTTTTACTTTTAAAATAAGATAAAAGATTGGGCTGTGTTTAAACTCATTTTACGGAATGTTAGTGCTGCTGGCTAGGTCAGCATTTATTGCCTATCCCTAATTGCCCTTGAAGATCATGGTGAGCTGTCTTTTGAACCTTGGCAATCCCTGATGTGTACATAGGTCAGTTGTGTTGTTCGGAAAGGAATTCCATGATTTTGAGCCAATGATGACAAGGAACAATGATATAGTCCCATGTCAGGATGGTGAGTGACCTGGAGGGGAGCCCTATCTGCAGTATCTGCTGCTCATACACTAGTTGTCATGGATTTTGAAGGTGCTGCCAAACAAATGTTGGTGAGTTCCTTCAGTACATTTTGTAGATGGTACACATGGCTGCCATTTGTGGAATTGAATGTTTATGGAAAGGGTAGCAATCAAGCTGGCTGACTTGTCCTGGATGGTGTCAAGCTTCTTGAGTGTTGGAGCTGCACCCATCAGGCAAGTGGAGAGTATTCCATCACACTCCTGACTTGAAGATGGTAAAGCGACTTTGTCTGGATATTTATATGGTTTGTCCAGTTCAGTTTTAATTGCATTGCTAAACACTTTTTAGTGAGGTCCTGCCTGTATACAAAGATTCAGACTGTGGGCACTACTAAATCCTGTTGTGAGTTAAGTTGCTTTTTCTCATGCCATCTCACTCTCTCAAAAGCTGCATATTAATATGCCATGGATTCAGATCACTGTCTGTGCAGAATCTGCACGTTCTCCCCATAACTGCATGGGCTTCCTCCAAGTGCTCCTGTTTCCTGTTCCGTGGTCTGAAAGACATTCTCTGAGTAGGCACATTGACCATGCTAAATTCTCCCTCAGTGTACCCAAACAGATGCTGGAGTGTGGCAATTAAGGGATTTTCACAATGGCTTCATTGCAGCATTAATGTAAGCCTCATGACACTAACAAAATAAACTCTAAAATTATGACTTGTTTATGTTCCATTAAATGTGCCCCTGATCATTTCTTGTACCTTGAATGAGAAATGCTGCCTGGTACTAATATCTACATGTAGACCTTGCAGGGTATATCAGTTTTTGTCCTGTATCCAAATAGATGACAAACTTGATCTTTTTTGTGTTGTAGGCATATGAAACTCCAAGCCAAGTGATATATAATTTAAATGAATTTTTAAAAAAATCACTATTTGTAACAACATTCATTTTGGTAATTTTAATACTCATTTGTTCAAACCCTATGTACAAATGGAAATTGGTTAATTTACAGAAGATATCACCTGAGCATTGCAGATAGTAAATATCTGAAGATAATCAAGCAACCTTCCTCTATCCTATCGCATTCACATTTTCATTTGTTGCCGCTGCATCCGTATTTCACTTTTGGATATCCTGTCTAACCTACTCCAGCTTGCACACGAGAACGCTGAAATACGATTTTCAGCCAGCTGTTTAATTACCTTCCTAAAATGAGAATTTTGGCTTGGTGCATGGGTGGTCTTGGCTGTTGTGGTGAATGGTGCGTGAAATATTCTGCATGTGTCAGATAACCCAGAAATCCTAATTGTTACTCATTCCACAGTCCAAGTAATTAAGAATTGTGCTGAAGAATCTGAATGGTGTGAGATATGCTACTTAAATATTCAACAGTTAAGGACTTAATGATAAGCAATACTTTATTGTTGTGTGGCTAATATTTTGTTGTGTTTCTGCATCTGTCTGCTCCTTTTTGTTATCTAGTTTTACAAAAACTTTATTATCTGCTATTTAGGGGGAACTTCTTTCCCCTCACGGATAAAGGAAATATGGCATTACCTAACTTGTATGTACCTTAGGCAAGAGAATGAAGAACATTTCAAGTGAGGAATTGAACTTAGCCTTGGGTTGTGATTTCTATCTTGCAGGAGGTGAATGTTGCCAATTGACAAAGTTACTATACAAAACATTTCATTGTGCAGTGGTTCACTTGGGATATTGTCCCATGAAAGTTCTGCCAATTAACTGGGAGGGCAGACAAAGTATCTGAACAAGATTGAGTTTAATTTTTTTCTTTTACTTTGTAATAAGAAAACCTATGCACTTCTGTGTGTATTTTTTTAAAGTTTAACTTGTGTTTTTTTTTGTGATCACCTTTTGTGAAATGGAAACTCTTTCTGGCTGCACACTGTATCTTGTACATGACTACCTGAACCAGTACAATAACTGCTGTTGTGTTAAATGCATTCCCTGTTATTAATTAGTATTCTTTCATTTTCCTCCCACTTTTGCTCAGCTCTTCAGCTATTTTCGTTGTTCAGTTGTGGCTAGACTATTGACATACTATTTAAATGACTATTGAATCATTGTATATCTGCATAAAATTTGGTGAGATTTTTCTTGACATAGAAGAGAAATCAATAAATTGCAGAACGGGAAATAAAATGATCACAAATTGCACCATCTCATGTTTTATGCCTTAGTACTATAGAGTAGTAGAATCATAGACCACAAACTGCACAGAAGGAGGCCACTTAGCCTATCATGTCTGCACTAGCCAAAAAAAAATGAACCATCCAACATATTCTCACTTTCCAGCATTTACTCCCTAGCTCTGGAGGTTACAGAACTTCAGGTGAACATCCAGGCACATTTTTAAATAAGATGAAATTTTCTGTTTCAACTACCCCTTTTCAGGCAATGAGTTTCAGACCCTTATTTCCTTATGTCCTCTCTAATCCCTAAGCCAAAGCACTTTAAATCTATGTTCCCTAAATCACTGACCTTTCTGCTAGCATAAATAGGCTCTTCCCATGTCTATGCCCCTGACAAGTACATCTCAGGAAAATCTGTTCTCGGTCTCCTCTGCTTTAAAGGGAACAACACAACCTATTCAATCTTTTCTCATAGCTGCAGTTTACAGTCTTGGCTACATTCTCATCAATCTCCTCCATACCTCTTTTACCTCTCTGTAATGAGGTGACCAGAATTGTTCGCAGTATTCTAGTTGTAGCCTAATGGTTATTGTTAATACAGTCCTCACGTAACCTCCCTGCTCTTGGCTTCTATGCCTCAGCTAAATAAAGTGTTCCATGTGGTGTAACCACCTTTTATTGACCTGTTCTGTTATTTTCAGGGATCTGTGGACACTCACTCCGGCTCTTCACTTTCTCTGCATCACTATTATCCTTCCATGTCTTCTGTATTCCTTTGCTTTGTTTGACCTCTTCAAATGCATCATTGCACATCCTGGATTGAATTCCACTCATCATTTTTTTCTGTCCACTGGACTAGTCCATTGAAAACTTTCTGCAGTCTCCAGCTATCATCTGTACTATCAAGCATGTGACCAACTTTTTTTGTCACCTGTAAACTTCTTAATATTACTTCTACATTTATGTCCAAACTGTTAATGTGTCTCAAAAAATCAGGGGACCTGGTACAAAGCCCTGCAGAGCCCCACTGGAAACAGCCTTCCATTTACAAAAACTCCCATCAACAACTACTCTTGCTTCCTACCACTGGGCAAATTTTGCATCCAAGTTGCTAATTCTCATGGATTTTTAGTTCTTTAACCAGTTTTCCATATCAAGAACTTTGCTAAAATCCATGCAGGCCACATCAACTGCAGTACCATCTCCAATCACCCTCCTAACTTTCTCAAATATCATTAGTCAGATGTGACCTTCCCTTAACAAATCTATGCTGACTA
Source organism: Sphyrna mokarran (assembly GCA_024679065.1). Lineage (NCBI taxonomy): Eukaryota > Metazoa > Chordata > Chondrichthyes > Carcharhiniformes > Carcharhinidae > Sphyrna > Sphyrna mokarran. The sequence continues at coordinate 45,279,057 of JAGIQG010000003.1, read as the reverse complement.
CCTTGATTGGTCTATGTCTTTCTAAGTGACAATTTATTCAATCTCAGAACTGAATCAATATTTTTCCCATAACCAAGGGTTAGACTGACTACCAGTAATGAATTTTGTCTAACCTTCATTGTACCTTTAAAAATCAATGTTAGCAGAACTCCAGTCCTCTGTCACCACACTTGTATGCATTTATTCACTGAGCTATTGGGAAATAACGCAGCACTATGTTCATGAGAACGTTGCAGATGGGGATATGTTATTGGGTGTAATTATCATTCTCAACACTGTTCTCATGCATTTTGTCTATTAGCTAAATGTTTATTTTGGACTAAACTGGGCCATTTTGTTTTGGCAGCTGTGGGGGGACTGTAGGAGCCATTTTAACATGCCCTTTGGAAGTAGTGAAAACCAGACTGCAATCATCATCTGTCACTCTCTATATCCCAGAAGTTCACCTCAGTACAATAAATGGGGCTCGTGTGAGCCGGATGGCTCGTGTCTCTCCTGGCCCTCTGCATTGTTTAAAGTAAGTACTGCATTTTCCAATTTGTATTGTCTTTGGTCTCTTCCTTTTTTATATATCCTAATACAGTATATACACAACCAGTGCTTGATTTATTTGTTTTAACATACCTATTTTTTCTGTCTTTCTGTAAAGTACATTCGATTCTTTTACTGGGGATACCCGGTATGCTCTATACAAGAACCAAGACCACTTGAATTTAATTTTTATGGGGAGCGTAAGCAACCTTTTGACTAGAGTCTTTACAAGCAAACGTCCAGTCGGAGAATGAATGGTCAGGAATTGGGAAACCTCAGGAGGGATTCTCTGACTTCACTTGTGGCTGAAGTTCTCTGTCCCACTGTGCTGATGTGGAAATGCCAGGGTTTGACTGGGGTAAACACAGTAAGAACTCTCTCAGCACCAGGTTAAAGTTCAATAAGCTTATTTGGTAGCACAAGTCACAAGCTTCATCAGGTGAATGGGAAATGTGTTCACAACACAGCACAGAAGATATTAGCTGCTTCATTCACTGCATGGATTGTGGGGAGAATGCTGTTTGGATTTCATGAAATGGAAAGAGCAGGATGATTTAGCTGGTAGCTAGTAGAAGAAATCTACAATCATATAGAAATGATTTGGAGGAAAATGTAGGTGGTCTGATTAGTAAATTCGTAGATGATACAAAAATTGGGGGAGTAGCAGGTAATGAGGAGGATCGTTAGAGGATACAACAGGATATAAATCAGCTAGAGAATTGGGCCAAAAGGTAGCTGATGGAATTTAACCCGAACAAATGTGAAGGTAATGCAATTTGGAAGGAATATTCAGAAGGAAAGTATGTAGTAGTAAATGGTACAGTCTTTAGAAATATTAGCATACAGAAAGATCTAGGTGTGCTGATCCACAGTTCACTAAAGGTGGCAACTCGGGCAAACAAGGTAGTCAAGCAGGTGTATGGCATGCTGGCCTTCATCGTCGAGGTGTTGAATGTAGGAATTGGAAAATCATGTTGCAGCTGTATAAAACTTTGGTCAGGTTGCATTTGGAGTATTGTGTACAATTCTGGCTACCAGACTGCTGGAAGGATGTCGATGCACCCTTTTCAATGCAGAAGAGATTTACCAGGATGTTGTCTAGTTTGGAGAACATGGACTATGAAGAAAGGCTGAACAAACTTAAATTCGGAGAACGAGAGGAACCTGATAAAAGGTTTACGAGATTATGACGGGCTTGGATGGAGTGGATCATCAGAGTCTTTTTTCCAGGGTCGAAAAGTCAATTACCAGGCATTGGTTGAAAGTGAGAGGGAAAGGTTAAGAAATGTAAAGGGCAAATTTTTCACATGTAGGGTATTGAATGCCCAGAATATACTCCTGGAAGAAATAGTGGAATCATATTCTATTACAACATTCAAGAGACATCTGGATAGATACATGAATAGGCAGGGAATAGAGGGATATGGACCATGTGAAGGCAAGAAAATATTGGAGAGTCATCTGTGTCAGCACAGACTTGGTGGTCTGAAGGGCGTGTTCCTGTGCTGTACTATTTGGTCTTTGCAGAGTTTTGTGACTGAAAGCAGTCAACAGAGTTAGCTTGGATAATGGGGTATTCTATGGCAATCTGAACAAGCAGCTGCGAGATTTGCAAAGAAAAGATAGAGAGTCATGCAGCCAAGATGGAAGACTTCCAAGATAATTGCCTCAGGAATTGCTGGAACTGAGAGAATTGGAAGTGAATTCCAGGGGGCTCTGATGTACCTTTCTGTGTTGGTCCCAAGAAAGATGAATAAACGTTCAGGACTTTTTAAGACAAGGGAAATCTTGGGAGTGGGAGTGAAAGCAGAACTGAGTTTATAGCATAAGTCTTTATCAACTATGTTGGAGCTTGCTCTGTTGTCTGTTTAATTACTTCTGTTTGGATAAAACAACATTTATTATATACAAAAACATGAAATCTTGTAATGTACATTCTATCAATTAATTACGGGGTGTTTAGATTTCTTCTTTATATATTAAAAGATCCCCAACAGGATCATAACATTATGCTGACTGAAAGAATGGATAGTAACTTACCAGTGTTAGTTTTGTTGCTGTTCCAGTAAAGATATCTAACAAAATAGTTTACATTGTGTTCCACAGGATCAATTTCACAAAGTGTCTCTGAAGTGCACTTTGTAACACATGCATGCTGTAAATATTATTATTGTCATTTCTGGAGCAGCCATCAGTTTTCCTATTCCAAATGTTTAAGGTATTTGTGAATACAGATGTTGTGGAATTGACTGAATTATTGTATTCCGTTGCCTTTCTCATCACTATACAAGAATCACATGAATTTTTGTCACAACACCTTTCTGTTGACTACTTCCCACTCAACATTTGGGATCTGATTTGTTCTAACGTTTTTCTTTTATTCTGCTACCCTAACCGCACTATGTATTTGAGGCAAGTGGAGAAAGTATTTTCTACCAATGTGTCTCAAGTTCCATTGTTCCAGTTTTATTTCTGCTATCTTTCTTTGCTTTACCAGATCATTCTTAATTACAGAAATATTCTGTTCCAAAAATTGCTTTGTTACTTGTGCACTCAATTGGCAGCTTCTTGTTTTTGGATAAGCGAAGTACACCATAATCACATGGTTTATCAATTAATTTTGATATGCTCTTCACTTGTAACTCTTAAGGCCTCAATTACTTTTCTGACATTCACCCTTCTATTATGTTAGCTCTTGCTTTTTTATTTTATATTTTTCCTTATTTATTTCATGATCCGCAGCTTTTATTTTTAAACAAATAATGGTTTTGCCTCTTAACAATATCAACTGATTCTTTAATACACTAAATTATTTCTGAGCACCACCTAATCTTGCCCAGTTAATTGTCAACAATTTCTGTCTTATTCCATTGTAAAGCCAGCCTACTAAAGGATCAGGAAGCTTTGTTATTTTGTGTTTTAATTTCCAAACTAAACTTTGAACTTGATTGCTGCTGGATACGTGTTCAAACACTTGTAGACTGTTCACTATATCTGGCTTTCATTACATTGATTTGCTTGGCTCAAAAATAGCAACATATCATTTGTACCACTCTATTAAATTTTGTGTGATCCTTTGACCAATTGGTAAATGATGCCCCATCCAACTATAATCTGTCACTTGCTTTGTTGTTTACTACATGTCTTAGCAGTTTGTAGTGAATTTATTGCGTTTGCAACTGCACATAGCTGGTGTGAAATTGCTGCTCATTCTCTCACTATTTTCATTCAGATCATTGATTAAAAACATTAGACTCAATACCAATTCCATAGTATTGGTATTGAGACCAATACTTCAGCTAAGCTAGATCCGTTAAGGGAAAGCATCCTTGTAGAAAACACAAATATTAGGGAGATATAAATTTTTCACAAACTAAGCAAGTGCAAGCATTACGGAAAATAAGTTCTCGTCCTGATAATTTGTGTGCAGTAGCTGAATGCGTGCCTACAACTGACTCCTTCCTTGATTTCTGTGATGGATTCTGTTAATATTTATTAAAACATTAAATGCAAAATGGTGAGACATTGCACGCTGTGTACTCATCAGTATGATATATAACTAACAGCTTTAAATGTAGTTGCACGTTAATATGTTTTCAGGCCTGCTGAATAAGAGAATGTTACCATTTTTGATTTGACAAACTGTCCTTTCAACAAAACCACACTTAAAATTTGTTTTTTTTCTTCTTTTGAAATATTGTTTTAAGTATACTAACCTGGAATTTGCAGGCAACAACACAGAAATGATGATGGCTCCCACACCTTTTTAGAGTGGAGATTTCCTGCCATTGGCAGCTGTTACAAGGGATTTGTAATATTTGTGGGAAGGGTGGAGGAAAAAACTCCAAGTCAAACTGAAGAATTTTCAATCGACCATGCAGAGTAAGAAATATAAATTTGATGTATTGCTGAAGAAGACATTTTGTCAAAGTCTTTCATTTTGCACTTAAATGGGACGATTGCATGAATACCATGTCAGGGGAAACAACAGTGTAATACCATATGAGAAGAGTGCTCACTGGTTGGCAAGTGGACTTTGGTAGAGATGTTGCCATGGAGAATGCACCTGTTGATGGTAGTTGACACTACTGTCAAGTAAAAAAATTAAACCAGGCACTTGATTCTGATCAAGGCATTGTCCTGAGGGATGAATCAGCGAATGGATATGACTTAGTTGAAGTGTGCGCATGGGTGCATCTTAATATGCAGCCCATGTGTCACATTGTGAGCCCATCTGACCATCTTAAATTGCCATACTGATGATATAGCAAATATTGTCTAATCACAGAATCATATCTAATGTTAGACAGTCATGTTTTGCAAGCATGGGCTGGTTGGGTGCTGTCCATATCTTGTCTGATACAAACAGTGGAAGGGGATTTGCGGCTTACGAACCTAGCATCGCACTGGCGTTCCAATTCATGTACCATATTACTTTGTTGTGTGATCGACAGAATATCCTTTTTTGGCTTGACAGCATCATGTGAAAAAATACTACTTTTACTACCATGAAAACAGCTAGCTTCAGCTGTTCTCAAATTGTAAGAGAACGTGCTATTCCAAGGTGTACGAGTCATTTGCTCACCCTGCAAACTTGATGCTAAAATGTGACAGCATTAAAGACATGCTACAGGGCAGTTGTTACCTTGATAACTTCATTTTACACTGAGGTCAACAGGATGACAATGGTTATTGCTGCTGCTTCACAATATCAGGAATCCAGGTTCTATTCTGGCCTTTGGTAATTGTGAATGTTTAACATTGGTTTCCTCCTGATGCTCTGGTTTTTACTAGAGTCCAAAGATGTGCAAGTCAGGTGGATTGGCCATGCTAAATTGCTCCTGTGTCAAAAGTTTATTTATTAATGTCAAAAGTATACTTGCATAACACTGCAATGATTTTCCTGTAAAAATCCCCTTGTTGCCACATTCTGGCACCAATTCTGGGTACACTGAGGGAGAATTTAGCATGGCCAAAACACCTAACCAGGACATCTTTTGGACTTTGGGAGAATACCCATACAGATATGAAAGAGTGTGTAGATTCCACACAAGTTTAAACTGGGAATTAAACCTGAATTCCTGGCACTGTCAGGCAGCAGTGCTAATCACTGTGCTACCCATAGATGTGTGGGTTAAGTGAAGTAATCATAATAAATATATACGGATAGATTGGAACTCAAGATTGTACCTGATGACATCTAAACTTCTGTGGTGAAGTGAATTGCTGTCCGATTTGTCAATGGTACCAGTAAGCTCATTATTACAACCATATTCAGACCAGTTGTTGACCTAAGGGGATCTCATACACTACTGATTTCAAGCTATTGATTTTTCTTGATTGAAAGGGATTGTTCACTTAATTGCAATTGTTTGTTGTCTATCAAAAGGCTGTAACTTTGCAGTAGCTTTTTATTGCCTATTTTTCTCACCTATTTCTTGCAGTTTGCCAGTAATTGCCTTGAAGTGATTATTTTTTGCTTTCATAAGATATGGGCATCGCTGGTTCGGCCAGCACTTATTGCCCTTGAGAAGGTGGTGGGGAGCTGCCTTCTAAACCACTGCAGTCTATTAGGGATTTTGACCCAGCAACAGCGAAGAAACAGTGACATAGTTTCAAGTCAGGAAGGTGTGTGGCTTAGAAGGGAACCCTCAGGTAACAGTGTTCCTATGCATCTGCTTCTCTTGTCTTCCTAGATAGCAGCAAGTACAGATTGGAAGAGTGCTGTCAAAGGATCTTTGGAAGATGCTTCAGTGCATTTTCTAGATGATACATACTGATGCCACTATGCACCTATGGTGGAGGGATTGAATGTTTGTAGAAGAGTAGCAATCAAGCAGGTTGTTTTGTCCTAGATGGTGTCAAACTTCTTGCGTGTTATTGGAATAACTCTCATCCAGGCTAGTGGAGGATATTCCATTACACCCATAGATGGTGGACAGGCTTTGAGGAGTCAAGGGGTGAGATAGTCTCCACAGAATCCCCAGCCTCTGACCTGCTCTTGTAGTCACAGTATTTATATGACTGGCCCAGTTCAGTTTCTGGTCAATGATAATCCTCAACGTTGTTAGTGGAGGATACACTGATAGTAATGTGATTGAATGTCAAGGGAAGATGGTTGGTTTCTCTTCCATTGGAGATGGCCAATGTCTGCCTCTTGGGTGGCACATTTGTTAATTGTCACTTGTTATTTATCAGCACGGGCCTGAATGTTATCCAGGCTTTACTTCATATGGGCATGGGCTGCTTCAGTGTTTGAAAGTTTTTGCAATTATCAGTTAACATCCCCACTTCTGACCTTACAATACTGGGAAGATCATTGATGAGGCAGCTGAGGAACTTCTGCAGTAATATCCTGGAACTGAAATGATTGACTTCCAACATCCACAATCACCTCCCTTTGTGATAGGTATGGCTCCATCCAGTGGAGACCTTTTTCCCTCTAATTCACATTGATTCAAGTTTTGCTTCCCTAATGTCCAGAATCATCACTCTCACCTCGGCTCAAGATCAGCTGTTTTGTCCATACTTGGACTAAAGCTGTAGTCAGGTCACAAAATAAATAATCCTGGCTGAATACAAACTGAGTATCAATGAGCAGGCTATTGCTCTGTAAATGCCCTTGCTATAACACTGTCAACAACAATTTTTTTTTCCATTACTTTGCTAATGACCAAGAGCAGACTAATGAGACAGTAATTGGCTGAGTTGGATTGTCCTATTTTTCTGTGACCGCAAAATACCTGGGGAGTTTTCCACATTGTCAGACAGATGCCAGTGTTATAGTTGTACTGGATGGATCAATTTGGCTAATAGTCTCCCCAACCTGCAAAGTTAAATCCCGTCCATGTAGTTATACGTTGTAGTTCTCTTCTCTGAGTCATTTTTAATAGTAAGACTCAATATTTCCTCTAGTGTAATGCTTTTCAATTAAACACTGCCACTAGAGTCATCTGCTTGCTTTGGAAGCACTTCAGTTTTAGAATCTGAACTTTAGCTTTTGTGAATAATACACCAATTCCTCTACAGAGCTAACTTCTATCAAGTCTCCCTTATCTCTCTCTCTCATTTCCTTTGCATGTTCTAAAATGGATAAATATAAATGACGCGTTATGTATTTTTCTCTTTACATTTTGCTGCATAATTGCATTAGGGTGTTTATTGGGGAATTTTATCCTATCTGAGTGGTAACTTGCAAGTCAATTTAAACTCCAAGTTGTAGTTTCATGTAGCATTGTGATAATTGTTTTAATGTAATTTCCTATGTGCCCCAATTGGTAAAAAGTCTGACAATATCAGGTTTAAATCTAACCAATTTATTTGATAGCAAACTCATAAACTTTCGAGGTTTCCCTCTTCGTCAGGTGAATGAAGAGTTCTGGTCTCAGACAGAGCACATAACAGCACAGACAGTTGTTGTCAGATATCTTACTGTGTTTACCCCAGTCCAACACTGGCATCTCCACGTCATGCCCCAATTAGTGCCATTTTGGAGCAGTCTCTTCCCCTCTCCTCAACCTGCATGTTGCAGCTTCTTTCTCTCTCCTCAGTCTGGCTTCTTTCTCCGTTCCCAATCCACGTTCCTCCCTAACCATCTTACTCCCTGACTCACTGACTCACCGTCTTGCTACCTGTCCTGAACTTGCGTTTCTGTTTGAGATCCGGATCCAATCCAAAGTTCAGTGAGTTTAGGCGAGGGAAGCAATAAATGGAAGATCATTTTTAAAAAAAAAACATCCATTGCAGCAGCTCAGTTCGGCACTGTGGGAACACACACAGCCACAAAATTGAAGCTCCGGGATTGGATAGGGATCTTGAACAGGAATGTAATTCCAGGAGAGCTAAGTGATAAGAGGATGAGATAGGGAATGGGAGGTTTAATGAGAGGGTCGATTGGGATGGGGGAGAGAGGCCACAACTCGGGATTGAGATTGTGGGTGAATCTGCAATAGTCAGGAGGATTAGGGAGTAACAAGTTTGAAAAGCAGATTGATGGCAAGTAGGAGGCACTACAAGTTATATTTATAAACTTTTTTTATCAAATTATTTTTGCCAATTTAGAAGTTTAGTAGTGTAAAATATTGCACTGAGGTCTCTTTTTTTTTCTGATAACGAAGGTCCTACAGAATCTAACTAGTTTTAACATTGAATCCAATGAGAGCCAATGTTTCACTTAAAATCCGTTTACTAAAAGAATGCTTTTATAACTTTTAAGTGAAGACCTGTACTTAGATGTTAATAGCATCTAAACTATAATTCTCTGAAATATTTTTGCTCAAAAGACACCCATATCCCACTAAAACTTCAGAATCTGATTCAAATTCAAGGCTGTCAAATTGGTTTTTTTTGACCAGCAAATATTCTACCGTGGAAAGTTAAGTTTGTGCTTGGACTGAACTGAGTGAACTCTGCAGGAATAGCAATAGAATTGGTTAGGAAAGAGAATTTGCACTTGACTACATCCAAAGATTATTAAATGATTGTCATTTAGGTGAGAGCAAGATTGGCTTATTCTCTGTAGTGAGAAGTCTCACAACACACCAGGTTAAAGTCCAACAGGTTTATTCGGTAGCACAAGCTTTTGGAACTCTGTTCCTTCATTGGATGAGTGAGAATTCTGTTCATAAACAGGGCGCACATAGATACAATCTCAATTTACAAGATAATGGTTGGAATGTGAGTTATTACAGGTGATCAAGTCTTAAAGGTACATTCAGTGTGAGTGGAGAGAGAGTTAAGCACAGGTTAAAAAGATGTGTATTGTCTCCAGCCAGACAGTTAGTGAGATTTTTGCAAGCCCAGACAAGTCATGGGGGTTACAGATAGTGTGACATGAACCCAAGATCCTGGTTGAGGCCATCCTCATGTGTGTGAAACTTAGCTATCAATCTTTGCTCAGCAATTCTGTATTGTTGTGTGACGTGAAGGCCGCTTTGGAGAATGCTTATGTGAACATCAGAGCCTGAATGTCTGTCACCGCTGAAGTGCTCTCCAACAAGAAGAGAACACTGATGATGATTGCCGAGCGGTGTTCATTCATCTGCTGTCGTAGGATCTGCATGGTCTCCCCAATGTACCATGCTTCAGGACATCTTTTCTGCAGCATATCAGGTGGACAACATTGTTTGAGTTGCAAGAGTATGTACAGTATATCTGGTGGATGGCGTTCTTGCATGCAATGATGGCATCCGTGTTGATAATCTGGCACGTCCTGCAGAAATTGCTGTGGCGAGATGCCCTCATAAGAGCAGGATATGGCACTCAACTCATTGATCAACAGTTCTGACGTATCACAATGAAAAACTGCATCGACCTCCTCAGAAGACAAATACGAGACACGGTAGACAGAGTACCCTTTGCCGTCCAGTACTTCCCTGAAGAGGACAGAAGAAGCTACAACAACTTCGGAGACTTCAACATGTCATTGGCCTTTTGGCTAAGATCAGGTGTAGTATCTGTTCTTATCAATGTAATATCTGATATGTCCCTTATCTGGGGGTCATACATTAAATTGATTTTTGGAGCAGGGAGATGGAATAGGGGCTTGGTCCTTCCATTCCATGTATTGGCCCAGTATTGCAATATCTCCAGGAACAGTGCATCACCCCCTTTCTGGAGATGTTCTCAAATTTCAAAAATAGCTCTTGATGAAGACAAACATCTCACCAAGGCTATTCCCATACCCCCACATTTTGCCTTCAAATAGACTACTGTCTGTAGCAAACTACCCAGCCTCCAGGAGAACGATGACCAGGACAGCGTGGTAGCGTAGGGGTTAGCACTTCTGCTTCAGGGATCTGGGTTCAATTCCTGGCTTGGGTCACTGTCTGTGTGGAGTTTGCACATTCTCCTCGTGTCTGTGTGGGTTTCCTCCGGATGCTCCAGTTTCCTCCCACAGTCCAAAGTTGAGGTTGATTGGCCGGGCTAAGATATGGCCCTTAATGGCTTAAGGCGTGTAGGTTAGAGGGATTAGTGGGTAAACGTGTAGGGGTAGGGCATGTGTGGGATTGTGGTCGGTGCAAACTCGATGGGCCGAAGGGCCTGTTTCTGCACTGTAGGGTTCTGTGTACAATCCTGCCACAGCAATCTCTGCAAGATGTGCTAGATCATTGACAAGGATGCCATTATTTCACGTGAGAATACTGTACGCCAGGTACATGATACATACTCTTGCGACTTGGCCAACATTGTCTACCTATGCAGAAAGGATGTCCTGAGGCATGATACATTGGGGAGACTGTGCAGACACTACAACAACAGATGAATGTACACCCATCGACAATCACCAGGCATAAATGTTCCCTTCCTGTTGAGGAACACTTCAGCAGTCACAGACGTTCAGCCTCTGATCTTCAGGTAAGCGTTCTCCAAGACGGCCTTTGCGACATACGATAATGCAGAATTGCTAAGCAGAGACTGATAGCCAGGTTCTGCACGCATGAAGATGGCCTCAACCGGGATCTTGGGTTCACATCACACTATTTGTAACACCATGACTTGCCTGGGCTTGCAAAATCTCTAACTGTCCTACTGGAGACAATACACACCTCTCTTCAACCTGTGCTTAACATTCTCTCCACTTGCATTGTCTGTACCTTTTAAGATTTGATTATCCATGAAGACTCACATTCCAACTATTTTGTAAATTGAGTTTGTGTCTATATATGTCCTGTTTGTGAACAGAACTCCCACTCACCCAAAGAAGGGGCAGCGTTTCAATGGCTTGTGCTACCAAATAAACCTATTGGACTTTAACCTGGTGTTGTGAGACTTCTTGCCGTGCTTACCCTAGTCCAGTGCCAGCATCTCCACGTCATTACTTTCCCCCTACAAGGCATTTTGACACTCCTATAGACGTATATTTGAATAATTATTATTAGTGAAAAACTGACAGTAGATAGCACCTGTGGAATTGTGCATGGGAACCGTTTCTTCTATAGAAGAAAAGTACAGACAAGTTTAAAATCCTTAATTATCTTCCTGCTGATAGAGTGACATACTCCATGAGAAATCATGAAACTATGTGCATATGGTGTAAGTAGGCACGTAACTTTGAAACCAAAGTGCATTGAAAATTATTTGGCCTCATCTGTAGATAATTAACGATAGAAGAATAAAAGATTAAAAGTTAACCAGTTTGATCCTTCATCCCACTCTTGGCCAGATTTTGTGCTGTTGGGAACATTTAATCTCAACAGACATGCTAAATTCTTCCATAAAGTATTAAAACACTGACAATGCTTGTCTACTTTGTCTGTTTCTGCCTAGTCCTATTTTTTGCAGCCATGGGAGATATTCAAATTTCTATTAAGCATTTGTTTAGTTAAATATCCACTGTTCATTAATGACCATTTTTTCCACTTTGATCAGCATTTACGTGGTTTAAGTGATACTGTTTACTGTGGATAAGTATGAGGTAATGCATTTTGGGGCAAATATAAATGTGAATGTACACACAATATAAGTTATTAAAAGTTGTCAAGATCTTGGGATTTGAAGACAAGATTCAGTGAAAGTGGAAGAACAGGTATATACTTCTTAAAAAGGCTATTTTATGATTTGTAAGTAGGACTGTGTACAAGAATTAAGAAGTAGTAAATTTGTTTATATCATTGATTAGGCCATGTTTGGAACACTGCAACTTTTAGCATTCCATTATAGAAAGTGGCATTAAAGGCCATCAGCATGGATTCATCAGGATACCAGGGTTGGAAAGCTTTTGTTAAGGGCTTCAACTTGGGATGATATTATTTCTACGAGAGTAAGAAGGTTTTTAAAAAATGTATGAAGTTTTGACAATGAATAGGGAACGAGTACTTCCTCTGGTTGGTAAATTAGTAATGAGGACTTTTTTAATTTAAAAAGTGGATCACCTGAAGACTGGTTAGGAAATATTTCTCTATACAGAATATAAGGTAATTTGTCAAATAGTGTGTGAGATAGGAACTATTGAATGCTTTAAGAGAAAAATGTGAATAAATATCTGAAACGAAGAAAAATGCATGGCTTTGGGGATGAAACAAGCTAAGCTAATCAGTTTTAAATTGCTGTAACAAAAAGCCATTGCAGATGGGATCATTCAATTTGCCTCGTCACTTTTGTGATTCAAAGTTCAGATTAGATCATACCAAATTTTAGAATTATGATCGTTTTGTTCAGACTGGGCAAAGATTTGTTTTCTGTTCTGCAGAATATCTGAGAAAGAAATGTATGTTACAAATGAAATTCATAAGCACCAAATTTTTCTTACTATAACTTCCCTTTTTTAAATTTTTTTTCCCCCAGGATGATTCTGGAAAAGGAGGGTCCCCGTTCCCTCTTCAGAGGGTTGGGACCTAATCTGGTAGGCGTTGCACCCTCCAGGTAAGCAGTCAAAAACTATAGCTTGTGTTATTTGTAGTAAACTTGATCCTTTGTACAATACACATTTCGGTGGTTATCTTATTGGCTAAAGTTAATGTAGTTTTTCTGACTATCTTAGTTTGGAAAGATTTTGTATATGCTTGCATTTGCTTTTGCTTTTGAAGCTTTGTGTTTAGAATTGCTTACGTTTTATCGAGAATAACCACAAAATGCAAGCTCAGTAACAAATATAGAACTATCTTAGTAGTTCAAACCAGTCCTATAAATTTAATTTTCTCATGAAGTGAGAATGTTAACCATATTTCAAGTTGAATTTTCCTTTGAGAATTATTTTTGAGTGAAGTTAGTGGAGGAATCTTCAGTCTCTTTCCTGCTAACATTTTATGTATATTAGTCTGGTTATAAATTAGGGCTGGGAGGCAGTGGTGGTGTGTGTATTTGGAGAGGGGAGGGGAGAGAAAGAAGTGGGAGCAGGAGATCCTGATATGACAAGAAGATTAGAGAAAGTGAACAAATAGAAGAAACAAGTAAGGCAGCTGGTTTACAAATAAATATTGAACATGCATGGCTTTCTTTAAATTTTGTGCTGTATGATACAAATAATAGTGGCAGTATTGCATGTCTACAAAACTTCATTCCACTTCCAGTAACATTGGGAACGATGTTTCTGCTTTGGGCACAATCTAGAGATTGTGCTCTTGTCAAGTCGTATTTAAAGTTTCTACTGAAATGTATTTGCAGAATCACGAACTTAAACTTGAAATCTTCTATGAACCAATGTAGTTGGTCAATATCATCTCATGACAGTGCAGAGAGTGCATTTGACCCATGAAGTTCATGCTAGCTCTATGTACAGACAGTGAAGAAAATTATCTTGCATTGCAACGGGATCTTGATAATTGGGCCAGTGGGCTGATGAATGGCAGATGGAGCTTCATTTAGATAAAATGCAAGGTGATGCATTTTGGTAGATCGAACCAGGACAGGACTTATTCAGTTAATGGTAGGGTGTTGGGGAGAGTTATAGAACAGAATTCTAGGGGTACAGATTCAAAGCTCCTTGAAAACAGGGCCCCAAGTGGGCAAACTGGCGAAGAAGGTGTTTGGCATACTTGGATTCGTTGGTCAGAATATTGAATACAGGAGTTGGGATGTCTTGTTGAAGTTATTCAAGACATTGCTAACGCCACATTTGGAATACTGTGTATCATTCTAATCATGCTGTTATAGAAAGAGTGCAAAAAAGATTTACTGGGATGCTATCAGGACTTAATGATTTGAGCTATGAGAAGAGGCTGGATAGACTGGGACTTTTTCCTTCTGGATCATATGAGGTTGAGGGATAATCTTATAGAGGTCTATAAAATAATGAGGGACATGGCTAGCAGATAGAAGACAGAGGGTGGTGGTTGATGGGAGATATTCATCGTGGAGTTCGGTTGTAAGTGGTGTACCTCAGGGGTCTGTTTTGGGGCCCCTGCTGTTTGTAATTTTTATAAATGATCTGGATGAGGGTATTGAAGGATGGATTAGTAAATTTGCAGATGACACTAAAGTCGGTGGAGTGGTAGATATTGAAGAGGGGTGTTATAGTTTGCAGAGAGACTTGGACAATTTGCAGAGCTGGGCCGAGAGGTGGCAAATGGAGTTTAATGTGGAAAAGTGTGAGGTAATGCACTTTGGCAGGAATAATAAATGTGTAGAGTATAGGGCTAATGGTAGGATTCTTAATAGTGTTGATGAACAGAGGGATCTTGGTGTATATGTGCATCGATCCCTGAAAGTAGGCAGTCAAGTCGATAAGGTTGTTAAGAAGGCATATGGAGTCTTAGCTTTTATTGGTGGGGGATTGAATTTCGGAGCCGCAACGTCATGTTGCAACTGTACAAAACTCTAGTGCGGCCGCACTTGGAGTATTGTGTGCAGTTCTGGTCCCGCATTATAAGACAGATGTGGAGGCATTGGAGAGGGTACAGAGGAGGTTTACCAGGATGTTGCCTGGTATGGAGGGCAGGTCTTATGAAGAGAGGCTGAGAGGTTTGAGGTTGTTTTCGTTAGAAAGAAGGCGGCTAAGAGGAGACCTTATTGAAACATATAAGATGATTAGAGGTTTAGATATGGTGGACAGTGATAGCCTTTTTCCTAGGATGGAGAAAGCTAGCACGAGGGGACACAGCTTTAAATTAAGGGGTGATAGTTATAGGACGGATATCAGAGGTAGGTTCTTTACCCAGAGGGTTGTTAGGGAGTGGAATGCCCTGCCTGCGGCAGTTGTAGATGCGCCAAGTTTGGTGGCATTTAAGAGGTTAGTTGATAAGTTTATGGAAGAGAAGGGAATGGTTTAGTTTGGAGGGTCATTGCTTTTTTTCATAATTGGTCGGCACAACATCGAAGGCCGAAGGGCCTGTTCTGTGCTGTAATGTTCTATGTTCTATTGATCAGCTAGATCAGGGGTCTCCAAACTATGGCCCACAGGCTGCATCCGGATCAGAATTTGGAGATAGCTGATGGTCATTATCTTTTCCCAAAGATAGGAGAATCTGAAAGTAGAGGGCATAGGTTTAAGGGGAAAGATACAAAAGGGTCCAGAAGGACAATTTTTTTCATACAGGGGGTGATGAATGACTGGAACAAGCTATCAGAGTAGTAGTTGAGGTACAATTTTGTCTTTTAAAAACTGCTTAGACAGTTACATGGGTAAGATGAGACCTTATTGAAACATATAAGATGATCAGAGGTTTAGATAGGGTGGACAGTGATAGCCTTTTTCCTAGGATGGAGAAAGCTAGCACGAGGGGACATAGCTTTAAATTAAGGGTTGGTGGTTATAGGACGGATGTCAGAGGTAGGTTCTTTACCCAGAGGGTGGTAAGTGTATGGAATGCCCTGCCTGCGTCAGTTGTAGATGCGCCAAGTTTGGTGGCGTTTAAGAGGTTAGTAGATAAGTTTATGGACGAAAAGGGAATGGTTTAGGTTAGAGGGTCATTGCTTTTTCCTAATTGGTCGGCGCAACATCGAAGGGCCTGTTCTGCACTGTTATGTTCTATGACTATAGCGAGATATGAGCCAAATGTGTGCAATTAGGACTAGCTTAGTGATTTTTAAAAACAAAGGGGTGGCATTAACAAATTAGGCTGAAGGGCCTATTTCTATGTCGTAAATCTCTGTCTCTATGTAGAAAAATCCAGACTTGGCTCAGCATAAAATGCTGGGTTTTTTCACTCGATACTACTTCCTATGAAGTCCAAGATCCCACATGATTTGCTAATTACTCTGTCGGTATGTCTTGCCAACAACAAAGATCCCTAGATCCTTTGATCCCTTGTGTGCCTGCACACTCTTGCCTCTTCTTAACCCTTCTGCCAAAATACATCACCTCCCACTTCTCTCTCTATTAAATTCCGTCTGCCACTTGTCTGCCTATTTTGCTGTCCTGTTGCACTTGATTGGTATCATCTCCACTACTTGTTATGTCCACCTGTTTGATATTATTGGCCAATTTTGATGGTTAAAAGCAACAGAATCTCAGAACACCGTTCTCCAGTTTGAAAAACAACATTTATCATAACTCGCTATTTTCTATCCTTAAGCCAATTTTTTTCATCCATTCGTGACATCGATCCTCTTATTACATGAAACCCAATTTTATTAACCAATCTTTCATGTGGTACTTCATCAAATGCTTTCTTAAAATTCATCTAGATGATATTCATTGCATTCCCTTCCTTAAACCTCTCCATTATTTCAAAAAAATTTCATTTATGTTGGTGCCACATGATCTGTCTGCCTATTATAAGCCAGTTCTGACTTACAATTAAGTCAAACCTCTCCCAAGAACGTGTTGATTTGTTTTTCTCTATCATTTCTAAAACTTTTCACTGATAAATTGACTGACTAGCCAGAAATCTTTTGGAACGACCACACACCCTTGAATGATTTGCAACTTTTTAATTCTCTTGCTCCCCAAGCCACCAGCCCCTCCTGACCCCAGTATCCAGTAAACCCTTCAAACATTTACATCCTTGCTTCTCTTAGCAACCTGAGATGCAAGCAATTCAGACCAGGCAACTTATCCACTCCTAGCACCAACCAATCTTTCCAGTGTAACCTGCCTATTATTTTCACCCGTACGTCGTCTCTTCACCTCTATCGTTTTTATTTCAAATGTAATTGTTTTCTGTTTTCCTTGCATTAAATGATCTTCATTGTTGAGTGGCAATCTGCTTTAGTATTTTTAATCGTCTACTCTTCCACCTAGAAGTAACCTGATTTTAAATCACTAATGATGAAAAATACTGAACAATTTACTCATTTTTATTAGTATGTGTCAGTCAATTTCTTAAAAAATTAAACTTCTCATTCAGTTTTCTAAAACTTTCAAAATGTGCCTGAGAAAATGAGTTCAACCTTAAGTGCATCCATTTGATGAGAAAATCAGCAGATACTTTTTATCTCAATCTGAAGAGATGTTCAGCATTGAAGGCATTGCTGCCGTTGGGCAAAATCATTTTTAAAATAGTCTTGCACATCGCTGAACACTACCTATGCAGTTTTGCTGGTTTAGCTTATTTCTTATACTCATTAAAAATAATGGGAGCTCATCTACTTCTATCTAGTACATAAATGACTGACGTAAACAGGATTAACAAGCTGAGGGGTCCTTTTTTGACATCATGTAAATAGAGGGTGTAATTTAAGAGATAAATTGCCTCCATTAATTTGGGAAATATATTTTCTTCATAACCACTTTACATTAACACTCTCTGGAAAGTAGTTGATTAGCTTTACTTCAGTGCTATTCAACCAAAAAATATCACACAAAGCACTTAAACCTGTTTCAAAATTAATGCAAATGTGCCTAATGGTGTTTTTTTAAATGATTTTCGTAAAACCTTGCAATAGCAAGAGCAAACACATGGCTTGTTGAATTTGCCTTTTGTGACTAAAAGCAATATTGAAAGGATAAATTCAATCGCCCTGAGTATGGCCTATCTGTTCAACAAGTAAATATGAGCTGAAATGTCCTAAATCGTTCACTTCAGTAGTGATTCATTAACGTATATGAAAATACAAAACATCTGTCACCATTCAAAGTGCCACCTTTCTAAAGCTTTATTAATGTAATTATTTATTTACTTGCTGTTCCGAATGAGAATTTTTATGTAGTAATACATTTTGTTAATGATGATTGTAGAAAGATAATTTCAATGATCTTCTATGTTTTGTGGCTATTTGCTTTATTCTTAAATCCATGTGAATCCACTTATAGCCAAAAGGCTCTTCAGAGCCACTTACCAAAACGTGTTACCAGCAATTTTTTTTCCTTGATCAGTGTTTTTTATTTTGTTTATGCCACCTTCTGGAAATGTGAGCTTAAAGCAAATAAAAGTTGGTTGCCATTCAAGATACGTTAGTTCTGACTCTGAAGAACTGAATGGGCAAATGTACCATATGGCAAGTTATAGCACTGTACTGAACCAGCAAGCTCCAAGGCTTCAGTATCTGCCAGTCAGCTGGTTTTGGCTCAGATGATCAAATTCTATATTTTGGATCTCTCCGAGGTGAGGAAGATGATCTGCTTCAGATATTGAGTTTCCCTTTTGCGAACTCTGCAAATGTACCAAATTTTGGATGCATTGCATCTGAACATTCCAAATGAAATGCAAAAAATTCAGCAGATAATTTGCACATGGATAATTTACAAAATATTAACTTGTCTGTTTGCTCTGCAGGTGCAGAATCACTTGATTCCAGCAATTGCTTTTAATATTGACCTTTATCATAGCTATTAACTGGAGGCACAATGGCACGATTAGTACCGCTGCCTCGCAGCACCAGGGACTCGGATTTGATTCCTGGCCTCTGATCAGTGTCTGAGTGATGTTTGCACATTCTTTCCACATCTTCGTGGGTTTTGTCCGGGTACTCCAGTTTCCTCCCACAGTCCAAAGATGTTCAGGTTAGGTGGATTGGCTATGCTAAATTGTCCCTGTAGTGTCAGGGAGATTAGCTAGTGTAAATGCGTGCGGTTATGGGGATAGGGCGTAGGTGGGATTGTGGTTCATGCAGAATGGTTCCCTTTATGTATTGTATGATTGTTTATGTGAAATAAGTGTGTATTCTATTATTGCAAACCTTCCAAAGTTGCAGACTTCTTAAAATTCATTCACATGATGTGGGTGTCATTGGCTAGGCCAGCATTCATTGCTTATCTCTAGTTGCCCTTGAGAAGGTGATGGTGAGCTGCCTTCTTGAACTGCTGCAGTTGCTGTAGTGTAGGCACATCCACAGTGTCTTAGAGAAATGAAATCCTGGAATTCTCTCAGCAACGGTGAAGGAACATTGTATTTCCATTCAAGATGGTGAGTGACTTGAAGATTAAACATACCACAATGGATAGGCTTGCAGACTGTGATGGTACGAACAGTTAGGAAGATGTTTACAGGCTGTTGGGCTAGATTGTCCATTTGCCCACACAAATAATCAATGACATCACATGATTGGTCCTTTAAAATGTCTTTGTTTCAACTAGGAACAGCATGAACATACAACACTTTCCTCCCCATTCATTCACTGCAATGAAACATTTTTCAATTTGAACAATTAAGTAGAACAATCAATAAGTTAGAAGGTTGATAGGATGTCAATTTCTGAGTGGTTGTCAGTGGACCTCCAGGTGTCTGCTCTTGATGTGCTAACTGCAACTTCTGGTGTTTTTGGTTTAGTTTGGTTATCTTAATCAGAGTCGGCATGGTGTTCTGAGGTTGACTCAATGTTGAAGTGTTCCCAATGGAGATGTTATCTTCCCAATTGTTTCGGGTATTATTAGTTCCCACGTATGTCCGAGTCTTCACTTGGCATGACTTAATGCAGATTCTGTTGTTTCTATCTCTGGCTAACTGAGTCTGTTGCCAAAAGTTGATCTGCATGTCTTCTCCTTACTACGTTATCTTGATTTTGTACGGTGGAGGAGACCAGTACTGTCTGTGCTAAGATATTGGCCTGTTTCCACTTCTTGCTGGTGGTATAATTCCTTGCCAATACTTTTTCAAATCATGAAAAACCTGATGTTTAGTCCTGTTCGTGCTGTTTCTTCTTGATTGTATGTCTAGGGCTAGCTTAAGCAAATCAAATGCTATGCGTAATTGACGTTTTATCGTGAGCATTGCCGGAGAACCCAGGAGGGTTGTCAGATGTGTAATATTCTTGTACACTCATCAGGAATTGGCTCGATCATTTACACGTGAACCTTGCTCTTGAGTTACCTTCAACGAATATTTCATCATCTGAACAAACAGCTCGTGTGTGGCAGGGTGATGAGTGAATCGGATATGTTGAATCCCATTCTCCTTTTAAATAATTTGTGAATTCTTACGAAATGATCTGTGGCCCATTGTCACCCTCAGTTGTTCACAGTAACCAAACTTTCCAAAAACCAGTCTTTCTATTGTTCTCTCTAAGAACATTGTTGTCCTAATGTCAACTTTGGGCCCTCTTGAGTGCGTGTTGACCACAGATCCATACACCTTTCCGAGTGGTCCAGGTTTGTATCAGTGAACTCTGCCATGCCCCTTCTGATCAATCCCCTGGGTGTAGTGGCGCTTGTGGTGGCAAGTAGAATTGTTTAATTCTGATTCTTAGAGCTTCTTTCTCTGTCTGTGCATCATTCATTTCTGCTTTATTCAAGCATCTTGATGCAAATGTTATCGGCTTCCCTTCACTATTGGGCATCACGTGAGAACCCACACCCCGCTCTGTGAGGTGATGTGTCACATGCTAATTCCAAAGGTAAATTTGGATCAAAATGCATAAAGATTTCTAAATTTATTAGTGCCTCTTTAGCTTGTATGAAGGCTTTATTGCACTGATCCATCCACTTCCTATTTTGACAAAACAAGTTGAATAAAAGTTTAAAGGTAGTCGTTAGATTAGAAACAAACCTTCCATAATAATTTAATAAGGCCAGAGTTGTTTGCTGTTTTATGGTCTATCTTTTCATCTAGTTTTTGTTTATGGGAAATGCAAATTCTGAATGAGATTAAGACACTTTTTTCCCAAAAATGTAATGCTATGCACCTAAGAATATGGCAGAAGTCTTTTTACTATAGTTATATCTAAACATTAGTAAACTGTTGGATTTCAGGTACTGTATTACTAACTTTTAATTGGTGTAATCTTACTCACTTCCTCTTCTAGAGCAATTTACTTTGCTGCTTACTCCAGTTCTAAGGAAAAGTTGAATACTATCCTTGAGCCAGATTCCAGCCAGGTGCATATGGTCTCGGCTGGAGTGGCAGGTAAGAATAAAGTGCTGCTGCTTTCCTAACGTTTTAAACAATGTACTTAACAGTACTTTTATATGGATTAATATTGAATTACTTTAAAACCAAAATTATAAATTTCCAAATTTGTAAAACTAAGGGAATTTTAAAGCATGAATTTAACAAAAATGTCTGTACAGCTTCTGATACATGTTTACAACCTCATGCCAGCTACGATCAGTATTGTTTTATTTCAGCATTTCCTTTGAAATTGGAGACTGATATCTACATGGATACACATGGGAAATCTGTGGAAAAATGTTTAGCATTCTTGTTATAAAAGTCTATTTCATAAAATGCTCTTTTAGTATATAGATTATTGTGTGATTCAAACATAAAACAAAAATTCAATTTTCATTAAAATATGAATGCTTTTAATTGTTTCATATTAAAGACTAGCTACTAAACCACAACTTCTAATTTGGTTTTGGGGACAATTAATTATTTTAGAAGCTGTTTCATAGATTTGCATTAACAGTCAATTTTTCAAACTACATACTCCAAATCTATTTTAACAGGATGCAAGGTGGGCAATTGACTCCTTCGATAGATGAAATTTAAATATCCTTATCTGTTTAAATTAATAGCCTTTGTTAGGTATAATTTTTCCCAATCTCCTTTCCCTCTTGCAGTTTGAGATGTGCTTGAAAAATTATCATCATCTATTTAATAATTAAATTATCCAACAGAGTTATCTGCAATAATAGATTGACAAAAAACCTTACTATAAGGAATCCAGGTCCCATGATAAATTTAAGTTCAAAGTTACAGTTAAAGACTTTTAGAGAAAACACAGTGGATTTAAAATGATGACATTTGGCTGTTAAAGATCAGTGTTCCCTCTAATCTAAAACAATTAGACGGAAACACCTTTTCTAATAAGCAAATATTTTTCATAAAAGTTTATTTTTTCATGTTTAAGCTTATGTGATTATGACAAAACATCAACTTAAAACTTAACGATAAAAAGAAACTGCAACTATGAAAGGTCATATGACATGTTACTATTGAAATAGTTGAAGGCAAGACGTTTTAACTGAACTATTTAATAAAAAGGTAAAAGCAATTTTTTAAATATTATGGGTAACAAATTGACGTAGATGCTTACTAATGATGAAAGGTGCCCTATTCATGACTTGGAACTGTCTTTCTATTGCTACTGTGGTTCACAAGTTGCACTGAATTAAGTTTTTAATAGCTTCTCCCACATCCCTCCAAAATGAATAATGAAAATTAAACACTGAACTTTCCTGATTTTCTTCACATTATGTTGTTTATAGCATTGAGTCACACAGACCAGGAAGGTCCCGATTTAATCCGTAGGCTCTTAATTTATTGCTCATGCTCAGGGAAACAGTGCTGTTACAATTGGATTGGAGTAAAATGGTGAAAAATTCAACTAAGTTCCTATCTCAATTCCCAAACAGTGAATCCTTTTGGAAGGCATGGAGTACGGTAATTCTTGTCAGTTCTGCCACCCCATTTGTAAAGTGATTTAACTTACTGTAAAACTGACAACTTGGTCAACAGTACAAAATGATATTCAGCATTCCTGCAACTGATTGGCAGCAGTGCTTCAAAACAAGAGACATAGGGTATAAAATAAAAAGAATCAGTCAGAAGAATAATATCTTTGGCCTTTCATTTGGTGTCCTGTTAATTCATCTTTGACCCTTTGCATTCATTTTAAAAATGTTAATACACATTTTCTTAATGGCATAAACTGCAGTGTAAAGCTAGCAACAACCACGCAAAACCTTTAGTAAAATCCAGGATATTATACTAAAAATAATGTTTTAACAGGATTATAAGGATCACTTTGTCACAGAAGAAATGCAACTAGCAATGCATGGATGTTTGTTTGTTTTTGTCAACCTAAAATTGTTTGTTAACCTAGAGAAATAGCTTGAAACCAAAAATTGTCAAACTTTCATGGTGGAGATGTGTCACAGTGGATTCCTTGTGATGTGAAGATCTGTCTGCAAGTTGGACAGCCTTTGTTTCCCTTAACCTCACTGGTTAGTTGATACTTTCACACACACCTTGCGTTACAACACATTATTTTTATTTGATTAAATTATGGCAAACTAGGAAGATTGTATAAATGCAAAAAAAAAATCAGATTTTGTTTCAGCTTTTTCAATAGTTATCTGGGATAATAGCCCAGAGCTCAAGTGACCATGTATGAAAATGGCTAGAGGAGAAGCTTTGTTCCAAAGTTTGTGGGTAGTTTGAAAAAACTGCTGAAAAATAAAGGTAACAAGATGTTTTGCAATAAATATTTCGGGTGGAAAATGCTAGCCTTGTCATTTGTTGCGAATTTGAGATGTCTTCCTTTTATATTTGCATTTACAAATTATTGTAATTTTGAATATAGCTTAAAATAAGTATTTTCATTGATCAGCATATCTGATTGTATTGTCAGATGTGGCTACTGTGCAAGTTTGAGACAGGAGGTCACTTCATCCTTGGATATATAAATAACTGAATTAATTAAATGACCTTTATATGTAATGTTATTTTGCACAGCATATTCCAGGAAATTAGAAATCAAAAGTAAAGCAGATTAAACTTGGATGGTTTCTTTTCTTGTGGGAAAAGTAACCTTGAATTAGAAGTATAAAACATGGTTGAAGCACGAGTATGAATTTGGTACAAGTTGTTAACTGACCATTGAATGCAAGGATGCTCCTCATTCTGAAGTGCACGTGGGTCCAATTGACAAATAAAGGAGCTAACTAGGACACACTATACTTGATATCAACCCTTCCCAAAATTTCACCTTCCTTAAAAATTACTGATCTACTGTTACTGCAGAGCCCTTTGGCAATGAAGTTACAAAGCTGACTGATGGAGTTGATTAGTTTGCTGACTTTCATCCCATAAGATTTTTTTTATTTCAATCTAGCCCAGGCTAACAGCAAAAATTAGGAAAGCTAGAACTCTTTGCCTTAAACTTCTCAATATTTTCAAAAAGTTTTGAAAAGTACAGTAAAACACTATGAATATTATCAATAGATTATGAACATTTGATAGAATTGTAACTCAAATCCTCCTGATGGAGGAAAGTGTGTCACAAATAATTAGCTTGACAACTCAAGTTGCAACTTAATATTTTGAGCCTCTAGGCAGATTTAAGTTTTCTAATCATTATATCCCTACGGTGCAGAAGGTGGTCATTCAGCCCATCAAACTTTGCACAATCCCACCCAAACCTTATCCCCATAATCCCACATGTTTACCGTCCTAATTCCCCTTGACGTTTTTGGACAGTGGGAGGAAATCCGAGCTCCAGGAGGAAACCCATACAGACAAAAGAGAATGTGCAAACTCCACACAATGACGCCTCACAATAGTTTCATTTTTGTCACCCTATCTAATGTCCAGTTTTCTAACTTTATCTGTAAAATTGCTGACTTGAGAGAGAATATAGTTCCAGACCATTAGTATCTTATGCAATTGCTTAGTCTAGGAAAACCATGAATAGCAAACATTGAAGACTATTTGTTTGCAGAGGCATTATTCTGCAGGTCTGTAGCTGCCAGAATCCCTCCAGGCTCCAGTAGGGTCTTTGGACAGCACTGAAAATACAGGCTAATTTTAACTCCATCTTGTTCCCAGTTGGGGAGTGCTGATAAAATTGTAACGTGTCCTTGATTAGATCATCTGACTAAATTAGGGATTAAACCAGTAACCTTATTGGTTTGTTTGGCTCACTTCTAGGCCAATCTTTTTATTCTTTCACACATTGCTTTTCAAGATCAATATTTCTTGGCCATTCTTAATTATCCTTAAGAAGGTAGTGGTGAGCCACCGTCTTAAATCACTGCAGTCCATGTGAAGTTATGGAGTTCCAGGATCTTGACTCAGTAACAATGAAGGAATGACAAATGTAACTTGGTAAGAATCTTTGGTGATACTGGTGTTCCCATGCACCTGCTGCCTTGTTGTTTAAATGGTAGCGGTTTCTGGTTTCGGAGGTGCTGTCAATAATGTCTTGACTAATTGCTGCTGTGCATCTTGTAGATAGTACATACTGCAGCCACAGTGTGCCGGTGTGGAGGGAATGGAATATTTAAGCTGGTAAGTGGAATGCTTTGTCTTGGATGGTGTTAAGCTGTTCAAGTGTTGATGGAACTGCAGTCATCCAGGCAAGTCCAAAGTCCTCCACAGCCTTCCTTGTAGATGATGAAAAGACTTTGGAGAATCACGAAGTATTGCTTCCTTCTAAAAATACCAACCTCTGATCTTGTAGTTATGTTATTTATGTGACTGGCCAGCTAAGTTTCTGGTTAATAGCAAACCCCATGATATAGTGTAGGGGAGTTAAATAATGGTAATATTATTGAATGTCACAAGGTGACTGTTAGGTGTCCTCTTGTTGGAGATGCCTGCTGCCTGTGTGGCGCAAATGTTACTTGTAACTTAACAACCAAATCTGAATATTGTTCAGTTGTGTAAGGATTGCTTCATTATCTGAGGTGCTGTGAATAGAACAAAAAACAGTGTGGTCATCAGTGAAAATTCCCCACTTCTGATTTCATGATGGAAAGGTGATTGATGATGAATCAACTAAAGATGTTTGAGCCTAACCAAACTTATAATCTCAGGATCTGTATGAAAAGGACTTGCTTGTGAGCTCAAAAACTTAACATAAATAGATTGTACTAATAGCTCTGTATTTTGAATGTCTGTCTTAAAATTGCAAAATAAACAATATTTAGGATAGGCTTTTCTATTAGATATAATTGCATGTATCTAATTATGTATGTTTGCTACATGCCAACTTTTGCTTCAGGGCAACTACCAGAAATGCGTCTGGAACCACTTTTTATAAATGCATTTGTTCCTGTTTGGAATCGTAGAATAAACTAATAATTCTGTCAAAAGTATATGCATTTGAATTAGGTACAGGAGTAGGCCACTCAGTCCTTCAAGCCTGCTCCACTATTCAATAAGATAATGCTAATCTGATTTGTAACCTTAATTCCACGTTTCTGCTTACGTCCAACCTTTCATCTCTTTTCCTGCCTCCCTGCATAAGGATCTATTTATGTCTGCCTCACAACATTCAAAAACTCTGCTTCCACTACCTTCTGAGAAGAAAATTCCAAAGAGAACTCAATCCTCAAGAGAAAAAGATTCTCTTAATCTCTTGTCCTAAATGGGCGACCCTTTTTTAAATGGTGGCCTATGTTCTAGATTCTTCTAACTGAGGAAACATCATCTCCACGTGGATCCTGTCAAAACCTCTCAAGAGCTTTATATGTTTAAATCAAGCTACCTCTTGCTCTTCTAAATTCAACAGATACATGCCTAGCCTGACCAACCTTTCCTCATAAGACAATCCATCTAATCTAGGTATTAGTTTAGTAAATCTTCTCTGAACTGCTTCCCAATGCATTTACATTCTTTTTAAATAAGGACATCAATATTTTACGTGTGCATTCCGTTTGAACGCCATGCTGAACTCAAACATGAGTAACCACTTTTTTGCTGTAAATGCTTTTGAATCATAGCTCAGTCAAGAAAGGAGAATATTAAAACGTATTTTTACCGCTAATGAATTCAGTTTTGTCTGGAATGCTTATATTTCTGATAATTTTCTAATCTTCCTCCCATCTTTGTTCAAAATCACCAAGATGTGATGGAGTAGGATAGGCTTGACCAGTTGCCAGTTATTTTTTCCTTGACTCTGTGAAAGATCATATGGACAGTATGCATCATACAGGCATGACATGGTTCATTGAAAACTCTTAAAGTGAACAATTTATCTTTGCCAATTTTAACTTAGCAGTTGGTTCAATCACAAAACGTTACTTGTTACTTATTTGAAAAGACGGTCACTAAAACAAGACAATAATCTTACTCTCAGTACACACAATACTAATGTAAGATACTTCAAACGTTGAATTAGTATTCAAGAGAATGATCTAATGTGGTTTTTAACCTGAGCAACGTTGTGGTATTCTGTTTTGTCAGGTTTCTTTGCTTTAGGAGGGTGGGTGCTATCTCATTGAATTTGCACTGGATTCTTGAAATGGCAGATTATCCATAGAAATACCAAATAATTAATAATTCTGCATTGCATTATCTCCACATTTCTGCCAATATAATAAACAATTGGTTGGACAGTGTTTAGAAGGGCAGTTACTGTGTTGTGTTAGTTTCACATGTCTTTCATTTTCATTCTTTATTGCCATGTGAGAATTAATTCATTTAGCTCAATTTGGTGATGTCACTCGCATGCAGCGCAAGTGAGGAAAATTATACCCAAAAGCTCTGGAGATCATCTAAACTCCTTAATGGTTATTTGGTAGACTTTTAGAAGAAAAAATGTAATATGTTAAAGCTCCTCATAAAACATTTTTCTATTGATTTGCTGCACAAATTTTCTACAATCTGACCATAAAACAAGGTTAGCATTTTTACCTGTTCCAAAATATTAAAAAAAGGACAATGTTATTCACTAATAATGTATTACTGGTGGTAATTTTGTAGAGTATTCCATTAAATGATACTTTGCTATGCAGTACTCCAGTGTTTAAATGCAAGTTTTTTTCATTATCACACTTTGGCCCTGTTTTTAATTCAGTTGTTCAAGAGACTTGCAATTAATTATTTGAGTTCTAATAAAAGGTACAATATTGCAAGTTCATCTGATAAGGTCACTGCTTGTTGTTGTGATACAGAAAGACAGTATCTATTTTAAGTGCATACTTTACATTTCTCCCAAGAAAAGAATGAAATCCTGTTATCCCATGCTACACATCTGGTCACTTCCTATTGTCAGTGTAATCAGAAATAATGACTAGTTTTAACAATGAGTACTGAACTGGGTGCCGATGGTAGCCTATAGTATAATGTGTAACAGTAGTATTTAATAGTTTGCTACTCCAGGGTCTGAATACTGTATCATTGTTATACAACATGTACTGCACACCTTCATTTCATATCATGCCTATATATGTTAGTTACATTGCACCAAGCTACCATTTACAATACTCAATTCATCAGTCTTCAGATTCAGAGATAAATAGTGAAGTTCATCTCCCTTTGGCCGCTTGAGTGTTTTGCAAAATTCAGAAGAAACCATCCACCTTATTGCTTTAGCCTGCATGTAATCACAGACCCACACTATTGTCTCCAAGAGCTAACTTTTTTAACTAGCTGCTGAAGCAGCCAAGCAAGCCATCCATTAAATCAATAAGTTAAAAAGGACAATGGCTTCGTTGCAGTGGCTGCAGTGATTTTAAAAAGGCCCACGAATACTGCCTTGAAGGCAGCTAATGATAGACAATGAATGATGTTTTTGGTTGTGATGCCTATTTTAGGAAAATGTGATTCTTCATGTTATAAATGTACCTTTGATACAAAAGTAAAATACACTGAATACTGAAAATTTGAAATAAAAACAGAAAATGGTTGAATTACTCAGCAGGTATGGAAGCATCTGTGCGGACTGAAACAAAATATTCCAGATCTGAGACTCATCGGGGGTGCGGGAGGGTGTTTCTGATGAAAGGTAACAGAGCTGTTATGTTCTGTTTCTCTCCACAGATGCTGGCAGATGAGGCGTCCTGTGAAACATTTAAGTGAGATTTGTGAATACCCTGCCTTAGTTTTGGATAGCAGACTTTGTTTATTGCACCAATAACAAAAAGCAAGAAGAGGTCAAACTAGTAGGCTGGAATGCCTTGGTAGCCTTCAGTGGTCACAATAAGACTTTATTATAATATTTAAAAAAAAAATTCTCACCTGGTTCACTAAAATACTTTAGAGAATGAAATCTGCTGTCTTATCTGGTCTGACCTACATGTGACTCCAAACCAACAATGATGGAGTTGATTCTTAACTGTTGAATCTTGATGCATGCTGATTTTACAGATGTCAACAGTTCTCTGTAATCTTGCCCAATGTCCGCCTACAAATAAGTATCAGTAGGTTATTTTGTGGTTCATGGACATTGAGTTGCTTTTATCTTTACCTGGCATGAATGCAGCTCCCACGTTCTAACCAGTTCAACGGCAGGGAAATTTAACTAACTTAGTTCAGTTAACTGCTATTTTAGTAGCTATCGACTAGCATGACATAAAATTGGAACCTTGTTCGTAGATAGTGCCTTTACTTAGTGTGCTGTTAGAGGAATTCACCAGAATTTTAAAATGAAGTTTGCTGTTGAAATCAGCAAATCAGTTGTTCCAAGAATTAGTTTCTGAATTTGCTCAAGCTGTGGGCAGCAGCGTCTTTTCACTTGATGTAAAAGGTAAATAATGGAAGCCTGTGGTACTCACATTTTCATAAGTATTTTTTGTTCAAGTTATTACAACTTTTTCCTATCTCTGTGGGAAAATTGTTCTGATCACCATTTGAGATGATACAGAAATACATTCAGAAAGAAGGTAATTTCAATCTCATGATGACTAAATTTATTCTGATCACCTTTCCTCCAACCCCTTGTGTGTGACTAGTGTTTTTATTTTGGGAGGCAAGTAAAATTTACTTGTGAGCAGACCTGCCAGTGCATGCATTTTTCCATTTCACAACGTCAGTCATTCTTAATTTATTTTAATAAACTTGAGGATATTTTGCTAGTTTGGAAAATAAACCAGCACCAAATTTCTAAATTGCTATATGTATTTATTATGCAGCAGATATTAAAATGTGGATCTACTTGAGTAGATCATTGAACTCGTGCTGATTTTAGTGTTCATATACATGGTTTTGAATATTTGTTATTTTTTCCCAGGCTTTACAGCTATCACAGCCACCAACCCCATTTGGCTAATAAAGACACGCTTGCAATTAGAAGCACGGTAAATAAACATTTTTGTTTATTTTAGTATTTATGTAGAAAACTAAAACTTGTTTTCATACTATGTTATATTTTCATACAAACTATTGCACCTTGTTAAGCAAGTGTCAAAAGTTCCACACAGAAATAATGAACTTTTTTTTTAAATAGATGCCCTCAGATGTGTTTAGGTCAGCTGTGCTGTATTAAATATGCAACATGGTCAAGTACCTAAGCCTTTGTACTTGACAGGTTTTTTTTAATATTGCATGGAATTCTAGTGAAACCTAGCTTTCCCACATGACATGATTAATGATTAAAGTAAAAGTCATTTTAAACCAAGATCAGAATTAGTTGAATGCTACTGTAGGACTTGCTGTTGATACAATTCATCTGTGTGCCTTAGTATCCCAGCATTTGCATCCAATTTTCAGTGGTATATGTTAGCTCATATTGTATAAAATGCCCAAATGTTTGAGATGCTAAATGAATTAAATCAGAAAAGAGAAAAAAGGAAATGTGTACATCTACCATTAGAGTAGAACCGCAGGTTAGGGTGTACTATCCAAATAAGTATTCTTTGTACAAATGACTTGAATAAATTGTGGCAAAATCAACTTGGAAATTTGGTGTGGTAATCGTTTGAGATAGGACTGCAACCAAATATACCAGGTTTATACTGCTTCTGGAAAATATAGGGAAAATGGTAGAGGAGAAGGAGTAGTCTTGGTGATTTAAGGATGAATTCACTTTTATTGCTAAGAGAGGATGTAGTGAGAGATGTGTGGGCAATGGAGACTCTATCGGTAGAATTAAGACATAAAAAGGGGATTTAAGATTGATGTGGGAGTTGTATGTAGGTCTCCTGGCAGCAGCTGTGAAGTATGATCCAAGATTAGACGAACGAGTGGTAACAGTAGAATTGATTTCGTG
Organism: Sphyrna mokarran; assembly: GCA_024679065.1. Taxonomy (NCBI): domain Eukaryota; kingdom Metazoa; phylum Chordata; class Chondrichthyes; order Carcharhiniformes; family Carcharhinidae; genus Sphyrna; species Sphyrna mokarran. Next base: position 45,248,115 of record JAGIQG010000003.1, on the reverse strand, counting down.
GGCAATTTTAACTTTCGTATAGATCTGAGATAAATAGACTAGCATCTGTCAGGTGGCGAGTTTCTTCCTGGGGATAGTTTTGTGCATCAAGATATCCTAGACCCAACAAAGGAACATTGGATATTCGATTTGATAATTATTTAGCGCCTAAGTAGAGAGTGGCACAGTGGTTAGCACCGCTGCCGCACAGCGCCAAGAATCCAGGCTCATTTCCCGTCTTTGGTCACTGTCTGTCTGTGTGAAGTCTGCAAGTTCTGCATGGGTTTTCTCCGGATATTCCGGTTTCCTCCCGCAGTCCGAAAGATGTGCTAATGCGTTCGTAGTGCTACTATTGTCGGTGTACCCCAACAAGCGCTGGAGCATGGCAACTAGGGGATTTTCACAGTAACTTCACTGGAGGGTTAATAGAAGCCTACTTGTGACACTAAGAAAAAATAATATTTCAGCTAACATGCTAATAGTGCATGAATATTTATCTTGATAGCAAATCTAGTATCCGGTTTAATACTTTAAAAAGAAGAAATGTGCAACAGGTATTAAGATTGTAGCCAGCCTTCCTTAAATCTACAATGTGCTGAGACAGAGTATCCATAGAAAACTGGGAAATATCAGAAGAACTGTAAGAGGTATTGAAAACATAATTTTAAATGACACAGAACCAGTTTGTACATCTCTAAGGAAGACAAATCTATTTCTTAAAAAAGATGGAAAACTAACAGACTAAGCGACTACATAACATTAAAAGAAAAATCATTTTAAAAAGTGCAGATCCTAGCAACTGCACAAAACATAAAGAACCACAAAGGTTACAAAATCTAGGAAAAGAAGTATTAAAAGAAAATTGAAAGGGAGGGGTATCAAATCAAAACAAATTTTACAAATGAATGGAAGAAGATGGTATTCAAGAGCAATGCGAACTACTTGAAAATTGATATCAGTGATGTTGTCAATGACAACGATTTAGTGTCAGGAAATAGGTAGGTCCGAATCTTGCCCACCATTCGTGCTGGTGGGATATTCCCATTCCACTGCAGTGAACGGATATTTGGTTGGCTGCCAAATTCTCTGATTTCGCTACAGCAGGAGCATGGCATAGATGGCAAGTAAGATCATGCCTTTAGTTCTATAATTTATATTTGTGGGTATTAGAAATGCAGTGTCTCCTGAAAAATGCAAAGACAGAAAATCTTGGCATTTATGGTATAGTAGCTTGGGCTTTCATATTTAATCCTGCCAATATGAGGAAACTACACAGTACTATTGTATTTATACAATCAGAATTTAAAAAATGATCACTGAAATATATTTTCCTTTAACACTGGGGTAATCCTATTGACATTTAACCAATTATCACAAATTAAATGCTTTTTGTGCTTTGCATTTATTTTTACTGTTTTGTAATGTGTTTTAAGAACAGATTAAGCTGATTTTTAACACTTGGAAAGAATTGATCATCTCTCAAAAACAGCTAGTTGCCACTGCTGTAATATTCCTTCTTTTAGAAGATACAGAGATATTATGGAGGTGGGGAGTATTGAAATGATCTCCTGATCCCTTTTTTTTTTAGGAACCGAGGTGAAAGGCGAATGAATGCTTTTGAATGTGTGAGAAGAGTATATCACTCTGATGGTATCAGAGGCTTCTACAGAGGAATGTCTGCTTCCTACGCAGGCATCTCTGAGACTGTGATTCATTTTGTAATTTATGAAAGCATAAAGCAAAAACTGGTGCAATCAAAGACCTCTTCAAACATGGATCCTGAAGAAGATTCTGTAAAATATGCTTCTGACTTTATTGCCCTGATGCTAGCTGCTGCAACATCTAAAACATGCGCCACCAGTATAGCATATCCTCATGGTTAGTATTTTCTTGTGCGTATCTAAATCTGTGTTCTATTTTGATGCTTTTTCCAGCCTCTTGTAGATTTTAAGTACATATTTTTAAAGTGCAGTTAACCCTAGGGTCATAAAATATATTCTAATTAGACCATAAAATATAAGAGCAAAATTAGGCCATTTGGCTCATTAAGACTGCTCCATCATTTCATCATGGTTGATATTTTTCTCAAATCCATTTTCCTGTCTTTTTCTCATAATCTTTGACCCCTTTACCAATCAAGAACTTCTCTATCTTTTATTAATATACTCAATCACTTGGTCTCCACAGCCTTCTGTAGCAATAAATTCCACAGATCCACCCTCTGACTAAAAAAAATTCCTCCTCATCTCGGTTCTAAAGCAGTGCCCTCAGGTCCTAGTCTCTCCTAATGGGAACAACTTTTCCGTATCTACTCTATCCAGGCCTTTCAATATTTTGCTAGTTTCAGTGAGATCCCCTCACCCTTCTAAGTTCCATTGAGTACACACCAAGAATCCTCAAATGTTCTTCATATATCATGCCATTCATTCCTGGGATCATTCTCATGTAAATCCTCTCCAAGGCTGTCACTTCTCCTCCTATTCCTACATTTCTGCATTACTATTTGTATGGAGGATCATCTTTGTCGAAGACAATTTCTACCACAGTGGAGCCACAACTTGTTCGTTGTATCAAGCCTATTTTCCCGGTTGTACATACAGGTCTAAGTAACTATATACTATATATAGGATAATTACTTATTAAATATCACCCTATGGTAAACTATACCAACCTGTGAATTGTGCATCAATGGGGAATACCTATCCCTTGTTGCTTCCTTCTCTATTTGGAGCTTGATCAGAAATGCTGAAATAAGATTATTTGGACTTAGTAACCTAAATGTAAACTTTGAAGTTATTGCCTTATTTGATATCTACACCCTAGCAATGACTGTAATATTACATTCTGCATTCTGTCCTTTTCTATGAATGGTATGCTGTTTGTTTATAGCGCACAAGAAGCAGTACCTTTCACTGTATACTAATACATGTGACAAATTAGTTTATGCCATCTACAAATTTTTAATGCTTTTCGGTCGTGCCTTGAACATCAGATTATTCAGAACTTACGCAGTGTTCTGTAAACCACATCTATAGATATGCAACCAGACCTACTTTATAAATAAACAAAGAACAAAACAGCACGGAAAACAGGCCCTTCAGCCCAACAACCCCGCACATCCACCTTCTGCTCGTTTATAGGCCTGTGTTTATAGGTCTATGGATTGAAACCAAGTTTGAGACAATTTAGGGAGAATTTGTTCTCCCAATCAGCCTAAGAGCACATCTTTGGGATGTGGGGGGAAACTGGAGCACCCGGAGAAAACCCGTGCAAGCACGGGGAGAATGCGCAAACTCCCACGGACACAGGCCCAAATCCATGTATCTGCACAGCACAGCGATAGTCACTGAGCTGTCGTGTTGCCCATCAAATGGTCCAGGTCGAGCGTACACTAATGATGTGAAGCACTAGGATACTCTCAAAACAAAATCCAAGAGCAGCCCTCCCACGACCCATTGTGTGTATGCCCCTTGTTAGACAACAAGGCTGACCAAAGTACCTGTAGGATAAAAACAAATACATCAATATCATTGACTATTTCACAGTGTGAAAGGGGGGAGGCATACGCTCATAGGAAATGAACACGGTTGTGTGTGTTGTGGATTAACACTTTCTTTCAAAATTGGGGATTGGATTTCCAGCGCAGACTAAAACAGATGACTTCACTGGTGGTGAAGGTCGCCAGGTGAAATGAAACTGGACATTGGCGCTGTTAAGTTGCAGATTTTTTTGACCATACATTGTTTGACTGTTTGAAATTGTTTTTATACAGAGGTCATAAGAACTAGGCTACGAGAAGAAGGAACAAAATACAGATCGTTTTTTCAGACATTTTCCTTAGTAATTTCTGAAGAAGGTTACAGATCGCTCTATCGTGGTCTTATCACTCATCTGGTCAGACAGATTCCAAATACCGCTATAATGATGGCCACCTATGAGCTTGTAGTTTATCTGCTTGATGGATAACGAAAATGCTGATTCAATGCAAGAACATAGAAGACCAAAGGATTTGACTGGACCAGAAAACCCCAAATAGATTTTAACACTGAGAAAGATGAGTCAATTGTGAAACTTTAATCTGCTGTTAAATCTCAATGTCTGATTCCTGAAGAAAATCTGCTCTGATCCAGAGGCTGGCATCGTCACCATGGCAATGACTTAAAAAGACTGAATCACTTCATTTGGCAGGGAACAATTGAACAAATCTAAATTTTACGTTATCTTAGTTCTATGTTTCTTTATGTATTGTTTTTCATTATTGCATCAGTATTGTTATTTCTTCCCTTAAAACTTTCAATGTTTATTGTTTGACTGAACACCTTTTTTAAACTCATTTAAGCATAATTCTTTGCAGCCTCTTAGCTGATACAATGTGCAAAACAAATCTTCCCTTGCTACTATGCACGTTTTTTAACATTAGAAGCCATCTTTAATCAATGGTAGTTAATGAACTCAGCTATTTATCTGCAATCACCTTTTATTAATCAGAAAAATAATTTAAATGTTTTAAATTCTTTGTTAAATATTGAAATCATGCTGCCCAGGTTTATTTTACACTTTTTTGTTTAATGTGAGAAATGTATCACTTCCAATCTAACCTGGTGCAAAAACTTCACTTAGAACAGCAAAAAAATGGTGATTGTGATTTCCGTACCAGTTCACAGAATAACATCACTGTAAATCAGCTACTTTAATACCCAACTAAGCAGAAATCCAGCTGAACTTGTCAAGTGCTCCTCTGATACATTTTAGAATTAGTAGTTTACTTGACTCCTAAAATATGACGGTAATGAATGTAAAGCAAAATAATTTGAGATTGATTTGTTTAGTGTTCCCTTTAAAATATTGCATGGACTTACTGTGGGATATATATTGGCTGTATTAAGAATTGTTTGAGAAACAAATTAGCTGTAAAAGGAATTGTAAAGAAACCAGCCTATAAATACCTATGAAAAGAATGTTAATGTTACAAATGGAGTGCTTTGAAGAAAGAAAAGTAATATTCCAATATATGTTACAAGTGTGAATCTAATGCCTAAGTAGGTGACTTTGTCCAGAAAATTTCCTCAAGCACTTTGTGGCCTTTCTGCCTTGTGGATTTTGTTTGTTCTGATGGTTTCAGTTCATAAATCATCAAATTTTAATCTTTACAAAAAGTTTGTTTAGTCAATATAGTTTCCATTAAGAGCTGTGCATTGTGCAGTATTAATCACTTCTGAATCTATACTTTGTATAATTTATATATTTTTGGGTTTTGTTAGTACAGCACATGATTTAAGCATATGCAGCCTATATTTTTGCATTTGTTGAAACCTTAACAAGTTGATTTTAAAATCCCATTTTTGCCTTGAACTGTTCTGTCTGATCATAATGTGGACCTGAAGAGTGTGCTAGGATATCTCCATTTTTTGGTAGAATGGTTTATCTAAATCTTCATGGATAAACCAGTTCTGTTGAGCTGGGGATGGAAACTGCATTAAACATTTCTAACTTTAAGAAACAAACTGATAATCAGTACACTCTATTGATTAAAAATAAGGTAACTGAAGGATATGTCGCACACGATGCATTTACAACTTGATGGAAACATTTTTCAATGCAACTGATTGAATTACGTGTGGATTTGGCAAGCTGTACTGGAACAGACTAACTTTGTGAAAAAGTTGTCTCAAGGCAATATTGAAGTGGTTTTACAATTTAGGCACCTATTTGTAAGTGTAAATCTATAGTCAAAAATAACCATCGAGAATCTTAAACGCACAAGGCTCGTGTTGAGCTACAATGCTTAGGACTTTTTAAAAATATTTAATGGTTATTTCTCATTCTGAGTATGTCGTCTCCTGGAAGAATCTCGATTGCACTAGGGCTGGGATTATGCAGCTTATGCTTTGCTTTGGCTGCTATTTTAAATGTTGCAATAATATCATTAATTATGTGATCATTCTAACTAACAGAATTTGAAATCCTTAAATGTATGCAAGGTCAATATGCCAATTTAGTAAAAACTGCTACCTTGCAACAATATTGCTGTTCAATTCCAGTCCTAAAGTGTACTTGATCCTTTGACATAATGCATCCTTGGATGTAAATAATGTATGTACGTACTCTGTACAAGATCGTTAACTCTCAAGTCCTTATTTGCTTTGGATGCTTTTGCATTGCAAAGGATTAAAACAGAATATTAGTAAACGCTACTGCAATTTCATTAGTATGCAATGTATATGGTATTCCAATATGCTTCTAAATACAGTAAATTGTCTTGCTGCATAAGAATATATAACCAGCTGGAAGAGAAAAGGAGTTCATGCAGATATGCCTCTCCAATATTGTTTCAGATTCACCAATATTTGTATATTCAGTTATGGGAGTTTGTATTAAAGCACATGAATCAGTTTTACTCACTAATTTTAATATACATGATACATTTATATAGAATCTTGCCCTTTTTGTATTAGTAGAATACAGAAGTCTAAGTAAAAATATGATATATGGCTTTATTGCTAAGTAATCAATTTTGGTTCAGTTCACAGATGGATGATTTAGATACTTTTATCCAAATAGTTGACATAATTGAAGATCAAATTGAATGATGAGGCAATCGCAAATGAATTCTACGACAGTGAGGAATCTGTATTTTTCTCTAATTTTGAGGACGTGAACACCAGAGTAAGCTGAAAAGGTTTGCTGATAAATTAATGAAGTCCTTTGTCTAAAGTTTTATCTGTCCTTAGTAAGACTGTGAAAGAAACAATGCTGTTTTCTGTACAGGTATTGGTATAAACACAATTGGGGTAGAAACGACATTTCGTACAAAAGATTAAAAAGAGATGAGATAGCAACATACGTCCATATCACTTGGATGTTTCACACAATATTTTTCTAGACAAAAGTAGCAGATATGACCATTAGTCCATCTTTACTTTTCAAACTCCCTGCTTGAAGGAGTTGATTTATGCCATTGTGTCGCTTTCCAAATGTTTTGCTGTGCCTCTGACTTGTCCAAGTATCTATTCTTCATAAGTATGGCCATTGAGTTTGGGTGCATTGGTTTCTCATGAGACTATACCATTACAGTTGAGCCTAATCCTGGTTTTGTTTGGTTCCTGCAATAGAGCAAATTCTAGTTGATTTTACTTTTGTTCTAGGACAACTCCCATCACCATCCAAGCAGATGGAAGCTAGCGAATCAAATCTGAGATCCTTCTGTTTTATTGAGTAGAACAGCAGCACCATGCAGTTATGTATGGCATAATGACCAGGCAGAAATGATAGCAAAATTATATTCCTCCCATTAAAGTACTAAAAGTTGCCATATGATATAAGGGACATGCAACAAGATTGGGCATATTTTTAAATTCTCAGTCAATAGTTGATTTTTTTTTTAAAAGGAAGAAATCTCACGTCGTGCAATTTAGTTTAATTTTTTTGAAGTGGGGAACAGTGACTCCCTTCAGTGGCTTGAGGCTATGCTGATTGAGTCATATTCTTCAATTCTACATTTTTTTTTCTTTCAAAATGTCATCAATATTTTACAACGTTTTAGTTTATGACTACTTTCAGGTTTTATGGTCAGGTAATTTCTAACACTGAATTCAATGTTTTGAGTGTAGGATCAATATTTCCGTTGTTTACTGGATGCTCCTACTGTACGAGGCAAACAGCTCATCATATATGCAGCTTGTAAATGTTGATTCAAAGCTTGTTTGCTTAAAAAGCTGACTATAAATTGTTGTAATATGGGCAAGGCATTAGGACACTTAAGTCCACATAAAGCTTTTACAGTTGTTTGATTCTAATTGAATTAATCTGTTAATCATACTTTTGATAACCTTTTGTGCAAAATATAGTACTGTTGGAACATAGCCATTTATCCAGTGATTAACCTATTCATAAATATTAACATCCACAAAGACATGCTCTACAAAATGGTATTGCACAATCTGTTTTTGAAGTATTCTGCGGCAATGCTGAAACAACACGAGCAAATATTTCCATTTTAGTTATTGGAACATAATGAAAACTTGGGAAAATGTAGGTGATGTGACAAAGTCATGTAAATTTGGCAAAACTGGATTGTCCAGTCAAATGACTATCATTTGAGTTTCAGTCTTGCTAATCTCCTTAAGATAATTTTTCTTTACCTGTTCTTAACCAGGCAACTAAGATTAAGACCTCCCTGGGCAGTAGTTAAATATACCATTACATGAGGAGCAGTTATTTGGACCTGCTGCACAGAGTTTCTTGTCAGCTGGTCGTAGCACTGAAAGCATTGGAAAGGTTACAAGTGCTGATTATGCTTACTATTTCAACTGAAGAGAGAAATATTAAAGGTTTGGATCAAATGGAGGGAAGATAACAGTTTTTAACAAAGGGAGGGAGCTCTGAGATTGTAGCTCCTATATTGTCTGTATCTTATCAAATTATAACATGTAAGCAAGTGCAGCTATATTTTGATTTGCCTTTTTTTCATGTTTTGTAGCTCTGGTTTTAGACATTAATTTTCAATAGAATGTAAATCAACAGTGAATGCATCAAATGACAAATATTCAAATTGTTTACAGTTACATTTTTTTGAGATTTCGTAACATATTTCTAGCTGGCCGCAAGTTCATCAAAGACAATTACTGTATTAAACAAATAATGGATATCTGATCAGATTGTAAAGATTTACAGTGCAATGTAAAGCATTTCATTGTGTATGTTGCAAGAAAAGATCATATAATGCTTTTTAACTTCTATGGAGTGAAAACAATTTTAACTTAAGGCACCCTATTGTAATTTAGGTGACTGTTCTGTGATGTGGACTTTCTTGGTTATGTCCAATAGCTGGAGAGCATCCTTTATGTTGATAATAAACCTGTATTTTTTTTAACATTGTATCAAAATGTTCATTACATATTAGAAAACATTAATAGACCACCTGAGCCTGTAATTAATTTGAACATCGATATTAAAGGTACCATTTAAGTTATTTAAATTTCTGCACAAGACCACAGAAATATGGATTCCAACAGGGACAATTCTGGCATTTTTAAAGAGAACTATTTTACAATTCAAGATCTTCATTTGCTGTTCATAAAATTCACTCATTCAGCAAACCTCTGACAGTAAAGTGCAAAGTCTAATGAATCCTCATGGTTTGATTTTCCCGTTCTCCATTGTTTACAATCACAAGATGTAAAGTCTGAGGTTGCTCCCAACGAATGGATGGAATTTTCTCATTATTGATTTTTATTTTTGCTGATTTCACCTATGAATCCAAAATGCTATGCTATTAAACAGCCTTTCATCACCCACCACAAAATTTGTCAAGTAGAATAGAGATAAAGTGTGTGTACTTGTATTCGGCTTTTCTGAAATATGGTATTTTATAACAAAGTTGAATGTTTCATTTCTTAATATTTCTAGCCTTTTATAATTATTTGTAAAATGAATCCCCTTCAATTTTAAATTATTTTTGATTCTGAAGTGAGAAAGTAGTCACCTAAGCTTCCCATGTCTAAGTATTGAAAGCCTTTATCTGTCAACCAGATATTCCGATTTGAAATAAGGAAAGCAGGAGGACAATGTGACCTAATAGAAGAGATTATTACTAATTTGGTATACTAATAACTAATTCACAACAACTTTCTCTTTGCCTATATTGTTTGAGCAGTAACTATTTTGTGCGTTTTTGTGTATGTTGTGAAATGTTAATAAAATTGAGAATAGATGCTTCAAGGACTGTTTAATTGGTGTGTATTTTGTTGTTGCATTAGGATAATTTTAGCATCCAAATTAAGGCTAATATTCTACAATTCTAAGACTTCACATCAAATTAATATATGAATGGTTTATATAAAAGATTCAGAGATTCACAAAACTCTTTGAATTGCAAATTAAAGACAAGTTATTATGCACAAATTCTACATTGATTATCAAATAGTGAACAATTCGCTAGACTGCACCTTATCTAGTTTTGTGGTCAGATTTCTATCTTGCAGATTAGTCAAATGAGGCATTTAAAAGAGATTATCACACGTCAATATAAAGTGTTTTGTGCCTCCATTGTACAATTTTAATAAACTTCCCAAAAACAATCAGCATTTCATTGTGTCTCACCTGATTTCACAGAACAAGGTTAGGTTATGGAAGACATCTAAGAATGGGATTGATAAATCAACATGATTTGTTTTAAGAATTATTCTGTCCACCTTGGATCTCAAACTACTAAAACTTTGTTTACTATTTCTCTTGGGAATTGCCAACAGTGTTAGAAAGATACAGCAGCTAGTTAGTTAAGCTGCAGTTAATGTCCAGTGCTATATTTTGCTTATGAACCTGCTCAAAATCTCACTTGCTTCAAACAAAGAATGGAAAATGGCTGCAACAGTGAAGATTTCATGTTATCTCTTCAGGAACGTGTTATGTTGCAAGATGAACTTTTGGATTATCCAACAATGTATCTTGTAAGTGCATATAATCTGATGTGACTGATTTTGAGGAGTTATTTTTGTCATCTGCTTCTACGCTGTAAGGATCTGAATTTTTTTTTAATTTTCCAGAATGTACATTTTGTTCTGTTGCAAAATTTCAAAATTATTATAAGCGGGGTCAATATAAATGTGTTTTCAACATCAGGATTTTCACTTTATTGAAAATTATGAAATCTGTTTGATGATATACAAACTGGGAAGTGGTTGTGTATTGTAAATTGAGAGATTTAAAGGGGTAAGATAATTTAAAATGGCTTCTTCATGTTAAATCAACATACAATAATACTTGTTACTAATTGATCTTGTTCATTGACAGTGTTTCCTGTTAAGGTTTGTAGAAATTATAAAAGTACTGATTCTTGGTGGAGAAATAGCTTCAAACAGCAAAAATGATAAAGGATGCAAATTAAAAAATTCATGCCAAACTTGCATTCGGTGCCATTTTCAACCAAAATTCATTAAATTTATAATTTTAGTAAAATTATAAAATGAATGCAGTGCAGTTGCAGTAGCATTAGTTGCGACAGCTCATTGCACAATTTCCCTCTAATTATGATTCCAATAAAGATGTATCTTTATGCTATTAGCCATAGGATGGCAGTGTAGAGAGGTGCTCCTTGGTATTATGTGGAGTAGTTGTTAAATACTGATATACAATGAAAACAGTTCAAATGAGAGTTACCTTACTCAAAGTATTCTGTGTTCTAGATTGCACACCCTTTTTGGTTTTCTCAAACACCTTTTATTGGTGTTTTGTTTGCACTTCAGTCCCATGCTCCTAATCTGTGGGCACCTGATGTGGAAAGGGGCATGTGGGTTCGCCGACCTCCTCATGAACCTGCTTCTGGGCTTGGCAGTGGGCAATTGATGGGGCTGTATATCCCGACTGCCTACCCCTCCACCACAGCTACATTCATGGCCAGGTGCCCTTAGAGGGAGCATGCGGTGTCCACAGGCACAGTTGATGCCTCCTGTGCCTGCTGGGCATCGCAAGGGCTGGGGTGTATTATACACCCTGATAATCACATTTTGATTTAATGTTTTAAGTTTTCTTTGGACTTTGGTTTCTGTTTGGGCCGTCCCCCTTTTTTGGGGGGGCTGCCTCTCAATTTGTCCCTAAGTTAATTTGAGTTTGTTTACTCGTTGGGTATATAAAAGAACAGAAAGTTAACTTGTGATATATAGGCAATTTGTAATTAAACCATTATCTGTCATTTGTAATAAACTATCTACTAGTGAGACAATGCCATTACAATAGAAGAGAATTGTTAAAACCGTGCAGGTCAAAAACTTAAATGTTGGAGCAGAAGAAAACCAAGCATGAGTGATTTTTAGCTTCAACTTCACTTTCCTGCTCTATTCCTCAGGAGATCAGAACATTTTCTATATCAGTGATTATATGATAAATATTCAATGATGGCATATTCATAACACTCTGGGTTAGTAAATTCCAAAGATTCATAATCCTTGGGTTTAAATTGGATAAATATTAAAATCAACTAATTACTGTTAACCATTTTTGCAGTCACTTATAAAAAAATTGGTACAATCTGTTTATTTTTATTCCAACTCAATCTAATCAAGTCCAATTCAGAGTCTCAACAAGTTGAGACATTCCTGATCCAAGCTGACAAGACAGGGCTTTCACCTCCTGTCTTGGGTTTGATCTACATGATCTGAGCTAGTGGAGTAGGCATAGGACTTCCTCCAAGGCTTGATCTCATTTGTATCTTAGCCAAAAGACCAAGATGCCACTTTAAATTGCTTCTAATGAAGCTGAAATGTAACCTAATGACTTCAACCAAGCACAGCATGTCAATATACTTGATCTTAGACAAAAGGCAACATGAAGTGTGCAATTTTGTATATTTAACTCTACTTTGCAGTGGGTTAGAATTTGCACTACATTATAATGACTAAGCAGCAAAGTAACTGGTGCTGTGTTAAGATCTAAAGTATAAAGTACTGTAATAACTTTGCAATTTTGCTATAGTGCAACTATCACCATATATCCTAACAATTGGACATCACTTAGCATTTATTTTTCAACTTTCTAGCTTTGTCCCTACATCCCTGTGTAATCTATGTAGTAATAATAATAGCTATTTCATTAAGATTTCGGTTCTTCTGAAGATGTTGCGTATGAAGGGAATTCCATTATTATGCCTGTTCAAAGCAGTGAGCCTAGGCCATACTTATGTGGGCTGAATCTGTAGGCTGTTGACTATAAATTCTTGGAACACATCAAATTTTAAACAACTTTGAATTGATGCTTTTACAGTTCTCCTTAAGCTCCTGAAGGCCCAAGTAAAGGAAAACAAAAAATTCTAAAGCAAAGGACTGTACGTACTGGAAATCTGGCATAAACAAAAATGTGTGGAAAAACTCACTGATGAAAAGTTTCAGATCTGTGACCTTTTATCAGAAATGTTCTGTTCAATTCAACAACAATGTTGAACATTAAGTACCAACATGTGTTCACAATATTACACAATCTCCACAACATTTGATACACTCTTCCACTCTCCAAACAATGAAATGTTGGCTATACTTGCAGTTTTATACAACTACATTTCATGGACCTATTGGCATAGCTGGTTTTGAGATGCTAGCACTTTTGGAACCATTTCTTAACTTTTCCACGTTGAATCTGTTTTTTGTTCTTTATTGATTTTTCATCCCATCAAATCAGCTTCTTTCATAGAACCAACACTGCAGATCTTAAACATGTTCATACAATTACTTGAGAACAAGTCCAAACATTAAATGACAAGAATCCAATTAGTTGGGGTAGCGATACCCTCCAAAGTCAAATTGCTGCTCAACCTCATTGTATAGATTGATGCAAGAAAAAATGCCATGCGATTAAAGGGCTGAAGTTATGACAACATGGGTCAATTGTAGAGGAAGGGAGTAATTGCTGAGATGATAATGCTGGAAAGCAAAGTATAAACAGAAAATGCTTTCCATAGTGAGCAGGTCAAGTAGTTCCATTGCCAAGAGAGAATTAATATTTCAGGACTGTAACATCTGACAAAACTTTAAAAACCCTGTTTAAATCCCCTACTTGTAATGCTAAGTATCAGGTTTTCAAATAAATCAAGATATCACTGATTGCTGGAACAGTATGCCACCAAAGCTGGAATGCAATTCCAAACTGTAGGAAAGTATTTTTAGCATTTACACACCAAGTAATCATAACACATTAACTTCATAGTGGAATCCAGGTAGCCTATTGCTATTATTGCCTATTCATGAAAATATCAGCTCAAAGTGTTCTACTTTTACTAAACAGAAATACGCTTGAAATCATTGCTGAGGGAGTGCTTCAGTTTCAAAACTGCCAGATTCATTCCTTTTTGAAAAAGAACAAAGGATCTTTCTCCAGTGACCCAGGCCAATACTTATATTTCAAACACAATAATTGAAAGTTTATTATCTGTCATTTATCATTGCAGTTTATGGAACTTTTACTGTGTACAAATTGGCTATGGTGTTACCTACATTACAACAGCAACTAAATTTCCAAACTAATTTCTTTCCTGTAAAGCCCATTGAAAAATCCTGAAAATAGAAGATGCTTTATGAATGAAAAGTCTTTTCTCTCTATTGTTAGAACAAAGTCATGGACCTTAAGGCCACTTTCTAAACTGTGTTGTGCACTTTATTGTTACTTCAAGGAAAAATGTTTTTATTGGTTGTAAAGTGTTTTGGTTATACATTAAACACTTCTCTCTTGATTGCTGTTTGTGGAAATTTGTACATTATTAAGCAAATGCAGCAACCAAATAAGTACACTTGAAACGTGCTGTTTTGTTCTTTGAAAGCAATTATTTGTAATGAGGTGCTTTGGGGTATTTCTGGCATACCTGATCAGTACTGTGTAATACAGAAAGAAGATCCAATAAGAACAATTTCTAATGCCTGTTACCTCAGGGCTATACAACATAACTGCTGGGGCAATAGACAGATATATATAGAACAAAACAGCACAGGAAACAGGCACTTCGGCCCAATGAGCCCACATCGCTACCCCGATGTTCCCACCTCTACCCGCGATCCCTGTCCATGTTTATAGATGTATGGAATAAAAACCAAATTTGAGACAATTTAGGGAGAATTGGTTTTGCCAATTAGCCTAAGAGCACATCTTTGGGATGTGGGAGGAAACTGGAGCACCCGGAGAAAACCCACGCAAGCGCAGGTAGAATGCGCAAACTCCCATAGACACAGGCCCAAATCTGTGTATCTGCACAGCACAGCGATAGTCAGTGAACTCTCATGTTGCCCATCAAATGGTCCAAATCAAGTGTACACTAACGACATGAAGCACTAGGATACTCTCGAAAAAAAATCCAAGCGCAGCCCTCTCACGACCCATCACGTGTATGCCCCTTGTTAGACAACAAGGTGGACCAAAGCACCTGTAGGATTAAAAACAAGTATATCAATATCATCATCTATTTACACACTTCAGACCTTCTATATCAGGCAGCATCCCTGGTAAACCTCCTCTGCACACTGGAGAGAGTCTCCACGTCCTTCCGGTAGTAAGGCGACCAGAACTGGATACAGTATTCCAAATGAGGTCTAACTAACATTTCATATAACTGCAACATTAAAGGCCAGCTCTTGTACTCTATACTGTTCCTATAAAAGGCTAGCCTACTATATGCTTTCTTCACAACATTCTCTACCTGCTCTGCCACCTTCAGAGACTTGTGTACCTGCACCTCCAGGCCCCTCTGCATTTCTATACTCTTAATAGGTCTACCCTTTATCATATACCTCCCCCTTACATTCTTTCTCCCAAAATGCATCACCTCACATTTATCAGGATTAAATTCCATCTGCCATCTATCTGCCCAAGCTACCAGCCTATGTCCTGCTGCATCGCCTGACAATGCTCCTCACTATCCGCAAGTCCAGCCATCTTTGTATCGTCTGCAAACTTGCTGATCACTCCACTTACTCCCTCTTCCAAGTCATTTATATATATTACAAATAGAAGAGGTCCCAGTACCGAGCCCTGCGGCACACCACTAGTGACCGACCTCCAGCTAGAAAAACACCCTTCCACTATTACTCTCTGTCTCCTATTACCAAGCCAGTTACTTATCTATCTAGCTACCTGTCCTCGTGTCCCATTAGCCTTGACCTTCTAATTAACCTCCCATGAGGGAGTTGTCAAACACCTTACTGAAATCCATATAGACGACATCAACGCTTGCCCTTCGACCGTTTTCGTCACCACCTCAAAAAATTCTACCAGATTCATCAGGCACGACCTCCCCTTAACAAAGCCATGCTCTGTATCCCTAATCAGATCACAATGCTCTACGTGCCTATACATTCTATCTCTTAGAATCCCCTCCAACAGCTTCCCTACCACTGACGTCAAACTCACCGGCCTATAATTTCTGGGGTTATCCCTACCATCCTTTTTAAACAGCGGTACAACATTAGCTATTCTCCAGTCCTTTGGGACCTCACCTGTGTCCAAAGAAGAGACAAAGATTTGTGTCAAAGGCCTAGCAATTTCACCTTGCACCTCCCTAAGCAGCCTGGATAAATGCCATCAGGCCCTGGAGATTTATCAGTTTTAATGCTACCTAGAAGCTCTAACACTTCCTCCCTCGGTATGGATATTTCCCTCAACAGATCCACAGCTCCCTCAGAAACAGGAGCCGTCAACACCCCCTCTCCTTCGTGATTACTGACACAAAGTATTCATTCAGGATCTCTGCCATTCCCTCGGGCTCTAAGCACAGTTCCCCTCCTCTGTCCCTAAGAGATCCAATTTTTCCTTTAACCACCTTTTTATTTCTAAACATAGGAGTAAAAAGCCTTTGAATTTTCCTTAATCCTATCCACCAAAACCATTTCATGCACCCTTTTTGCCCTTCTAACTCCCTGTTTGAGCTCCCTCCTACTCTCTCTGTATTCCTCTAATGCTGTCTCCATTCCCAGCTGCTTTGACCTACCATACGCGTCTCTTTTCTTCCTAACCCAGTCCTCAATATCCCTAGTAATCCACGGCTCTCTAATCCTACCTTTCCCATCTTTCCTCTTCGCTGGCACATATCTTTCTTGCAACATTTTCTTGAAAGACTCCCACATGCCTAGCGTGGACTTACCCTCGAACAACCGTTCCTAATCAGTTTCCATAAGTTCTTGCCTAATTTTACCATAGTTAGTCTTCCCCCAGTTCAGCACCCTCCCCCTAGGGCAACAAGCATCCTTTTCCATCTGTATCCTAAAGTAGACAGAATTGTGGTCACTGTTAGCCACATGTTCCCCTACTACTACATCAACCACCTGCCCTGGCTATTACTCAGAACTAAATCCAATATGGTCCCCTCTCTAGTCGGACTAGCCACATACTGTTCCAACAATCCTTCCAGTACACATTTTACAAATTCCTCCCCATCTAAACCCCCAGCTCTAGGTACTTTCCAATCCACCCTAGGGAGATTAAAATCTCCCACTATAACGACTCTGTTCTTTCTGCACCTATCCAAAGTGTCTTTACATATGCCTTCTTCAACCACCCGCGGGCTGTTGGGTGGCCTATAATACACCCCTAGCATAGTAATCGCCCCCTTTCTATTCCTCAACTCCACCCACAGCGACTCCACTCCTAACTCTTCTGTATTATCCTCCCTCTGCACCACTGTGACGCTCTCCCTAACTAACAACGCCACTCCCCCACCTCTTCTCGACCCTCCTCTGTCACACCTGAAACACTTATATCCAGGAATTTTCAGCTGCCATTGCTTCCCTTCCTTTAACCACATCTGTCACCGCAACCACATCCAAGTTCCTCACAAACATTAAGGCCCCAAGTTCACCCGTTTTTCCTGTTACGCTCCTCGCATTGAAACAGACACACTCCAGATCTCCAAGCCCACTCAGAACCTCTTCCTTCCTGGTGTATTTCTTCTCATCCAAACTTACTCTATCTCCCATCTTGCTCTCTACCGAGCTATCGGTCTCAGCCCCTCCCTCCCTCCATATTAGTTTAAATCCTGCCAAAACACTCCAGCTAACCTCCCAGCTAAGATATTTATGCCCTTCCCATTTAAGTGTTCCCCGTCCCTTCTATACAGGTGCCCTTCTTTCACAAAGACTTCCCAGTTATCCAGAAATATGAAACTCTCTGCCCTACACCAGTCCTTCAGCCACGCATTCAGCTGTAGGATCTCATTTCTCCTGCCCCCACTATTACCTGGCCCTGGCAGCAGCCCTGAGATCGCCACCTTGGAGGCCCTGCTTTTCAGCTTACCCCCCAACTCCCTGAACTGCCTTCGTATATCCTCCCTGCTCTTCCTTCCTACATCCTTCTCTCCTACATGAATAATCACATCTGCCTGGGTCTCCTCACCCTTCAAAATACCCTCTACCCTGTCAGACACATCTTGCACCCCTGCTCCAGGGAGGCAAACTACCATTCTGGAGTCCCACCTTGGACCACAGAAGCACGTATGTATTCCTTTAACCCTTCCATCCCCCACCACTATCTCCCTTCTAGCCCCTTTCCTCCCCTTTGAGGTACTTTAGTCCTCCTGCCTTACCTTTTTTAACCCTCCGTCCTTGATATTTTGGGGGACTGCCACTGGGGAAGTCTTTGGACTGTCTCCCCTCTCCTTTTTCCCCTTCCTTACAGTAATCACCTGTAAGGATCAGGTTCCCTATCCCTAGGCTCCAGGTCCACCACCTTACTATGCCTCCCTTCCATTATTGCCTTGTTCTCCCTGACTAAAAATGCATCTTCCAATTGCCGCTCTAGTTACTTGACCCGAACCCTCAGAAGCTGCAGCTCCAAACACTTGGCACATACGTGGACTTTCGGGAGATGTTTTGCCTCCAGGAACTCCCACATATGACACTGTACGCAGGTGAGGCATCTTCCCATAATCCCTGCCATTGTCCTGAACACCTTTGGAGGTCTGAACGCAACTGGGAAACCAGTAGCACACTCTGTCTAAGCCAGCTCTCCCCTAAGCCCAGCAAGCTAAAGTCCTTATATCTCTTACTCTGCTTCCCTACTCACTCCCCTGCCCACTGCCCACTGTCTACTGCCACTTTCTTTTTATACTCCCTGGTTCCCTTCCCAGCTAGCCCCACGCCTAATTACAGCAGCAAAAAGCAATCAAAAACAGAGAGAAAATAAAGCAAATTGAAAAATTCACACTCAGGCACCAGCAAATTTGAAAAGATGAATGATTGCAAAATCACAATCGAACTCTAATCCTTTTGAAGTTTATTTTGTGATAACTTGCTTTTCTGTTTTTGTGTAAGTCGGAGTGTTGCTACTGTACCTTACCTTCAAGGTGAATTGAGATTTGATTTTCATTTTCATTTTGTAACAGTTATGATGGAGAGTTCAGTTACATTTTAACACACCCCACAGGAATTAGTACTTGTTCTGTCATTCCATACTTATTTTTATTGAAGGTAAAATATAGATCATTTTTGAATCTGTTATATATTTAGTTATAAAGCACACTTTTTTTTTATACACATCATTAATATTTCACACTTTTTTGTAGCCAATTCATAGAACATTACAGCGCAGAACAGGCCCTTCGGCCCTCGATGTTGCGCCGGCCAGTGGACCCTCTAACCTAAACTATTCCAATATCATCCATATGCCTATCCACCGACCATTTGAATGCCCCCAAAGTAGGCGAGTCCACAACTGCTGCAGGCAGGGCATTCCACGCCCTCACCACCCTCTGTGTAAAGAGCCTGCCTCTGACATCCGTCCTATAACTACCACCTCTTAATTTAAAGTTATGTCCCCTCGTGTTGGTCATCACCATCCGAGGAAAAAGGCTCTCACTATCCACTCTATCCAATCCCTTGATCATCTTATACGCCTCAATTAGGTCACCGCGTAACCTTCTTCTCTCTAATGAAAATAACCTCAGGTCCCTCAGCCTTTCCTCATAAGGCCTTCCCACCATACCAGGCAACAGCCTGGTAAACCTCCTCTGCACCCTTTCCAATGCTTCCACATCTTTCTTATAATGCGGCGACCAGAACTGTACGCAATACTCCAAGTGCGGCCGCACCAGAGTTTTGTACGGTTGTAACATAACCTCACGGCTCCTAAATTCAATCCCTCTACCAATAAAAGCTAACACACCGTACGCCTTCTTAACAACTTTATCATTTCAGTAATGTATTTTGTTTGATAAGAAATGAGGAATACCCTAAGTAGTCATAAATATTAATTTAAAATGGAAAATTGAAAGGCTTGATGCTGAAACAACAACAGTATAAAATCATGTGTTTGCAGGTGAAGTTTCAAATTATACGCAACCATTACATATACCTCACATTTTCTGTTTACTTATGGAGGAAAGTTCTAGAATCTCCAGCAAAGTGGAATAGCATCTTATGAGGGCTTAACATTAGCAGTTTATGTTGTTCAAGAGAGTACCTCTTGTTCTTGTGCAGTCTGGATTTCTCCTTATCAGACAGATCTCTCATCCCAGGAATCATTCTAGTAAAACCTTGTTCTATCTGCTCTAAGGCAATTGTGTCCGCTGTTTGTTAAGGAGAGCAAAACTAACCACAGGCTTCAGGTAGTATCCACAAAAAGCATAATTAAATCCAAGTTGATCAATTAATGCCCTGTAATGAAAGTGATGGAAGGTGGCATCTATATAGCTCTATCAAGTGGTACTTGCTTACTAATAAACTGTTCACCTAGTTCATTAATGTCCTTTAAGGAAAGAAATCTGCCATCCTTACTTGTTCTGACCAACCTGTGTCTTCAGAACCACAGCAGTGCAGTTGACTCCTAAATGTCCTCTGAAATGGCCTAATAAATCATCCGATTGCATTGAGCAGCTACAATGTCAAAAAGGGAATAAAACTGGACAAATCCAGTATTGACATAGGCACCAGAATTGATATTACACCCAGCCCTGTTAGCCCTGCAAAATAATCCTTGATAATATCTGGAGGCTTGTGCCAAATTTGGAAGTGTTGTCCCAGAGAGTATTCAAGCACTCACTCAAAGCATTGTCAGGCTGCATCCTTTGGAGCAGACTAGAACTCAGCCTTATGCTAATTTAATGACTGCAATTGTTGAGCTTTAAGCCCTGAAACTCAGCTGAAGCGTGTAGGGTTGTAAGAAGCATATTGCTGTGGCCCATTAATTACTTAATTTTTCTGACCTTTTCACCTTCCTCTGTTAAGGACAAGTGATCAATCAAAACAAATCAAAATTAAACCAAGGACTAATGGATTCTGGTTGGAATGTGCGCCATGGATTAAGATACTCAAATCCTTCGACTGACATTTGAGTTTTCCTAACATGTCACAGCTAACCTTTCCTGTCCAAAACTGATAGTTGTTAGGACACTTCATCAATCAGTTTAAAAGTGCAGTAATTGACTCCTTCCATAAATCTACAGACCCCTCCCTTGCTAGTTGTTTGCCAAGGTTATTTTTTCAGCTGTATAATTGCATCAACCGTTGAGGTTGCTTTCCTGATTCCATTTCAAGACCACTTCCAACCCCCCTCCCATTAATGTCTACGTTCCTCAATGCTGATCATATGTTAATTTCCCTTCCTCTGATCATTCTTCTGCCTTTCCAGTTTCCTTGAAACCCATCTTCATCTCAATTGGTATCCCTTTCTTTCCCTCCAAAAATATTTCATGTCAATTCCCAATACCCCATTCAAACTCACACCTCCCCACTTGAAGGCCCTGTGCACAGTGACTACCAGAACATCATGAGACAAGTGAGTTTTAGTTATTTAGTTACCAGTTCCAAATTTACAGGCTGAAGATGCCTCTCCTGATCATCACAGTCCCATCTGCTGTTCAGTACAAAGCTGCCTATCCCGCCAGATCCAAAATGTGTGATGTACTGACCAAGCTGTGTACATCATGCTGCATGATCAACATTGCACAGATTCCCTTCCCACTCTCTGGATCAGGACTAAAACACCTGTAGCATGATTATCACTGCCCCAAGGTTGCTCCTAAGCCCTGGTCCCAAAACTGTGCTGCACACTGGCCCAGGTCTGGCTCACACATATCTTCCCCTCTTCCTTTAAATTCCTCCTCCCCCCAAGTCATGCTTCTCTGT
Organism: Sphyrna mokarran; assembly: GCA_024679065.1. Lineage (NCBI taxonomy): Eukaryota > Metazoa > Chordata > Chondrichthyes > Carcharhiniformes > Carcharhinidae > Sphyrna > Sphyrna mokarran. Next base: position 45,226,549 of record JAGIQG010000003.1, on the reverse strand, counting down.
CCACCTTTCAGTCAGAGCACTCCTCCTGAGTCAAAAATCTGCCCCCCACCCCGGTGCTGCCTGAGCATTCTTGGCATGGAGTCTGAGCAGCTTTGAGAACAGCACAGTGAAAGACAGGCAAACACTGCACGTACAAACCTCAAAGTCATGAGTGAAGCACAGGTCACCAAGTGCATGAAATTTATATCCAGTCATGAATCACACTGGTCTAATTATTCACTGGTGGGGCATTTCGATGTGGAGAGTGAAAGTGATTCTGGGGAGCTGTGTTATTAACGAGCATTCTTGAGATGCAAAGGGATGCAAATGCAGTTCTCGACAAGGAGCAGGAATTAAAGGAATTTGTATGCTGTGTTTTTTTGGAATTTAGTTTTCAAAAGATAAAGCCATTGTTATACTGAAGTATGTGGCATTGGTAACACATAAGGGTCAGTAAATTTCTTCATATGTCATTAAACAGAAATAAATGACAGAGATTTTCAGTGCAGTTTAGCATAAGCCAAATAACCATCACTGTTGCAGAGTCCTATGTGATCTCAAAAAAAATCAGAATTACGTTCATTCTACCACGAAAGGAAATTGCCATTCATGGTTTTACTGGAGTTTTTAAATCAATGAACTATTCTGAATGTAGTTTTTTTTTTCCCCCCCACAGTGACAAATAAAGGTAAGAGAATGTTGCCACAGTCCCAGATGGTCATTGGTTACTTTCCCCTTTGACAGGCAGAGCAGACCGGTGGTGATTTAATCGGAGGATCACCTTACCTCAGGTGAGGGGCAAGGTGGAGAAGGCAGGCCTTCATGAATAACCTCAGCCGGTACGGGAAATGAATCCACACTGTTGGGGTCGCTCTGCATCACAAACCAACTGCTCAGGCAACTGACCTGCCCTCAATAGTGACACATATCTGGTACTACATTCAAGGATTGTGCATCCTTGTGTTGCTCCACAAAGCTCCATTAACTGCTGGTTTGAGGAGGTGTGACATGAACTCTAGGCAAACCCTCTCAGGAAAGAATTGAAATCTTAGTCAGGGTCTCCAAGGGTCATTGTTCTGCATTTCCAGCTGCTCACTTTGGTGGCTGAAAATACATGATTCATCCTCTCAGTCAGTCATTGTATTTAGAAGAAAATAGAATAGTACATCCCAGGAACAGGCCCTTCAGCCCACCAAGTCTGCGCTGAGACAGAGGTCTCTCTAATCTTTTATTTTCTTGCCCTTATGTGATCCATATCCTTCAATTCTCTGTCTATTCATGTCATCTATCCAGATGCCTCTTAAACATTGTTATGGAATATGCTTCCACCACCTCCTCTGGCAGCGTTCTCCAGGCATTCACCATCTTCTGTGTGAAAAACCCGTTCTTAACATCCATTTTAACTCTCCCCCCCCCCTTACTTTCAACTATACCCGAATAATTGACCCTTCGATCCTAAGAAAAAGACTGACTATCCACTCTATCCAAGCCTGTCATAATCTTGTAAATCTCCATCAGGGGGCCCCTTTCATCCTCTAATGGTCCAATAAAAACAATCCAAGTTTGTTCAGTCTTTCTTCAGAGACAACATCCTCTGAACCAGGCAACAGCCAAGTCAATCACTTGGTTAATCCAAGTGAAAATAATTAACATCTAACTGTCCAGCTGCCTGAACATAGCAGGCATAAAAGAGGCAAGTATTGGCTGCTGGTCAAAGACCTACTTCTTTAGGCCCTACAGAGAAAAGATTTTCCATTCATCCCTGGGACCTTAGTTTTAGTTGGTGTGACTACAATGGACCAGGAAATGGTTGGGTACAAACTGTGCTTTGTGTAAGGCTCTTTTGATTAAAGCAGTCACTGTAGTAAATGGAAAAGTGGTGACAGAGGCTGTGTTTGAATTGTGTGCAGGCAGAGGGAGATCAAAAAGGAATCTGGGTGTTAGACTTATTCCAGCTGTTCCAGTACTGCTACAAAACTGGCATCTACCTGGTAACGTGGAAAGTTGCCCAGGTATGTCCTGTCCACAAAAAGCAGGACAATTCAACTCAGCCAATTACCACCCCATTAGTTTATTCTTGATCATCAACAAAATGATGAAAAATGCTGTCAACAGTACTATCAAGTGGCTCTAACTTAGCACCAACCTGCTCACTGATCCTCAGTTTGAATTCTGTAAGGGCCACTCAGCTCCTGGCTATCCTCATTACACTCTTGGGTCAAACAAGGATAAAAGAGTTGAATTCCAGAGGTGATGCGAAAGTGACTGCCTTTGACATGAAGGCAGCAATTTGCCCTAGCAAAACTGTCAATGGGAAAGATGGGGGAAAACTTTCCATTAATTGGAGTCATACCTCACAAAAAGGAAGATGGGTGTGGTTTTTGGAGGTCAACCATCTCTCCCTCAATGTCAACGAAATGAAGGAAATTGTCATTGACTTCAGGGAGCATATAGAGGAGAATGTGCACCTGTCTACATCAACGGGGATGAAGTGGAAAGGATCGAGAACTTCAAGATTTTAGGTGTCCAGAGATCACTAACAATCTGTCTTGGTTGCCCCCATGCCAAAAACCCATCAATGCCTCTACTTTCTCAGAAGACTAAGGGAATTAGAATATAGCTATAACTCTCACCAACTTTTTCAGATGCACAACATCACAGCTTGGTGCGGCTCCTGCTCTGCCCAAGTCTGCAAGAAATTACAAAAGGTCGTAAATATAGCCGAATCCATCAAACAAATCAACCTCCCATCCATTGTCTCTGTCTACCTTCTTGCTGCCTTGGCGAAGCAGCCAGCGTAATTAAGGACCCCAGACATTCTCTCTTCCATCTTCTTCCACTGGGGAAAAGACATAGAAGTCTGAAGTCACATACCAATCAACTCAAACAATTTCTTTCCTGTCATCACCAGACTTTTAAATAAACCTATCCTGCATTGAGTTGATCTTTCTCTACACCCTAACTATGATTTTAACACTACATTCTGCACTCTCATTTCCTTCTCTATGAACAGTACATATAGCATGCAAGAAACAATACTTTTCATTATATACTGATACATATAATAATGATAAATCAAATCAATATTCCAGGTATGTCAACATCCCTGCTCCTATATTTGAATCCACTCATTACAAAGCTAACTTACCAATTGCCTTCTTTACCACCTGCATGCTTACCTTCAGTGACTCATGTACAAGAACATGCAGATCTCATCGCACACTCTGCTCTCTCAATTTATAGCCAGATAATCTGTCATTTGCTTTTGCTGCCAAAGTGGTAACCTCATAGTTATGCACATTATACTATATCTGCCATACATTTGCTCACTCACCCAACTTGTCTAAATCACACTGGAGCAACACTGCATCCTCCTCACAGTATGATGATACTGTTACTTTCTATTGGTTTAGACCTGCTGCTGGTTACCACGCCAGCACTGTTTATTTCAATAATGGTGAGGACTGTCTTCACTATTAGGTTCATGGCATGAAACTACTGCTGTCCCCAACCAATTAAGTGTTTTAGCTTCCAGTTGTTATCCTATAAAGAGCTCTGCGATAATGATCAAGTGAAGGGTTAATTGTTAAGTTAATTAGGCAACTGTTAACAATGACACAAGCCTGACTTCAGAGTTAGATGGCCAAGAGTTACCTGGGAGAAAGAATAGACCATATCCAGAGATGTATGTACTTACCATGACATCTTCAAATGTTGCAAGTTTTGCGTTAATATGCAGTGATTTTTAATCAGTATCTTCTTCTAAAACTGCACCATAAAAATTTAACCCTATAGCTTAGTGTGACTCGACCTGGATGAGTTTTCATTGCTTATATTAAAGAAACATTTAATAGTCCCTGAAAACAAGCACAAAAAATTGTGATGAAGATCAAGCTTCACCCATTGCTGACAATGCAGACAACATGCCAATTTGACACCATCTGCTAATTTGTCCAAATATTGCATGGAACTAATGCTAAAGCAGTGCTGACTGATGGTGGTTCCTTGCAGTAGAGGATTTATTAATGCAAAACTTAAAGCTAGTCCATTCTACATAAGCCAGTCTTAACCTTTTAAAGTGAGGCCCATCCTAGCTGGAGCAGAAACTGGAGTTGTTTGTGAAGAGAGTCTGATGAGGGAAGTCTGCTCATCAAAATACATGGCAGCAGACTCATCTGTTCTGATGAGTGTTATATAATAGATATTAAAACAAATGATGATAAGTGCCACATGGTGGGTTTTGAACCAACTTAACACAGGTTTATTTAAGAGCTGCTGCCAGATTGAAATTCAACAGAGAAAAGCAATTAAAAAATCCACAAATGTTATAGCACATCATGTGACCAATCATATTGTTTTTCAATACATAATATTGAGGTTTCACTTACTGTATGAATGATTTGGTGACAGTCAATATGCAGTTTTATTTTCTTGAAAATAAAATTTAGCTATTTAGGATTATGTACATCCAAGACCTCATGGTAAGTACATTAATCTCTGGATAAGCCTGTTCTATCTTTCTCCCAGATAACTTCTTGACCATCTGATCTTGAAGTCAGGCTTATATCATCATTAACATCATTGACTAACTTAAGAATTAACCCTTCCATCTACATCACTATCATATATCCCTCTATTTTCAGATAGTAATCCAATTTTCTTTTGAATACTACGATTGAAATTGCCTTCACCACCCTCGCATGAAATTCATTCCAGATTCCAACCAATGTCTGGGTAAAAAGGAAGTCCTCACTTTACTTCTCCTTTGGCCCATTATTTTGAATTTGTGTCTTCTAATTGTAAATGTATCTTTGAATGGGAATGTTTTGTCACTAATTACTTCATCTATAAACTCAGCATCTTCTATCAAATCTCCTCTCAGCCTTCTTTTCTCCAAGGAAATCAGATCCAATCTATCTTCATAGCTATATTTTTGTATCCCTGAAATTATTCTGGTGAATCTCTTCCACATTCTCTCCAGTATTTTCATATCCTTCCTCAAGAATGATGCCCAGAATTGGATGCAGTATTCCAGATGAGACCTAATGAGTGTCTTATGCAAGTTCTACATGACTCCTTTACTGTTGTACATGTTTATCAATCTTCTGCATCACGGTGATGAAGAATTCCTGAGAAAATTTTCAGCAAGTGTTGAAATTGAAGTTGCTGGACTAAACAATTGAATGTGTTTATTTGTTCTTTTTCAAACCCATTTTTTCCATGTCTTCCCCTATCAAAGGCACTGACTATTTGCTGAAGTACAGATTAGTGTGCACCACCGACTTTCCAACACATTCTTCAAGTAACTGTTATTTGTGTGTGAACTCTGATAGTGTTGGATTACAGGGGTCATCATGGCTGAGCACAATCCTATCTTTATCTGACATTTACAGCACAGCACACACCAGACAGTGAGCAGGAGTTTGAACTGAAACCTATTCTGCGTCCATGTTTTGTTCAACTCAGATCAATTAACACAAATTAGGAATCAATCTGAGATCTTCTTGGCCTAAAAACCCAGTTTGGCATTGATTTAGGAATTCTTTGAAATACCAGTAGCACTGAGCTACAGGGGTTAAGTTTTAATGGTGCAGTTTTAGAAGAAAGCACAGATAAAGGTCACCAAACCACTGGAACAAATTAAACTGAGTTTATTTTAATTTTAGGAGACTTATAGAAGCTCACTACTTCTTTCAAATATGTGCTAGAGTCATCGAACGCAAGTGAGGTTTGACAACCGCATAAATCTCACTGAGCAACTGAAGCAGCATCTATTGGATGTTTTACAATCCTATTTCTGAATACTTTTGCTGCAAGTGTATGGAGATGTGGTGTCATATAGTCTAAGGACTGATAATCAAAAATAATCCTTCGAGTTAAACAGTTTGGGGTTGTTTTGGATGAAATATGGCTTAATTGAATGAAAGTATGCAAAATAAGAATGCAGTCTAAGTGAAAGAGTTATGTTATGAATTGAAGACTCAATGAGTAGGTGGCTGCACTTAAATTGGAACTGAATGTAATTCATCACTGCCATTCTGTTTAACTAAAATATATATTAAGTGTCATTTGGTGGTAAAGAATCAAGTATTGCTGAAAACATACATTTTGTCAATGTTCTTCATCTTGTGCTAATCAGGTCAATCACAAGAGCACCAATGTCAGAGGAAGCAATAGCTTTATGTTGCATGAGAAAAGAGTGCTGATTGTTGGCAAGTAGTCTCTCACTGATAGAGGCATCACATGGAGAATACACCAATTAATGGTCACTCAAGTTAACCAACAAGCATTGTTTAAAAACTTTAAAATGTTCTCAGTGGCCAGGAACAGACCATACCCAAAACAGCCCCCATGCTTGCAAAACTGAAATTAGACTTGATTCAGTAACTGGACATATTAGCCATGATTCTGTGATTATTTGCTAAATAATCTTCAGAATACTAAAACTTACACTGACAACCAATTTAAAATTGCCATTCAGTGTAGCACATTTGCATGTACTGGAAGTTACATATATTAATAAATAGAGTTCTGTTCTTTGCAAACAGAAAGAATATATAAAGTTGCACCAATTTCAGCTGAACAAAATAAGTGGTAACCATTCACTGGTCCGTTCTTTAGGGCAATGTCTTGATAAGGGTCAAACTGCTTTGTTCCAGTTTTCAAACAATGCCTGGAAGTTAATTTTCAGTTGCCATTAACTGGTGTATTCTCCATGGCAACACCTCTATCAGAGTCCACTTTGCCAACCAATCAGCCTTCTCTTCTCACACATTATGAAGTTGTTGTTTCTCCCGACATTGGTATTCTTGCCAGATGGAAAGCTTCGACAAATATCCATTTTCAACAATACTCAAATACATATATTAATTTGGATTTTCATTTTAATATTCAAATGTGTGCTTTTTATATTTCATTCAGGATATTAATTTCATATTTGCACATTTAAAATTATATTGGGTCAAATCATATTTTAATATAATGTCAGGTCATTGTTGTTGGGAGGTATGCTATATCATTGAAAGCTATTGGAAGAAACCGAGTCAGAGACTGAGTTGAAGAGTCTCTTGGTGCAACAATCAGTTTTTCTATTGAGCAGATGTATAGTCAAGCATAGCATTTAAGATCATTTTCATTGATTAGCAAGAAAACATGATGTAATGATCCCCCAGGTTTATTTCAGTTGATCTGGTCTGAAATGAAGTCAGGGTGCTACATTTGGCATCAATTATCTTGGGTTGAGGAGGGAAAAAAAAATCAAACTTCCTGCTTCTAAATCTTTTTTCCACTGGGTGGATGTTAGACTCATCCTCAACCATAAAGAGTTCAGATAGGTTCAATAGAGGGAATAGGATTATTAGCTATAAAGGAAGAATGTGCAAGGTTATTGCGAGATTCCCAGGGAGTGGCGCGAGGTGAATTTCTCATTCAGAGGGCTGACACAGATATAATGTGCTAAATAGCCTCCTGCTGTGAAGAAGCAGTTTTGTGATTTTACTATTCCATTTTGAGGAAGAGCAGAGAAGTTATCCAATGTCATTGCCAACATTTATCTCTCAATCAACCTCAGAAAAAGAGATTATCATTGTCACATTACTGTTCGTGGATTTTATCTGCAAATTGTTATAATGTAGGAAATGCCAGTGAAGAAACTTGACAAAGTACTTCATTCAAGGTGTTTTGAGACATGCAAATTTTTTGAAAGAGGATTTTGATAGAAATGCACATATTTCCTTTGTATGCAAAGGAATATGTATGTTTTCATATCTCAACACACTTATGTGCCACTTGTAAATTCATAAGAAGACTGGTCACTTACAAAAGGCACATAAATGTGTTCTGTGGAACTGTATTTCAGCATGTAAAAGAAAGATGTGCATTTCTATCAAAAATTCACTTTCAAAACCACTGTACATCTCATCAGTTTCTTTAACTAGCCAAGAGTGCAGACTATTTTGTACCCTGCACACTAGTCTGTGAAATTGCAATGCAATGAGAGGCTAAATTTCAAAAATGCCCGTTTTTAAATCTGGGATCATAAACCATTGCCATTTCAGTCATTTTTATTTGATTTTCTAGCCAATTGTTTTAGCTAGTAGGCTGATGTCATAAAATCTGAAACAATGCTATCTATTACATTATATTTCAATTGTAATCTGTATTGTATAATATGCTTTGAGACTGCTAGCCCAGGGTCACACTAAAAGTGTACTTTGGAACACTAAATTTACTATGGTTACAAAATCTCTATGAATGCAAGACAAAATAAAAAATGGAAAACAAACATGGATTATATTGTTTCTTTTGTACATAAAAATATATTTTACTAAAGTATTCATTAACAAACAATGATAGTTTGATAAAATAAAATTAACCTTCAAGTTACCTTTGTGTGAAAAGAAAGATAAAGCCAGATTGCTCATTAAAAATTGGACAATTTGTTAAGAATTACTTGTGGTCACATATGTGGGAAGACTGCAGTCTCTATAAATTATTTTAATGATTTCTTTTCAAATAACACACCGAGGAAATCTTTTCCAATGAGGGATTTAAAAGGAAACATTATCCGCCGTGAGACCTTGAGTTCTGTCTTGAAATCAGCCCCAGTTCTGTCATTCATTGTAGGGACACACAATAACCTATAACATATTACACCATTAATACCTCAGATACATTTCTGACAGAAAGATGTATTGAATGAGACAACTGAACTCACTGTGAAATGCAAAAGCTCTACAAACTCTGTTTGAAGAGTTTGACGATTGTCTAAATATTTAATGCAGCTATCCAACTTTAAAACATTAAAGAAATAAATCTTTAAAAAATGGTTCAAACTTTGGGAATTAAATATGTAACTGTCCCCACCACTTTTCCACTTTCATGATGACCTTGATAATAGGACCACTGTTTTCTGATCTCATTTAACGACTCAGGCTTGGGTGCAAGGCACAATTTCAAAATTTGAAGACAACACAAAACTTGGAAGTATTGTGAACTGTGTGGAAAATAATGACAAAACTTCAACAGCTGGTGGAATAGATGGTCACATGGCAAATTAAATTTAATGAAGAGAAGGGTGGTGCATTTTGGTAGGAAGGATGAAGAGAGGCAATATAAATGAAAGGGTACAATTCTAAAGGGGTTCAGGAACACCTGGGAAATGGTATGTGTGCATAAATGTTGAAACAAGGCAGGTTGAGAAAGTGATTAAAAAGATGTACAGGACACAGTGTTTTATCTATAGAGGCACAGAGAACAAATACAGAGAAATTAGGATGAACTTTCATGAACACTGGTTTAAGCTCAGCTTGAGTTCGAGATACCACACTTTTACAAGAAGTGATTTAGGGAGAGTTTAAAAATGATTTATGAGAACAATTCCAGAGATGTGGGACTTCAAAATTGTGGATATGTTAAAGAAGCTATAGTTATTTTCCTTAGACAAGAGAAAGTTCAGAGACAATGGATAAAGGCTTTCAAGATAACAAAGGGTCAAGACACAACTGACAAAGAGAAACTGTTTTCATTGATAGAAGTGATGACGCGGGCGTGCCAACATTGGACAACATGGCGCAGTAAGAAGTCTCACAACACAAGGTTAAAGTCCAAAAGGTTTAGTTGGTTTCATGAGTTGATGGAGCACTGCTTCTTCATCAGTGAATTGGAAGATTGGTGGGGCGAGGGGGGGAACACGGTGATGGGGTTCATGGTAATGAAAGGGCAGTTCCCCAAAAGCTTGTGATACCAAATAAGCCTGTTGGACTTTAACCTGTTGTGAGACTTCTTATCTTGCTCATTGGTAGAAGAGTTGGGAACCTGAGAGGACTGACCTAAGTTGATTGGCAAAAAAGTCAGTAGCAAACACAACTTTTTTTTATGTAGTGAGCTGTTAGGGTCTAGAATACACTGTCTGAAGATGTGAGGGAAACAGATTCAATCATGACTTTCAAAGGGAGATTGGATAAGCACCCAAAGATAAAAGAAATTGCTGGGCTTTTGCAGGGGAAAGGGTAGGGCAGTAGGATTAGCTAAATTGCTCTTACAGTGAGTCAATGAGTGATGATGGGCTTCATTGCCTTGTGCACACAAACCATTCTATAATTCTCACTCTCAAGCAATCAACCACAAGTAAAAGTTTGTTGAAATAACATATCTTTCAAAACACCAAAACTGATTAAAATGACAAAGTAATGTTAGAGATATGAATGGCAGAAATACTCAGGAGGCCAGGCAGAATCCACAGAGACATAAAGTTAGAAATAGCATTAAGGCTAATCCTGTTCCTCCTTTGCCAGACCTGCTGCCTGTTTGCAGATTATTTCCAACATCTCACTTTATATTACTGAAAATAATTAATTTCTCTGAAAGGCACTGACTGCTGTTATGTGTTTGCTTGCCTCATTTATTGAGCACGGGGGTTGCCATCTGTGACCAGCCTATGCCAGTTCCGTTGGAAGTGGAAAGCTTGCAAACTTTGTGCTCCAACCTCATTACCATGATTGTCGTGTACAGTTGAATGGATATTGTGCTGTTGGCATCCTCTTCCTGCTACCAGCTGCCTCTGTTCTCAGCAGGAGGTTGAACAGAGTTCTGCTGAGGGCATAAAGTATAGTGTGCTTGTTCTTCTTAAAGGCAGCCTGATCCTTTACAGGGGGTTAGGCTGAATGGTCTCTTTCTGCACTGTAAGGATTCTATGCATTCTATTCTATGCAGGGACTCCTCGTGGGGGAAAAGAGCAGGAAGCCCACATGGAGCAACCTCAGGACTAAGCAGGAGCATATAATAATGTTGCAGATGGTCGAATCTGAAACAACAGTAGTGAATGTTGGGATAGCAGAATCTAGCATTTTTTTTTCAGTGAGTGGAAACAGATGATCAAGAAAATCAATTTCTGGACACTGGACCCAAGGACTTGGCAGCAGTGACACAAAAGCTTTCATGATCTCTTTTGGGTGGTAAACATTAGTAAATATATCCTATTCACTACACCACCAACCTCTCACTGCTCAATGCACCATGTCCCCATCACTCACACAGCAGCATTCCCTGACACTCAGAACTCATGTCTGACATCCAGACACTCCATCTCAACATTATACACTTAGCACTTCAGCATTTATATCCTCTCTTGTTTGTCTCCACTTATCCTCTGCCGTGGCAGATACATCAACCAAACGCAGCGTTACACAATCATTGACATTCAGCCCTTCCACTTTCAGACAAGGTAGCATAAATACAAAAGAGCAGAGCAAAACCTATTAATCATTTCTTGAGCCTACAATGGAGATGACTGTTAGCATCATAATGCTATCATTTGGCATTGCTAAGAAAATTGAAGTTGGTGGCAGATTCCTGTTGCTCCTTGTAAATTCCTAAGCTGTTGATGGTGTAATCATGAGCTTGTTTTTCATCCCATGCTCCCTTCCCTCAGACTAACCATTGCTTCCTGATTTTCTGTCCTCATACACAAAATAATTGTCCAGATGCAGCAGCCCAAGGAGAAATAGAAAGAGAGGGAGAGCAATATCTCAGCACTAATGAAGAGGCACTCAGACACTGACACTGCACACACCTTCCAGCATATATTGAGTTATCTGAACATGAGTAAGCTACTTTCAGGCCAGCAGGAAACATTTAATCAAAATTTTATAGATGCTGCAAGTATGAAATAATAACAGAAAATGATGGAAATACTCAACAGGTTAGGCAGCATCTGTGGAGAGAGAAACAGAGTTAATGACCTAAAACTTCTAGTCTGTATCAATGCTTCCTCACAGTAGTGTGCTAGGCACAAAAATCTTCAGTTGCTTCATCACTGACCTTACTTCTGTCAAAAACATATGAAGTGGGGATGTTCACTGACAATTGCACAATGTTCAGCACCATTTGTAACTCCTCAGATTCTGATGCAATCCATGTCCACATGCATCAAGACCCAGATAAGGTGCATGTTTGGGTTGGTAAGTGACAAGTTACATTCACATCACACAAGTGTGAGGCAATGACCATCTCCAGAGTGAGAACCTATCTATCTATCTATCTCCTCTTGATGTTAAATTATATTACCATTGCTGAATCCCCCACTATCAACATTCTGGGGTTACAATTGAGCAGAAACTGAACTGCACCAACCATATAAATACTGTGGCGACAACAGCAGATTAGACACAGGGAATTCTGCAGCAAGTAACTCAATCCAATTCTCCAGAGCATGTGAAAAGGGCAACACCCTCCTAATTTGGCATAATGCCAGTCAGCTGGGCTTTGGGACATCAAGAAACTAGTCCTCCTGGGACATGCTGGGGAAGTATGTCCGTGTGTTCTTCTCAAAAGAGCACAGCATGAAATCTCTGCACCAGGGAGTAGTGGGCTCTGCAGTCTGTTACAGCCAAATGGTGCTCGGCTCTGTGAGAAAAAAATTCTGCCTGTGAGTCTGGAACAATCCTGCCTGTAGATATTTCCACACTGAGTTGTGACAATTCTTTAATTTTGATTGTCAGTCTCAGCACTACTGTGCAGTGTATGTCTGTATCAATGATTGAGTAAACAAGTGAATAGTGAGAGAATGAACTCACCCTTTCTCATTTCAATTTACAGTTTCTGATGTCAGAATAGATGTCTCTTTATACTGAGTGACTGTGTAAAAGCTGAACCTCTTATCATTGTCACTGTTGTTCCTGCCTACAGTAGTCATGATGTAGAGATGCCGGAGTTGGACTGGGGTAAACACAGTAAGAGGTCTGACAACACCAGTTTTAAACCCAACTGATTTATTTGATAGTAAACTCGCAAACTTTCGGCTTTATAGTTTGAAAAACAGGCCTCTACAATCACTGTCTGTCATCCAGTCAATTTTGTATTCATTTGGCCACCTCCCGTGAGATTTAACCACATGCAACAACCTACCATGTGGTACCTTGTCAAAGGCCTTATTATAGCCCATGTAGACAACATCAACTGCACTGCCTACATTGACCTTCTTGGTTATTCCTTCAAAAAATTCAATCAAATTTGAGAGATATAATTTTCCACTCACAAAGCCATGCTGATGCCTTGCCTAATAAATGGCTGTAGATGCTGTTTCCTAGAATACTTACCAACAACTTGCCCACTACAAATGTGAGGCTCATCAGCCTGTAGTTCCCAGGCTTTTTCCTGCAGTCTTTTTATAAAAAAAAGGCATGACACTTGCCACCTTCCAATCTTCAGGCACCTCATCTGTGGCTGTCGATGATTCAAATATCTCTGCTAGGGGACCTGCAATTTCCTCCCTAGCCACCCGTAATGTCCTACAGTACATTTCATCAGGTTCTGGGAATTTATCTACCTTGATGTGCTTTAAGACTTCCAGCAACTCCTTCTCTGTTACATGTATACTCCTCAAGACATCACTATTCTCCAAGTTTCCTAATATCCATACCTTTCTCAACAGTAAATACTGATGAGAAATATTCATTTAGGATCTCACCCATCTCTTGTTGATTCGCACATAGATGACCTTGTTCATCCTTCAGAGACCATACTTTCTCCCTTGTTGCTCTTTTGTCTTTTATGTATTTGTAGAAGCTCTTTGGATTCTCCTTTGCCTAATCTGCCAAAACAATCATATGTCCCCTTTTTGCCCTCCTGATTTCTCTCTTAATTCTACTCCTGTACCTTCTGTCCTCTTCAAGGGATTCACTTGATTCCAGCTGCAAATGCATGTCATATGCCTACCTCTTCTTCTTGACCAGGGCCTCAATATTCTGAGTCATCCAGGCTTCCCTACTTCTGCCAGCCTTACCCTTAACTCTAAGAAAAATGTTGCCTGTCCTGAACCCCTATTAATACATTTTTAAAGCCTCCCACGTACCAGATATCCCTTTGCCTGCCAATAGTCTCCCCCAATTAACTTTTAAAAGTTTCTGTTTGATACCATCAAAATTAGCCTTGCCTTAATTTAGAATTTTAACTTTTGGGCCAGACCTATTGTTCTCCACAGCTATCTCAAAACAAATGGAATTGTGGTTACTGGTCCCAAATGTTATGAGGCATTCTTAAAACATTTCAGATTTTATGCCAAAAAGCAGATTGGTTATACTTTTTGTTATCAGATTATTCAGCCGTGCACTTAATTAATAGCAATTTCATTCATTCACTGTCTGTCAATCTAACAATGATGAATTCTTCAACCAATTATAGTTTAGCTCTTTCAAATATTGATCTATCATTCGTCTATCCATTTTAGGGAAGTTTTCTCCCAAAAATGGTTTCTTATGATTCAGCATTTCTCTCACCAATTTAAACCAGCTCTAACACCAAATGAAGGCACCTTCATCTTTTGGCATTATCCTCCGGCCTGGATATGCACTGGTAATTTACTTCGTTGCACAATTTGTGCCTCACTTGTGCTGGTATCTTCTACAAATACATCTTTCATTTTACTGGCATGTTATAAATTAATTCCTTAGAGACATTACTTATATGTTCCTTAAATATTTTGTATTATTATCAAACCACATAATAAAACATTAGCTACTAATTATCCTCATTTTGGGTATTTAGAATTAATCAGAATTTTCAACTACAGGGTCCATAACTATTTGCCACATTATACATAATCTTTGTGTGGGAGTTTTCATGAGTATTAGCAATCATTTTCCACCAATAGATGTGGCACAAGATATTCATTCATTGTGTTGCCCCAACTTATCATTTTGAACATTGAACCTGATGGCAGGAATCATGCACAGGGGACCATGCTGTTTCAGGAGGAGGAACTTCACATATATGCTTGAATGGAGCAGCCTTACTCTTGGATTTTCTGTCTTTCATATGTGCCAAGAATTTTAATTGTTCACAGTAATCAAATATAAGCAAAAGTTCTTTAATAGAATTTAGTTAAAAAGATCAATGATGTGGTAGATATTCTTCAAGGCAGTGAAAAAAGTAGCAAGTAGATGTGGTTTCAGAAAAGAAGTCTAACATGTGGGGCAATATGATTGAAAAGTTAGCTTCTGGACTGAAGACAGCAAGAAACAAGATTCCATTTGACTCTTGCAGAACTACTTCTGAGCCTGAAGGACATTTTCCAAAATGAGTGGAGCAAGGCCATGGGCAAATCTGGAATCAAGGCTGAGCATTTCTGAAATTTGATTTTTTGGAATACACAGAGACAGTGGAGCTTGACAAGGATATGTTTTTTATTCATTCATGGGACATGGGCATCACTAGCTGGCCAAAATATATTGCCTATCCCTGTCCAAGGGCAGCTGAAAATCAATCACATTGCTATAGCTCTGGAATTGTGCTGGAGATGTGCTGGCCAAATGGGCATTCGAATATGGTGACCAGGGGAATTTCACAATACCTTCATTGCGAAGTTAATATAAGCTTTACTTGTGACTAATAAATAAATAAAAAACATTGCTGTGGCTCTGGAGTCACCTGTAGGCTAGACCAGGTAAAGGAGGAATGAAATTAGTGAACCAGATGGGTTTTTCCAATAATCAACAATAATTCTGTGGTCATCAATGGATTCTTAATTCCAGATTATTTTATTGAATTCAAATTCCACCATCTTCTGCGGCAGCTTCAAACGCGGGTCCCCAGAACATTCACTCTGTTTCTGGATTAATAGTCTAGCAATAATACCACTTGGCCATTATTTCCCTATGATGAGCGTAAAGAACTTTGAGTGAAAAAGGACATGGATCGCAGAGTTCTAGATTAGGTGAAAGTTGTGAAAGATTAGTGATGGCCTTCTGAAGTCACCCTTCATTGGTTGAAAATAGAAAATGGAAACTTGGACAGGAGGAAAACAAAGAGTTAATGATTGGGAATTTCCTTAGAATTTCACCTGTTCCATAAGCATAACTTCAATAATAGTGCACCAGGAACTCATTTATGCAGAGAAATAGAGTTCTGTAACAATTCTGGTAGAATTATCATAGCCAAGATGAGCTAGATGTGAAGAAATTCCTCACCTACATTTCCAAGGGAAGGAAAAACAATCAAAATAAAATAAACATAAAACTTGCATTTAAATTCCTCCTTAACAGAGATTGCAAAGATTACCCAGAATCCCCAACTACAATCAAATATCCCTACTGAATGTTAGAACCCTTGAAATGATACAGCACAGAAGGAGGCAATTCAGTCCTTCTTGTCTGTGCCACGTCGGCGAACAACTGGTTGGGTTTTATCCTACCATCACTGACTGTTTAGTTTGGTGAATAGAGAATAAGTATTTAGGTAATGTACTATTGATTCCATACATTTGGTATTGAGGGAAAACAAATAGGTGGGACAAAGAAGCAAAAATTTATGATCGCACAAATGAATTGTGCTGCTATTGCAATTTAGATCTCCACTTTCCTAGGCTACTGAAAGGAACTCCACAAATTGAGTTGCTACTTTAGCAATGGTTTCAAATGGGGACTTCATCAGAATCCAGTGATTTTTGCACATTGCAGGAAACAATATTGACCATGAAAGTGTCAACAATGGAATGTAGGTTGAATAGCATATGCTGTATGAATAGTTTTAACATTTTCATTTGATTATTTTCCGTGACTAGGAAAACATTGCTGAATTTTACAAGGAAGTTCTACCAATGGGAGATTTTTCTCCAACTACCAAGTGCAACATTATAATATTCATTGTTTCCAGTACAATCATTATAAAAGAACATATTCATTGTTCTCTATCTCTAATGATCAGCGTTAATCATCCAGTAATATTTTCTGGAAGAAATTTCCCATCTTCCCTCCCAGAGATTAGGTTACATTATTTTTAATCATGAGTAGAAGGTTCTTTGAAAGGAATGTATGATGGTTAATCCTTTGCTTCAGCTCAAAGCACTAGTGAAAAGTAAAACTCAAATATCACTTCTTTTTATCTATAACATTTGATTTAGATTTTGAACGACCTGTCAGATAATTCAGAAGGGATAGTGTAAAGGTATAAGTGCTGGCAAAAATACAGTAATTGGAAGTGGATTTGCTTAAAATTCAATTAGATTTACTGTTCCAAAATTTGGAAAAAAATGAATCAAAAGAAGGTTTGACCCTTGAACTGCCAGCAAGTTCAGCATGTGCTGATTTTCAACTTCCACTGTAATCCTATGACTGTAATAAAGCGGATTAATAACTTTATTACAGGATTTTTTTTACAATAATGATAATTCTAAATTGTAAACTTAAACAGTTAAAACCCAATGTGATATGAAAAATACAAATAAATATTTGTGCTTGTCTATTCTTTTTGCCCCCATTCCCTTCTATTAATTTTCTCAACTTTAAACGTGGCCTTTTTGAACCTATTTAAGTCTTTTTACTGTCTAACATTTGAAAAGGTTTGGGAGCAATCTGGAATATGAATGATGAGAGAAGAAAGTGAAGCACGCTGCCAGAGAAGGTGGTGGATGCAGGCACATTAGCAACATTTAAGAGGCATCTGGATGGATACATGAATAGGGATATAGTCTGAGTAAGGACAGAAGGTTTTTTTAGTTTAGTTAGAGTGTTATGATCAGCATGACTTCGAGAGCTAAAGGGCCTGCTCCTGTGCTGTACTTTTCTTTGTTAATGAAGATTAACAAGTCATTTAAAATGTCTTAATGAGCAGATAAATCAAAGGTTCTGTGCAAACATTAAAGGAGTTCATAGTCAATCAGCCCTGATGAATTTTTGTAACAAACAAGCTGTTGCTTGTGGACAATCTACTCAAATTCCTAAAGAACAATAATGCATTCATGTTCTTACATAGAGAGAGATGATAGTGTATTAGTATTTTCACTGGACCAGAGACCCAGGATATTAGTCTTGGGTTCCTGGTTCAAATCCCAAATGGATAATAGAGAATTTTAATGAATTCAATAAAATTCTGGAGTTACAAGTTTAATGATAATCTTGAAACCATTGTCAATTGTTTGAAAAACCCAACTGGTTCACTAATGTCCTTCAGGGAAAGAAATTTGCCAAACTTACTCAGTCTGGCCTCCATGTGACACCAGATCCACAGCAATGTGGTTGACTCTTAAACGCCTTTTGAAATGGTCTAACCATCTATTCAGTCCAAGGTGAATTAGCGTACAGTGAAAAGTATTTTTTTTGTGTGCTCTGCAGACAAAGTATACCATACATAGAGAAGGAAACAAGAGAGTGTAGAATGTAGCATTACAGTCATAGCTACATTGTAGATAAAGATCAACTTAATGCAAAGTAGGTCCATTTAAAAGTCTGATGGTAGCAGGGAAGAAGTTGCTCTCAGTCAGTTGGTATGTGACTTCAAACTTCCGTATTTTTTTCGTCATGGAAGAAGCTGGAAGAAAGATTATCCGGGATGCGTGGGTCCTTTATTATACTGGCTGATTTGCCAAGGCAGTTGGAGTGGGGATGGGCAACAAATGCTTGCCCTGTCAGTGACATCTACATCCCACGAAAAAAAATTTAAAAAATACTGATGGACTATGACTTTGCATTTCATGTTCATTGATTTCACTATGACTTCAGAAAAAGTGAGTCTATTATTGTGTCCTTGAGTTTTATAAGTGAAGTGCACATCTACTCAATGGCAAGGAGAAAAATGACAACAAAGGATAGCTCTGAAAAAAATGTTTGACATTTTATGCTTCACTTCTAAAGAATCATCTCAAGAGGTCTAAAATAATTTTCAATGAGATAACTGTCTTCGCTTCACAACATTCCTGAAGGCATTCGCCCATTGCCAGGTTAGTGTCTAATGGCTGTGAGTAACCTTCCAATGTTAATTGTATAGAATCTGGGTTCTATTTGAATTCTGGTGTATGTATTAATAGGGACTGACCTATGTTCATATTAGTTTAAAAATAGTGTTATAGGGGCTGTCTGAAAGAGAGGCTTGTACGGACGTACCAAATATACAATGTTAAAACATTAAGCTCCAGTATATTGTCTATCACCAGCTGGCTATTTGAGTTTTGATAGTCAGCTCCCTCCTAGATGCCTATAATTTGTCTGTGATTCCTAACGTGGGACAGTTGATCTTCCATGGTAATCATCATAATTGGATTTAATCCCATTCTCATCTGAAGTCTGTTTATTTACAATTCCAGCAGGAGCCATTAGTTATGATAAGGATGGACAAATCTGGCTGAATTTGAACCCCACCCCATGCCCCCACCCCTTTCTCAACAATGGATCCTTCCTAGCTGAATGATCCTGAGGCCAATTATAGTGCTGTGCTCCTGTTTGGCTGAAGACTGTTATACTACGTCAACATGGTTCTGTGCTACAGGTTGTTCTCCAGTACCCTAAGAAAATGGCTAAAACTTTTGATTAAGTCTACAGAATGAATATCAGCAATACCTGATATTTTCCTTACATGATGTCATATACCTTTTAGCAGTGATTGAGGATCCCTAGCAACCATTCTAATCATTTTCCACAACCACCAAACAAAATACCCACTCCAATTATAGTGTAGGTAGTTCTCCCTTGTAAGCCCAGTGGATGGTGCTTGTTGAGAGTATATTGCTGAAAAAAATGGACCATGAGTTTGCTTGATAGATCAACTGAGATAAGGAGGGAGAAAAGAAGTAAGCTTGCATTTATAAAGGGTTTCTTACCTGCCTCCAAAGGTTCATAAACATTTTATAGCTAATGAGGCACTCTTAAAGTGTAGTCACTGTTGTAGAATAGAAAACAGGATAACCAACATGGGAATGTGATGATGGTCGAATAATCAGATTTTTCTGAATTGTGATTAACCATGTGAAAGGCTACAGATAGGTTGAGCAGGAGGAGGAAGAATGGCCTATTTTTGTCACAGTCACATGGGATGTTGTTTGTGACACTGGTATAAACTGTTCCAGTACTATGCTTCCAGTTAAGTTCACTGAGTGCAGAAGTCGCAATTGCATTAATACCTCTCTGGGGGATTGAAGTTTCAGCATGTTTATTATTGAGTATGTCCAGATATCACTGTCCGACACACGACTGGCAGGATATAATTAATCCTAAGGTGATTTCTAAATTACTTGGGGGTGAATATGATCGCAACATGAAACAGGTTTGTAACATATTCACAGAATCCCTACAGTGCCGAAGGAGACCATTTTTCCCATCGAGCCTCATTGACAACAACTCCACCCAGATCCTACCCCCATAACCTCATGTATTTACCCCACTAATCCCCCTGACACTAAAGGCCAATTTACCATGGCCAATCCACTTAACCTGCAAATCTTTGGCAGCTGATTTCCCATGGCTGGCTTTGTTTCCATTGATTTGGAAAATATTGTGAGATTTTAAATTTCAAATCAAGTAAAACCAACAGTGGAACCAGGAGCTCATCCACCCCCCAACTCCATTACAAATGCCGGTCTTGAACTGACCAAATTAAAATTAAAGGGCTCCCCATAGTGATAACATACTGTCAACAGCTGAAACCAGCAGAGAGTTGGACTTCAGCCCCTCAGGGGGAGCCAAGTCCCGCCCTCAAGAGCTGCCAGCCAAGCTAAACGGCTGGCAGTTCCAGTAATCCCAGCAGTGCCAAATCTCAGTAGTGGCCACTGCTGGAACTGCAAGCAACCTCCAATTAAGTGAGGAATGAATTCCCAAACTCAGCTAAGTCTGGATTTTTTGGGAGAGAAGTAACTGGATATTCTTAGGAGAAGATCAAGTAGCTGGAAGTGAGAGGGACAGGTTTTGAAGGCCATATGGATAAGTAAAAGGTGGCAGAGGGTGGTGGTTATTGTTCAGGTGGGGACACCCCCCCAAATGGACATAGGGAACCTCCCAAAAGGTGTACTGCCCGTTCCTTCTAACTTCTTCAACTCCTTTATGTTATTCAATTGTCTATGGTATGGACAGCACAATATTCAGGTGGTTAGCTTATTAATAAGTTCAATGGCTCATAGGCTCATAGACTCACAGAATCCATGGCAAGGAGTCAGGCCGTTTGGCCCAAACTGATCCATGCCAACCAAAAAGACCATCTAAGTTGGTTAATTGGTTCATTAATATAAAAAAAAGGTCGATTTCAACAGCCACCCATTGACTGTATTATGGAAAACTGGTTTTGTCATATAATTACAACGGAGTGTCATCACAGCAGATTTTCAGCACACGCAAGACAGCAGCAGTGCTGATTTGCAAAAGTAGTATCCAGACTTTAGCAATGAACCCCCAGAAAGAAATTGAATGAAGGGATGGTTTCCAAGTAAACCAGCCTTTCATTCATTGACTGTCTACACTGCCCACTGCTGTGGCAAAGCAGCCAGTATGATTAAAGGACACCATGCATTCCAGATATTCTCTCTTCCACCTCCTTCCATTGGGAAAAAAATACAAAAGTCCGAGGTCACATACCAACCAATTCAAGAACTGCTTTTTCCCTGCTGCCATCAGACTTTTGAATAGATCTAACTTGCATTATGTTGAGCTTTCTCTACACCCGAACCATGACTGTAACATTACATTCTGCACCTCTCTTTTCTTTCTCTATGAACAATATACTTTGTCTGAAGTATTGCAAGAAACAATACTTTTCACTGTGTGCTAATTCATGTGACAATAATTAATCAAATCAAAGATGTTTGCTGATGACACAAGATAGGCAGGAAAGTAAGTTGTGCAGAGGACATAAGGAGGGTATAATTAGATATCGATAGGATAGGTAAGTGAGCAATGATCTGGCAAGTTGAGTACAATGTGGGAACATGTGGAATTTTCCATTTTGTTCACAAAGAATAAAAAAGCATATTATCTAAATGTTGAGAGATTGCAAAGATTGAAGGTGTAAAGGGATCTGGGCATCCAAGTGTATGAATCTGCTGATACAGCAAGTAATTAGGAAAACCAATAAAATGATATAATTTATTGCAAGGGGAATTGAATACAACAATGGGGAGGTTATGCTTCAGTTATATAGGCACATTTGGAGTGCTCTGTACAGTATTGCTAACCTTATTTAAGGATGGATGTAAATACACGATAAGCAATTCAGACGAAGTTTATTAAACTAATACCTGGAATGGGTGAGTTGTCTTTAAGTATTTGCTAGAATTTAGAAGAATAAGATGCTAATTAATCAAAATATATAAAATCCTGTGGAGACAATGATTCCTCTTGTTGAAGAATCCAGAACTAGGGCTCACTGTATAAAAATAAAAGGTTGTCCATTTGAAACACAGGGGTTTTTTATCTTACAAAAGGCTGAATCTTTGTCACACGTAGGCTTTCATTAACACTGTAGTGAAGTTACTGTGAAAATCCCCAAGTCGCCACATTTCGATGCCTGTTCGGGTACACTGAGTAAGATTTTCGCATGGCCAATTCACCTAATCAGCATGTTTTTGGGACAGTGGAATGAAACCGGAGCAGCTGGAGGAAAGCCACAGTGACACGGGGAAATAATGCAGACTCCATACAGGCAGTGACACAAATTGGGAATCAAACCTGGTGTTGTGAGGCAGCAGTGCTAATCACCATTCCATGATGGTGGAAGCAGAGCTTTTGACTATTTTTAAATCAGAGGTGATAGTTTCTTGGTAAGGAAGGAGTTAATAGATTCGCAGGATGCAGGTTTGAGTACTATCAGATCAGCCATGATCTTATTAAATGGTGGAGCAGGATTGAGAGGCTGAATGGACTACGTGCCTTGTTTGTATGATACGCCAAAATTGCGCAGCGGTACTGTTCAATGATTGTGGACTGCAGTGGAAAGAAAAGGGAAGAAGTGCAAATTCTGCTGCCTATTCATGAAGAGCCTAGTTTGTAGAGTTGGCATTGACCAAATGTGTCCCTTTTGTCTACAATGTATCCTCCTCGACAGCCTGAAAACACAAAGGGACGCCCAGAGAAAAATCTACAGTTACTGGGTAGGAATCACATAATTAAAAACCCTGGTGGGAATGGGCACAGCTGGTGGATGTCCAGCTTTCATTAATTTGTTGCAAAATAGCTAAGAAGATGGGCAAATGGCAAAACAATAAAGAAGAACTAAAATATGTACCAACAAACAACAACACCCACAGGAAGCAAGTTGGTTTTCTTTAACAAAACAATGACCCAACATATGGAAAGATTTTCCAATGTAGCACCTGCTCCAAACAGGTGCTGAGCATCTGAATCATTATTCAGGCAATCGGAGTACATTACTCAACCATTCCCAAATTTAAATAAAACTCAGGCCCATAATGAGCCTCGTGCACAGCAGATGTTCAGGCTGTCAGTGCGACAAGCACTTGATGATTGCATCATTACTTAATAGGCTTCAGTATTCTACGAAGCATTTCAGTTACTTCACAACTTTACTGGCTCCAAAGCCTCAATATCTTTCTTGCGAAAAGGAAAGGAGAAGAAGACCAATTCAAAATAGTTCCAACTATTCCACAGGATATAATTTTATAAAAAGTGTATGCAGGCTGGGGTCAAAGATCCATTAACGTTCTGTTGCCTCCTCAAAATCAAAACGTTGCAGTAATTACAAGATATGTCCGTGAAAAATTGTATTGATCTGCCAAATAAGCTGTTTATTTTTTAAGTACTCATTGAATCCCCACCTTCTCAGCAATTTCATTTTTCATGTTGTCTGGTTTGATTTTCCTACTGTGCAAATTCAATTTTTCAGTGGAACAGAAACACTGAACAAGGACGGTTGTGCAGTGAGAAAAGAATTTAGCGCCACAAATAACATTTATCCCTATTTCTTCCAACTTGTTAATTTTGCTGCAGATATTTTTTTTTCCCCTGAAGGTGTTAACCTTTGGTTAAGGTAAGCTTTCATGGATGCCTGTTGTTCTCTGATGTTTCAGTCACATGATTATATCTGAGCATGGACAGAAGGTCTTAGCAGGCTACCTCACTAAGATGCAGATCACAGCTGAACTCCTAACAGTCACACTTAGCCTGGCACTTACACATATTACTTTCCAGCAGAGTTCTTTGGAAAGCTTTTATGCACAGGAGCCTCAGCCAAATTTTCTCAGACCAGAAGGGGAAGTGGAATTTTACTGGCCCTCACTGGCGTATTTGCAGGTGGGATGGAGGAGGTGGGGGTGGTGCAGGGAAAGTGAAACAAGTGGCTAGCCCACTGCCTTCTTGCTACTTGCGAGTTGTCCCCAAAACTTGTTGAACCACCCAGCCAGCCCACCCTTAGCTTAATGAAGACTTGTTTCCTCTTCTCTGTAATAATATGTATGGCTGGGGAAGAAGGGATGAAGGAAGCCAAACTGCTACTTCATTATCTTAGATAAAAAAGATGGGAAGTGGAGGGGTGGTGGGAACCTTGTCTGGCAGTGCCCTTCTCCTTCAGACTGTTCAACTGCCTAGTCATAGAGTCATACCAAGCAGGAAAGGCCCTTTGGCCCATTGAGTCTGCACCAACAATATCTACTAGTAAAGGTACACTAATCCCGTTTCACAGCACTTGTCCCATATCCTTGGATATTATGAAGGGAGTCTGTCAATCAGATTGACCTGCAGTTCTTGAAGCTCTTGAAGGGAAGACCTTTCCCTCAGGGGCTGAAGTCCAACACTCAGCTCATTTATAAAAAAATGACTGAACTATTAGGTCTGAAAGTAGGTCAGGTGAAGACCAAACTTTCTACAGTTGGGAAAATTCACTCCCAACACTTTGATCAACTATCCTGGTACAGACAAAAAATGAAGTTTTAGGACTTCAGCTAGATGCAACATTGCATTTGTTGGCTGAGTTTTCTGTAAAGCTTCATTCCAAATAATGGAACTGACATAAAAATATACAACTGTCCATTGGTTGAATGAGCATGGGAATATTATTCAGTTTCAAATAATGAATAGAGTTCAATGCAATCTTAGTAGGCAAAATAGGATGGGCATAGGTCCCTCGGGAGTATTTTGATATTTTTCCAGAGAGGAGAGAAGGATGGAATATGACTGGGGAGTACTCTTTGGAATATTCAAGAGATGCGCATAATTTGAATGTAATATAGTTCTGACACGTGCTGGGAGAGTTCCACAGCCCAGCTGTACTGATGAGGGTTGTTCTGAGATGTAAAGTTAAAGGCTTTGTTCATTGTGATTTGGACACATTAGCTGGTGATGTCCATCTGCACAGAAATGCTTTCTGTTGTGTTCATCCAACTGTGGCTGCCAAATCGAATGTCACAGCTGTCCCACTGTGACACTAACAAAAGATAGGTTCAGGCAAGGACCCTAAGGTCCATTTGATTCCATTCTTCCAGAATACTAAATCTACTATCCAATCATCCACATGGTTTTTGAAATGAATTACGCAAAAACAACCAGCATGATTAATTAATTAAAAAATAATGCAAATAAAGCATTAATATCAGTAATATTGCAATCAGCAAACAAAGCAAAAATTGAAATGTACATTCAAATCATTTGTGCAATAGCACAATTTAAAAAAAACATCAATTACGTTAAAATGTAAACATTATTTATAAACATTATTATACCGACCTTGACACTCTGGTCCATCTATTCTGACACACAAAATTATGATATCTTGTGTTTAAAATGTATGTGCACCTTCTACATTATATCTAACCGTACAATATTCTCAGAACAGGTGAAAAACAGATCTAAATGAACGTTGATCTGGGGGGAATATCTAGCAATTCCTCTCCCACCTCTCCTAGCAATCAAAATTTGTCTCAGAGATTACTGATTAAAGGCATCAACCTAAAATGTTATCTTTGTTTCTATCTCCATTGATGCTGCCTGACCCAAATATTTCTGGCGTTGAATGTTTTTATTTCAATCCTGTTATTGTTTTTAAAGATGGAGACTATGTTAGATTTCTTCCCACCTATGGGAACCATTCCAGAGAGCAGTAAAAGCATTCAAAATATTTTCAGGTGCTGACACAGCACATGTCCCAGCTCCCCAGGATCCTTAGGTGGATATCGTTTGGCTGTTCTCCCTATTTACAAGTTGTTAATTCTGTCCAAAACATTATGTTCATCTAATATCATATTACCAGTTTGATCACGAAAAATCATTCATTTTTAAAGTTGAACACCATGTTCAAAGTTGAAGATCAATAAAAAAAAACAACCATTTAATATTCCCAGCATATCCAGTAATTCATAGTGAAGAACATGTCCTTCAGCAACCTTCAGTTCTTTGACTCTTCACATCGGTGAGAAAATGTTTTTTTAAAA
Source organism: Sphyrna mokarran (assembly GCA_024679065.1). Classification (NCBI taxonomy): domain Eukaryota; kingdom Metazoa; phylum Chordata; class Chondrichthyes; order Carcharhiniformes; family Carcharhinidae; genus Sphyrna; species Sphyrna mokarran. Next base: position 45,200,436 of record JAGIQG010000003.1, on the reverse strand, counting down.
CATAAGAATAGGCAAATTAGAAGTCGGCTACTTGGCCCTTGGAGTCTGCTCATTCAATAAGATCACATTGTGATCAAATTGTAACCTCAGCTTCATATTCCTGCCTACCTGCCCCAATAAGCTTTCATCCCCTTGCTTATCACATATCTACTTCAAAAATATTCAAAGATGCTGCTTCCACCACCTTTTGAAGAAGCGTTCTAAAGACTCATGCCCCTTGGGAGAGAAAAAGAATTTTTCCTCACTTCCATCTTAAATGGGCAACCTCTTATTTTTAAATAATGAACCCTAGACCCACCCACAAGAGGAAAAGGACTTTTCACATCCACCCTGTCAAAACTCTTGTGTTTCAATCAAGCTGCCATTTTTCTAAACTCCAACCTGAATAACCCTAGCCCGCCGAACCTTTCCTCATGAGACAAATTGCCCATTCCTGGTATAAGTGATGTAGATAAGGAGACCAACACTGTACACATTGTGCCAGATGTGGTCTCACCAATGCCTGTATAACCAAAGCTTGACTTCTTCACTTTTGTATTCAATTCCCTTTACAATAATCAATAAAATTCTCATAGCTTTCCTAATGACTTGCTGCGCCTGCATATTAAACTTTTGCATTTCATGCACCAGGTAACCCAGATCCATCTGAATCTGAGCTCTGTAATCACTCACCATTTGGATAATATGCTCATTTTGTATTCTTCTTGCCAAAATGGACAAATTTTCATTTTCCTACATTGCAGTCCATCTGCTAGATCTTTGTCCACTCAATTAATCTATCTAAATCTCTTTGTAGCTTCATGTGCTCTGCAGAACTTATTTTCTCACCTAACTTTGTGTCATCATAAATTTTAGCAACCATACCTTCAGTCCACTCATCCAAATCATTTATATAAATTGTAAAAAGTTGAGGGTCCAACCCTTATCCCTGTGGCATACCATTTGCTACATGTTGCAAACCAAAAGATGACCCCTTTACACCTACATTGTTCTTTATTAGTGAGTCTTTCTTCTATCCATACCAACATGTTACCCTCTACATCATGAGTTTTTATTTTCCACTGCAAAGTGATGTTGCACCTTATAGAAAGCCTTCTGGAAATTTAAGTACAGTATCCCAGTTTATCAGCAGCACTCTTCTACAAATAAATCCAATAAATTGGTTAAACATGATTTCCATTTCACAAAACCAGGTTGATTTTACCTGGTTACCTTGATTTTTTTTCTAAGTGCCCTGCTATAACTTTTTAAAAAATGGTTTCTAACATTTACCCTATGACAGGTGTTTCCTTTTAAAAAAAATCTTTAGAAGCTCTTCCCAGTTACTTTTGTACTTCTGGTTAGCTTCCTCTGATTCTTCCCTCTTCATTAATCTTTTGCTCACTTGTTACTGTGCTTTCACATTCTGTCCAATCTTTTGACCTGTCACCATCCTTATACAATTATCTGCTTGGTACTATTTTTAGTTTTTGTAATTCACCACAGATGATTGGGCCCTCCCCCTGTAATTCTTCTTTCTCATTGAAATGCATCTATTCTGCTCATTCTGAAATATCCCTTTACATGTTTGCCACTGCATCTCTATTGACCTATGTGTTGGCGTTCATTCTATTGTGCTGTATGTTTTATGGTCCTTTAACTTAATTTTCCAGTTCAATTTAGCAAGTCATAATGATTATCCTTATTTAAACTTGAAATTCTAATCTTAGATCCACTCTTTCCCTACATTTGCATGTAAAATTCAATCAGATTATGATTACTGCTACCTAGGAGTGTCTTCACAATGAGGTCATTAATCAATCTTATTTCACAAGGAACAATATCAGGCCTAGTACAGTCTGCTCACTGGTTGGCACCAGAAGTTGCTGTCCTAAGAAATTATCCCAAAACATTCTAAGAACTTTTCATCTATGCTACCTTTGCCTATCTGATTCTTTTAGTCTGTGTGTAAATTAACATCCCCATTACTATCACTGCACTTTTCTGAAAATCTATGGTGGCACAGTAGTTAGTATTGCTGCTTTACAGCACCAAGAACCTGGGTTTGATTCCCAGCCTGGGTCACTGTCTACTGGAGTCTGCACATTCATCTTGTTTCTACATGTGTGCGGGCTCGTTGGGCCGAAGGGCCTGTTTCCTGTGCTGTTTTGTTCTTTGTTCTTTGTTCCTTTGTATGCTGTGGTTTCCTCCCACTGTCCAAAGATGTGCAGGTTAGGTGTATTGGCCAAGTTAAATTTTCCGTCAGTGTACCCAAATAGGTGCTGGAGTGTGGCAACTAGGGGATCTCCACAGTAACTTCATTGCACTGTGAATGTAAGCCTACTTGTGACTTATGAATAAACTTTTACTCTGTCCTACCACATAGTTAAAATTAGGAGTCTCCCACAAGTTACTTATTGCCGTTATCATTTCTCATCCCTACCCAAACTGCTTCTACATCCTGGTTTCCTGAACTTGGATCATCCCTCTCTAGTGTGCTAGAATCATTACTATTAACAGAGCCAACCCTCCACCATTTCCTCACGTCATGTCCTTCCTAAATATCACATGCCCTTCAATATTCAGTTCACAAGCTGTCATCCTACAGCCAAATCTCTGTAATTACTAACAGATCATACTTATTTATTTTTATTTGCTCCATTCATTCATCTGTTTGTGCATTGATAGAGACCTTTTAGTTTTGTTGTTTTATTATTTTTGTAATCTCTAGCCTTATCTGCTGATTTACTCTTAAGTTTGTACTCTCTGCCCCGTCCTGTCATGATTACTTTATTATTTCCCACATTGTTACCTTTCTTTCTTGCCTGGTTTCTACTCTTTGATTTATCACAACTTCTAAGATTTGATCCCCTGTCACCACCATTTAATTTGAAACCCTCTCCACTACCCTAGTTAGGCAGCTCACTAGAACAGTGGTCCCAACACAATTCATATTGAAACCATCCCAATGGTACAGCCCCCACCTTTCCCGGTACTGATGCCAATATCCCACAACTTGGAATCGACTTCACCTTATACCAAATTGTTAACGATCCAGGGATTATTACCTTTGAGTTCTGTTTTTTAATTTAGTACATAGCTCCTCATAATTTTACAGAGGTCTTCTTTCCTCATCATATCTATGTCTTTGAGACCTACATGGACCACAACAATGGCATCTTTGTTTCCCACCATAAGTTTCTCTTTGGGCCCTGAACAGATATCCTGAACCTTGCACTGGCCAAACAACATAGTCTTCAGAGAACAGTGTCTATCAGTTCATTGTACTGTACTCCACTATCACTATGTTCCTTTTAACTTCCCTCACTTGAATGGCTTTCCGTACCATGATGCCATGTTCAGCCTATGTATCTACATTACAGCTCTTGTTCTTGTCCATACAAGCTACAAGAACGTTAAACTTGTTGGTCAGTTGCAAGGGCTGACTCTCCTCCACACCCAGTTTTTTGATCCTCTGACCAGTGATCAAATTCTGCTTAGATTCTGCTTGCCCAAGAGGTGCAGTTGCCTTCTGGAAAAAAGTGTTCTAGTAAAATACCTCCCTCACTGATTAGTCACAATTGCCCACATCTCAGCCTCCAGGTCATTCGCCAAAGTTCCTCAAGCCACAAGTGATTGCTGCAGATGAAGTTAACATGTATTGTAGGACATCCAAGAACTCCAATATGCTGCAGCTATGCTACATGCCTGTCCTGCAACATATATTGTGTTAATTAAGTGCATTTATTTTTCCTAATTTATAGTTCCTCACTTCACCAACTCACCCAGCTCTCAACTTGACATTCTGTGCACTCAAAGCAACATGCAATGGCGATCAAGCAGCACTAAGGAACACCTGCCATTCTATGTTTTGAAAAAAAGTGTCAAGATCTGAAAATCAGTTTAAACTAGCTACCTAATTAACTAGCTTCCGAGCTCGCTGGGCACCGCAAGGGCTGAAGTGTGTTATAGAGCCTGGTAATCACATTTTGATTTAATCTTTTAAGTTTCCTTCGGTCTTTGGTTTCTGTTTGGGCCATTCCCCCTCTCTTTTTGGGGGGCTGCCCCTTTTAATTTGACCCTAAATTAATTTGAGTTCGTTTTACTTGTTAGATACATGAAAGAACTATCTAATTAACTAGCTGCATCTGCTCTCAGGGAGCTTCTGTATGCCTGTTTCAAACTGGATTAAAATTAACTTCTCTTAATTTAAGGAGTGATTTGTAATTGAGTGCTAACAATAAACTAGACCTTAGAGAGAAATTACCTTTAAAACTTCCTCACTCACCAGTGCTCAATACAGATCCAAATCAGCATCAAGCAATTGCTGTTTTCATATTTTCTGAAAACATTTTTCTCATCACTTTCATAATTCTTGATTTTCTTTTGTTTGGATCGAATTTTTGTAATAGCCTTTGTACTATCAGAGTTTTGTTTTATTTTCCTGTTCCTTTTATCCTGTTCATAAATATTAGTTGCCTTTCATTGATAAAAATCTTTCTACTTACAAATTGTTTTCGTATATAACTAGTCAGCTACCTTTGCTTTTTTTCCTACCACACTCCTTTCTTTTGACTTTGAGCATCGTATAAGAATGTAAGAACTTAAGAAATATGAGCAGGAGTAGGCCATCCAGCCCCTTGAGCCTGCCCCACCATTCAATAAGATATGGCTGATCTGTAGTGGTTCGGTATCACTTTCCCACTTTTTCCTCGTAACCCTTAATCCCCTTGTCAATCAAAAACCTTTCCACTCTTGACTTGAACGTATTCAGTGAGGAAGCCTCCACCACCTCATCAGGCAGAGAATTCCACAGATTCACCACCCCTTGCGTGAAGAAACTCCTCTGCAACTCTGATCTGAACCGCACCCCTCCCCCTCCCAATCTTGAGGCTGTGACCTCTAGTCCTGCTATCTTTTCTAAGTGGGAAAAGTCTCTCAACCTCTACCCTATCCATACCTTTCATTATCTTATACGTCCCTATAAGATCCCCTCTCAGCCTTCTAAACTCCAAAAAGTACAAATCTAGCCTATTCAGTCTCTCCTCATAATCCAACGCCCTCATCTGCAGTATCAGCCTAGTGAACTTTCTCTGCACCCCCTCCAAGGCCAATACATCCTTCCTTTCTTGTGTTCCCTTTTTTTAATTTTTGTCCTTAAAAATTTTCATGTGTAATCTGCAATCAATCACATAACCACCTAGAAGTCTGACAACTTATCTGTCCCAAATTGTCAGTCATTTGAGTGATGTTTAAACAAGACTGATAATATCTTAATTTTAAATTATCCATATAGCCAGTGTTACATCTTGAAGAGAATGTAAAGCGAAGATTCTCATCCTGTTTAGAACACACAATAGGAATAATAATGCTATTAAAATTACAATACTAATCACATCTGAATGCAGAATGTAGGGGAAACTTAAAAATCCTTCAGTTGCACGTAGAATAAATGTATTCAATTATCTGCTATATATTCATAGAGGAAATGAAATTAGCATGCACATAGTTATATATAAACATGAAGAAATGAATAAGAAATAATTGAGATGCTTCAATATACAGTATTGGAAATGTGATTGGCACCATCAATGACTCAGCAAGTCTATTGGGTGAGTCGCCAATCTACAAAAGATTAAGAAAGTCTCAAATTTAATTGCTATTTGTTTTAATGTAGTTAAACAGGTTTTTTTAAGAGAGCCGTAATTGGCCTCACACCTTAGGGATATAAATGGGGAGAATTGGCTGAGATTCCCATTTCCAATTACGATCTCCTGTCCTCTGCTGAATGTATGTGTCTGGACATTGAATAAGGACTGAATCAAACCCAGCTGTGGTGCTCCTTTTGATTAAACAACACATGGATACTCATTGTTAAGGGCTCACATATGGATAATGGCTAGTTTGTCAAGTTAATGAAAAATGACAGTGTCTGTGAAATTGTATCCCAGTGAGGAGTCAATGCTTTTAGTTATAAAACAGAAACAGTTGCAAAATATGGTTTACTACAGGCCCACTTTAAATTGTTCAGTGTTTGTAAATGCAACATACCTTGATTTTGAATCTAATTTTTGCAGCCCACCATATGGTCAATCTTTCCACTGTGGGTTATTTGCCACAGTTGGAGCTACTCCCCAGTTTACACTTTAGACGCAGAAGGGCAGTTTTCTGCTCTATTTAATATTTTCCAAAAGGATATACTGAATCCGCTGTTTTTTTGGGATACCAAAAACTATTTTGCACTGGAAATGTGGCAGGGGCAAATGGCAGGTGGTTTGCTGTAATTGCCTTTATTCCTAAGGAAGAAATGACTGGATCTGCAATCTAAACAAATGCCTCTTGTCTTACAATATAAAAGAGAAGAGCTACTCTGCTCTATCCAAAGATGTGCAGGTAAACTGGCCATGCCAAATTGCCCCTTATTATCTAAGATGTGTAGGTTGTGGGGATTAGTTGGGTAAAATCCTGGGGTTATAGATTCTGGGTAAAATGCTCTGTTGGAGAATTGGTGCAGACTTGATGGGTCAAATGGATTCCTTCTGCACTGTAGGACTTATATAATTCTATGATACCTTGTATAGTAGGCAGAAATTTGGCTTTATAATCCTGATCTAAATCCATGAACCTTAAATATCAATTTTCTAGCACAGTAGGTAAACTCACCATGTGGTGGGATCTGCTATTCACCAACTTGGAAGGTTCTAGGTTCAATGCCTAGTCTATGCTATGTTGGTGGATCTCCTCAGGGTGAGAAATATATGTGCTATAGTTGGTCTTAGTGACACTAAACTAGAAGAGGTAGAACAGAATTCAAATAACACTCCCATTTCAGCGTCCTCTAATCCTTATTGAAAGTGCATGCGTTTGGTTGACAAGAACTTTGAGCTCCATTGCAATGCACTAAATAGTTGAATAGTCAGCTTTCACTTGCGGTCTAATCTCTCAGATGACAACATGATTCCCTCAATGTATCATTTTATTAAACCAAGGATTAGGTAAAAGATAAAAAGATTGAACATTAATCTATGGTAAATAGATATTTGAATCATTACCTGACTGAACAAATGCTATTTAGCTAACATGAGTTAAAAACTGAGTTGAAGTTGCTTGTGGATAGTGGACAGAATGTAATTTGTAACTTCAATGATGCCACAGAAATCTGATTTTGAGGAATAGTGGTTTCATAAGCTAAATATTTAATATAGAGCAAAATATATATAGAAAGCCAATCGCTGATCTTTTAATGATTCAGCCAGCTCATAGTGAGAGGCTGAGTCACAAGGACAAGAAAGATTCAAGGTCCTGTTCCTTGTGTGTGCTGGGATAGTTAATTACAGCTGAAGCAGTGGTGAAGCTGCCACAATTCATGTGAATGGCACTGAGGTAAGGAGGAGAAGAATGACATGATTTTATACCCATGTTTGCTATCCAGTATCCTCTAATGAAATATCTACTGAAGGTTCCTTTTGTAGCTCATCAATAAATAATTGCAACATAGGCAAGATATCACATTGACACCCATGCAATCAATCTCAGGAAGGAACCAACAAATTCAAACGAGGGAAAAAATTGAGATATCAAAAGAAACAACATTATTGGTTTGTAAAAAAATAATACATTGTATTACAACTGGTGGACCAGTGCCATAACCATGCTGTCATTAAACATGCTTCAGTGTTTACCATCCAATTAAACTTACCAAGTTGTGTCACGAAATATGGAAGCAGAGTAAAGAGCCTAAACTGAAGCATTCTCCACCCTCACTCCTTACAACCCCAGAAGGGCATCTTTTGCTGCATTGACCAAGCCGACTCTACAACAATAAGACACTGCCCGTGGCCTTAAGGAGTTGAAGGTTGGACTTCTGCTCCCCGGTAGTAGGAGATGCCTTCCCTTGAGAGCTGCCAACCGATCTGATTGATAGAACTCAGTAATAAGTGCCGATGGACCATGAGGACAGGCAATGATTTCTGGATTGAGGCAAGTCCTGAACTTTCATAGAAGAGATTGGGAACCCTACAAAGGCAGACGAGGAGGGTGGAGAGTGGTGGACTTTGGAGGCCAGGCAGGAAGATATATAGGGGGGAGGTACTTCCAATGAGCATAGGACACTATCTAAAGGATGAATTCAAACTCGTCCCCAGTTCTGCACCCCCCTACCCCTGCCTCCATGGCCATGCCAACCCTATGTAATGGCATGAGTGGTGTGATATATGGGTCAATTGGCTTGTTAACAAGCTCAATTGCCTGCTACTTTTCTTTTTAATAATGGTGGATGGACTGCTGATTTTGGTGCCCTCCTACTGATTGTATTATGTTGGACAGGTCAGGAGTTCGTGGGGAGGCAATAGTTGCAACCCTATCCCAATGGAGGTGGATAGGCGATGGGCACTATGCTCCACTGCTATCCCATAACGTGATGTTAGGCATCTATGCCTGCCAACCCACTCACAGTGGAAATATAAAATTGCAACCTGAGAACCATAAGGTCTAACCTCAGGGGCAATGGTATATTTGTGAAACCTGGATATTACATTTCATGAAAGAGTGGGATGAAGAGTAATGTGGGAGGTAGGAAGATATATTTAATGGAGTTACGCTGGATTAGTTGAAGGGCATACGTATTTCTGATCTATGTTTAGAAGACACCAGAGGCTGCTGAAGCAAGAAACTACAGAAGACCGTTAGTAGATTCAATAAGGACAAGTCCCAAGATGATATACATTCAAAGTAAAAACTTATTCATTGAATTGCATTGAACAAGCAGAGAGGTCTTCAAAATTTGAGAGTGTTAATAAACTCAATACACTATTTTGAGCTGCACATTTATCAATCAAATTGCAAGAATATTGATATATATCAAATCAATAGTTTTCACATTTAAGGCATTTGTGCCATTCGAAAATCATAGAATCATACAATGCTTACAGTGCAGAAGGAGGCCACTCAGCCCATTGAGCCTGTAACGATCTCACCCAAGGCCTATCCCTGTAACCCTTGTATTTATTCTGTTAATCCCCCAATACTAAGGGGCAATTTAGCATGACCAATCTGATGGAATAGAGTTTGAGAGAAATTGGGAGGGCAAAAAGGGAACACAAGATTGCTTTGGCGGATAAGGCAAAGGAGAATCCAAAGAGCTTCCACAAATACATAAAGGGCAAAAGAGTAACTAGGGAGGGAGTAGGACCTCTTAAAGATCAAGGTCATCTATGTATAGATACACAAGAGATGGGTGGGATCCTATTATTTCGCATCGATGTTTACTGTTGAGAAAGATATGGATGTTGAGGAACTTGAGGAAATAAATAATGATATCTTGAGGAGTATATAAGTTACAGAGAAGGAGGTGCTGGAATTCTTAAAGTGCATCATGTAGATAAATCCCCAGGGCCTGATGAAATGTATCCCAGGACATTGTAGGAGGCTAGGGAGGAAATTGTGGGTCTCCTAGCAAAAATATTTGAATCATTGACAGCCACAGATGAAGTGGCTGAAGATTGGAAGGTGGCAAATGTCGTGCTTTTGTTTAAAAAGGACTGTAAGGAAAAGCCTGGGAACTACAGGGTAATGAGCCTCACATTTATCGTGGGTAAGTTATTGGAAGGTATTCTAGGAGACAGGATCTACTTGTGTTTAGAGAAGCAAGGAGTCAGCATTGCTTTGTAAGTGGAAAATTATGTCTCTTAAATTTGATTAAGTTTTTTGAAGGGACCCCCAAGAAGGTCATTGGTCAGAACATTGAATACAGAAGTTTGCATGTCTTGTTGAAGTTGTACAAGTCATTGGTAAGGCCAACTTGGAATCCTGTGTACAGTTCTGGTCATACTACTATGGAAAGGATATTATTAAACTAGAAAGAGTGCAGAAAAGATTTACTAGGATGCTACAGTGACTTGAGAGTTTGAGTTGTAAGCAGAGGCTGGATAGATTGGGACTTTTTCCCTGGAGCATAGGAAGCTTAGGGGTGATCTTATAGAGGTCTATAAAATAATGAGAGACATAGATCAGGTAATTAGTGAACATCTTTTCCCAAAGGTAGGGGAGTTTAAAATGAGAAGGCATACATTTAAGTTGAGAGGGGAAAGATACTAAAGGGTCCAGAAGGGTAATTTTTTCTCTTATAGGGTGGTGAATGTCTGGAATGAGCTGCCAGAGACATGAGTAGAGATGGGTCCAATTTAGTCTTTTAAAAAGCATTTAGGCAGTTACATGGATAAGATGGGTATAGAGGGATAAGGGCCAAATGTGGGCAATTAAAACTAATAACTGGATGGCATGGACAAGTTGGGGCAAAGGGCCTATTTCTATTCTATAAACTCTATAACTCTAATCAATGTAACCTACACATCTTTGGAGTATGAGAGGATACTGGAGCACCCAGAAGAAATTCAAGAATGGAGAAAAGGAGACAAAATATAAGCTGAATAGCAAAGGTAAAAATGACAAGTCAAAAAACTGCTAGTATGAACTGGTAAAAAGAAGTTAGGAAAATCTCTTCTACGTACACAGTATGTAGGAACAGGAGTGTGTCAATCTTTCCTTCCAGCTTGTTCCACCATTCAATTAGGTCATGGCTAATCTGTATCTTAATGTTTGTCTACCTCCTTTGCATCAAGAATGCTAAATACTTATGCCCAACAAAAATGATCAATCTCAGTTTCGAAATTTTCTATTGACTGAGTTTCAACAGCTTTATTGTAAGAGATGGAGGCTGGAAGGGAGAGAACTTCGGATTTAGTGTAGCATTCTGACATCGTAAGAACTCTCAAAACAGTAGGTTAATATTCAATCAGTTTATTTAGCATCATTAGCTTTCAGAGTCTTAAGCTCCTTCATAGGTGAATGAGGACTTATGTTCACAAACAGGTCATATACAATCACAAACTCAATTTACAAGACAATGGTTGAAATGCGAGTCTACGTGGGTAGTCAAGCCTTAAAGGTACAGACAATGTGAGTGGAGAGTGTGCCAAACATGGGCTAAATAGATGTGTATTGGCTCCAGCCAGGACAGTTAGTGAAATTTTGCAAGGAGGTTACAGATAGTGTGAGATGAACCCAAGGTCCCGGTTGAGGCCATCCTCGTGTGCAGGACTTGGCTATCAGTTTCTGCTCAGTGATTCTGCATTGTCGTATGTCATGAAGGCCGCATTGGAGAACGCTTACTCGAAGATCAATGGCCGAATGCCCATGGCTGCTGAAGTGTTCCCTAACAGGAAGAGAACACTTCTGCCTCGTGATTGCCGAGGCAATGACAATGAATGAGTGTTCATTCATTCATTGTCATAGTGTCTGCATGGTCTCCCCAATGTACCATGCCTTGGAATATCCTTTCCAGCAGGTAAGCAACGCTGGCTGAGTCACAAGAGTATGTACCGTGAAGGTGGTGGATGGTGTTCTCTTGTGAGATGAATGCATCCGTGTTGATGATCCAGCGTGTCTTGCAGATGATGCTGTGGCAGAATTGTGTGGTGTCCTGGTCACTGTTCTCCTGAAAGCTGGGTGATTTGCTGCAAACAATGGTCTGTTTGTGGTTGTGCAGTTGTTTGAAGGCAAGAAGTGGGAGCATGGGGATGACCTTGGTGAGATGTTCATCTTGATCGATGACATGTTGAAGACTCCGGAGAAGATATCATAGCTTCTCAGCTCTGGGGAAGTACTGGATGATGAAGGTTTCTCTATCTGTCATATCCCATGTTTGTCTACAGAGGAGGTCAGTGTGGTTTTTCGCTGTGGCACGTTGGGACCATCAATCAATGAGTCGATTGCCATATCCTGTTCTTATGAAGGCAACTTTTAGTGTCTGTAGATGTCTGTTGCACTCCTCCTCATCTGAGTAGATCCTGTGTCAGTAGAGGATGATTTCTTTAATATGTTTAGGGTGGAAATTGGAGAAATGGAGTATCGTGAGGTTATCCGTGGGCTTTCAGTACATTGAAATGCTGAGGTGACCATGCTTGATGGAGATGCTTGTGAACAAGAATGCAACCGATTCCAGAGAATAGTCCGTGCTGAGTCAGATGGTGCGATGGAACTTGTTGATGTCATTATATAGTTATTTCAGTGACTGTTCACCATGAGTCTAAAAGGTAGGAAATACCTTCGATGTATCTAGTGTATAGCATCTGTTAAAGGTGAAGAGGTCTTGATTGAACCTGTGCCTGAAGATGTTGGCATATTGAAGCGCGAATTTGGTTCCCATGGTTTTTCTGTGTGTCTGAATGAAGAACTGGATGTTGAAGGTGAAGACATTGTGGTCCAGGATGAAGCAGAGGAGTTGTAGAATTGCATCTGGAGATTGGTAGTTGTCAGTGTTGAGTACTGAGACAATTGCAGTAATGCCGTCATCATGGGGGCTACTGAAGTACAGTGCCAAAATATCCATTGTGACAGGGAGTGCTCCTGGTTCAACTGCTCCATGTGTGCTGAGTTTCTGTAGGAAGTCCATAGTGTCATGCTATCAGACTCATCGTGGACTACGCTCCAGAATCTGCTGCATTCTTGGATACACGCATTTCCATCAAAAACATTCACCTCAGCACTTCACTGTACCACAGGCCCATGGATAACTGCACGATTCTCCACTTCTCCAGTTTCCACCCTATACATTTTAAAGAAGCCATTCCCTACAGACAAGCCCTCCATGCATACAGGATCTGCTCAGATGAGGGGGAATTGCAACAGATGCCTACAGATGCTGAAAGACACCCTCGTAAGAACAGGATATGATGCTTGACTCATCGATCGACAATTCTGATGTGCCACAGTGAAAAATGCTCCAACCTCCTCAGAAGACAAACAGGGGACATAGCAGACGGAGGACCCTTCATCATCCAGTACTTCCCCAGGGAGAAGATACGCCATCTTCTCCAGAGCCTTCAACATGTCGTCGATGAAGACGAACATCCCACCAAGATCATCCCCACTTTTTGCCTTCACACAACAGCACAACCTCAAACAGACCTTGTCCACAGTAAATTACCCAGCCTTCAAGAGAACAGTGACCATGACACTACACAACCCTTCCACAGCAATCTCTGCAAGACATGCTGGATCATCAACACGGATGCCATCTTCTCACATGAGAACACCATCCACACTGTGCATACTCTTGTGACTAGGCCAACATTGTCTACCTGATATGCTGTTGGAAAGAATGTCCCAAAGCATGGTACATTGGGGAAACCATGCAGATGTTATGCCAACGAATGAATGAACACCGCTCGACAATCACCAGGCTGGAGCATTTCCTTTCTGTCGTGGACATTTAGTCTCTGATCTTCAGGTAGATGTTCTCCAAGGCGGCCTTCACGACACATGATAATATAGAATCACTGAGCAGAAACTGATAGCCGAATTCCGCACACATGAGGATGGCCTCAACTGGGATCTTGGGTTCATGTCACATTATATGTAACCCCTATGATTTGCCTGGGCTTGCAAAATCTCACTAACTGCCCTGGCTGGATACAATACACATCTCTTTAACCTGTACTTGGCCCTCTCTCCACTCACATTGCCTGTACCTTTAAGAATTAATTACCTGTAAAGTCTCACATTCCAACCAGTATCTTGTAAATTGAGTTTGTGTCTGTATGTGATCTGTTGTGAACACAAGTCCTCACTCACTTGTTGAAGGAGCTTGAGACTCCGAAAACTAGTGCTGCCAAATGAACCTGTTGGACTTTAACCTGGTGTTGTGAGACTTCACAACATGAAGCTGGGGGCAGTAGTTATAGCTGGGGGAAGGGTAATTATGAGGCCATCAGGAGAGAATTAGGGTGCATAGATTGGACTAGGAAACTACAGGGACTGGGAACATCTGGAATGTGCAGCTTATTCAAGGAGCAGCTGCTGCGAGTCCTTGATAAGTATGTCCCTGTCAGGCAAGGGGGAAATGGTCGAGTAAGAGAACCTTGGTGTACGAAAAAAGTTGATTTGCTGGTTAAAAGGGAAAAAGGATGCTTATGTCAGGATGAAGCTTGAAGGCTCAGTTAGTGCAATGGATAGCTATAGATTAGCCAGGAGGGAGCTAAAGATTGAATTGAGGAGAGCTAAGAGAGGACACGAGAAGACTTTGGCTGATAGGATTAAGGAGAATCCTAAAGCTTTCTTTAGATATGTTAAGAATAGAAGATTGGTTAGGGCAAGATTAGGGCCAGTCATAGACAGCAGTGGGAAGTTGTGCGTGGAGCCTGAAGAGATTGGAGAGGCACTGAATAAATATTTCTCTTCGGTATTCACGCAGGGTGATGTAAATGTAGTTATGGAGAACACTGAGGTACAGGGTTGCAAACTGGAAAGTATTGAAGTAGATAGGGAGGATGTGCTAGATATTCTCGAGGGTTTGAAGTTGGATAAGTCCCCTGGGCCGGACGGGATTTACCCTAGGATTCTCTGGGAGGCAAGAGAGGAGATTGCAGAGCCTCTGGCTCTGATCTTCAGGTCGTCGTTGGTTACGGGTGTGGTTCCGGAGGACTGGAGGATAGCGAATGTGGTCCCATTGTTCAAGAAGGGGAAGAGAGACCTTCCAGGGAATTATAGGCCAGTGAGTCTTACTTCTGTTGTGGGCAAAGTATTGGAGAGAATAATTAGGGATAGGATTTATAGTTATTTAGAGAGAAATGAATTGATTGGGGATAGTCAGCATGGTTTTGTGAAGGGTAGGTCGTGCCTTACTAACCTCATTGAGTTTTTTGAAAAAGTGACTAAAGAGGTGGATGGGGGTAAGGCGGTTGATGTGGTATATATGGACTTTAGTAAGGCGTTTGATAAGGTGGCCCATGGAAGACTTCTGCAGAAAATGCAGATGTATGGGATAGAGGGTGATTTAGCTAATTGGGTTAGGAATTGGCTAGCAGATAGAAGACAGAGGGTGGTGGTTGATGGGAGATATTCATCGTGGAGTTCGGTGACAAGTGGTGTACCTCAGGGGTCTGTTTTGGGGCCCCTGCTGTTTGTAATTTTTATAAATGATCTGGATGAGGGTATTGAAGGATGGATTAGTAAATTTGCAGATGACACTAAAGTCGGTGGAGTGGTAGATAGTGAAGAGGGGTGTTATAGTTTGCAGAGAGACTTGGACAAGTTGCAGAGCTGGGCCGAGAGGTGGCAAATGGAGTTTAATGTGGAAAAGTGTGAGGTAATGCACTTTGGCAGGAATAATAAATGTGTAGAGTATAGGGCTAATGGTAGGACTTTAATAGTGTTGATGAACAGAGGGATCTTGGTGTATATGTGCATAGATCCCTGAAAGTAGGCAGTCAAGTCGATAAGGTTGTTAAGAAGGCATATGGAGTCTTAGCTTTTATTGGTAGGGGGATTGAATTTCGGAGCCGCAACGTCATGTTGCAACTGTACAAAACTCTAGTGCGGCCGCACTTGGAGTATTGTGTGCAGTTCTGGTCCCCACATTATAAGAAAGATGTGGAGGCATTGGAGAGGGTACAGAGGAGGTTTACCAGGATGTTGCCTGGTATGGAGGGCAGGTCCTATGAAGAGAGGTTGAAGGATTTGAGGTTGTTTTCGTTAGAAAGGAGGCGGCTAAGAGGGGACCTTATCGAAACATATAAGATGATTAGAGGTTTAGATAGGGTGGACAGTGATAGCCTTTTTCCTAGGATGGAGAAAGCTAGCACGAGGGGACACAGCTTTAAATTAAGGGGTGATAGTTATAGGACGGATATCAGAGGTAGGTTCTTTACCCAAAGGGTGGTTCGGGAGTGGAATGCCCTGCCTGCAGCAGTTGTAGATGCGCCAAGTTTGGTGGCGTTTAAGAGGTTAGTTGATAAGTATATGGAAGAGAAGGGAATGGTTTAGTTTGGAGGGGCATTGCTTTTTATATTGGTCGGCGCAACATCGAAGGCCGAAGGGCCTGTTCTGTGCTGTAATGTTCTATGTTCTATGTTCTTACTGTGCTTACCCAATCCAATGCCAGCATCTCCACAGCATTCTGACTTCACCAGTGAACAGCTTCATTTTAATTTTAACATCTTTGTTATGGACTCCCTTGTTAAAGGAAACAGTTTCCATCTAACTTATCAAATCCTCAGCTGAATCACATCTCAATTTTCTATAAACAAGGGAATGCACTATTAGTTGATGCAACCTATTCTTATTATCATTCAACACCATTAGCCCCAGCATCATTCTGATGAATCTGCACCATAACAGTTCAAGGCTTGGGATATGGTAATCCCAAAGTATGAATGTATTCATGGCCCATTGCTATACATTTGAATGGTCGCTTTTGTAAGCAGTTAACAGTTAGTCTCATTGCTTTGGATTTGTAAGGCCAGCCTGTAGCAACTTGCATCCTCCAAAAGGCATCAGTCAATCTATTTGGTTTTTACAATCCAATATTTCACAGCCACATAACCGATACTAACTTTTTATCTCAGGCTTATTTAATTAACTGAATTTAAATCCCCAGCAGCCAAGGTAGCATCCAATCTCATGTCTCTGGATCATTAGTCCAGGCCTTTGTATTAACCTAGAATATAACCACTATTTTACTGTAGCTGTTGAACTCAATAACTGAATTTTCCAAATCTAACCAGTGTTCTGTTCAGCTGAATGTAATTTTCACCCCTTTGTACTCCAGCATCCTTGAGGTAAAGGCTAATGTTTTATAGCCTTTTTAGTTATATTTTGGACACACCACTGTTTTTTTTGTCATTTTTGTACTTGGACTCTTAAATCACTCTTCTCATCCATAGTTCCTGGCTTCTCACTATTTCAAAGACAGTCTGATCTATCTTTCTTTGGGTCAAAGTGAATGACTGCATGCTTTACGCACACTGAATTCCAGCTAGCACAATTCATGTATTATATCAATAATCTTTTGCAACTTTCTGCTTTCTTTTACACCATTTATTAAGCCAATTTTATTTCTCATAATTAGCAAAGTTAGATATCTGGTTCTCTATTCTTTCAGCCAAGTCATCTATAAATGCGGTGAAAGGTTAAGGACTTACCCATCTCTGATGACACAGTTAGTCACACTCGCCCAATGTGAGTACATACTCATTAGCCCTGCTCTCCGCCTGCTACTGTCTTTTCAAGTCAATAAATTGGCTTAAATTCCACAAAGACTCATTTTCCTCTCTCTTGATAGATACAGAAGGGAATTCAAAATAAAAAAGATAGGTTTTATCCTTTCTCTCCATCCACCTACAATCTTGAAGTGATTTGGCAATGTTACAATCTGAAGGGAAAATTCCCAAATTAAGAATGTTTTGGAAAATCATTATCAATTTCCTGACCTGCTTATTTTGATGTCCAGAAATCAAAATCATTAGATTCTGGAGATTTGTCTATTTTTAATCTCACTACATTCTCCATAACTATTTTGTAACAAGTCATGAATTTTATCGGTTCTTCACTTTGATTTATTTTTTTATTTTCCCCTGTAACTCTGATAATTTATAGTCATAGTCTGTTGTAAGTAATATCAACGCCAACAAAAATTTGCATTCATAGATCAAATAGCACAGCTCCAAGGTGTTGATTGCAGCTTTTAAGTATTAAATCACTTTGATAAGATTTCAAACACCATAACATATCTTGATGAAAGAGGGCAGCGTAAGCCAAAGATCTTGCTAAATACTATAGATATAGTTGTACCAAAATGTATATATTTGTGAATATTGGTAAGAGTGAGTTTGCACCAATTTCTGTCACCCATATCCAGCAGGCACCCTCTTGTCTAGACACACATATGATGAATGGCCATTTAGAAAAGACACTGGAAGCCTGCTAGTGGCATATAAATGTTTGACAGCACAAGTGATTATCTTTCAGAGTGGATGGCAGAAATAGGGATAAAATTGGAAAGAAATGTAGATTTCACTGTCAGCTCTGGAAGTATAATTGACTGGCAAAATGACTTGAACTAGCAGAACATAGAAGATAACTGATATTTTGTATTGCCTGTGTAAGTACTGCCGATTACATCTGTCGAAATCCGGAGCTTCAACAAGAGGATTCTGGCATAAAATTAAAGAACAACACAAAGGCTGTCAATATAATGCTTTACTTTGAACTCTTGGGCTTCAGGGCTAAATCCTAAAACAGGAACAATGCTAAACTGAGTATGTAAATGAAATTACCATAGCAAAAACAGATCAGAGGCAAGGGATAAATGGGTCATTATGCTCAGCTCTGACCAATGATGGGATTCACCACGTACATGGCAAATGCTTTTTTACAGATCTGGGACTAATATGGATTTTGATTACAACCATGAATGGCAGAGTGCCAGTTGTGCATGATTTATTTTATCCTTTGAGCACAAGGAAATATTCTGATGCGTACAAATTGAGCACAGCTGACCTTTCCCATCACTGGCAGTTTTATACCTTACACTGGAACTTGAATGGTGGACTGCCTGAAATGAGTGACACAATTGTCACCCCTGTCACTGAAGTGCTGCCTTTAGATGTACAGCGTTGCAAACAAACTCTGATCCAATTACTTCTGGTTTTATTTTACAGTTTGGAGATGAGTTGTAAGGTGTGGTAAATTCTCCTGTGGTGTAATGTGACCAACCTAATATTCTTCCTTTATCCATCTTCTTTCTTTGGGAAACTTTAGTACAATGGGATTCTCAGTAGAAGGAATTGAGCTTTAACAAAATCTACATTCAAGTATTTGCATTGTTCATCACCATAATGATTATTAACATATTCTATAGTGGACCTGAAGTAGCCAGGGAGCATAAAATAGTGAGAAAATAATGCTCCTGATTTCCAATCATACCAAAACATTGACTTCAAGTGCACTTCTAACTTGAAACAGTGGAAAATAAGGACTTTAGTCTTCAATGGAAAATCTTCACTCTCTCAGCGGGGAAACTTGGAGGTGGGAAAGATACGTAATTAAGCAGACTGGTGGTCTACCTGAACTCTACTGCATTCCTGCCTCACTGAAGTGCTGGGCGGAAAGATCCAAGCTCTATCGTCATGCCCCACCTGCAGTTGAGGCCCTTTAAGTGCCCCTATCTGCAGATGAGTTAGTCATTATGCAGCATGCACTCTAACTAAAAGCATGCAGCCAGCTTATCACTTCCAAATTACGTGTCTCCCGATCAAAGGTGCTCAGTGCTGAGAACAATTCCACTATGTTTCCTGCCAACTCCTCACCCTTCAATCACCACCACCCACAACCCTCTCCAAATTTCTTGCCTGTGTCCTGAGTTTCTCTGCAATCTTAGGATTCTGGTGCCAGTCCTTCAGCAGCAGCTGCAGTGGTACTTTTTTTATTTGTTCATGAGAAGTGAGTGTCACTGACTGGGCCAGCTTTTAGAGTCCATCCCAGGGGACTTTTAAGAATTAGCCACACATTGCTGTGGCACTGGAGTCATATGTAGGTCAGAGCAGGTAAGGACAACAGATTTTCTTCCCTAAAGGACATTAGTGAACCAAATGGGTTTTTATGACAATGGTTTCAAGGTCATCATTTAATTTTAACTTTTAACTTTTAATTCCAGATTTTTATATTTGAATTTTAAATTAACTTTTAATTCCAGATTTTTATATTTGAATTCAAATTCACTATCTGCCATGGTAGGATTTGAAACTAGGTCCCCAGAGCATTACCCTGGGTTTCTGAATTACTCTTCAAGTGACAAGTACTACTGCCTCCCCTGCTGCTGAGAACAAAAGCTGCTAACTTTTGATTGACTGGCAGCTTTTGGGAGGTGAGACATCTGTCCCTCTGATTCCAGAGCAAGGTCTGTCATTGACCTTGCCACTGCCTGATTGCCATGTGCTTTGCCAGGACCTTCCGAAAAGAGGAAGCACAGGTCCCTTGTGGTCTCTCCAACCAGCCCAGTGCCTCAACAAGATTCCAATCCAGAGTGTCTCTATCCCAATACTAGGATTTCTCACTTTAACAATATTCATATGCCCACAGTTAATTTCCAGTTTGTAGGCAATATTGCCATCATGTTGTGAGATTTGATGTGGACCTGACAGTTGAATAAATGGATTTTGTGGTCCTTGTTTGCACCAGATCCACCAAGAATGCGAAAAGGTAAAACAGATGAAGGTTAAAGATATGGTTTTCAAATGTCAAAACTATTTTGTTCATTAAACAGAAACAATAAGTATAAAAATGAAATCTCTCCCTCTTTGCCATTTATTGTGCTGTAAATCGATCTATCTAATCTGTTACTCTCTAACAAGTCCAATACATGGCATCAGAATCACTCATGAAGTTACAACATAGTCAGAGGTTAGGGGATTTTTTTTGCGCAATGTTTATGAAATTCACTTTTGAAAGACATTCATTCTAAACCTATTTGCAATCTTTTCAGAGCTATGACCCTAATTTCCCTTTATCTACTTACTTAGTGAAGGAACGAAATCTCAGTATCTAGAAGTAAAACAGCATTTAGGAATCCTGGACAAACTTACAGAAAATTCTATCAGATCTTTAACACTGGAGTTCATTGTCTCCTTTAACTAGCATTTGCTACACCTTGCAGCTGGGGTGCTCATTATTATCAGCTGTAAGGGTTATCTATTAGTGTAAGTTTGTTTTTTTTTTATAGTGTACTATGTAATATTTGAGCATGTAATCTAGGCTGAGGCCATTGTCAGATGTGCCATCTTTTGAGTGAGATGTTGAAGTAATTTAGATGGATGCTTGTTCATTAATTTGAACCAAAGGAAGTGTTTGCAGAATATAAAATACATCTGGCACTATTTGATGAAGAGCAGCCAATATCACCTTTCTGCATCTTTTATACATATAAAGAAAACGATCTGGTCATTCTTACTCCATGCTTTCTGATAATTTTCCCATCCTTAATTCATGCAAGTATAGACTCCATTCCTATGAGTCTTAATGTTTATAACAACCTATTGTATTGCATCTTGTTAAATGCATTCTGAAAGTTCAATTATATCACATCCACTTGTTCCTCTTTAACTCTGCTGGTCAAAAAAATCTAATAAATTTATCAAACATAATTTTCCTTTCATAAAACTGTGTTGATTCTAAATTCAACATATTGTTGCCTATTCCTCTTCCTATTTCATGTGTTTCAGTCGAAAGTTACCCAAGACGGAAGAGAAATGATGGATAATTTTCCTCTTTTCTCCTTACCTTTCAGTTAACTGCAAAACATTGTGTGCTTCGAGGTAGTGTTTTAAACTTTTGAGAGATGTTACTTCAACTAATAGACACGAGGCAGATTTTTAGATAAGTTGAATCAGGTAATGTTTACACACACAAACGCACGCACGCACACATGCACACAAGCGCACCCGCGTGTGCAAGTGAACTTGAGAGGCAAAGCATGCATTTCAGGTATTAACTGAAATACAAGAAGAAAATCACATTTTCTTTTATTTGTGGGATATGGCCTTGCTGGCTGGCCAGCATTTATTGCCCATCCCTAGTTGCCCTTGAGAAGGTGGTGATGAACTCCCTTCTTGAATCATTGCAGTCCATGTGCTGTGGGTTGACCCACAATGCAGTTAAATTTGTCCCTTTAAGACACAAGCATAGTAAACTAGGATGTGTTCTCTCTCATGACTCTCTGGATGAATGGGAGTTGAAAGTCTCTGGGTTTCCACCCAAGATTGTGGCTGAATTTTTATAAAGATAACTTTTGAAGAATTTCTTTGTCAAATATTGAGCTTGCAGACAGTAAAACTGGGGGAGATATTGAATTTGAATTTTGGAGTAAATATATAGACAATAGGAAGTGTATATCCATAAATGGCGTTGTTTTCAACATACCTATTCAAGGATCAGTACCCAACTCGTGGTTATTTACACCCAAAGAACTTTCTAGAGACCTAAGTTAATTATTTGTACAGAAATCTTCAGTATATTGTCCACTTTTCAAAAAGTCCAAATTGTCTAAATTTTGGATCTTGGAATTCAGAAATATGATGGTCCAGATCCTCTGATCTGCAGGTCATTGGAAATCAGACATGAGAGCAAAATGTGCTTCAGGACTCCATGGAAGACCTACTATGCTGACTTCTGTGGAAATTGCCTGGGAAGTTTGAATTTCTGACAGGGAATTCCTCTGCACCTTGGGACCTGCCACGAATGTCTCCAATTCTGAACTAGAGTTGAAGACTTTGGACAGTTCCATGGAACTTAGCTAGATAGTTACCCAGGAAGTTTTAGACAAAAAAATTCTGATCTCACACTTGGGTAACTTCCCAAACACTCATACTGACCCCTGACTCCCCCGCCCAAACTCTCACAATCGCCTGACTACTCTTCCCAGCCTGATCCACCTAACTGCTCTAGTCTGACCAACTCACCCACCTCTTCCACCTCTTGGAAAAGTTTGAGCAGAGAAGCAACCCATAATGATTAGCACTTCATGGATGACTTTGGCCAATATCTTCACTGGGCATGACACCAAGAAGTTTTTAAAAAAATACAGTAAAATGCATTGCAACTGATTATAATATTAGAGAGAAAAACAGAAAATGCTAAAAAAAATTCATTGTTTTCTGCTTTCATTTCAGATTTCGAGTATCTGCAGTATTTTGCTTTTTTGCAGTAAGTTTTTTTTTCACAAACGACAGGGCAGCAGCCAATTTAAGTTAAGCCTGTTCCTGTTAAACCCAACATCAATGTACAGCAAGTGTAGATTCATAGCTGTCTGTTGCAGAAAGCCCAGTTTCCAGTCTTTCTATCTACTCCATTTGTCAGAGGCTAATTGCAGTGCTTTTATGACCATCTAATCTGAGATCAGTTAAATCAGCATTGATGAGAGATTTTGGCCTCTATAGCTCAGGTCCACCTTAGCTTACAAACTTTATCAATAATCCTTAATGTTAATAATCTTTAACGTTAAAACACTGAAAGGTAATGTATATCATTAAAAATTTTAACTAATCCTATGTCTTATCCAGTAATATCTGAATTTAATGGTAGATTCCTCTGCTAAGTATAGGCATCCAGAGCAGATTTCATTGACAAACACTACTGATCAAATGTTGTCCCTCTTCAAAATGAAACAATATATATGATATATTGTTATACTTTTCTATGCCATTGAACTCTTATAAATTGTACATAAAGATGGAACATTTCAATTATCAATGAGTGGAAATCTGCAGTCTCACATTCCCCATGTCCGTTACCAGTAAAAACGGAGAATTTGGCATTCAGACAAATCACTGTGGTGGAAAAGGGAAGGCCTTGCTGTAGTTGAAGTCAGAAAGTGCAGGCTGCAATCCTGCACAAAGAAATCACAGGGAACTAAAATTTATTAATCTTTCATAAAGATTCCACACTGTAATATATATATATATTTCTATTCTCTATCAGTCTCATACAGTTCAATCAGCTATTAAAATAAAGTGTTATACCTATCCAAATAGTAGCTCCAGTTTTGTCACTAGATCTCCAGGGCTCCTCCAAAAGGATATTTGAATGTTATTGCCTAAAGCAGTTTTCTTTGATTTAATTCTATTCTACATTTTCTAAGCATAACATAACATTTTATCAGAATCTACCGATTGCAAGATTTTTTTGCTTGCATTGTAGTAGCCTTGAGACTATTGATATTTGAAACAGATTTCATGGAATCCTGTAAAATTTGTTTATTTAAACATTATTATTTGTGTATTCAATATTCATATCGGACATTATGCAGATAGTATATTTCCTTGGAGATTATTTAGCACTGTAGTACACAGATATTTGTTGCTCTATGTTTATGGAAAAACTTGGAACGAAACACTCACATGGCCAATGAAGTGCAAGCAATCAGGACAGAAGGGCGATTACTCTCTTTACTGATCGGGCACTCAAGTATCAACTGTTGAAAAGCAAGTTTTTCATATATGGATCTGAAATCTGCCCTTCTTAAATGTTTATGGCAAGATCTATGTGAGAAAAGGTCATTGTCTGGATTAATCTTTTTGGATGAGTGTATGAGGTATCAAGTGTATCATAGTTAGATTTGCTGATAATGCAAAGATAGCTTGAAAAACAAATTGTAAGGACATATGCAAAGAGATTTTGATGTTGAATGGAGAAAAGTTAGCAGATGGAGTATAATATTGGAAAATGTGATAGGAAGAATAGAACTGCAGAATATTATTTAAATGCTGGGAGACTGTAGAATGCTGCGGTACGTTGGGTTCCGGCATTTCTGTACATGAATAGGGACTCTGGGTTCAAATCCTACCCCAGCTGATGGCGAAATTAGAATTCAATTAAAAACTGGAACTAAAAGTCTAAAGTTTCAGTTTAAAAACCAGAACAGGCCCAGTAGATGTGGCAGCACAATAGTATGTAGTCAGAGAGAGTTTCCTTGGGAGATCTCAACAATGATTGACTCCAAATTCCATAATATCTGAAAATGGGCAAGGAAACCTCCTGCTGATTACTACATTCCCAGTTCTATGGAAACAAAGTCCCATCTTCACATTGAGGTATGTGGCACTACCACCACGCTAAATGGAATAGATTTCAAACAAATCTAGCAACTCAGGACTAGGAAATAGTGAGGTGCTGTGGGTCATCAATGGCAGCAGAATTGTACTCAGCCACAACCTCATCAACTGGCATATTTCCCACTCAACTGTAATCACTAAGCCAGTGATCAACCCTGGTTAACTGAAGAATGCAGGACAGCCTATATGGAGCAGCACCAGGCACACCTAAAAATGAGTGTCAACCTGATGAAATTACAACATAGGATCACTTGCATGAAAAACAGCGTAAATAGCAAGTGATTGACAGAGCTAAGGGATTCCACAACCAACAGATCAGTCATGAATTGTCAATTAGTCATGAATTGTGGTGGGCAATTAAATAACTGACTGGAGGAGGAGACTTCACAAATATCTGCATCCTCAATGATCGGGAAAACCTAGAACATCAGTCAGAAGTGCAGAGTGGATGAATCCTCCAGAGCATTAAAAATACCAGTTTTCTGCCAAATCAATTTAGTCCAAGTGATACCAGAAAACAGCTGAAGGCATTGGATACTACAAAAACTCTGGACCCTGACAACATTCCATAAATAGTACTGAAGACTTGTGCTCCAGAACTTGCTGCATTTGTGTCACTCAAATTCATAGTGATGACTGTTCCCAAGGGAGAATCTAACTATTGCTCCTTGATGTTCAATTGCATTACCATCTTTGAAAGCCCTACTTTCAACATCCTGGTGTTTAACTTTTACCAGTAGATCAGCTAGACTAGTTGTATGCATACAAGTGCAGATCAGGGAGGCTAGAAGTCCTGTGGTGAGTAACTCACCTCCTCACTCCCCAAAACCTGTCCATCATCTACAAAGTACAAGGAGTGTGATGGAATACCCTCCGCTTGCCTGGATGAGCACAGCTCCAATAGCACTCAAGAAATTTGACACTGTCCAGCACAAAGCAACCCTCTTGATTGGCATTCCATCCACAAACATTTCCATCCACAAATATTCATTCCCTCCACTTCTGCTGCACAGCAGCAGCCATGTGTACCATCTAGTGGTACAGTGGTTAGCATTGCTGCCTCACAGTGCTGGGCACCCGAGTTCACTTCCGAGCTCGGGTGACTGTGCAAAGTTTGTACATTCTCCTTTGTCTGCATGGATCTTCTCTGGGCATTCCAGTTTCCTCCTACAGTCTAAAGGTGTGCAGGTTAGTTAGTTGTCCCCTAGTGTCAGGGGGGCTAGCAAGATAAATATGTAGGGTTACAGGGGTAGGATTGTTGTTGGTGCAGACTCAATGAACTAAATAGCTTTCTTCTGCACTGTGGGGATTCTTAGGATTCTCAAGATGTAGTGCAGGAAATCACCAAACTTCCTTTGACAGCACCTTCCAAACCCATGACCATCACCACCTAGAAGGACAAGGGCTGCAGATACCATCAGAACATCCCTACCTGGAAATTCCCCTCCAAGCCACTCACCATCTTGACTTCATTGCTCTTCATTGTTGCTGTCAAAATCCTGGAACTCCCTCCCTAACAACACAGTTTGTGCACCTACAGAAGAAGGATTTCAGTGGTTCAAGAAGACCACTCATCAATTGCTTCTCAAGGGTTATTAGGTATGAGCAATAAAATTCTGGCCTCACCTGTAATGCCCACAATCCCCTTAAATGAATAAAAAATTAAAAACAAGGATGAAAATTTTGAAATCAAGATATAGCTTGATTGGGTATCAGTGTAGGTCAGTGAGTACAGGGATGTTAGATTAATGTAACTTGCTGCGAGTTAAGACAAAGGAAATAGAATTTTGGATGTCCTCAAGTTTACAGGGGGTAAAATATGGGAGACCAGCCTGGAGCACACTGGAATAGGCTAGTCAAGTACCAGAAGAGAATACCAGATTCCCTATCTGGCTCCATTACTTCTCCAACAAGGTGAGAAAGCAAAATTATGTTTTTGAGAAATATATTGTATGGGAAAGACGGATTGTGAACATTTGGAGAAGATGGGTGTGACAGATGAGTGTGGGGTGTCAATAAGAGTGTGAATGTGGCCAGAGTGCTGCCAGGAACTCAGAGTTGGTACCTGAAAGTGGAACGCCACTCATCTGTCCTCCCCTCCTGATGTCAGAAGCATGCATGTTTGGTCTGAGAAGCCAGACCACTTGTTCCATCTGTGGGAAACAATACTTCTCTGACAGCTCTCACAGCCCATAGCAGGACCTCCAGGGAAGAGTCAGAAAACCATTGCACCTACTTGCTTGTATGTATTGAAGTCACAGGAAACAATCTAGAATGTAGCCATTTTAATCCTTGCCAAGATTGGAAGGTTTTCTATTGAAAAGAAATCTGACTGGTGCAGATGAGTCATCTTGTCCACACTGTGATTGGTTGGGAAATCTGGAAATGGAATGCTAATGCCATGGCTGCATTAACCATCTCCAGAAACAATTAAATTCCCAACTCATTGTCATGCTGCAAATGGTTCTGTTACATGAAAATCATGCCTCTTGTTTCTTCTCCCTTCCTTCTTTCTTAAATAACAGCAACATTTGACACTTTCCAGGCAATAGACATAATTCCTCAATGTGGAAAGCTTTAGAAAATTATGAGTAATGCATTTACAATTTCCTCACCTATTTCCTTTAATAACCTGGTGAAGAAGCCATCACTATCATGGAACATTACCTAGCTTAAGTCCTGCTATTTCCTCCAGTGCCATATCTTTGAGAAAACCTGTATTATATAAAACCATAAGACCATAAGATAAAGGAGCAGAATTAGGCCAGTCATGCCTGATACTTTTCTCATCCCGATTCTCCTGCCTTTTCTCCATAACACCTGATCCCCTATCTATCTCTGTCTTAGAGAAACTCAATGACCTGGCCTCCACAGCCTTCTGTGGCAAATAATTCCATATATTCACCACTCTCTGGCTGAAGAAATTCCTCCTCATTTCTGTTTTAAAGGATCACCCCTTTAGCCTGAGGTTGTGCCCTCTGGTTCTAGTCTTTCCTACTATTGGAAACATCCTCTCCATGTTCACTATATCCAGGCCTCACAGTATCCTAATAAGTTTCAATAAGATCCCCTCTCATCCTTCTAAACTCTACTTATATCTAAATACTTATACTAAATATCTACTCATACTAAATACCTATTTAGTTTCTTTCCTTGATTCAGTTTTAAGTTTCCGTGTACTTTTTCATATATTTTTTCCTCTTTTTTCAGTAAAAGCGATCTCTTGTGTAGATTGTCGAGATCTATCAATACCTCCTGAGACATAGCCCAGGAGGAGGCAACATTTTTGTCAGGGAATAGAAGAGGATTGTGGGAAGGGGTAGGAGGATAGAAATTAGATAGAATTTAGTCTGAAGTACTGAAGGTAGAAGAAGAGTTGACTGCTGGCAACAATGCAACACTTATTCTTTAGTAAGATGGTAAATGAAATTAGACCAATGGGCAATCTAAGCTGGTAATTGGGTTGCCTGCCTGGTCCACCTTCATCTCAGTGGGCAAAAGATTGAAATCAGGTGTGTCCACTAACTATGACCCCCATGAATAAGATTAAAACTATTTGATATGTGCTGAATGTTCCATTATGAGTTATAGAAATGCTTAATCATTTATATATTAATTGAACTATCATCAACTTCGAATGGGAAAAACAAAATAAATAATTGCACTTTGGATGCACATGGAGGGCGTGACTCTCATAATCAATGCTGTGTACAATCAGCATGCACTTCATCTCACTTCAGATCACTTCAGTTATACTAGCAGAGAAAAAAAAACTGCACGGACAGAAATAAGCAGAATGTGACAACCCTGCATATGGTCAATGGTCAACAGAATGTCTTGTGGGCCGCATTCACAATCCAGATGGGCCACATACGGCCCCAAGCCATAGGTTAGCCACCATTGAATTAGATGCACTGGGAGAACTGTATATAATCTTTGCAGTATCCAATATTCAATTGTTTACAAGGTTTTAAAAGTATTAATGACAATACCACAATTATTCAAATTATCACACATGCTTTGGTTTCCTCAGTGTTGCCAAACAGGCCCTTGAAGCACTGATTGTGTTGGTTGGTTAGTTTCAGTCCCATAGCTGAGTATATTGATTGGAGGCTGTGACATTGTCATGACAACGTTCCTTCTTTTGCAGGTAATTGTCTGCAATGCATGGATAGTCCTGTTCGACTCTCAATCTGTTACATGACTATTGACAGGAATTAAATAGTATTTGCGAAAATCCTATTTCATGGGTATTAGCTTATTAGGTGTGAGGGATAGATCACAGTCAATGGTAAAGGTAACATTAAAAAAACCATTGTTTACTGAGGAGTAACAAATATAAATTAATGGCGCAGTTCCCCACATTACAATGACAAATTACCAAAAAAAAATCTATTCTGTTGTCTTGTATATAAAATCATACTTAGCGGCAACATACTGAAAATGGACTATCTGAAATGCAGAGCACTGAACTAAAGGAATTGCATCCATCTAATCTAATGGAAAAATCCTGTACTGAAAAATAAATTCTCAAAATTTGCAAATCAACTGTACGATGACACAGCTGCATCAGAATGTAAAAAGATATTGTGTGACAATTTGAGCATGTATCATTGCCACGTATTATCTGAACCATCTCATGCAGATTAGGGGGAATTTTATGAAGTTCATGAGCAGGAAAGGAAGCATGTGAGGTGAGTTAATTGGACAGGATGCAAAATATCAATTTCTCAAAGGTGAGTCAAGATGGCAGTGCCATGTTTGTGACCTAATGCGCATCACATCAGCATGCGGCAGGTTCATACTTGTGATTTGTTTGCATGCCATAAATACTCATTAGTATAACATAGCTTTTAATGAAGTTCCACCCATTAGGATGAAGTCAACACAGGCGAATCTCATAGTCCCTTGTTCACAACCATTTAAAAATGATGTGCAACAGTCAGTTCTATCCTGTTGTATGTAATGTTAGCAATTTTCTTTGTTTAACTCTATGGAACTAGAAAGGGCAGCAAGAGAATAAATTCTTACCTGGAGGCTTGGGATGGATAGGGATGAGTCAGTAGGGAGCTAAGGAGAGAAGGGGGAAGCATGGGAGAGTGGAAAAGGAATTTGAGGAAGATAAAGGAAAGTATTTGGGAGAATGAATTGGGAAAAGCCTGGTACCCTGGCAGTGGTGGGAACAAGTCAGTCAAAGTAGGAAAAAGTGGAGCCTACAGAATGTTAGCTATATTGTCATCACAGGATTTTGGCTGGCAGGGCCCTGAAGAGACTTTGAATTCACGCACAATATTTCAATTATCCCACTGAGAATGATCTCAGACAATGTACATTATAATGCATAGATGAGAGGACCATGTGACATTACAGGTTCGGCCATATCCCACAGAGTGGACACCAACATGAACATTCATTAAAGAGTGAACAAGAAAAATGCAACATTGTTTCTTCCACAATAAAGCAATGACCCGAACTCCACAGTAACCATAATGCATGCCTGTAAATTTCGCTCTTTGACTGAACTAATCACAATATATAAAAATGGTACCAATTGAATATAGAGAAACCAATGCAATATGAAATTTTAAAAACAGCTATGCCAATTTTCTTCTCTCAAGTCTTATGATAATGGAAATGTAGGTGGGCAGGAAAGTTATAGCCAGGTTACAGAGCCTCCCTGTTTGACCATGTGTTTCATTATTAAAAAACTTCCCACACCGCTAAGTTGCTTATGCTTTCTATGCATGCTGCTGGAACTTAGAATGTAATTAGAGTTGTGCAGATAATGGGAAAAAAGAGAACACAACACAAGTGACATAAAGCCCCAATTACTATGTCAGGAATGCTGTTGACTAAATTCTGATCTTTGTTGCAAAATCATCTGAGACAACAAGAACTTTGCATCATAGAGGAAATTATGCATATTATTTTATATTACTAATATTTTAAAGACCATTATGCATTGATGGACTTAATGGGTCAGATTTTATGGCATTGCTCATCCCAAAAACATAGAATCCTGCCCAAGGCATATGGACTTTCCCATTGTCTGCACCTCATCTGCTCCAATTCCCATGGCAGGTGGGGCAGTAAATTCTAGCCAAAGAATCAAAAATCAGTTATTTTCATATTATGGAAGTTTCAGTTAGGATGTTCTGACAATGCTTCAGAAGGTCCACAGTTTGTTTCTCAGTCTGTATTTGATGAACCATTCTCAGTTGGAATATTATAATGAAAAGAAAGAAACAAAGACTTGCATTTTTATCATGATGGCCAGATGTCTCAAAGCATTTTACAATCAAAGTATTTTTGTAGTCATAGTTGTAATATAGAAAACGCAGGACTCAATCTTTGCATACTAAAATCTCACAAACAGCAATGTGATAATGGTTGATAATCTTTTTTGCTGATTGAAAGACAAATATTTGTTTAGGCAATCGGGATTGTTCCCTTGGCATTCTTCAAGATAATGCCATGGGATCTTTAACATTGATCTGAAGGGACAGGTAAAGACTTAGTTTAATACTTCAGCTGAAAGATGGTACCTCTGACAGTACAGCATTCCTTCAGTACTACTCGAGAGTTTTGATGTCAGAGTCTCCAAGTGAAATATCATGTGTAGTTTTTGCCTCCACATTTAAGAAAGGAAACATTTGCATTGGAGGTAGTTACAAGTGAAGGCTTACTAAATTGGTCATTGAGATGAGGAGATTATCTGATGATGAGAGACTGTTAGAGAGGTTCAAAAAACCTTGAGATTTTAAAAAATGAGTAAGATTAGTAAACAGGGAAAATTAATTTAGAATAAGGACCATGATATGCCTTATACTTATTTTACATAAAGATACTATTTGCATAGACATTCATATAACTAAAGATGTGGAAATTAAACATGTATTTTAGTCTTAAACAAGTATTTTTGAATGTATTGTGCACCTTGGTCAAAATGCAAACTGCCCTGAAGTATAATGGGAAGAGTAAACTAGACAGGCTACATTCTTTGGGAACAATAAGCCATAGAATACAGCTATGTTATCAGAAAAACCATGGAGATTTCAAGTTCTCATATACTCTAGAAAATGAATAGAAATATTGACAAAGTATATGAAGTATTCAATTCCACTGATTGAAATATTCAATTCTTACTGATAATGCAACAGAACATGGTGATGGGAACATCACTTTTCAATTTTGTGACTTACAGTGAGAAAGCAACCTTTGAACCTTCTGGATTTATGCAAGTGATGTTGCTTAGCAACTGTAGGTAGAAACTTCTGGGATCTCTAAACCAATGAATTCCTAATTCTGCTAGAAGGTAGGATGCAATTGGCCAAGTTAAATAATGTTTACTAATATGATTGGAGCACCTAGTTAGGATGACAGAGTAGATGAAAGAACTGAAGTTTTGAAAATGTATAACTGTTTTACCATTGCATTGTGAAGTTCAGAAAGGAGTTGGTATGTCCAGTTGTCTTTCTTCCCATACACATTGGTCAATAAATACATCTTTAACCAGCATATTGCCTTTCACAAGTCTTTGTGTTTAACTGCTCAATACTTAGCACCTGAGAGAAAACTCCAGCTTCAGAGACTGAGTAAATTTGGCTTATATTCTCTGGAATTTAGAAGAATGAAAGGTGATTACATTGAAACCTATGAAATTCTGAAGGAGGTTAATAGGATAGATACTGAGAGATTGTTTCTGCTGGTTCCAGTAGAAGCCATCCTTATGTGTGCAAACTTGGCTCTCAGTTTTTGATGTGGAGATGCCAGCGTTGGACTGGGGTAAACACAGAAAGAAGAAACACAAAACCTGTTGGACTTTAACTTGGTATTGTGAGATTTCTTACTGTATCAGTTTTTGCTCAGGCCTTAACCGGAATCTTGGTTTCATGTCACACTATGTGTAACCTCGATGACTTGCCTGGGTGTGCAAAATCTCACTAACTGAAGACAATACACATCTCTTTAATCTGTGCTTAACCCTCTCTCCACTCACATTGTCTGTACCTTTAAGACTTGATTAACTGTAAAGACTCATATTCCAACCATTATTTTGTAATTGAGTTTGTATCTATATATGCCCTGTTTGTGAGCAGAACTCCCACTCACCTGATGAAAGGGCAGTACTCCGAAAGCTTGTGGCTTGTGCTACCAAATAAACCTGTTGGCATTTAATCTGGTGTTGTGAGACTTCTTACTGTTCTTATCTCAGTCCAATGCTGGCATCTCTACATTAGGGGGAGTAAAGCAATGGGGTCACAGTCTCAGAAAAAGGGGTCAATTATTTAGGACTTAAGAAGAAACTAATTCACTCAAATGTTGGTGAATTTTTGGAATTTTCTTCCCCAGAGGGTTTTGGATGCTTCTATGTTGAATGTAATTAAGGCTGGAATGAAGAGATTTTTGGTCTCTCAGAGAATAAAGAGATATAGACAATGAACAGGAAAATCGAAATCAAGGTCAACCACATTTGTATTGAATGGAGGAGCTGGCTTGATGGGCTATATGATCTTTTCCTGTTTTGTCCTATTTTGTATTGTTTCTCCTAATACTCTCCAGCGAAGAAGTGCACACAAAGTGGACTTTGAATGAAATTAATGTTTGATGGAAGCTCACTATGAATAAAAGGTTTTCAGGCCCTTGGAGCAGCACAGTGGCGTAGTGGTTAACAGTGCTGCCTCACAGGGACCTGAATTTGATTCCTGACTTGGATCACTGTCTGTATGGGATTTGCATATTCTCCCTGTGTCTGTAGATTTCCTCCAGATGTTCTGATTTCCTCCTACAATCCAAAGATGTGCAGGTTAGGTGCTTCGGTCATGCTAAATTATCCCTCAGTGTACCTGAACAGGCGCAGAGTATGATGACTAAGAGATTTTTATAGTAACTTAATTACAGTGTGAATGTAAGCCCAATTGTGACTAATAAATAAATGTTACTTTACTTTTGTTATCTGGGATTGCAGAAGCTGCACATAAAAGAAAACCACTTGCTGGCACCCACAGAAACATAACCTACCAGCAATCAGGGTATTGAGACAGGCAATTGAAAATAAAACTTACAAAAGTCAGGATGAGCAATAAAAATCTCAAGTTTTTTTTAATATGTTTTTCATTACTTCTCTTTTTCAACCTGACAAGTACAGTGCCAATCTAATTTGAGAAAATCTATAAGGCTTGTTTTGGACTATGCTGCAAATATGTCATTGCATGATAGCGTTTCACAGGAAAATACCGGTGGTTGAATCTGGTTTACTGGGTCTGTTCTCTCAGTGCATGGTGAGTCTGATGGTGGGATGGAACTTGTTGATATCATCATACAGTTATTTCAATGATTGTTCACCATGAGTCCAAAGGAAAAAGATGTCATCAATGTATCTAGTATATAACCTTGGTTGAAGATCCCGCATGGTGAAGAAGTCTTGTTTGAACCTGTGCATGAAGATGTTGACATATTGAGGTGCGAATTTGGTCCCCATGGCTGTTCCATGTGTCTGGATGAAAAGCTGATTGTTGAAGGTGAAGACATTGTGGTCCAAGATGAAGCGGATGAGTTGTAAAATTGCATCCAGAAACTGGCAGTTGTTGGCATTGAGTGCTGAGTCGGCCATCTAACCTTTCGAGCCTGCCCACCATTCAATAAGATCATGGCTGATCTCGACAACCTCACAATGCTCCACTTCTCCAGCTTCCACCCTAAACACGTTAAAGAGGCCATCCCCTTTGGACAAGCCCTCCGTATACACAGAATTTGCTCAGAGGGTCGTGACAGACACCTCCCCTGAAAGATGCCCTCATGAGAACAGGATATGGTGCTCAACTCATCGATCGACAGTTCCGACATGCCACAGTGATAAACCGCACTGACCTCTTCAGAAGACGAACATGGGATACAGTGGACAGAGTACCCTTTGTTGTTCAGTACTTCCCCGGAGCGGAGAAGCTACGACATCTTCTCCGGGATCTTCAACATATCATTGATGATGATGAACATCTCGCTAGGGCCATCCCCACACCCCCACTTCTTGCTTTCAGACAACTGCACAACCTTAACCAGACCATTGTTCGCAGCAAACTACCCAACCTCAGTGTGGTCACTGAGAACAGTGACCACAATACCACACAACCATGCCACAGCAACCTCTGTAAGACATGCCGGATCATAGACATGGACGACATCATCAAACGTGAGAATACCATTCACCAGGTACACGGTACATACTCTTGCAACTCGGCCAACGTTGTCTACCTAATACATCGCAAGAAAGGATGTCCTGAAGCATGGTACATTGGGGAGACCATGCAGACACTACGACAGCAGATGAATGAACATCGCTCAACAATCACCAGGCAAAACAGTTCCCTTCCTGTGGGCGAACACTTCAGCAGTCACGGGCATTCGGCCTCCGACCTGCGGATAAATGTTCTTCAAGGGAGCCTTCATGACTCACGACAGCGCAGAGTCGCTGAGCAGAGACTGATAGCCAAGTTCCGCACACATGAGGACGGTCTTAACAGGGATATTGGCTTCATGTCACACTATCTGTAACCCCCGTAACTTGCCTGGGTTAGCAAAAAACCTCACTTACTGTGCTGTCTGGAGAAAATACACATTTCTCTAACCAATGCTTCACTCACATTGTTAGCCACTTTAACACTTGAATAGCAGGTTAGGTGTAAGGATTCGCATTCTAATCAGCAATCTGTGACTGTCTGTGCTGATGTGTGTGCTATTGCAGACCAGAACACTTCATTTGCCTGACGAAGACGAAAAGTCGGAAGCTCACTGATTTACTATCAATAAATTGGTTGGACTTAAAATTGGTGTTGTCAAACTTTAATGAGTTTACCCCAGTCCAACACCGGCATCTCTACATCTGTGGGAGGAAACCAGAGCATCTGGAAGAAATCCACATAAATACAGGGAGAATGTGCAAACTATAAACAGTCACCCAAAGCTGGAATTGAACCCTGGTCCCAGACTCTGTGAGGCAGCAGTACTAACTACTGTGCCACCATGCTGCCCACAATATGATTGAAGGCACCACAGAAATATGGTCAGTTAAAGGTATTATTACAACGTAACACACTACATATTAGGTCTTAACATGAAAAATGTTTTCCAACATGTATTGTGAGACAATTGTGCATCATTGGTATAAAAATTCGTGGGCCAGAATTTGGTGAGTTTTGATGGTGAGCTGTCAGAGTTTGCCATGAATAGTCCTCTGTATTTGATTGGAGCTATAGGTTTAGTATTAGGCTGGATTAGAAGTTTCCAATCTTTACTATTTCATGGCACACCTCTGTATAAAACATGTGAAGCAACTTCTTATTTTCTCTGTTTTCTTCGCTCACTGGGAACTTTGTTTTTAACTTCTTCCTGTCCTCTTACCTTCTTTTTTTTAAACCTCTCTCCATCTCTCTTGCTTCTCCAAAGGTTTTTGCACCCTTTTTAAGTTTTTGCTTTTTGTGTGGACACATGGGGTCTTTGCCTTCAGCTCCAAGTCCTGTTGATCATGTGCATGGGCCTGACCAACAATTAAAATCTAAACCACATAGTTCAAAGATGTATGGGTTAGGTGGATTGGCTATGCTAAATTGCCCCATAATGTCAAGGGGACTAGCAGGGGTTATGGGGACAGCCCTGGGTGCGATTGTTGCTAGTGCAGGTTCAATGGCCTAATTGTCCTCCTCACTGTGGGATTCAATGATTCTATGATTTGTGGCTCTTTTCCAGTTGATGTATGCCTGTGAGATGCCAACCATAGAGCTGAAGATGAAGGTAAGTTTTAGTTTAATTACGTGAATTTTGAATCTTTTTTCGGGACACGCTTGGGTGGGAGGTCCTCGCAGCATACTAGTTGG
Organism: Sphyrna mokarran; assembly: GCA_024679065.1. Taxonomy (NCBI): domain Eukaryota; kingdom Metazoa; phylum Chordata; class Chondrichthyes; order Carcharhiniformes; family Carcharhinidae; genus Sphyrna; species Sphyrna mokarran. Next base: position 45,164,144 of record JAGIQG010000003.1, on the reverse strand, counting down.
GAGCCACAGGATTAATGTGGGATTTCTGAAATTGTGATCAGTCATTCACTGCTTTTCTACAGCTGTACTGTAGACCAACCCACCCCAGCCCCTATCCCCACCCTCAGTTCCCTGCAGAGCCAGCAATCAGAGAAATCAATTGATTTGATGAGAACTTCCTCTTTTCCACTCTCATATCACCGTTATAAACCCATGAAAAGGTAACCCTCGTTCAGTGAGGTATAATTGGGTTTTCAATAGAGATATTAATTATAAATACTGCTGAACAATTGATCTAGCCCTGAAAAATATGTGAAAAGTTGTTAAATCTATTATTAATTATTCGATTTTAAAAATAATCTAAAAAGCTTTTTCACAAGTTTCCACCTTTACCTTCATCCAGTTATACGTTCCGATCTTCATTTTGTTTTTTGTAATAAATGACTTGTTTATTTGTGCTTTTTATTTTCTGGTTTTCTGGAAAATCTGGTTTTTTCAATGACAAAATTGAAGTCATTCTGGTTCAATGACTGGCTGTCATTGAGAATTATATATGGCTGCTGGATAGATATTGGGAAGCCCCATTAAACAACACTACAATGAACTGCATGGCAAGAGAAGTTTTGCTATAGAGATCACAAGATACTATATTTGAGTCAGTGGAATGTGTCCTTATTTTGCCACTGACTGCAAAATCTGGTCCATATATATTTTTGGTGATTTTTGCATTGTGCTCGGTTAGGGAGGGATATCAATGTTGAGAAATGTGACATTCTCCTACTTTGGACATCTAATTTGAACATTGTTGTGACCAACTGAGGTGGGATTTAATGGTTTCCCACTTTTCCTGCTCCTGATTTGACCATAACAGATTTTTCTTTGAACAATGTACTTGCCATTTCAGTGAATGTCCAACCATTAACATTCTGTGACTACAAAATATACAAAAGACAGATTTCCCTAAATTTTTAAAAAGAAAATAGTATTTATTGTTCTTAGCCCGGTCTTAGAAAAACTCTCCAACACTGTTCTTCTGAAGATAGCAGTTGCAGGGTTGAGTTCTCTTTAAAATCTTTATCTGAGGCATTGGAGAATTAAAAAAATAGCAAAGGGGATTTAAAATTTGCCAGCTGGAAGGGGAAAACGAGAGAATTATTCAGACATTGTGCTTCTTCACCATTACATTTGCTTGTGCTAGTCCTCAGAAAGCAGTTGCTTAAACACACATGGGTAACTGACTTGTCGCATGACTCTTTCCCTCCAACTGCCCAATGACCCAAAAGCAATCATTTCTAATGGATTCCAACTGCTGTCTTGTCTGATTGTTTTATATTTGGGCAAATTTCTTTCTTGTTTTCATAACCAGGGTCCCATTATCCAAGTGATTACATCCAATGGTTTTGTCTCTGGTCCATTGAATACCCAGGTGATTATTAGGATGCTAATGGGATAGGAGATGGATCCCATCCAAACTTATTCAAACCAATTCAACCTGCAAACAGGTTGTCTCCATTTCAATGGTTTCAGAATTGAGAAGGTACAAAAATACAATTGTGCAGGCATCTTTGACCGTGACATCAATCTTTAGTCTTTCTACAAATTCAATGAATCATTTCCCACCAATTAATTCAAAAGGTCTTAAACAAAGTATGGCTTCATAACGATGTCAAGCATCATTTATATACTGGCACTGTTTTAATTTGGAGACCAGTGTCCACAGTCCATTCTCAGCTCATATGATATCTCAATTCTTATTAATTTAGCTTGCTTAATATCACAGAGGGTTTTGCAAATCTACAATCTTGTAAATCTATAATAAGGTTGGATTGCTACAGATTGGATTGTTTATATTTGAGAGTACATCAACCATCGGAAAACTGTTGGATGCCATTGTGCCTAACTGTAGTTGTTCATGATTACACCATTGAAACTTTTCCGAATTGTCATTCTAATAAAAACAGCAATCGCGTAAATACCAGTATCCAAAACGCCAACTTTAGTTGATGCAGTTGAAACATAACATTAAACATTAGCCAAACCTCTAACATAACCTGTAATGTATGAATCATATCTGTTAGGCGATGTTAAGACAATTGTTAGATTTGTCCAAAGGATAGGATAGTCAGGTTCTTGTAATGATTAAAGAAGCAATTTCTAATTAACTTTGTAAGATAATGTTAGTTCACAGGTAGAGCACCGTGTGAAATAATAGATTGACATTATGAAATGGATATTAAAGCCACAAAGGATGTTAGCATGAATGCACCAAGAAGGTTGTAGGTATGAGAAAATACCAATGATGAGGAACTTAAGATATCTCAAAGTATTTCCATTGAAAAAGACAAGGCTTTGATAGAGTTGCTCCTTAATTATGAAGGGATTTGTTCAGAAGAATAGAGAAATACTATTTCCTTGGATTAGGATCAGCATTGAGGGGTTATCAAATGCAAAGTTGCTACTACGGGAGTTGGAACAGACATCAGCAGAGGTTTCCTTGTGCAGAAACTTGTTAGATCATGGAATAGATTGCCATTTGGAATGTTTTCCAGTCTATATCCAGATCATTAAAATTCCCCACTATAACTGTTCAATCATTTTTCATTTTGCTGTAATTTCCTTGCAAACTTGTTCGTCTACATATTTTCCACTGGTTTGTGACCTCTACACTATACTGAACATTGTAATTGCAACTTTTCGTTCCTTATTACTAGCCAAATAGATTTTGTCCTTGATCTCTCTGGGACATCCTTTTTCTCCCGCACTCTAACATTCTCCTTAATCAATTAGGCCAACTCTCCGTCTTTCATTCTTTCCATATCTTTCGTGAACACCTTGCAGCCAGGAATATTTAATATCCAGTCCTAACCTTCTTTGAGTCAGGTCCCTGTTATCACTACAATGTCATATTTTCCTGTAATTATCTATATCTACCACTTCCCAATCTTATTTACCACATTCTGTGCATTCACATGTTTGCACGGTAACCCTAGTTTAAATGTTATTACTTCCCTCTTACAATGAACTAACTTACTATTTCCCATTCTAGTGCAATCTGTCTCGCTCTACATTCATAATAATTTAAATAATAATTTGGAAAATTTTCTTTTCATGAATTACATACAACAAGTTTTCTATTAGACTGGCCTCCAGAAATTATCATCTTTAGAATTGCAATATTGAAAAATACCTTTATACTGCATGAAGAAAGTGGACAATAAGCCAGATAGAAGATTTTAGATGACAACAGGAGTAAAGAGGGTCTTAAGCAGGAAAGGAAAGTGAGAAATTGAATGATTTAAGGAGAAAAATCAATATTGAATCTTAATATTTTCTTGCTCTATATTTTGGGTGGAGCATCTACCTAATCAGAGAAGTTATTTGCATAATTAGAAGTGTGGAAGAACTATTACAGCAAATGGTAAAATTGAATTTACATAGAGGATATGGGAGAGTGCCTGAAAAGATCAAGTAAATAATTATAAAGGATAGGAAATGGTCTGGAAAAATGCAGACTTCAGTTAAATGGCTGAAAACAGTGTTTTTGTGTTTTAATAAAACACATGTGCAAAGTTATCTTTAATAAATTTGTACTGAAGTTAAAGTTTATTCATTGGTCACAAGTAAGACCTACATTAACACCATAATGAAGTTACTGTGAAATTCCCCAAGTCACCACAGTCCAGTGACTATCTGGATCAATGCACCTGATCAGCACATCTTTCAGAATGTGAGAGGAAACTGGAGCAAACCCACACAGGCACAGACAGAAGGTGCAAACTCCATACAGACAATGACCAATCTGGGAATCGAAACCAAATCACTGGCGCTGCGAGATAGCAATGCTAACCATTATGTTACCATGTTGCCTTAAATAAAAATTAGAATAAAAGTACACTTCCGTTGATGGACACCTGATTGAAAATAAAACGTCTTAAGACATTTGAAGTTAGTGAGTTTAAGTTTGTTAGTATCATAAGTGGGCAATGGCGCTGCTGTGAAAATCCCCTAGTTGCCACATCTCGTTGCCTGTTCAGGTACACTGAAAGAGAATTTAGCATCGCCAATGTACCTAACAGCACATCTTTCGCACTGTGGCAGGAAATCGGGACAATTGGAGGAAATCCACATGGGCATGGGGAGACAGTGACCTGATCTGGAAATCGAATCGAGGTCTCTGTGCTGTGAGGCAGCAACATTAACTATATGAAATTTGATAAGTTTTGTTACTTAAATAATGGGCTTACTGTGTCTGATACTAATGTACTGGAACCTGTGTTTATATATATATTTCGGACTGCGTGAGCAAAATGTCTAATAAAAATAAAACAAAGTGAATGTTGCATATCTGAAATAAAAACAGAAAGTGCTGAAAATATTCAGCCGGGGTCCGGCAACAAATGTTGAGAAACAGTTAATATAGGTCCATGACATTTCATGAGACCTGAGGAAGTTCGAAGTCAAACAGTTTATAGGGAGGGGCAAAGGTGCCTCAGTGTAATCTAAAGTTGATGCATTTAATGTTGAAGCTGGAAGCCTGCAGGGTGTCGAAGTGAAAGACGAGATGTCTGCTACCTGAGCATTTACAACATTGAAATAAGCTGTCAGTAAATATGGGACCACAATCTGCTTATCCTCTAGGGGGTCATAGAGGACTGCAGTTAACCTGGCCGGCGTTAGGGCTCCATAGCTGTTGCGAAGGACATACATCATCTCCAAGCCCGCCAGCAGTCAGGCGCCTTTATCACAGGGGCAACAAATGGAAAGGGGCATCAAGAGGGACAGCAGCTGCCTGACCGGCCGTATGGCCTTGACGACAAGGGGAATCCAGAGAGTGGCCAATATTGTTCAGTGGGAGCGTGTGAGACAGGCATGCGCGCGCCTACCAATCAACTAGGGTGCACGCGCACAATCAATCAACTGGCTGCGCGCGCACAGAATCTCAGTTTGACGTGCACGCGCGCATATAATCTCAGCTGTCCGTGCGCGCGCACAGCATCTCAGCTGTCCGTGCGCGCGGGCGCCGGGAGTTGTCCGCGGTCACTGCGCTCTGAAGTTCACTTTAAACAGCGAAACACAGGAGAGGAGAGCGAAATAGCAACAGCAGCGCATCCCGGTCAACCCCTTCCCTCCCGGTGAGTAACACGCCTGCAAGCGCCTTTATACCTCATTTATACAAATAAAAACACTGGGGGTCGTTAGCCTCTCGTTGTTATTCTGTATCACTTTGCTTAGTGAAACATACTTTCCCTGCTGTGGGGAAGTATCAAGGGTTTGTGCGTTTTAATGCTTTACAACGCGTGTTTGGAAAATTCTGTTTTTTTTTGCATTAATGAATCCTTTTTTTCCCCTCTCACATTCCTGACATATTGGCGTGAAGGGGAATCCCTATTTGAAATGTAGTCTCTGAGTGATTAGTAGCTAATTAGCTGGAGGGATTAAGGCGCTTTGTCTCAGCCTGGTTTGCCCTTTCCAGAGTCTCTGCCGGTGACCAGTCTTGATCTTGCCGTTTGAAGGACAACATGCTGGCAGCGGGGATGAGCTTTTATCTTTTAAGAAGTTGGACTAAGGGCTGGGTGTTAGAATGAAGGGGGTTCAGCTGCTTCTGGGGTCACTGAAGGATCTGGCCAAGTACTAGTAGCAGCTGTCGGTTAGAAATGCCGGACTCACACATGGATATTTGCATTTCAAATAAATCGATCCGACTACTATCTGGGACCCTACAGGCTTAATCTATTTGTAATATTTTTCTCTTTCTCTTCCCCGCCCCCACTCCTCCTTCAATATTTCCACTCGCTATGGTGAATAAACTATCAAAATAGGTGGTTCGAAAATTAGACAGCCTTGATTTAAAGGGCTTTGCACATTTATTCAGTATTAGATAAAACGCGATCCATTACTTCGCTGATTTTTGTCTACTTCTTGGAAGCAGTTGGCAAAAATTAAGTCCGTTACAATAGAACTCGTAGCATTTCAGCTGTTCATATATAATTAAACAATCTATCTGAGATTTTTAAAGATTAATATCTCTTAATCATTTAATTCTGGTAGATTAATATAAGTTTTTAACAAATTACGCCTGCTGTTGATCAGGTGTTGTAAATCCTGCAAGGAACACTTATTTGCAATTGTTTACTTTTGCCCATCGGTAGTGTTAGGGTGGTGATTACATCGACGAAGGAAGTTCACCGGTGTTCTTCTGTTTTGATGTTTTGCAATCCTTGATCAATCTGGTGATGGTCAGGGCAACTGAGACAGAGAGGGAGAGAAAATGACAGACAAAAGTAAAAATATCGTGGATGTTAAAAATCTATAATAAAACATGATAGAAACATTCAGGTCATCCAGAACGTACGAAGAGAGAACTGGGAAAAGTAAGAGATGTCACTGGTTTTAAGTATAGAGGTGTTGGAGAGAATGAACTTGAAAGTCTGTGATAAGTTGGACAATATTACTACCAATAGTTGTGTGAAAAAATATCTGAAATTGCTCTAAAACGCCTGATTGAAGATGAACTGCTGTTCCTCAAGTCTCTGTGGAGTTGCATTCGAACCGTGTAGGATGCTGAGGACAGAGGGATCATTGTGGGAGTTGGGTGGCAACTTAAAATAAGCAACCAGAAGTTCTTTAACAGAAGTGTTTTACACAACAGTAACCCAACCAATGTTTGACCTGCCCAACATGAGCAGTGAGTACAGTATACTAAATTAGATGAACTAATATTAAATCATTGTTTGGTGTGGAAGGAATACTGAAGGGAAGAGATAAAAAATGGAAGACTTGGCATCTCCTTGACTTGCATGGGAAGTCCCTTCAGAATGCTGGAAAGGGAAATTGTGTTTGGTGTTGGAAATAATGGTAGATGATCCATTGAATGTGAAGGTACATTGAGTTTTAAGTGAGGACAAGGGCTGAGAGCAGAATTATGATAAAGTCCTGGAAGACGTGGTGGAAGGAAATCCTTGGTTGTAGAAAAAGAAAGACTTATTGAAAGCACTGGATAGCATTGTCATAACAGATATGACACAAATCAAAAAGAAAAAAAATGGAGTCTTTGCAGGAAACATGGTGCCTGAAACTAGTCAGTTGGAGTCAGCAGGGCTATAGCAGCATTGGTTGATGATGGAGACAGAAACGTGAGGAAGAGGCAAATCAGTGATGGATCATGTGCACGACAGGGTAGAAATTGAGAGTGCTGTTGGTGAAATTTTACAGTTTGGGGCAAGAGCAGGAAATGGTGCTAGTATCAATGTGCCAGGAAAAAAAGGAGAGAGAGAATCCAAATAGAATGGAACTAAGAGTATTCAATGCTTTTCGAGAATAAATAATGTTACTCCTGCCAAAAGTTAACCAAAGTTTGCAGTAAGTCTGCATTGGGCATAGCAGCTCATTGTAAACAAGGCACTTGTTAAATAATTCAACTGTTAATATATTTCTCTTCCTGCACCAAAAGGCAATGATTTTCTCTGGGATCAACTTGATGTATAGTGGCTGCCCTTCCTACCTTGCCCATGTGAGTGCTCTTGGTATTTTTACCCCTGGGTAAAGAGGGTCATATATAATATCACTTGAAAGAACCTGACTCTTCTTGAATACATCCCCTCTCTCCAATTACTGATGCTGAGCTGAGTTTCAGTATCCAACTTATTGTTGTGGCTTAAATGAGTTGATCGTACCTACTTGGAACTGGATTTGGGATCTAGTCTATGTTGTTCCGTGCTATCACTTCTTTAAACCATCACTTGAGTGCAAGAACTGCTTATGACATGATTTAATTCTAAGAATAAAATGTTTTTCCCCTTGGGGACAGATCAGGGATGGCATTTTAATTTACTTTGTAGTTTTTTGCTTCTCCACAAAAAGGATTATCAGTGTGATTTCTGAATAAGAATTTTAAATCTCTACAGTAAACTATATCAGTGGAACAGTTGTCTACTTTTAATGCAAAATTGTTTCAGTTTGTGATTAAAGTTGAGCTGTGGTTTTCATAGAACTTCACTGTCAGTTCAGGAAAGAATCATTGAAAATTGCTAGACATTTGGTCATTTGAAAGTAGATTTATTTTCAGGTTAACGTTCCAACATCATGATACCTAAATTGAGAACAGTCTAACCACATTACCTATTTCTGCTCCAATACTATGCTAAATGACATTGTAAATTGTATTTTTCTCAGCTTCTTTTCAAAACAGCTGTTACTACCTCCCCTCAAACAATATACCTTTTAATCCTGCGCACCATTCCATCTCAACCACCCTTTCCTCTCTCCAAGCCTTTGAATTGTTATTGTCTTTTAAATTCATGCCCATCTTATTAACAATTCTATTTTCATCTTGTCATCTAAATTGAACTGCCCTATCAAGGGCATAGTGGCATCCTTTATGATGTGGTGCATGACTACTTGTCAGCCTCAACCTTCCTTTGACATAGTTGACCACCTTATCCTTTTTGCAATGCTCAACCTGTTTGTTGAGCTGAATAGGATTGGTCGCCTTTGGTTCCAATCTTATCTATTCAACTGTAGTCACATTCATCAGATTGGGAAAATATATTTTCCCAAAGGTAGAGGAGCCTAAAACTAGATGGCAGTTTTAAAGTGAAAGGGGAGGGTTATAAAAGGTGGTGAATGTCTGGAAGAAACTCCCAAAGGTGGTAGTAGAGACAGGTACAATTTTGTCTTTTAAATGGGTACGTGGGCATAGAGGGATATGGGCCAAATGTGGCAATTGGGATTAGCTTAGGGGTTTTAAAAAAAGAAGGGGTGGCATGGACAAGTTGGGCTGAAGGGTCTGTTTCCATGCTATCAAACTCTATGATTCTATGACTTTATGACATGTTGCCCAGACCAGGTAGGGGGTGGCAGATTTCCTTCCCTCTTGAATGTTAGTGAACCAGATAGGTTTTGACAATAATCAACAGTGGCATGGTATCGTTAGACTTTTAATTCCAAATATTTTATTGAATTTTTAAATTCCATCATCTGCTGTGGATTCAAACCTGGATCATTTGAGAATTACTTTGGGTTTTGGATTACTAGTTAAACAATTATACGCCTGCACCACCCCTCACCTCCTTGACATTTGCTTCTAAGCAATTTCAAAATTCTCTTCCCATCTTGCATGTGTCAATTTATCCAAAACTCTGTTGCCCTTGTCCCACAATGAGTCCCACTCATCTATTATCCTGTACATAGAACATAGAACATAGAACAATACAGCACAGAACAGGCCCTTCGGCCTTCGATGTTGTGCCGACCAAAATAAAAAGCAATGCCCCTCCTAACTAAACCATTCCCTTCTCATCCATATACTTATCAACTAACCTCTTAAACGCCACCAAACTTGGCGCATCTACAACAGCTGCAGGCAGGGCATTCCACTCCCTAATCACTCTTTGAGTAAAGAACCTACCTCTGATATCCGTCCTATAACTCATACCCCTTAATTTAAAGTGTGTCCCCTCGTGCTAGCTTTCTCCATCCTAGGAAAAAGGCTATCACTGTCCACCCTATCCAAACCTCTAATTATCTTATATGCTTCAATAAGATCCCCCTAGCCGCCTCCTTTCTAACGAAAACAACCTCAAATCCTTCAACCTCTCTTCATAGGACCTGCCCTCCATACCAGGCAACATCCTAGTAAACCTCCTCTGTACCCTCTCCAATGCCTCCACATCTTTCTTATAATGTGGCGACCAGAACTGCACACAATACTCCAAGTGCGGCCGCACTAGAGTTTTGTACAGCTGCAACATGATGCTGCGGCTCCTAAATTCAATCCCCCTACCAATAAAAGCTAAGACTCCATAAGCCTTCTTAACAACTTTATCCACTTGACTGCCTACTTTCAGGGATCTATTGACACATACACCAAGATCCTTCTGTTCCTCAACACTATTAAGAGCCCTACCATTAGCCCTATACTCTACACATTTATTGTTCCTGCCAAAGTGCATTACCTCACACTTTTCCACATTAAACTCCATTTGCCACCTCTCGGCCCAGCTCTGCAACTTGTCCAAGTCACTCTGTAAACTAAAACACCCCTCTTCACTATCTACCACACCACCAACTTTAGTATCATCTGCAAATTTACTGATCCATCCCTCAATACCCTCATCCAGATCATTTATAAAAATTACAAACAGCAGGGGCCCCAAAACAGACCCCTGAGGCACACCACTCGTCACCGACTCCACGATGAATATCTCCCATCAACCACCACCCTCTGTCTTCTATCTGCCAGCCAATTCCTAATCCAATTAGCTAAATCACCCTCTATTCCACACATCTGCATTTTCTGTAGAAGTCTTCCATGGGCCACCTTATCAAACGCCTTACTAAAGTCCATATATACTACATCAACCGCCTTACCCCCATCCACCTCTTTGGTCACTTTCTCAAAAAACTCAATGAGGTTAGTAAGGCATGACCTACCCTTCACGAAACCATGCTGACTATCCCCAATCAATTCATTTCTCTCTAAATACTATAAATCCTATCCCTAATAATTCTCTCCAATACCTTGCCCACAACAGAAGTAAGACTCACTGGCCTATAATTCCCAGGAAGGTCTCTCTTCCCCTTCTTAAACAATGGGACCACATTCGCCATCCTCCAGTCCTCCGGAACCACACCCGTAACCAACGAGGACCTGAAGATCAGAGCCAGAGGCTCTGCAATCTCCTCTCTTGCCTCCCAGAGAATCCTAGGGTAAATCCCGTCCGGCCCAGGGGACTTATCCAACTTCAAACCCTCGAGAATTTCTAACACATCCTCCCTATCTACTACAATACTCCCCAATTTGCAACCCTGTACCTCAGTGCTCTCCACAGCTACATTTCCAGCACTCTGCGTGAATACCGAAGAGAAATATTTATTCAGTGCCTCGCCAATCTCTTCAGGCTCCACGCACAACTTCCCACTGCTATCTATGACTGGCCCTAATCTTGCCCTAACCAATCTTCTATTCTTAGTTGTTAATCTACACTGTCCATTCCACCATTAATCAAAAATTGTGATCCTTGTATTTAAATTTGATCATATCTATGTAATTATCTCTAGCCTGTAACCTTTGAGGACTGTTCACCCAATAACTCTGGCCTCTTGGACATTTCTCCTTCTGGTCAACCATTGACAGATGTGCTTTCAGCCATTTAAGTTCTGAGTTCTGACAATGTTTCTGCGTCTCCATCTTTCCATCTTTAAAACCCTCTTTGACCAAGCTTTAATCTTCTCTCAAACCCCTTAGTTTGAAGCCAGCAAGAACAGGAGTAGTCCATTAATCCAATCTTCTCTAAACCAATTTTCTGGACTTGCCTGAAGACAGTTGTCGGTGAGTATGCTAATGAGGCCTAAGAACAAATTTCTCTTGACTCTCTTACTGCACCCAGACTAATTTCTAACCCATTATGCTTTAAAGAACATGCAAGCATTATAAGAGCAATCAATAAGTAATACAATTATTGTCATTATTCCAATGTCAGGTGTATTGCTAGAAGTTTGATTTCTGTAGTTGTGAAAAAAATCTTTGTATCTGATATGTAACTTCACTTTTTTGCATATGTAAGTATGAAATAAATATTTGGCTTGTTTGTCATAGCTGAGCATGCAGAGCAATTCATACAGCATTCATATAGAGAGCTGGGTACGTACAGTGTAATCATCCTAAATAATAGTGATTGATAAAGACAATTTTAACACAGAAGAGGGCAACATTTATTTTGTGGCAGTATGAAGTCATCTGGTAATGCACGTTGAAAACAAACGTGATTTGGGATTCATTGCTGTCAGTAGACTATGCACAAAGAGCTGAGCATATTAACATGTAAAGTCTGCATATCTTGCTGGACTCTGTTACCAGGGAGACTGAGAAATCACTATAAACAGCAGCAAAATTGCCATGACATACAAAGTAAAATTTGCAACCTGTTAGATCAACCATATTCGCAGATTAAACCTATGATTGCAGGCTTTCCAATGGTTCAGCAAGTTTATTCAGTGATTAGCTGAGCCTCACAAACTAACCAGCGATGCCCTGGACTTGACACTTAATCTATGCTGACTGAGCTCAACAGGCTGGTTGATGATGGAGCAGGACTAAAGACCTGGGTGTTCCTGTACTGTTGGGGGGGAAAAAAAACATCCAGGCCTTCTCTTTACAACACTTGACACTAGCATATAAATAGTTAAATAAAAAACATTTATATTTTTCAAAATTATGTCAGAGTATACCGCCATACTAACTGAAATTTTCCAACATAAGGGTTTTAACTTCTCTCAAAATTATGAACACAAACCATTTCCTTTTAGGAAGAATGTTGCCCTGCCCACAGAATGAACAACTTATGTTTTTTTTTAACCTTGTAATTTAAAATGTTTGGGTCTAAAATGAGGAAACATTTCTTGCAGGGAATGGTGGAACCTCTGGAATTTGCTGCCACAGAAGGCCATGGAGGCTATATCACTGAATATATTTAAGAAGGAAGTAGATTTTTAGACATGAAAGGTGTATGGGGAGAGAATGGGAGTATGGCATTAAGATGGAGGACCAAACATGATCACATTGAATGGTGGAACATCTTCAAGGAACCAAGTGACTTGCTCATGCTCCTACTTTCCATATTTCTATATCATGAATAATTATTGTTATTCAGTTCCACTCAAAAGCCATTATATGTTTGCTTCTGTTTTCTTTTGAGAAGTTGTAGTTCTCGGAGTATGCATCCTGGTGCATTCATGCCTGGCATCCTCAATCACCAACAAGAGAGAATCTAATCATGACTTGATATCCAATGGCTGTCACTGGTTCCCTGACCACTGATACTCTGGGGGTGGTGCAGTGGCAAGCACTGCTGCTTTATAGTGCCAGCGACCTGTGTTCAATTCCCTGCTTGGGTCACTATGGGCAGTTTGCACATCCTCCCCATATATGTGTGGATTTCCGCCAGGTGCGCCGGTTTCCTCCTCCACTCCACAAATGTGCAGGTTAGGTGATTGGCCATACTAAAATCCCCTAGTGTCAGGGGATTAGAAAGGTAAATATGTGGGATAAGGGGGTAGTACCTGGGTGGAATTGTTGTTAGTGCAGGCTTGATGGGCCGAAAGGCTGCCTTCTGCACCATAGGGCTTTTGTGATCTGAAACTTTTGATTTAAAACTTCTAAATAATGTGCACATAAGAGCCAGTCAAGGATGGAAATTTTGCATTGAGTAACTCACCTCCTGACTCCCTAAAGCTCATCCACCATTTACAATCAAAAGTCAGGTGTTGGATGGCAAGCTTTCCATTGGTCTGGGTGAGTGCAAATCCAACAAAACTCAAAGTTCAATAGCATCCTAGCATGAACCACCCATTTGATTGGCATTTCCATTGACCAAAACAAACATTCACTGCCTCTGCCAAGGGGACAGCTGTGGCAGAAATGTGTACCATCTGCAGGATACGCTACAACAACTTGCCAAGTCATTTTGACGGTGCCTTTCAAACCCATGACCTCTATATCATCTAAAAAAGTAAGAGTGCTCCCCAGCCATCTTTTCCAGCAGTGGGGACAGTTGTCCCACCGGGGGGTGTTGGGGAGAGGGGGCTATTTCCATCATATTTTTCCTATTCCACTTTCCCACTCCATAATGTCATCATTTCTGCTGTGGAAGGCTCAATTAAATCCTAACCATAGTTTAGTTTTGACTTCATTAGCTAGTGATCTGGAAGAAAAGATGAAAAGACTTGATCTTACATAATTGATTCTGTGTAAGCAGTATTGCTAGATGTAGCTTTGTCACAAATGTGTAAAATTATAAATGAAGTAGTGTTTGTGACATTGCCCTTAGATACTGTTCTTTGCTGCTTATGAGATAACAAGAACAACAAAGCATTTTAAATATTTTTTTCTTTAATGATTGCATATACCTAATTCTTTCTGTTTCCTTCATATGCTAGTAACAATACTTTCTGAAAATCTGTCACGACTTCTATTTTTGTTTCATTTGAGTAAATTTCCTATGCATACATGGATTAAGACTGGCAGCAAATGTGCTAAAATCTGAGATACGTATTGGTTCTTGAAATGGGTCATGTCAGCGCTCTATTCTATTTTTTAAATGAAATATATTTACAATTTTTTTTGCTTTTACAGTTGATTTCATTTAAATTACTTTTATTAAATTAATTTGAAAATATAGTTGCCAAATGCTGAATTTTGTCATCTTTACCAAATTTGCAGCTTTTAATTCTGGCTTTTGTATTTTACAGTGGATACATATGATATAAAATGTGCATTTTTAAGTGAGTTATTCCCTTAAAACATTGACTTCTGAACTTTTGTTATAGTGTACGCAATTTATGAATCTAACAGACTATTAATTTAAATTGGTAAGTATTTTTGGGAATATGATATTGCATAGTTAGCCTTTTACAGTGTATATGTGATGGAGAATAAATACATAATTTCCCATTCATTGGGCACAAGGCATCTCATTACCTGTACTATACCTTGGCATATATAGAATTGGCCAATTATGGTTCCGTTACAAATTTGTAAATTTTAAACAAATGAAACTTAGCTTAGGAAGCATACCAAATGTTTACAAACAGTTATTCAATAACTGTTTATGTTTTCAAAATCTGACCATAATAAATTAGTACTAAAGTGTTCAAAGGAAAATCCATCTATGAATTCAACTAATTGCTCAAAACATTTTAAAAATGATTTTGTCCACTTTTAATTGCCTTTAGCCTAGCAAATAACTAAGTAAGGGCACTGAAAATGCATGGAGCATCTGGCAGTTGCTTGCAGTCACTTCACTGGGAGAATAAAATCTTCTTCCAGCCTCTATCTCCCTCAATCCTGAGTTCCTTGGACTCTGGATTTTGTGGCCCCACTATTTTCTCTCCACTGCAATTGATGGTAGAGACTTCACCTGTCTATGCCCTTACTACAGTTCCCTTCCTAAACCTTTGTTGCCCTTCCATCACCCACTTCAACCAAGTTTATAACCATATTTTCTAATCTCTCCTTCATGGTTCAATGATATAGATGCAATTATTCGTCTTACTTTCATCTGCCCATTTGCTGTGGATCAGCCTCTGATTTTTTTTTTTGAAGTTGATTCATCTACAAAATACAAGTGCATCTGCATTGCTTGTTGTTAAGCAGCATTTTATTTGCTGACTTGAAATGTGTTGACAGTTCTCAGCATCATTAAACAAATGCATGACATGCACTGGTACTCAATATTGGAAAAATCATACACTAATATCGCTTTAGCATAGTTGTTGCAATGTATAGTGCTACCACTTAGTGGCAGAAATTGGTTACCAAAACAGTATAAGGATATGCTGTATCTGTTCCTTGTATATTGCTTTTAAAAGGTTGATTTTTTTTCTCTTCTTGATCCTTTCTCTTTCCCATTCTCTCTTTAATACTTTGATTCCGTATTTGAGTATTGACCCATAGATAATGATGGTCTACCAGTATCTTAGCCATTTGGCTTATGTTTGATCTTTGATTTTTTTTTTGCTGATAGACTATTTGAGAAAGGGATAGGCACATGGTGAGTCATTGCAACCTAAATGGAATCTTCATTAGAACCAAGTCCTACTTGAAACAAGCGCGATCAAGCTCAGCAGCTAGATCCTGACATTCTGTTTTCACTAATGATCCTCAATTAATAGATATTGAGTCTAGTTGGTGTACTCCAACAGAGTTCAGTCGATTCAACATAGGTTGTGCTTTGGCTAAGTTTCAAAATGCCAGGATAATCAATAAACTCACTAGAAGATTGGAAAACTTTTCTCTTTCTTTCTCTACTTTTCCCAGTGTTTCCACTAGAAAACCTCTTCTTTGCATACATTACCTTCAGGAAACTATTCTACCTATTATATTTGGCAAACTTGAGTTCAAAGACTCCAACTAATTTGAACATATGTAGTCTTGGAACCTGATTAATATGAATATATAAAATTAGATACTTCGGTGTTCTACAATCAAATATTTATTTTGGGTAATTCCCTGTTGCAAAGTTCTCTGGAGAATGGGTATTGCCAAAACTTCAGCCAATACAAAGACTCTCAAAAGCCAGTGTTGCAGTTTAAAGATGTACTTTTCTTAACCAATGATGGATGGAAGAATGAGCATTGAGCAGTCCAATGCCTCACTACAAGAGAAGGCATTGAACATTCCATATAATTCTGAGGTTACAATGCGTGAATTGATCAATTATACATTTCCTGTCTTCTGTTAGTTATGATCAAATCATCAGTATAAATCAATCATTAATAACTCTTGTCATATAGAACATAGAACATAGAACATAGAACAATACAGCGCAGAACAGGCCCTTCGGCCTTCGATGTTGTGCCGACCAAAATAAAAAGCAATGCCCCTCCAAACTAAACCATTCCCTTCTCTTCCATATACTTATCAATTAACCTCTTAAACGCCACCAAACTTGGCACATCTACAACAGCTGCAGGCAGGGCAGTCCACTCCCTAATCACTCTTTGAGTAAAGAACCTACCTCTGATATCCGTCCTATAACTCATACCCCTTAATTTAAAGTTGTGTCCCCTCGTGCTAGCTTTCTCCATCCTAGGAAAAAGGCGATCACTGTCCACCCTATCCAAACCTCTAATTATCTTATATGCTTCAATAAGATCCCCCTTAGCCGCCTCCTTTCTAACGAAAACAACCTCAAATCCTTCAACCTCTCTTCATAGGACCTGCCCTCCATACCAGGCAACATCCTAGTAAACCTCCTCTGTACCCTCTCCAATGCCTCCACATCTTTCTTGTAATGTGGCGACCAGAACTGCACACAATACTCCAAGTGCGGCCGCACTAGAGTTTTGTACAGTTGCAACATGATGCTGCGCTCCTAAATTCAATCCCCCTACCAATAAAAGCTAAGACTCCATATGCCTTCTTAACAACTTTATCCACTTGACTGCCTACTTTCAGGGATCTATGGACACATACACCAAGATCCTTCTGTTCCTCAACACTATTAAGAGCCCTACCATTAGCCCTATACTCTACACATTTATTGTTCCTGCCAAAGTGCCTTACCTCACACTTTTCCACATTAAACTCCATTTGCCACCTCTCGGCCCAGCTCTGCAACTTGTCCAAGTCACTCTGTAAACTAAAACACCACTCTTCACTATCTACCACACCACCAACTTTAGTATCATCTGCAAATTTACTGATCCATCCCTCAATACCCTCATCCAGATCATTTATAAAAATTACAAACAGCAGGGGCCCCAAAAAGACCCCTGAGGCACACCACTCGTCACCGAACTCCACGATGAATATCTCCCATCAACCACCACCCTCTGTCTTCTATCTGCCAGCCAATTTCTAATCCAATTAGCTAAATCACCCTCTATTCCACACATCTGCATTTTCTGTAGAAGTCTTCCATGGGCCACCTTATCAAACGCCTTACTAAAGTCCATATATACTACATCAACCGCCTTACCCCCATCCACCTCTCTGGTCACTTTCTCAACAAACTCAATGAGATTAGTAAGGCATGACCTACCCTTCACGAAACCATGCTGACTATCCCCAATCAATTCATTTCTCTCTAAATAACTATAAATCCTATCCCTAATAATTCTCTCCAATACCTTGCCCACCACAGAAGTAAGACTCACTGGCCTATAAGTCCCAGGAAGGTCTCTCTTCCCCTTCTTAAACAATGGGACCACATTCGCCATCCTCCAGTCCTCCGGAACCACACCCGTAACCAACGAGGACCTGAAGATCAGAGCCAGAGGCTCTGCAATCTCCTCTCTTGCCTCCCAGAGAATATGTTTTGGCCAGTTGTATTCTACACTCTGATATCATGGGATTTCATTGGTCCATAGAATTCAGATGTTTCCTCCTCCTATTGATGATGCTTCTTCCTCTGTTGTTTAGTAACTCCTGACTCTTAGCTACAAAGGTCAAAGTTTAGGTTACCACCAACTTCTGCCAGGTCACTGACCAAACCAGACAGATGTACGTTCTTACGTCTGAGAAGGGACCTGTCTTCTCTGGATAGTGTGGAAAAATTCTCTTCATAAAAATAGCCTGAGAGCCTTACTGCTAGCAACTTTCACTGATAAACCTGAGGTTTCATTGTTTCCAGAGAATGTGGTTTTGTTGCTAGGGCTTCATCCATTCATTCCTTGTAGCAACCTGCTCTTGACTAGAGTGCACAATTACTTTTATAAAAGACAGTTAAAACATTTAAAATACTAAAATGCATATATCAGTCAGAAACACTTGTTTAAATCTAATTCTTATGTGACTTTATGTAGGCAGTTTCCTGGTTACACTGTTAGTTTGGTCTGATGTTATTTCCCTTGTTTCTTTTTTTTTTAGTGACTTAAATGCTTGATTATTTGAAATACCTCTAACCTAGTAGGATTTTCTCTCCACAATCCTTCTGAATTATTGATAACGTTTACAGCGGTAGTACTGTGTTTTTACTGAATACGGAACAATCTGTTAATTTATTTTCACAACTGCAATATTTATTATCATAAGACTGTTTGGTGCAGCAGATGTAAGATGTTCTGTTCCACGTGCCTTACCTTTTTCAAAGAGGATGTAAGTTTTCCAACTTAAACTTAACAGAGAACTTGTTCATGAAATTGTGGCATTATCTGTATCTTTGTCAAAAATTGAATGAACGAATTCATCAAAGTGAACTGACAAATCAGTTACTTAGATATCATCTGTTATATTCTGGCCATGTGCCACAACATAGGTTTTGTACCTCTGTTATATGTTTGCATAGTGCACCATTTCCCGTGGTTTAAAAATTTAAATTTTTGATTTATTATTGTCACATGCATTAGTATACAGTGAAAAGCATATTTTCTTGTGTGCTATACAGACGAAGGACCATAAAGAAGGAAAGGAGAGGATGCAAGATGTAGCATTATAGTCGTAGTTAGGGTGTAAAGAAAGATCAACTTAATACGAGGTAGGTCCATTCAAAAGCCTGGTGGCGGCAGCGAAGAAGCTGTTCTTGAGTTGGTTGGAATGTGTCCTCAGATTTTTGTATCTTTTTCCCGGCACAAGAAGATGGAAGAGAGTATATCCAGGGTGCATGGCGTCCTTGATTATGCTGGTTGCTTTTCCAAAGCAAGGGGAAGTGTGGACAGAGTCAATGGATGAGACACTGGTTTGAGTGTCGGACTGGGCTTTGCTCATAAACATTTTGTAGTTTTCTTTGTGGTCGTGGACAGAGCAGAAGCCACAGTGAGTTGTGATATAACCAGAAAGAGTGTTTTCTATGATGCATCTGTAAAAGTTAGTGAGAATCGTAGCGGACATGCCAAATTTCCTTAGCCTTCTGAGAAAGTAGAGGCATCGATGGCCTTTCTTAACTGTAGCACCAGCATGGAGGGACCAGGACAGATTGGTGATCTGGTCAACTAGAAACTTGAATACACCAGTTGTTGTTTGTTGGAGAAGTTGTATGCGAGACAGACATTGGTTAAAAATGAATGGACCTTTATTAATAGTGTATGATCCCATCCATGGTTACTGCTTCTCTCTTTCCTGGGTTCGGTCTATTACATCACTTCCAGTGCATGCGTTAGGAGATCTCTGCATCAGCCAATAGGGATAAATGCATCAACATGACATTACTTCCTCTTGAACTGAGCATCCCCAATCACATTCAACATGAACAATAGTCAGATGGTCTGATGGTCTTTGCTGTTGGAACTATTGACAGCAAACTTCTGATTTCATTGTCTTCACACTGGTGGGAGCATCTGTCATCTTGCATCATGTAATCCCGCTCAAGTAAACATCCACGCTATAACTTCAGTATCACTAAAAACTGGCTTCCACTTGTCAGCAATGCTAAAGTTAAAGGATCAGTTTAAAGCCTGGGCCTGACCTGATTCTAGACAAAAGCAGAAAGAGAAATCCTCTAGAGGCTGTTGGTTGTTTTAACTGGCATTGACATGGAAACTAGAGGTCATTTCTGCGTCTAAATAGAAGGTGAAATGGTGCTTTTTTCAATGGTATTTAGTGGTGCAGGAATTGTAGAAAAGTTCAACACAGCACTTTGAAAATTCAGAATCAGACTGACAGACTCCAGATTTGGTGGATGTGTTCTTCTAGCCAATAGTTAGTTTGCATGTCTCCTCCAGAAAACGTCACCACTGGTCAGGGCAGCACAAGAGACAAGTTCAGTCTATACAAGGATAGTGGCAGGAATCCATTTCTCTCCTCTGGAATAGTTCTGAGCCAGAACTACTTGTCCTTGGTGGAAAACTGTTTTGCCTTTCTTTCTGACCGTTCCACTTGTGCTTGTTGTTGCTGGCACACGATCTCCTCGATCTTTTAAAACCTCCAAAAACTAAATGTGGAACCTCATTGCCTTTTCATCCTGAGCAAGGCAGGAGGAGTATTGGCCATGTAATGTATGGTATTCAAGAATTTAAGGTGTTTGTATGTTCCTTGATTGTTTTCAAGGTGTGTTTCCTGATTTGGATGGAACGTTCTGCTAATCCAGGATGATATGGTACAGAAGTAATATGTTGAATATCATTTTTCTGCAAACAAATTGAGGCCCATTATTGCTTACCAGCTGTTCGGTGACTTCAAAGTGACTAAATACTTCTCCTAGTTTTTGGGGTAGATGTCATCAGGCTATTTGGTGCGAGCATCAACAATTATACAAACATATGCCCTTTGAAATGTCCTGCAAAATCTACAGGCATACATTGCCAAGCCTCTCCAGCTAAACAATACTGACAGTGTGTGATCTCTTCCATGATGGCTACTTCTCTCTCTATTCTGCGCTAGGTCTATTACATCACTTCCAGTGCTCTGCATTAGCCAATAGGAATAAATACAAATACATAACACCAATGTTTTTGAGCCTACTTGTGACAGTAATAAATAAACCTAGGAATGCCTAACCATTTAAGTGCAGTAAAGATGGATTTAAAAATACAATACAATATAAGGAATCCCTTTTAAACCCAGCTTGAACAATGCTGGAGTTGTAGCACATGTGATGTCCAAACTAAGTGGTGTGAGACTGTGGGCTTTAGGGGATCTCTATTTCTGCTTCTGTCTAGAATCAAGCCAGGCTCAGGCTATAAATTGATACTTTAACTTTAGTTTTGCTGACAAGTGGAAGCTAGTTTTTAGTGATATGGAGTTGTAGTATGGATGTTTACTTGAGCAGGATCATATGATGCAAAAAGAAAGAGCCACCATGAACGAATGGAATTCAAAATTAAAATCTCTTGAATTTTGGTGATAGTTGTTCAGTAGCACATATCAAACTGATGAAATACATACATTTTACAAACTTGCTACCATATCTGTTTCTTAAACTGAATCAGCAGTTTTCCCATAATGCTGCAAGGAAATCAGGTCTTAATCCTCTCAAACCCTCAACATGAGTTTCTGAATTTGACCATATTTGGTTTTTAAAAGAAAAGTGTTAGAGGGTCACTGTGATTTACTGATCTGCTTGTCAGTTTCTAATGCATCAGCAATGTTTAGAATTAATGTGACATCTGTCAGGCTTAATTTCTGAGTGAAACAAACATAACAGCATTAATCTTTTTAAATTGTGAAACCAAGATGGTAACTATTATTTTCTTGATAAATCTCAATAATTTAACAGGCACGAAGTATTGGACTTTATTCCAGTAGCAGGCTGTACAAAATCTTTACTCTGGTGTATCACCTGGAATGAGAAGTTTTATTTGAATGAAATTTTTATATGTGATTAACACTTTTAAAATTAATCAGATGCTGTAATTTTGTGCATACATACATTTTACTTAATTAAAATAAAAGCTGCTAAATTCATTCTATGCTGTTCTTCTCTTAGATTTCTTTACAATAGAAAACCCAATCCATTGTACAATGACAATGTGGTGCAAGATGGGTGGACAGAATGGCAGTTCACAGCTGATGCTTTAGTGAAGAATCTTGTAGGTCACATTTAGTAGAGAAAAAGCTTTATTCCAAAGGGACATGAGATTTTGTTGCCTCATTTGTTTACAGGATATATGGAAGCACCAAGAACCAAGCTTTTCCATTTTTCTGCATATATTTCCATTTGCAATTCAAATGAAAATTAACACATTTCATTTTGAATATTGTGTGTATTTCTTGATGGACTTGGAAATTTATGTAATTGTGTTTGTATTTCTGCAAGATCTTCAATATATATGTTTTTTATATTAATGTGCTCTTTCTGAATACTGTTGTGCATTTTAGTGAAGGAGATAACCCTCTTTTGCATTTTATCACAGACTTCACTTAGTCAAAATGTAGTGTTGTCATGTGATGTTTAAATAAAAGTAATGTAATCAAGACTATCAGCACCAAAGAGTAGACATTTGAAATAGATAATGCACACTGAAGATTAAATGTTTTTAATCTTTGTTTATGATTACATTAATGAGATGGGCCATAATGTAAAGTTTAACAAAGACAGGACATGCTCATATCCCCAGGCAATGTTGTTTGATTTGAAGAAGGGCAATGTTTTATGACTTAACTGTTGTCATAAACTTGAATACAAATTGTAACCAAAATAGGAATTTGCAGCAACTAAAACCTTCCACTGTAATTGGGTTTGAACAGAATATCTCCAGGGCAACATAAGCTGTTATAGTCTTTTGTTACTTTGATCGATGATCTTGCTCATCATTTGAACAGAAGTGCAGGAGATTGGTTGATTCAATAAAGGTATTAAGTGCCACATGTCACCTCTGATCAAACTTGCATTTATATTTCTTACTCTTTCTGCCTGCTTCACTCCTGTGATCAATTACTTTGTTGTCAAATAGCTATTTTTACCAGTAATAATTCTTCACTTAATGTCCTAGTTGTGTTCTTGAAAGTGCAACTTTAAACTAAACAGCATTAAACAAATCACATTTTTCCATAAGAGTTAATGTATAATTTGGAGTTTTGTTCTTTTGAACATTTCGTATCAGAATTGTTTTTAAAATTTATATGTTGCTCATGTAGAGAACATCCCGAAGTGATTTTTGAAAAAAATATTCTATATATAAAAGGATAATAAATTTAAATAAGTTGACACTGAGCAGAGCTGGTTGTGGGGGTCTTGTAAAGGTAGCAAGTGGTGGACTAATTGGGATGAAAGGACAGGATGGTCAACAACAAAGAACAGCACAGGAAACAGGCCCTTCGGCCCTACAAGCCCGCGCCACCCATTTTAACACTCAGTGAGTGCCTTATTCAAGTCTTTCGTCGATTAACATTTTGTCTACCTCTAGTGGAACTCCACAATAAAGGGGGTGCAAATTTAGGGAATTATGTGTATGCCAGATTAAGGGAGATCCAATTCGGGGACAATTTATTGACGCCAATCAACCTAAAAAGCACGTTTTGGGGATGGAGGAGGAAACCGGAGCACCCAGAGAAAATCCATACAAGCACGAGGAGAATGTACCAACTCCCACAGACGTTGATCCAAGCCGGAGATCCGACCTGGATTTCTGTAACTGTACAGCAGACAGTGACAGTCGCTGAGCTGACGTGTTGCCTGTCAGTTGGTCCTGATTAAGCGTACACTAGTGGACGTGAAGCACTAGGCAACTCACAAAGCAACATCCGAGAGCAACCATCGCACGACCCACCGTGTGTATGCACCTTGTTGGCCAACAAGGTGGACCGAATTGCCTGTGGATGTGAAAGGAGGCATCAATAAACATAAATAGACATACAACAGACCACACAGACAGTAATGGAAGATCCCCAATAGCTCCAACCTAAGTGACAAGGTGAGCCTTAAAATTTGTTGAATGACTGATAGGAATCTATTAATTCCCAGGAGCGTCCTGAGGCTCTTGATCTTCAACTAGAACATTCTTTTGTATCCCTCCATCTCCAGTCTGCTCATGTGACTATCCAGGAAAGTGTTAAACAAATCTAGTGTGTCTGCCTCCACCACCCTACTTGGCAGTGCATTCCAGGGCCCCATTACCCTCTGTGTAAAACAAGTCCCACTGTCATCTGAGTTATACTTCACCCCTCTTACTTTGAGGCTGTGACCTCTCATGATTGTCACCTCCATCCTGGGAAAAAGCTTCCCACTGTTCACCCTATCTATACCCTTCATAATCTTATATACCTCTATTAGGTCTCCCCTCATTCTCCGTCTTTCCAGGGAGAACAACCCCAGCCTATCCAATTTCTCGTCATAGCTAAGACCCTTCATTACCAGGCAACATCCTGGTAAATCTCCTCTGCACTATCTCTAAGCCCTCCACGTCCTTCCAGTAGTACGGCAACCAGAACTGGATGCAGAACTCTAAATATGGTCTGACCAATGTTCTATACAACTGCAACATCAAATTCCAGCTTTTATACTCTATACCCCTTCCTATAAAGGCAAGACCTTAAAACAATTTGTCCAAAGTCTTTTGGACAGTCCTTACTTTTGACAAGACCTCTTATAACAGTTAGTGTCATCATCGGTTGCCTTGTTCACTTTAGAACTGCATTCTCTGTTTGGACCATTTTGGAAAAGATTGCCAAATAAGTTGAAATGCTTTTGACAATTGTTTTGTTATAAAATTTGAGCTGATGATGTTTCACCAGTTTAGTTTTTTTCCTTCAGCTTGTTCCAGTTGCATCTCATCCTCATTTGATAGTTTTTCCAATAGGATTCATGCAGTTTCATCACAGCTTCCTCCATCACTTCAAAGTCAACTTCCTTTTGTGACCATTGATGCACTCGGGCCTTTTTACCACACGCCCATTCATACACACTAATGTAACTTCATCTAAGAATCAACAATATTTTGAGGGTATTATAGATAAACCCAAATTCCCTGTTTTTTGGTTTATCACCATCTGCTCTTTGATGAGCTGGGATAGAGTACAAAATAAATCTTGAACATCGCCATTGTCCCTGATCCATGGGATTTAGCAATGAAGGCTTGTTGAATGATGAGTGAACCATCGTAACATTTTCTGATGAGTCATCAAAGTTGATGGGATGACTGAGATCAGTGTTGGGACTGCAATTGTTTATGATTTACATAGATGATTTGGCACTGGGGACCAAGTATAGTGTGTCAAAATTCACAGGTGACACTAAGATGATTGGCAAAGCAAAGTGCGCAGAGGATGCTGAAAGTCTGCAAAAGGATATAGATAGTCTAAGTCAACGGGTGATGGTTTGGCACATGAAGTACAATGTTGGCAAATGTGAGGTCATCCATTTTGGTAGGAGTAACAGCAAATGAACTATTACTTAAACAGTAAAAAAATTGCAGCATGCTGCTGTGCAGAGGGACCTACCCATTCTTGTGCAAGAATCTCAAGGAGTTGGTTTGCAGGTGTAGCAGGTAATTAAGAAAGCAAATGGAATTTTGTCCTTTATTGCTAGAGGGATGGAGTTTAAAACAGTGAGGTTATGTTGCAGCTGCATAAGGTGCGGGTAGGCCACACCTAGATTTCTGTATATAGTTTTTGTCTCCTTACTTGAGAAAGGATATTCTGGCACTGGAGGGGTATAGAGGGGATTCACTAGGTTGATTCTGGAGTTGAGGGTTGGCTTAGGAGAGACTGAGCAGACTGGGGCTATACTCATTGGAATTCAAAAGAACGAGGAGAGATCTTATAGAAACAATTAAGACTATAAAGAGAATAGATAAGATAGAAGCAGGGAAGTTGTTTCCACTAGCAGGTGAAACTAGAACTAGGGAGGATGGGGAAGCAGATTTAGGACTGAGTTGAGGAAGAACTTCACACAAAGGGTTGTGAATCTGTGGAATTCCCTGCTCTGTGAAGCAATTGAGGCTACTTCATTGAATGTTTTTAAGACAAGGATAGATTCACTTTTGAACAGTAAAGGAATTAAGGGTTGTGGTGAGCGGGCAGGTAAGTGGAGCTGAGTGCACAAAAAGATGAGCCATGATCTTACTAAATGGCGGAGCAGGCTTGAGGAGCCAGATGGCCTACTCCTACTCCTAGTTTTTATGACTTGGGGCACTACCTAAGATGAGCAATATCTTGAAGTCAGTATTTTCTTTGGTGTGATAGTCTTTTCAAGCAGGGATGGCAGTTAAATAAAACCATCCTTGAAAGAATGATCCAGTTATCCAGGCTGACTGACGTGCAAAGGTTCTTTGGTATAGCCCTTCAAGGACATTGGTGTTTCTGCCTGATATACTGCTAAAAAATAAATATGCAATCCCCTATAATGTTCCCAGCAAGCAGAAAAGCTAAGTGATCTTTTGTTTAAAAAGTGAATCTTTTCCTGTTTGGAAATAGATGTTCTTTGTGGCATATGCTTCCAATAAAATACTGAAAGAAATCTTTAATCTTTTAAGTAAATAGCCATTTTTGCTAACTTTCTTCAAAAAGGCAGGAAATGTTTCAACTGTATCAATATCTGAACTGGCTACTTCAATCATTACTTTGTTATGCAGAAGTACGGTCCCTTAAAGCATTTGAGCCAGAAGTCCTTCCATCTTTTTAAGATACTGCTGCTTGTATGACTTGTGAAATGCTTTATGCACTCTCTCTTTTGATTTTGTTAGCATTACCACAAATATGTTCCTACTGTCAGAGGAGTTAGCCCAAGTACACTCCTAATATCAACCGGTAATTTCCCAGCCTCAAAATACTTTAAAACTTCTGAGATAACAGTTTTTCTTAGTACCCAAGCTCATGAACATCACTTATTGGGTATTTTTGACTCATGTTTATAAGGAACAAGCTGGACCACCTAGAATATAAAGAAATAGAAATTAAAAGTAAGACTTAAAATGTAAAACAAAGAAAATATGTTTACTGAGTTATGAGCGGAGAGATTCACCTTATCACCATATGAGCTGAATTAAATTGGCATTAAAGCTGAAAATTGGACCATAAAAATGTTTCAATGGAGTAATTTATTTGAAGCATTTATTATAGCCAACAGATTTCAGTCAACAATTCACTTAATTGCCTACTTTTGCTATTATTTCAAATAATGAATTCAATCGTACAAATATCTAAATTCACACAAAATGTAACGCTCAGTTACATGTCGAAATGTAGCAAAACCTAGAAAATACCGATGTTTGGGCTGACAAGTGAAGAGTAATATTTGTGCCAATAAATTACAGACAAGAACCGTCTTCAGCAAGAGAAAATCTAACCCTTGTCTCTTGACATTTGAGAGTATTACTATCACTAAAGCCCCTACTATTAACAATCTGAAGTGGACTAGCCAGATAAACACAATGGCTACAAGAGCAAGTCAGAAGTTAGGAATCCTGTAATGAGTAGCTCACCTCCTGAATCCCCAAAACTTGTCCACAATCTACAGGGCACAAATCAGGCTTTTGAGGGAATACTCTTCACTTGCCTGGATGGTTACAGTCCAAACAGCACTCAAAACGGTCAACACCATCCAGCACAGAGTTGCCTGCTTGAGTGGCATCATACCCACAAACATTCACTCACTCCAGCATCTAACAGTGGCAGCTGTGCGTATCATCTACAAAAATCACTGCAGGAACTCACCAAAGTTACTTAAGCCGCACTTCTAAACTCATGACTGCTACCACTTAGAAGGGCAAAGGCAGCTGCAATGTGGGAACACCACCATCTGGAAGTTTCCGTCCAGGTTACTTACCATCCTGATCTTGAAATATAATCCCATTCCTTCAATCATCATTGAGTCTAATTCCTGGAACTCCCATCGTGAAAGATCTTTGGATGTACCTATACCACAGGCACTGCAGCAGTTCAAGAAGTTTCACCACCTTTTCAATGCAATAAGTGCTGGCTTAAGCAGTGAAGTCCACATACCTTGAAGGATTTTTTAAAAAATTTGGCACAACATATTTATTTTCAAAATATATTTACTCATTTATTTTGCATTGCTTTACCTAGCTTAATCTAATTAGATTTACAGTTTATCTATGATTACCACGAATACTTTTCTCCATTTTGTCACTCGAAATCTACATTTAGTCCTGTTTTCTCAGTATTCATTAATACTCTGAAGCATCAGTTTCAAAGGCAACATATGTAATCTATCACCCAGTATTTTCAGTGTCACTGTCTACATTGTGTTTGTTGAAACATTAAATATTTAATAGGCACATTCAAAATCCTTCCTTGGAGGTCTTGTGGTACAGTGGGTAACATCCCGACCTGTGAGCCAGAAGGTCTGGACTCAAGCTCCACTCCAGAAGATGCATTCATTATGTGGCCAATAAGTCCTTCCAACATGGCAAGTGGTAAAAGCAGGAGAGTTTCCTGGGCAACTGGAGCACAACAGCTTCCCACTGTAAAATACTCCACTTGCAAGCTCCTGCTACACTACTGTGAAGTTAAAAATCATGTTTGGGTTACAGGGACTGATTCAATAAATTAATTGAACATTTAAATTATAGCTTCAAATGACATCAAAAAGCTGCCTTTATGTCCATGAAACAAAAAGCGGCCCACTCATAAATGATATAGTATCAGATGCCATTGGCAGTAAAAGGATATCTGTTCCCTATAGTATCAACAATGTTATTTGAAAAAAAAGATAATCCAAGTTAACTTCAGTGAGGAATTATCCTAGCTGACCAGTTGATAGCCAAAATAGTGAATTCTCATTTTTGAACCTGGATAATATCAATGGGTTGTTTATTCAAACTTTTTACTGGAAGCCACAGAACACATTTTTGCATAGGTTACTGATTAAAAGTGGCAATCCTGGCTTTCTTTTACCCCTCCCATTTTCAATCTCCCAAACCTGAGGAAAGAGTCACCTGTAGTCTCCTACTGCTGTTCTGCATGAGAGCTCTTTCAGCATGGGTCAAACGTGAACCTAAGCCCTTTCCACTGGATGGCTTCATACTAAATTTGACATTCTAGTTAAATACCAAGTGCTTTGGTGAACTAGTGCTTATGGATTAATATATGAAAAACACAGTTTGCATGTGCCAAATTGAGTTAGCGACCTTAAGTAATGATTACAATACTTGATGTATAGAATCCCTGCAGTGCAGAAGGAGGCCGTTTGACCGAGTGAGTTTGCACTGACTGTCTGTCAGAGTATTTTACCCAGGCCCTATCGCCTTAATTCTACACACTTTATCTGTATAACTGACACGCTTTGGGATATCTAAGGGGTAATTTAGTATGGCCAATCAACCTAACCTGGACATCTTTGGATTGTGGGGGGAAACCGAAGCACAGGATACATAGAAAATGTGCAAACTCCACACAGATTGTCACCCAGGGTCAGAATTGAACTTGGCTTCCTAACACTGAGGCAGCTATGCTGACCACCATGTCACCATGCTGGTCATGCATGCTGGGAGTAATGTAGTAATGTAGCATTTACAGTTTGCCATTTATTTGAGTGCCATTTTGTGTTTGTCTTTCCTGTGGAGTACTTCTAAAGTAAATGTTGATGAGATGACTAATATCAAATGTTATATTAACAAGTAGTATAGTAATAGGATATTTATATGTCAGTAGTGTATTAGTTTGTCTGATCCCACTCAGTATTCTTTCAACTTCAATCATCTAATATAATATGAATTACAATCTAAGCTGACTGGCTGTTTCCTCCACTTATTAATTTTTAAGAGTCTTGAAAATGGTAAATGAGTGGCCTGAAATTAACCATCTGTATAAAATCTTGGAAGTGTTGCCAATTCTAACTTAACTTTGTAAGACGTTATCTTCATATTGCACAACAGATCCTACTTCCTTATCATTGATTTGAGCTGACTACCTGACTAGTCCCATGACCTTCCTACTTTGGCATCAAGAGCTTGGGTATAAAGTCAAAATCCGATCAATCACAAAGATTCTTACCACTACAAAGTTGCTTTCTTCACCCTGACATTTAATTCCTAATTGTCTCTGCAGCATGTTTCTATCTTGCTTATCCATCTATATCCTTGCTGGCATATACAAAGTCCCAGTCCCAAACAGATCATGAGCAAGAAGGGAAACATACATAGAACATAGAACATAGAACATTACAGTACAGAACAGGCCCTTCGGCCTTCGATGTTGCGCCGACCAATATAAAAAGCAATGCCCCTCCAAACTAAATCATTCCCTTCTCTTACATATACTTATCAACTAACCTCTTAAACGCCACCAAACTTGGCGCATCTACAACTGCTGCAGGCAGGGCATTCCACTCCCGAACCACCCTTTGGGTAAAGAACCTGCCTCTGATATCCGTCCTATAACTATCACCCCTTAATTTAAAGCTGTGTCCCCTCGTGCTAGCTTTTTCCATCCTAGGAAAAAGGCCATCACTGTCCACCCTATCTAAACCTCTAATCATCTTATATGTTTCGATCAGGTCCCCTCTTAGCCTCCTCCTTTCTAACGAAAACAACCTCAAATACCTCAGCCTCTCCTCATAAGACATGCCCTCCATACCAGGCAACATCCTGGTAAACCTCCTCTGTACCCTCTCCAATGCCTCCACATCTTCCTTATAATGTGGGGACCAGAACGGCACACAATACTCCAAGTGCGGCCGCACTAGAGTTTTGTACAGTTGCAACATGACGTTGCGGCTCCGAAATTCAATCCCTCTACCAATAAAAGCCAAGACTCCATATGCCTTCTTAACAACCTTCTCGACCTGGCTGCCTACTTTCAGGGATCTATGCACATACACACCAAGATCCCTCTGTTCATCTAGACTACTAAGAATCCTACCATTTGCCCTATAATCTACACATTTATTATTTCTGCCATAGTGCATTACCTCACACTTTTCCACATTAAACTCCATTTGCCACCTCTCGGCCCAGCTCTGCAACTGGTCCAAGTCCCTCTGCAAACTATAACACCCCTCTTCACTATCTACCACTCCACCGACTTTAGTGTCATCTGCAAATTTACTAATCCATCCTTCAATACCCTCATCCAGATCATTTATAAAAATTACAAACAGCAGGGACCCCAAAACAGACCCCTATACAATATCTCAAAAACTCCAATGTATCTTTCACAGTCCATTGTTTTGACTTTGATCTTCTGTTCATCTCCCTCTGTTTGCCCAACCAGTGATGGGAAAAGTGTTGAGTTCTCTGTCTTACCTTAGAGCCACATACCTAGACCTCTGTACTGAGGTTGGTCTCATAAACTATAGTTTACTATAGTTAAACACTTCTGATCATGCTTTTGATCATCCCATAATCCTTCTCTCCTGGCTTGGCATTTGTTTCCTTACACGTACTGGTTAAATGGTTTAGAAAATTTTCTTGTGTTAAAGGTGCTGTTCAAAGGGACATTTAGTCCCGCTGAGCATTTCAGAATATAAATCAGACAGATTTCAATGTCATTCTGAGGGAGTGCTATACCAGCAAGAATTCAGTATTTGGACTGAGATGTCAAAACGTTTGTCCTCTTGGGGAAATGTAATGAATCCAGCAATACTCTTTTAAACACCATGGGTGTTCTCCCAGCATCTGAGTCAATATTTAAGCCAGCAACCCTCACTAAATCAGATTATCTGATTATACGTTTTGTTGCTGTTTGTGGAATCTTGTACATAAATCTTTCCTGTTTCTTTAATCTATTGAGTAAATGATCTCAGTTGGAATATTTCAATAAACATGGTAACTGTAAGAAATTATTTAAAAGCTGGCCTCTGTCTCAGAAAAAAATACCTTCAGCTTTACTTCAGTGACTGGATAAATGAGCAGCCTGGCTTCTTAACCCTTGCAAACCAGAATGTATTTATTTTGACTCCCAGGACAGGGGTCTCTACAGAAGGTTGTTCTGTTTGGCAATGCACTTCACCCACACTTTGTCAAACCAGCAAAAAGGAACACAGAATTTTAAATGCAAGTTGTTTAGCACAAATCAGGTTTCCAATTTTTTTTATGCAGGTTAAAAGTAAGTCAGAAGACAGCCCTGCTCACAAAGTTGGCCATGTCCCCAGATTGAATTGACAATCGTTAGAGGTTTCCTAATGATTGTACCTAATTTGGGAATTGACAAAGACACTTTAAAATGACTATAGTTTGTGGCATATATTTTGACTTGGCAAATAAGACAATGCTTTTTTTGGCACCAAAACTCATGTGTAGGCCTAAACTTAACATAGAGGTCAACATACCTTTTCTCTAAGAAATGCTACACTCACTTGGGCTCAATTCTTCACTTTGGAACTGTATATTTTACTTCTCTTACAAGTTGACACATTGGATCATGCAGGTGATAATGATCCTTTGCTGTGATGATATATGGATGTTTAGGACACACAGACGCAGAGAATGACAATAGAAAAGGATCCTCCAGCAAAAGAAAATGAAGTGCATAGCTGATTTCAAGCTAAACATTGTAACATACACTAATTCCTGAAATAACTGTGCTGCGGCAAGGGAATTCAGTCATGAAAAACTGATTTGAGAATGGACATTCTGAAGGAGATGTTCCAGATCAAGTATGGCATGAGAACAAGGATCAGCCACTGGTCTGATCCTGAGCAGGGCATACTGGATTCTGTAGCCGAAAATGGGTAGAACAGTTACCACATCAAACCCTGAGACCAGGAAAGTTTTCAGTACTAGTTGCTGTAACCACTCTGTGGAATGAAAATGTTTAGTTTCAAATATAATGCCTAGATCATTCGAAGACCACCAAAAAACTATAGTGCTAAAATTCAGCTAACAATGCTTCAGCAGCGGCCAGTGGCAATAATGAGTGTCAGATCTGAACCAGTTAAAATTCTTATGATGATGCCGTAGCCAAATAAATTCTGCGTCGGCCGACTGAAGACAATGAATTAAATGGTTCTTAAAACATTTTGTTTAACATTGAAGATACCTTTTTTGGATTAATTTATTTCAATAAATCTTGTCACATTGGTTTTGTTTGAATTGTCATTGGTTCTTGCACATTTCAAAATGTTGACTATCACACCAACACCAGTGATTCACATTTTAAACTTGGTGTAGAAGTTGAGCTACATTTTTGGAAGAATTTTTTGAGGTTTAAAATGTTTTATGACCCAGAATCTGCAGTGTTATTTTTAGCTGCAAGGACTTTTGCGTATGTTTTAAAAGCTTTTTTCTTTATTTACTAAAATGGAATACTGTACACCACTCTAGCAAATAGTTTTGTATAATTTTTCAGTCATTTAAAAATTGGGTAATTAATGGCAGTTGAGTTAAAAATTATTTTTGTGATGCCATTTTGCACTCCTTTAGCTGCATTAGTAAAACTTCATCAAGATAACTTAAATATGTCAGAGTTTTGCAATTTTAAAACTTGTTTTCTAAAATGGTGAGCAATTGTATTTGATCATGGAAGATCTTAATTTGACAATCTACAAAATGAATGAGAGAATATCTGAGAAAAGAGCACCTTTTAAAATTAGTGTCCTATATGCCCAGACTGCCAGTTGCATCCAAAATGGAATCTGTTAGTTCCAGTCTTTGTGAAAATGCTGATTGTAAACAATGCAGTGAAGGAGGAGTCACCCAATTGATCATTTTATCCCTCTAATTCAGAGGTGCAAGAAATTTACACTATGTTTCTATTTGTGACTATCCAGAGACCCTGTTTGAAACTTGCACTGCATTAGTTTGAAGGAATTCAGGCTTGGCTGTGATCCCCGCTTTGTTTGAAATAGCTCACTGAAAATTGCTGTTTGGGCTTACTGATGAAAATAACACTTGGATGGGAAACAAAAATCTTGATGGCTTTCATGGAATCGTCCTAGCAGGAATCATTACTTTGAAAGAAGAAGAAGCATTAAAATTGGGCTGTAAAACTGAACAGTTGCAGTTGTAAACTAAACTTCACTCTTTGTCGTTGGTCTTTTGGTTGTAGGCTTTTTGCCCTGTGCATTGTACCGATAACTCCATCTTTTTTAGGCTGTAAGAAAATAAAATTATCAAACAATTTGAATTAAAAAGTTCAGATTATGGCAAGATCCTGTGATGTTACACAAGTGTTGTATGATATCTTTCCTCCAAACAGCATCATGAAAAATGGAATTACTTCATTGTTATTTGTGTGACTTCCCAGCATGAATTTGGACAGTGCATTCTCCTACAAGAAGAGTTCAAAAATATTTAATTAGTTATAAAGTACTCTGGAGCCGAAATGTGCAATATAAATGCAGGTCCTTCCTTTCTTTGCGCTTAACTTCTTAATTCCTTCCACATTATTGGTGTATTAATTCTTATTTCATCATCTTTTTGTTTCTACTGTTACCAGAAGTTATTAACTCATTGAAAATAAAAATCACCACAGAGGAAATTAAGCATTGTTGTGTTCAAAATTGTTTTCCATGAGCCTGAATCCCTAACTCAGGGATGAAGTTTTCTCATTTTGCTGAATGTATCAATCTGCCTCTATCTTGGCTATTAAAATGTGCTAAATTCATTTGTTGCCACTAAATTGACTAGGCTCCCATAGTACATAGGCAGGTTGGAGCAACTCTGATCTGTTCTTAAATTGCCTTGGCAAACTCTTTAATCAGGATTCTTTTTCATGATGGTCTTACTTGTTCTCCTCTTTTGTGGTATTGCAAATCAACTGGGGTAATTCAGTCAGAATTAAGTACATTTCAGAATATGTTGTGAAAGGATTAAGGGGATTTATGAATGAATATTGCAGCTAGGAATGCAGTAATGGAAATTAATTTCTGATTATTAGAATTGCAGATGGTCATACAATTGATAATGATGCTTTTGTTTTCACTTTTTGGGTTGATAGATCTTTGAAATGTAATATTTATTTTCCCCTGGGCACTCTTTTCCACTACTGAGATAGTGTGCACCCTTAAGGGGCAAGCTGTTGGAGGGCCATCTGACCCTATTTGGCCAGTTTGGCTGGAGTGTACAAATCCTGGATTTGGATGCAGGTTTTCTTTGCCAGGCAGGGGTCTGTAAGTTGTGTTTTAGGGAAAGAAAGGAGGCAAGTCCTACACTCCTGATCCTATTAGATTATGGAATGTCCTGCCCCAGTGATCTGCCAGTCAAGAATCAGTCCATTCAGTCATGTGAAGACTTGTGGTACAAACTATCAGTACTTGAACATGCATCATTCTTAAATCAATAGACAGTTGCCAACAAGGACAAAATAATTTTTTTAAAAGATGTTTTAAAAAAACTTTTAGATGTTTTCCATTGGCTACAAAAAAAAAACAAGAAATCCCCAAACACTAGTACAGTACAATGTGACCATTATTCCATATAAACATAAAGAAAAGACTAGCCACTATGGATAAAAAAACGATACAAGAAAGAATGGGGCATTTCAAGATACCAAGGTTTTGTTAGCACATAGCCCCATCATGCACATCCTTCTCCACAGGATAACAAAACACAATATATCGGACCTCCAAGCATTGAAAGGATAAGCCAGAAAAAGGAGAATCTTAGGATACTACCATCAGTACAGAACGTGGCATGTCAGTGTACTCTCACGTAAAGGGAGCAGTAAGCCAAGGATTCATACACCTTGCCTTAGCTCACAACGTTACAAACCTCTCCTTTCAGCCATTTCAGAGACACCAAT
Organism: Sphyrna mokarran; assembly: GCA_024679065.1. Classification (NCBI taxonomy): domain Eukaryota; kingdom Metazoa; phylum Chordata; class Chondrichthyes; order Carcharhiniformes; family Carcharhinidae; genus Sphyrna; species Sphyrna mokarran. The sequence goes on along the minus strand of JAGIQG010000003.1, from coordinate 45,128,650 downwards.
CAAGTTTCACATTAGGAAATCCTGCCAACAAGGAGCAGAATCATCAAGATACCCATCAACGTGGGGGGGTGCTGGGCTGGGCTGGGCTGTGGAATACAACAGTCCTCCTTCTGCCAAGACAAGGGAAACATTCCTGGGCTAGCTATAATAAATTAGAGCCTGTATTAAAATGATTCTCACCTGGACGTGAGGAAGAAACAAAAGGAAGTGCATATGCATTGATAGGAAGAATGCCAAGAGCAGAACATAACTTTGCAAGTAACAGAACAGTGCCCAACCCCCCTCCACAACTAATCCCCTCCATACAAGACCACATGGAAGAACTGACTCTCTCCAAATGGAGAGAGACTCCCAACAATGCTGAATAGGAGCCCCAGATGCTCACTCAGGCCTCAGCCAGCAGGGTACTAGATCCCCAGGGGAACAAATTCTCAGAAGACACAGCAGTTCAGAAGCCCCAAAAGGGAATGTTTTGGGGGAGGGCAAACTACTCCTTTGTCCAACATGCCCTCCACCTGATCTGGATAAATACAACCATTCTTGCCCAAATCTGCTCAGCAACACTCTAAAACAAAATAAAGGCCAACAAACCAAGAATACTTGCATCATTCCTATACATTGAACAAAGCAAATTACACATTTCTCTATACCCAAAAGTACCAATCAGGTCTGGCTATCAATGAGATTTGACTCCCCATCCTCCTTACCGTCAGAGAAGCTTCAACCAAATAATCTATTTCATGAGTCAAGCAATCAAACAGTCACTGCCCATGCAACTAAACCAAAATAGAAGATGAATAAGGCTAGACACCCAAGTATAAGTCAGCTATGATCTGATGTTCACCCAGCCCCACATCATTCCCTCACCAGGAGATGCTAACGACAAAAAATAGGGCCCAGTCTTTTCCTGGCTACGTGATCTGTCTATACGTTCTTGGGAAACAAGCAAGGATTCCCTAATGTCAAGAAAACCACAACCCCAATCGTTTTTATAGATTTTCCTCATCCACAACAACACATTTATAAGGCCATATCCATCATCTGCTGTTGCGCTACTCAACTTCAGTTATAAAATGAAATGAAGGATACTGTTGTACTCTCTTGATGTAAATGCAAGGGTTACGGCACATGAAAGAAAAAACAAACCAGTTATTATCTCACAATCCATCATGTCAGACAAATAATTCTGCATACTCCCCAGTGGAAAGGAGACCCACAATTAAACTATTACATCACTCATTCCACCATCTGAGCATGCCAGTGGACAAATACCATCATAAAACAAAATAAACATTCTTCTCACAATATAACAGGAAAACAAGTAATAATGCCTCTGTGTTCATTTATCATACATCCTTACCAAGATAAAAGACACAAAATCAAGATTATAATCTCAAGGGAATATATTTCAGAATTAATGATGAATTGCAGGATAATATAACATCTGTGGAGCTTGAGAAGGCCAAAACCATGACAAGATTGTTGAGCAACATCCAGGATCTATCCAGAGTTTCACAGAAGCCTCTGCACCTCATCCACGTCCTCCCCCGAAACCACAGCAAAGAAAAGCAGAGAGCCCAACAGGTGGCAAGACAACCCAACAAACCCAGCTGCCTCCAATCCTTGAAACAAACACCAAGGACAAGACGCTTCATGACCCCAAACCTTGAAGCCTGGATACAGCATGTTTCATCAAACTCAAGACACCCAGCTCTCAAATCGAGACTGTGAAAGCAGGGTAGCCAATTCTCAAATTCAACTACAAATTCATCCCAGTTCCCCACTGGAGACTGGACGCAAGGATACTCTTCCTCCAACGCATCTCTGTGAGTCAACCAGGATGTATAACCCACCATGAAGCATGATTACCAAAAGTCAAGAGCCTTCGCTGAGGAAACTTCCTTCCCCATTGATAGAATTCTCTTTTTCCATTCTTAAGGATATCTCTCAGTTCATCAAAATGAACACCCAAAATCTGTGTCAGGGAGCCAAGACTACCATCTCAACACTAATAGCATCACCTGAAGCCTAGATCTGCTCATCAGCAAAACTGCCACCGTAAACTGCATCTCAGCCCAGCCATCACCAACCTCATCAATCAGACGAGGATTTTCTTGTCTTCACTTGGCTCTCCTTTGACAGAAATCAGCCAGGACCTTCTGGGACCATTGCACAGGTTATGTGCATCAGGATCAAATAATTATGGGCTGTGCATCATGATAATAAATGGACTAAAAGATGAAAAGCACCAGAGCTTGCGGAAACACAACGCTCCTGTGCTTACACTGCATGATCCCCTCCCATTTGAATTCCTGACTCAAAGGATCACATGACAAATTTTAAGACTTTTTTACTGCAGTAAATGCGTTAAAAGCAACATTGACTAAACATGACTTGGGCAACTAATACATTAAACTACAGAGAAACATTGCCCCTTGAAACATTAACATTGTAAACTCCATAATGCATTCATACATTACACTGCACTCAGGACTTTACAGAAACTAATCCAAATTTACTCTCAACTTCCAATAGATTTGCTTATTTTTGTTTCACTGACTTAAAAGTCCAATGTTTGTGGAAAGTCATTTCCTGCATCTTCTGAGAATTCCTCAACCAGTTGTCAGCAGCAAGATGCACAATGGTGGCTTCTCCCACTGCACCAGGTGAATTTACCAATGTCCTTAAAGTTCTACAGGTTCTCTTTGTGTGTCTCACTCACTGCCTGCTCCCCTCTCATTCCCTGCCTCTCTCTCTCTTTCCCTTCACCAGGGTCTCTGAATTTGAATGTCTGAGAGTTTATAAGTCTGCTCACAGCACTTTGTGCAAGTGTGAAAGCTGGCACTTGAGCTTTAACAGAACTTAACCTGGGGCCCTGCTCCCCATGGCAACCAGGTTATATAAGCTTATCATTGGGCAAAAATAGTAGGAGATCACAAATCCTTCTTCACTGCTCCATACCTTGAATTAAAAGATTTTATGAAACCTCACACTTATGACACAGTTATTGCCTTCTCCTGTGTGTATCGCCTGGATCATTCCTATCCAACAAATCTTAATTCTTTCATGAGGTTGTTCAGTTTCTTTGTGTGTCTAAATTCTTTCAAATTTTCAGGAAAAGTCTTCTGGTATTATCTCGGCAGGTTGATATTGCTTTGAGCACAAGTATCACATTTCAGCTTTAGATTTATGATTGTGGACTTATTTCCCACCTTTCTGTTCTGAATAGAGTCATAAAATGTTTGCGTGAATGTTTGTTTTCTGGGAACCATCACTCTCAGACATTTCACACTGATGTATAGTTGTTACTTCGATTGCGCCCACAAATTCATTGTTATCTTCCTGATTGTGGATGTTTATTTTTCTTTTTCGGTTCACCCTGTTACTCCGTGTCTGTTAATTTCTATATCAGCTCCTTTCCCAGTGACTGGTTGTTCATAAATTCTGCAGCGTGATCTGTACATGGGGCATTTCCTTCTGTCTGTGAACCAATGGTCACCAACAGCATTTGTATGGCTTCCTCACTGTCTGCTGTACATTCTTTTATTGCTGTTTCTTTGCATCAGTTCTGTTGCCTCATCATGGATTGCAGGCTAGCCATTTAGGTAGTCAGTATTTTCATCTGCCAACCCATAGCTTTATGTTTTTCTAATCTGACCTCTTGTACATCAAGGTGTTGAGAACCACATGTGAACAGATCCAACAGGTTTTAATCTATCTCCTTGAATGTACGCCTGTTGGTTACACTTCTCAATCTCGTCAATAAATTTCAACAGGTTCATCTGGTTCCTGCCGCAGACCCTGAAATTCAGATTAGTGGATCTGACAACTTGACTTTGGCTGGACATGTGTGCTGAATTTCTTACATTTTGTCTGGGTCTTCACTCACTGTCCAGCTTTGAAAAGATCTAAACATTTCCTATCCACTAAAACATGTAGCCAATTCTTTTCTCTTCACTAGTGCCTTTTTGAATTGCCAGTCACACTTAGCCCATTCTGCAGCCATCTTTCTGAGGAGTTTGAATCCATCAAAGACTATGTGGTTTCCTTTCTGGTTCCACATTGACGTTCTTATCGCTTCCTCTTTGGCACAATATTTTTTTCCTTACACCTTGGAATATTTTTCTGCTTTAAAGGCTGCAAATGCAAACATAGTATTGTGGGGGAATGAAGTCACTAAGTGGAATTTGTCTATAAACTCCCTAACAGTAACCATAATGATTAAGTATACAAGAAGAAATAAAAGGATGGTAATAATTATGGATGATTTTCATCTACATATAAATTGGAAAAATAAAATTGACAGAAGTAGTCTGGTTGAAGAGTTCATAGAATGCTTTGAAGAACAGCAAGTTCTGGAGTCAACTTGAACAGCTTATTTTTAGACTTGGTATTGTGTAATGTGTCAGGATTAATTAATGACCTCAGAATAAAGGTAGCATCAACCACAATATGATTGAATTTTACATAGAGTTTGAAAGGAAAAGATTGGGTAGAAGACTAGTATTTTAAACTTAAAGTTATTTGCAATGAACTGAGACATTAGGCAGGAGGATGCATCATTAGTAAAGCAGTGGCAGATATTTAAGGGGCTTATTCAGAATAAGTTTTTTCCCTACCAGAAAGAGACATTACAAAGGAAGGACCTGTCATCCATAGTTAACTAAAGTTAGGGAAAGCATCAAACCAGAAGAAAAAAACATACAACTACATAAAGATGAATGATCAGTCAGATGATTAAACACAATATGAAAAACATTAGTTTTTTTTAGAATGAATGACTAACAGGTCAACCAGAGAAAGTGAGCTTTAGAAAAAAGAAAGTAAGAATTTTTTCCTGCTATTTAAACAGAAAAAGTATTGGTGAAGTGAGTGTTAGTCCTTGAGAATGGGGAGGTAATAGTAGATAATAAGGATATGGCAAAAGAAATGAGCAAATATTTTGCTCGTCTTCCCTATAGAGGGTACCAAAACATTCCAGTAATTGTTGTAAATTGGAAGGTTGAGGGGAGAGAGGAACTTGGTGAAATTACATTCGCTAGCGGCTAATATGGGTCCAATGTTGCACATTACTTATCCGCCCAAACCTGAATGTTGTCCCTGTTTTGCTGTATGTGGATGTGAACTATTCAACTCTCTGAAAAATCACCAAATGACACTGAAATCTGTAATCATAAGTGAATATATGCAATTCTGACCTTATGTTGGAAGAATGATCATTGAAAGGAGGATCAAATGTTGCCTTAATATCAGTAGCAGTCAGTCTTACCTCACCTCTTGAATTCTGCTCTATTATCCATGTTTAGACCAAAGTTATAATGAGGTCTTGAGTTGAGTCATCCTGGCAGAACCCAAATTGAGCATTAGTCAGCAGGTTAATGCTATGTAAATGCTGCTTAATGGTACTATTAACAATACCTTCCATACTTTGAATGTGAGTAGCCTGATAGAATGGTATTGTCAGATTTAATTTGTCCTGTTTCTTGTGGGCAGGATGTACCTGGGCAATTTTTATAATTGTTAGGTGGATACCAATGCTGTAGCTGTACTGGAACAGTTTGGTTAGGGACGTGACCAGTTCTGAAGCACAAGTCTTCAGTATCATTGCAAGGACATTGTCAGGGCTCATCACCCTATGCAGTATCCAGTGCTTTCAATCTTTTCTTGATTTCCTATGGAGTAGATTGAATTGTCTGAAGACTGTCACCTATGATGCTGGTACCTTAAGAGGAGGCTTAGGTGGATCATCCAGTCAACACTTCTGGCTGAAAATCATTGAAAAATGCTTTTGCCATATCTTTTTTTAATGGCATGTTGGGCTTTCCCCAACATTGGGAGTGGGGATATTCATAGAGCCACCTTCTCTAGTTAATTGTCAAATTGCCTACCTATTCATAGCTGGTTATGGCAAGACTGCAGAGCTTTAATCTGATCCATTGTTGTGGTAACATGCTTCTTCCACTGTTTGGAATGCATGTAGTCCTGTGTTGTAATTTTACCAGCTATTTTTAGGTATGTTTAGTGTTGTTAGCATGCTTTCCTGCACTCATTGAACCTGGGTTGAAGGCATTGGTTGAGCGTGGAATTTAGTTGAATTGTGTTGCATTTTTTTTTGATGCTGTTGATAGCCCACAGTGCCTCATGGATGACCAATTCTAAGCTGCTAGATCTGTTCCAAATCTATTCCATTTACCATGATGGTCATGTCACAGACTACAAAAGATTTATCTTCAGTTTGAAGATGGGATTTAACCTCCACAAGAAGCGAGGAATATTCAGTGGTCGAGGACAGATGCATCTGCAACAGGTGGATTGAAAATGATGATGTCTAGTAATATTTCTCTCCGGTACCATCACTTGCTGTAAGCTGGTCTGGTCTAGATATGTAGCCTATCTAGTTTGATTCCTTTTTGACAGTTGTTTCATATCATTAAGTGACTTGCTAGATCATTTTAACAGAAGGCTATCATCCAATTATGATCCAAGGATTATTGAACAATAAAACAAGAAGTGAAAATGTATTGTAGATTGCTTCATATTAAGAATTAAACATATTTCTGAGGGTTTGGAGTAACAGTCTGGACAAGGGTAGCAGATCCTAAAGCACATTAAGTGAACCAAATGATTTGCTAATTTCATGGTCCCCATTAATGAGACTAGCTTTTGATTCCAAACTTTATTTATTAATTAAATTTAAACTCCATCAGCCTCCATGGTGGAATTTGAACTGGCACACCTGTATCACTTGTCCACTAACATATTACCAAAAGCCACCATCCCTCTATATCTGTTGCCTAAATAGAAATCTTTTATTGCTGAACTAAAAAGATTCATATAAAACTTGATTTCTCTTTGGATGTAAGCCTTGAGTGTTGCCTTCATGACATATTCCATAACTACACTGATGCAATTCAGTTTACTTCATAATTATTTCTTTTGACCTCACCACTGTCTCCAGTTAGTCACACAGCTTGTCTAACGTAGTATTGGATGAACAAAAACTTCTTCCAACTAAATATTGGGAAGACTGAAACCATTGGTTTTAATCCAGCTAATGTTCCTAAAACAAACTGCAGCATGCTCTAAATACACCTAAGTAATCATTCAATTGTAATTGCTGTGTGAACAAACAAACATGATTAATTTCTATTGATATTAAAAGAACATGATTAATCTCTGCCAATTATTTAATTATGCATCAGCAATACCCCTGCCACATCCCTCTGATTCAATGGGAGGATTGTCAAATAAAGGCTAGTGTCCTTCTTGAAGCCACTTCCACAGTATTGAAACAAAGTTCCAGTCAAATATTTATGATAGATCACACCCTTAGCTGGGTGGCTAAAAAGTCAGCTCCTGTTTTCTCAATTAATGGCCAATGTTCAGGGAAGAACAAATAAAATACTTCAATCAACTCTCCTTGAAATGTAGCAATACTGACAATGACAGAGAACTTGTTACTTTTGTAATATACCCTTCAGGGACAGCAGCATGCCATCTCTAAAAAAAAATTGTGATGTGTTTCATCTATAAGCAGATATCATAGCTGCCTATGTCTTCAAGTTTTCTACCTTTGAATCAATGTTCTCATGTGCCCAGTCTCGATGTGAAACTACCAACGTGTTTACCCAATTCCTTATGAGCAATTGATGTCTATCATCATAAAAACACAAGATGGCGGGCAAACAGCATGGTAGCAAGATTAAGTAAGAAGTCTCATAACACCAGGTTAAAGTCCAACAAGTTTATTTGGTAGCACAAGCTACTAGCTTTCAGAGTGCTTCTTCATCACGTGAGTGGGATTTTAGATTACAAACACGGCATATAGAGACACAAACTCAAATTAAAAAATAATGGTTGGAATGTGAATCTTTGCAGGTAATCAAGTCTTAAAGGTGATTAGAGAGAGGGTTAAGCACTGGTTAAAGAAATGTGTATTGTCTCCAGCCAGGACAGCTAGTGAGATTTTGCAAGTCCAGTCAAGTTGTGGGGGTTATAAATAGTATGATACCCCAGTTGAGGCCACCCTCCTGTGCAGAACTTGATTATCAGTCTCTACTCAGCGACCTCTGTTTTGTTGCGTGTCATGAAGGCTGCCTTGGAGAATGCTTACCTGAAGATAGAGGCTGAATGCCCGTGACCACTGAAGTATTGCCTAATGGGAACTCTTGCCTGGTGTTTATCGAGCGATATTCATTCATCTATTGTCATAGCGTTTGCACGGTTTCTCAAAAGTATCATGCTTCCGGACATCCTTTCTACATTCTGGAAACCAAAATAGAATCCATATTCTCAACTTATGTTCAGGATGCAGAAAAGCTGCAAAACTCTGCCAAGTGATGAGACAAAGGAACTACGCCATCTATATGCACACCAAAAGTAGGAAACTTAGCATCATCACCAGCAGCAACTAAGCCTCACCCGGTACCACAGTAGAAAACAGTACCACTGCAGGGAAGTTCATTGTCAACTTGTCAGACTACACACTTTTTCAACCAGATGAAATCAAACCTCTCAGCCGAGAGATCAATTTCTGTAAAACCACCAAAATAGACCACATCAGTCTTGCATCAGACACAGAGAAATTCATCAAGCAAATGAGACTACGGGAATTCTTCCACAAACCGCACGAGGCCAACAACAAACACAATGAGATAGCCAATGAATCGGAACCGCCGATTAGAGAGATCTGCAGTGCAGCAATCGAAAATGAAAGAGTCAAAATGGACTCCTCTGGAAGGCCGCTGCCCTCGACTTGACATATATGTCCAAGCCATCAGGAGGTGAGTGAACAGCAGATTCATCCTCCGCACTCTCAAAACAAGCCCTAACATCACACAAACTCAGGACCAATCGTAACATTGTCAGGATATGATGTTCGACTCATCGATTGACAATTCCAATGCACCATAGCGAAAAACTGCACCAATCTCCTCAGAAGACAAACATGGGACATGGCGGACAGAGTACCTTTCATCGTCCAGTACTTCCCTGGAGCGGAGAAGCTATGACATCTCCTCCACTGGATTCACTGGATCAACAAGTGAATAAGGAAGAGTTTAAAAAAAACAAAGTCATCATAAAACTTGGGCCAGAGAATGTTGCAATTATAACAGGTGACATTGGGAGTTCCTAAGCAAATTGAATGAAATGAGAAGGAAGTTTAGATGGATTCAAAGATTTTATAGCAGAGTACTTGGGAAACAGTAAAAGAGTCAGTTTTATGAAAGGAGAATTATGCTTGACAAACCTACTTGGAATTCTTAAATGATGTAACTGGTACAATTGATTCAGAGGTGCTGGTGGATATGGTTTATTCAAACTTTGAGTAGGCTTTCAACAAAGTTAGAAGTTAGCATGAAAATTATAGCACAAGATTGGGAATAATAAATTGAGATAGATAGAAAACTAGTTGGTATGCAAATAACAAAGAATAGGAATAAATGGATTTTCTTCCCATTGGCAGGCAGTGACTAATGGAGTACCACAGGAATCAATGCTGGAACCCCAGTTATTCACAATAGATATTAATGATTTAGACAAGGAAACTAAATGTAATATCTCCAAATTTGCAGATGACGCAAAACTAGGTGGGAAGACGAGCTCTGAGGAGGATACAGAGATGCTTCAGTGTGATTTGGACAAGCTGAGTGAGTGGACAAATGCATGGCAAACAAGTATATTGTGTAGCAAAAACAGGATGTGTGGATCCTTATCTGAATAACTATACATTGAGAGAGGGGAATGTGCAATGAGATCTGGGTATCCTCACTCACTGGTCACTGAAGGTAAGCATTGCAGGTGCCATAGGTAATAAAGAAGACAAATGGTATGTTAGCCTTCATAGCAAGAAGATTTGAATACAGAAGCAGGGATGTCTCACTGCTATTAGCTTTCAGGGCTTTGCCAAACATCCTCCGAAGTGGTCTTCACGACACGTGACAGCGCAGATTCGCCAAGCAGAGACTGATAGCCAAGTTCCACACATGTGAGGACGGCCTCAACCAGGATCTTGGGTTTATGTCACGCTATCTATAACCCCTATGACTTGCCTGGGTTTGCAACATCTCACTTACTGTCCTGTCTGGAGACAATACACAGCTCTTTGACTTATACTTTTTGCTATCTCCAAAGCCGGCATCTCCACATCGTTGCTGCTATTATACAGGACATCGGTGAGAACACATCTGTGATATTGTGTGTAGTTTTTTTTTCCTTAGAACATAGAACAATACAGCACAAACAGGCCCTTCGGCCCACGAGTTGCGCCGATCACATCTACCAATCCACAGACCTATCCATAACCCCCTATCCTATTCTTTTCCATATACTCATCCAGAAGTCTTTTAAAAGACCCCAGTGAGTTTGCCTCAACAACCTCCGACGGCAGTCTGTTCCATTCACTCACCACCCTCTGAGTGAAAAACCTACCCCTGACATCTCCTTTGTATTTGCTTCCCTGCACCTTAAATCTGTGTCCTCTCGTAGTGACCATTTCAGCTCGGGGAAATAGTCTCTGAGAGTCCACCCTATCTATCCCTCTCAACATTTTATAACCCTCTATCAGGTCGCCTCTCAACCTACGTCTCTCCAGTGAGAAGAGTCCCAGCTCCCTCAACCTATCTTCATAAGGCCTGCCTCCCAATCCATGCAGCATCCTTGTAAATCTCCTCTGAACTCTCTCAATAGCCTCTACATCCTTCCTATAATGAGGTGACCAGAACTGCGCACAATACTCCAACTAGGGTCTGACAAGAGTCTTATAGAGCTGCATCATTACCTCCTGACTCCTGAACTCTATTCCTCGATTAATGAAGGCCACTACACCGTACGCCTTCTTGACCACTTCCTCCACCTGCGAGGCCGAATTAAGAGTCCTATGGACCCGGACCCCGAGATCCTTCTGCTCTACAACACAGCTAAGACTCCTACCCCTTACATTGTACTCCTTCATCCTATTATTCCTGCCAAAATGGACCACGACACATTTATCTGCGTTGAAGTCCATCTGCCACTTCTCCACCCAGTCTTGCATCCTGTCTATGTCCCGCTGCAACTTTTGGCATCCTTCCAGACCATCCACACACCTTTGATCTTTGTATTGTCGGCTTGCTAACTTGCTAACCCAACCCTCCACTTCCTCATCCAGGTCATTTATGAAAATGACAAACAGCAGGGGTCCCAGAACAGATCCCTGGGTCACTCCACTGGTTACCAACCTCCATGCAGAACAAGACCCATCCACAACCACTCTCTGCCTTCTGCCGGCAAGCCAGTTCTGGATCCACGAGGCCAAAGCCCCTTGGATCCCATGCCCTCTCACCTTCTCCAGAAGCCTTGCATGTGGGACCTTATTAAACGCCTTACTAAAGTCCATGTACATTACGTCCACCGCCCTCCCTTCGTCAATTTGTTCAGTCACATTTTAGAAGAACTCAACTAGGCTCGTAAGGCATGACCTGCCCTTGACAAAACCATGCTGACTATTTCTAATCAGTCCAAACTTCTCCAAATGTTCATATCTCTTATCCCTCAGAAGCCTCTCCATCAGCTTACCAACCACTGAAGTCAAACTCACCGGTCGGTAATTTCCTGGACTATCCCTGTTCCCTTTCTTAAAGATAGGAACCACATCCGCAATCCTCCGGAACCTCTCCCGTTTCCATGGACGATGCAAAGATCATCGCTAGGGGCTCTGCAACCACTTCCCTCACCTCCCACAATAACCTGGGGTACATCCCATCCAGTCCTGGCGACTTGTCTATCTTGATAGAATTTAACAGGTCTAACACATCCTCTTTCCTAACATCCACACACTCAATCTTTTCCGTATGCTGCAAACCTGTAATGCAATCTCCCAGTTCAATTTCCACCGTGAATACCGAGGCAAATTACTCGTTAAGCACCTCTGCCATTTCTTCCGGATTCACACAGACTTTTCCCCCTTCACCTTTTATAGGCCCTATCCCTTCTCTTCTCAACCTTTTACTTTTCACATATTTGTAGAAGGCCTTGGGATTCTCTTTAATCTTACCTGCCAAGGCCTTCTCATGACCCCTTCTGGCTCTCCTAATTTCCTTTTTAAGTTCCCTTCTACACACCTTATACTCCTCTAGATCCCTAACATCCCCTAGCTCTCTGAACCTTTTATATACCATTTTTTTCTTCCTAACTAGATTCACCACTACCTTCGTGCACCACGGTTCCCACTTATCCGAAGAAGGATGTCCTTGCTATGGAGAGAGTGCAGAGAAGGTTGAGTCGTAGGATGACAGGACTGATGTATGAGGAGAAAATGAGTCAGTTAGGATTATATTCATTGGAGTTTAAAAAATTAAGGGGGATCTCATAATAACCTATTCTAACAGGACTAGACAGGGTAGATATAGGAAAGATGATCCCGGTGGTGTGGATATCCAGATCATAATCTAAGGATGCAGGATAAACCTTTTAGGATTGAGATGAGGAGAAGTTTCTTAAGTGACAAATCTGTGAAATTCGGTACTACAGAAAGCAATTGAGGCCAAAATATTTGCATGTTTTCAAGAGGGAGTTAGCTATAGTTGTTGGGCTGAAGGAGATCAAAGGTATGGGGGAAGGCAAGATCAGGCTACAGATTGAATGATCAGCCATGATCATAACCAACCTCTCCCTCAATATCAGTAAAGTGAAGAAGATAGTCATCGACTTCAGGAAATGTCGTGGAGGACATGCCCCTGTCTACATCAATGGGGATGAAATGGAAATGGTTGTGAGCTTCAGGTTTCTCGGTGTCCTGTTCCCTCCACATCAATGCTATGGTTAAGAATGCTCAACAACACTTCTACTTTCTTAGAAGGTTAAGGAAATTTGGCAAGTCCTCCATGACTCCAACACCATTGACAACAACCTTTTTAGTTGCATCAGCTTGGTATGCTCCTGCTCTGGCTAAGACGGTAAGAAACTACAAAGGTTGTGAATGAAGCCCAGTCCATCATGCAAATCCATCCATTGACTTTGTCAACACTTCCCGCTGCCTTGGAAAAGCTACAAGCGTAATTAAGCACCCCACACATCTTGGACATACTCTCTTCCATCTTCTATCAGGAAAAAATACAAAAGTCTAAGGTCACGCACCAACCAATTCAAGAACAACTTCTCCCTGCTGACATCAGACACTTGAACGGACTTAACTTGCATTAATTTGATCTTTCTCTACACCCTAGCTGTGACTGTAACACTATATACTGCACCCTCTCTTTTCCTTCTCAATGAATAGTATGCTTTGTCTTTGTAGTGCAAAAGAAATGATACTTTTCACTGTAAACCAATACATGTGACAATACCAAATCAAATGGTGGAGCAGGCTCAAAAGGCTCACCGCCTGCTGCAGACTCCTATTTTTTCTCTTTCTATGGATGTTGTCAAAATATTCACAAATACCCCAGATTGAATTGTTATGCATCTACTGACTACCTGAATTCAAAATGTTTGAGCTATGTTCAGAGCTTTGGTTTCTTGATTCAGGTGTGTCTGAACCAGACAAGCAAGCCACTAAAATTCACCTGCAGTTGGGAATGAAGATCAATACAACCTAAACATGTCATGGACTACATTTGAAGACTAGTTCAAAATTAGGCTAAGTTTGTGTATTCATGGACTGTAGTTCATTTAATTTTGACAACTGCCAACAGAAGCTATCAACTACTTTGTCTACAGATGCAGAGAAAAGGGATTTTCTCTGTCATTTTTCAAATGCAGAACTAGTGGACAGAATTGTTGAGAGTTCATGGTTGTATCCACATTCAGAGGCATTCCAGAAAGATGTGCTAGATAAGCCCAAAGCTGGTAACATTGGTTCATTTATGTCACTGTTAAACCTTTATCAATAGTTCAAAATGGTAAAAGATTGTTCATCAAACTGTCTCATGCTTTGAGTCTAAATGCTTTAATGATGTAGCAGGATGGCAGCAGAGAAGGAAAGAAAAGCTTGTATTGCAGATCCAAATATCCCGATGGACATTCTGTCACCTGTGCTCAAAGATTTACATGTGAAGAATTACCTGCTTAGCCACATGAAGACCCGTGATGGAAAAGGTGATCCTGGATAAATGTCATGCTTGAATCAAAGGACGGCCACCGACAATGAGATATGGAACCTATTATGGTTTTGAAAGGTTATTTTAATTCTGTACATGAAATATTATTTTAAAAAAGGAATTTTTAAAGTTTGGTTTCGACTGGGGGCAGATGCACTATTGTTGAAGCATTAAACATTTATTTCAAGATTATTTAAATTTGCAGTTTGGTTTTTTTTTCAGAAAGCAAGCTGTCACTAGTTTAAAAAAAATCAATTTGTTTCATCCATAAGTAGTTTTGATGACTTCATTGGGAGATTATGTGGCTATAAAGAATTACTGAATTTAACAAAATATGAGGAGTTGATGTTTCAATTCATGAACTGGACATGCAAATGTGGCTTTTTATCTTTCATTGGGTTTAATGTCTAAAATTTATCCTCTTGATGCAGTTTTACATTTAGCATATGTTATCCTAAATTGGCAGCTACAGAGACCAAAAGGATGGCTTGTGTGAGGATGTTCTTTGAACTTGCAAATTTAATCAATGCACTAACTGATCTGAATATAAAAAAACATTTTTATTTCATGAGCATTGGGATCTGTGTCATTTTGACTAATTAAAGATTTGATAGGATAATTTATCATTCACAGTAATTTGATTTCAATTTGTTAACTGGAAAGTGTTGATCACAATTGAAAATCAATGAAATTTGAGTTGTTGAGCTCTGCTCCTGTACCAGCATTTAAGTAAGTGATAATTATACATGAGCACTGAAGAAAAGTCATGAACCTGAAATACTAACTCTACCTTCCTCTCTCCACAGTTACTGGCTGACTTGCTGAATATTTTCAGCAGGGTTGTTATGATTTAAATTTGCATTGTAATTATGTACACAACTTCTGACTGTGGGTATCTGAAGTGTGCAAATCCATTACCATGTTGCAAGTGCGCATATTTTAGAGTGACTGAATCACTCCTGTGTTTGCTTGAGATTTTTAAGAATTGATTTTAAAATGGTTCCTCCAATATCTGATTTTGTTTTACATACCCATTTTCAATCAATTAGAATTGGTTTTAACACCATGGTGCAAGGAATAAATAGATCTGGAAAAGTTAAAAATCTTAAGTTTAATAGTGCATTACATAATTATTTATATGTTCTAGGACAAATGTTGAGAAATTGACTAATAACCAGAAATATTCCAATGATAAGAATCTGCTGCACTCAGTTTTTATTTAAAAACATACATAGCAGCTTTCAAGATCAAACTAAGAGCAGTATAATCAACAAATATGCTGTTCACTTACAGCCATTTTGGTTTTGTTTAATTCCAATTCAACCTAATCGAAGTCTCAGCAAGCAAGATATTCCAGATCCAAGCTGACAAGACAGGCATCCCACTTCCTGTCTTGAGCTTGATTAACATGATCCAAGCTGATTGGAGCTGGCATTGCATCTCCTCCCAAGCTTGATCTCATTTGCATCTTAGCCAAAAGACCTAGATGCTGCTTTAAAAAATTGCTTCAAACGAAACCTCAGTGTAACCTCACGACTTCAACCAAGTGCAGAATGCCAAAGCTACACTTGATTTTAGCCAAAAGGCCGAGAAGCGCAACTCTGGAAACGCAGCTAGAGGAAACCACGTTTGCACTGTGATCTAAGATTTGTAATTCAACAGGACTGCATCAGTCTCTGCATATGTTGATTTAGCTAGGCTTGTTTATGTTTCAGGAAAGTAATACCTGTAGGTTCTGTTGCCTGGAGTACATGTAAAGAAGAGTGTTAGTGTTACCACCTATGCAAACTAGATTTTGGAGGATGCAACATAAATCAGCTTCTTCAACCAAAGTGAAGCCGTGCATGTTAGGTGGATTTGCCATGGTAAAAGCAAAGCATTAGGGATTTAGCAAAGACCCAGGGATAGATTGGGAGGCAGTGTACCTGGGTAAGATATTTGGTGCAGACTTGATAGGCCGAATGGCCTCCTGCATTGTAGGGGTTCTATTGTTCTGTGGTTCAAGAGTAGCAATCGAATGATGACAAATTATGTCCTTCAGGTGCTACTTTGCTGTGACACCAAAACTGGTATGTAAGGGTTTCCAAATCCAGCAACAGAGAAATTCTGTTTTGTTTGCCCAATGTGGAGTAGACAATCACTTCATTTTGAGGGCAAACTTTGATGCGGGCTAGCAGAATCAATACTAGGGATACCCAAGAACATTGAAGATACTGCTAGCAATTATGCTACCAATAAACAACAGGGTACAGTACAAAAAAGAAATCCGTTCATGAGAATAAAGAGCTTATCTTAACTCAGCAGAAAGAATCTTGTTTCCCAATTACAAGACTACTTCTTCAGTAACCATTAGTTTACTAGCCAGTCAGTCTCATGAAGCATATTTTCCTGGAAATACTGTGCATTTTAGAATACTGAATTTGATACAAATGGTTGATTTCGTTCCATCCATCTTAACTGCTACCCTGAAATGGCCTGAAAGGCTACATAATTATATCAAACCAGTACAAAGAATAAAAAAGAATTCATGTTATAAGAAGCATCTTTAACCCATTGACTGCAGTACAATTCAAAAAGGCAACTCACAAACAATTTTTCAGGACATCTAGCAACAGGCAAGAAATATCAGCCTTGCCAATGGAGTCCAATATGATTGAACTACACTAACGTAGGTTGAATGACCTTCAATTTACCTCTTATGACCCGAACCATAATTTTCTTGGTGCAGTAACACATTAAAAGATATTTCAGTACATGCAAAAAGGTAAGAGTGATCAAGGGAAGGGTGAAAAGAGTTGGGGGGGTGGTGGGTGGAGAGGAGAAAGAGGACTGAAATGCAGAGACTGCAGCGAAACTGGAAAATACCAACAAACATGCTGGGTCAGTCAATCCAATGAAGTTTCAATGATATTGTATAGGATTCAACTTGCATATTGGCCAGGATAAAGATATGCAAATTTAATTTTTTTCACACTTGTTTATCAACATACCAGAGAAATGTGCAAAAAATACTATAGATTAACCACAAAGGCACAATAGACTTTTTTTTCTACCATTCCCATCCTTGTGCTTTCTTATTAGTGGAAATGCTTAAAAATAAAAGCTACAATTAAAGTCTGTAGTGAATGCTTAAACTAGAAGGTTGTATAATATCAAGGAGAAGAATAAGATGTAATTTCTAAGCCTTGCATTGATGCCATGTGGAAATATATAAATGTCAAAAGATTTTGAGATTATATTGGGGAGGGGATTTAGCAGTGAACTGCACAGTGTTCAGGGTTATGCTTGTGGAATAATGGCATGAGGCAAACTGTCACCCAAATCTTATTTTGTTTATTTAATATAGAAAGACTGCATCTTGAAAAGCAAATATGGTATGCTAGGTCTGCTTGCTTGCATGGAGGGAGTGTTTCGGCTGTTTGTATAATAAAGTTTCAGAAGGAAAATTCACAGGTTTGGATCTCCTGTTGCTGAACAGGTGCCTTAGAAAACAGCTGTAAGTTCTGATTTAATGCTTATTTATCAGTGTCACAAGTAGGTTTACATTAACACTGCAATAAAGTTATTTTGAAAATCCCCTAGTCACCACACTCCAGCATCCATTCGGGTGCACAGAGAGAATTTATTATGGTCAATGCACCTAGCTAGCATGTTTTTGGGATTGTGGAGGGAAACTGGAATACCCAGTTTGCTTATGTCAGGATGAGGCTTGAAGGCTCGGTTAGTGCAATGGATAGCTATAGATTAGCCAGGAGGGAGCTAAAGAGTGAGTTGAGGAGAGCTAAGAGGGGACACAAGAAGACTTTGGCTGATAGGATTAAGGAGAATCCTAAAGCTCTCTTTAGATATGTTAAGAATAGAAGATTGGTTAGGGCAAGATTAGGGCCAGTCATAGACAGCAGTGGGAAGTTGTGCGTGGAGCCTGAAGAGATTGGAGAGGCACTGAATAAATATTTCTCTTCGGTATTCACGCAGGGAGATGTAAATGTAGTTGTGGAGAACACTGAGGTACAGGGTTGCAAACTGTAAAGTATTGAAGTAGATAGGGAGGATGTGCTAGATATTCTTGAGAGTTTGAAGTTAGATAAGTCCCCTGGGCCGGACGGGATTTACCCTAGGATTCTCTGGGAGGCAAGAGAGGCGATTGCAGAGCCTCTGGCTCTGATCTTCAGGTCGTCGTTGGTTACGGGTATAGTTCCGGAAGACTGGAGGATAGCGAATGTGGTCCCATTGTTCAAGAAGGGGAACAGAGACTTTCCAGGGAATTATAGGCCAGTGAGTCTTACTTCTGTTGTGGGTAAAGTATTGGAGAGAATTATTAGGGATAGGATTTATAGTTATTTAGAGAGAAATGAATTGATTGGGGATAGTCAGCATGGTTTTGTGAAGGGTAGGTCGTGCCTTACTAACCTTATTGAGTTTTTTGAAAAAGTGACCAAAGAGGTGGATGGGGGTAAGGCGGTTGATGTGGTATATATGGACTTTAGTAAGGCGTTTGATAAGGTGGCCCATGGAAGACTTCTGCAGAAAATGCAGATGTATGGGATAGAGGGTGATTTAGCTAATTGGATTAGGAATTGGCTAGCAGATAGAAGACAGAGGGTGGTGGTTGATGGGAGATATTCATCGTGGAGTTCGGTGACAAGTGGTGTACCTCAGGGGTCTGTTTTGGGGCCCCTGCTGTTTGTAATTTTTATAAATGATCTGGATGAGGGTATTGAAGGATGGATTAGTAAATTTGCAGATGACACTAAAGTCGGTGGAGTGGTAGATAGTGAAGAGGGGTGTTATAGTTTGCAGAGAGACTTGGACAAGTTGCAGAGCTGGGCCGAGAGGTGGCAAATGGAGTTTAATGTGGAAAAGTGTGAGGTAATGCACTTTGGCAGGAATAATAAATGTGTAGAGCATAGGGCTAATGGTAGGATTCTTAATAGTGTTGATGAACAGAGGGATCTTGGTGTATGTGTGCATAGATCCCTGAAAGTAGGCAGTCAAGTCGATAAGGTTGTTAAGAAGGCATACGGAGTCTTAGCTTTTATTGGTAGGGGGATTGAATTTCGGAGCCGCAACGTCATGTTGCAACTGTACAAAACTCTAGTGCGGCCGCACTTGGAGTATTGTGTGCAGTTCTGGTCCCCACATTATAAGAAAGATGTGGAGGCATTGGAGAGGGTACAGAGGAGGTTTACCAGGATGTTGCCTGGTATGGAGGGCAGGTCTTATGAAGAGAGGCTGAGGGATTTGAGGTTGTTTTCGTTAGAAAGAAGGCGGCTAAGAGGAGACCTTATTGAAACATATAAGATGATTAGAGGTTTAGATAGGGTGGACAGTGATAGCCTTTTTCCTAGGATGGAGAAAGCTAGCACGAGGGGACACAGCTTTAAATTAAGGGGTGATAGTTATAGGACGGATATCAGAGGTAGGTTCTTTACCCAAAGGGTGGTTCGGGAGTGGAATGCCCTGCCTGCAGCAGTTGTAGATGCGCCAAGTTTGGTGGCGTTTAAGAGGTTAGTTGATAAGTTTATGGAAGGGAATGGTTTAGTTTGGAGGGTCATTGCTTTTTTCATAATTAGTCGGCGCAACATCGAAGGCCGAAGGGCTTGTTCTGCGCTGTAATGTTCTACGTTCTATGTTCTATGTACCCGTAGGAAACCCTGTACAAACTCCACACAAGTGATCCAAGCCGGGATCATGCAAGCCACCCCATGGATGAATGTACTGGAGTTATGGAAAGAAATCCTTGTCCACTCAAAGGTTGGCGTAGCGGGAAGGAAGTAGTGTACTTGGTAAGATCAGGTCATAGATGGCAGAATATGACTCACCAATTGGAGTGAAAAGAAAGGAACTGGATGGTGATTTTGATTTTCTGTGGGATGTAAACAGTCTCAAAAGAAACTATACAAAGGAAATTATCTTGTTGTACACTGAAACAGAAATGCATTGATATTGAAAAAGGAGCACATTTCAGAATCCCTAGTATAGAGAGAGACTAAATCTTTACAGAAAGCCAGTGTTAAAAACACGATCATAGAATTCCTGCAGTGTAGAAGGAGGCCATTCAATCCCACCAAGGCATTGTTCCTGTAATCCCACATATTAACTCTGCTAACCCCCTGACATTAAGCATGGCCAATCAACCTAACCCGCACATCTTTGGATTGGGTGGGAACTGGAGCACCCAGAGGAAAGCCATGCAGATGTGGGGAGAACATGCAAAGACAAATGAGTAAATTGCATTTGATTTTGGAGGAAAAGGGGAATCAAAGTTATAAGAAGGGACACCCCTCCTCCCCCCACAAGGTGTACTTCTAACTGAAATATCTTTATTTGTTTTGAGACCAAAATTCATCCTCTGTTGACAAGGTGGTGATCCAGTTGGTTGTGTTTCAATTGGTTAAGTTATTCATTGCATCAATTTTGTACTTTCCTAAATAAAATCAAAAACATGGAATAGTTTTGATCTTTCTTGAACCTTTTATATTAACAACATTTCTGTACTTAATCTGTATAAATAGTTTAGAAAAAAATCAGTATCTTCTATAAATTTGTATAAAATAACTCAATGCTATTCCTATATGACTCAACAGCAGTTTATAAAGTGTGCAATCAAATAGTCTAACCATAAGCCTTAATTTGGATGGAGAGGGAGAGAACTTCAAGCAAGGCTGAAGAGATTTTTCAATCTGCAGTAAATTATGCTAACCTTCTCATTCTGTCACAATTATACTTCCTAACTTTGACTGAAACTCTTTTTTGGCCTCCTTTTATAAAGACTGATCTATGCCAAATGGTTAAATGGATTTGTCAGTAGACTTTTTAATCATACTGTCACTTTATAATAAAAGTTTGAACAATAAGAGAAATTAGAACATTAGAGAATGTTATTTGTTGAAACTTGGGCAGCATTGTGACACAATGGTTAGCACTTGTGCCTCGCAGTGTCAGGGACCCAGATTCAATTCTGGCCTGGGGTCGCTGTCTATGTGGAGTTTCTACCTTCTCCCCGTGTCTGTGTGGGTTCCTCCAGATGCTCCGATTTCCTCCCACAATGCTTAGATATGCAGGTTAGGTTGATTGGTCATGTTTAATGTCAGGGGGATTAGCAGAGTAAACAGTGCCTTGGTGGGATTGTTGTCTGTTCAGACTTGATGAACCAAATGGCTTCATTCTGCACTGTAGGGATTCTATGATTTCTAGAAATAGGAGTAGGAGCAGGAATAGGCCATCTAGCCCCTCAAACCTACTCCACCATTCAATAAGATCACGGCTGATCTGATAGTGAATTCAGTTCCACTTACTCGCCTGCTCCCCATAACCCTTAATTCCCTTATTAGTTAAAAATCTATCTGTATGTGACTTAAACACATTTAATGAGATAGCCTCTACTGCTTCATTGGGCAGAGAATTCCAAAGATTCACTACCCTCTGTTCTAAATTGACTGCTCCGCAGTTTGAGGCTATGCCCACTAGTTCTTGTTTCCATTGTAAGTGGAAATAACCTCGCTGCTTCTACCCTGTCTAGCCCCTTCATTATCTTATATGTCTCTATAACATCTCCCCTCAACCTTCTAAATTCCAATGAGTACAGGCCCACTCTACACAATCTCTCCTCGTAAGCTAATGCCCTCATCCGGAATCAACTTGGTGAATCTTCTCTGTACCACCTCCAAAGCTAATATATCCTTTCTTAAATAAGGAGCCAAAATTGTACACAATACTCTAGGTGCGGCCTCACCAGTATCTTGTATAATTGCAGCATAACCTCCCTGCTTTTATATTCTATCCTCCTCGCGATAAAGGCCAACATTCTATTTGCCTTCTTGATTACCAGCTGCACCTGCAAACTGAGTTTTTGTTATTCATGCACAAGGACCCCAGGTCCCTCTGCAAAGTAGCATGTTGAAATTTTTCACAGTTTTAAATAGCCCATTTTATATTATTCCTTCCAAAGTGAATAACCTTACACTTACCAACGTTATACTCCATCTGCCAGATCCTTGCCCACTCACTTAACCTATCCAAATCTCTCTGCAGACCTTCTGTGTCCTCCATGCAATTTGCTTTCCCAGTCATCTTTATGTCATCCGCAAACTTTGTTACCCTACACTCGGTTCCCTCCTCCAGATCATCTATGTATGTGATAAATATTTGAGGCCCTAACACCAATCCCTGCAGCACGCCACTCGTCACTGATTGCCAACCGGAAAAGCACCCATTTATTCTGACTCTCTGCTTTCTGTTAGATAGCCAATCTTCAATCCACACTAACAATTTAAGCCCAACTCTGTGTAACTTTATCCAAACAGCAACCTTTTGTGAGACACCTTATTGAATGCCTTCTGAAAATCTAAATACACCACATCCTGCGGTTCCCTTCTGTCAACCATATTCGTTATATCCTCATAAAATTCCAGGAAATGAGTCAAACATGACTTTCCCTTCATGAATCCATGCTGCGTCTGCTTGATTGAACCATTCTTGTCCTGTTATTTCTTCCTTAATGATAGATTCCAGCATTTTCCCAACAAAGGATGCCAAGCCGGCAAACCAGCGGATAAATTGTCCTCACAGAGGTACTTATTCTAATTTTTGTCAATGGAATTTCTTGAATTGTTGTTTAAGTTGGGGCTGCCTTAAAACACTTGGAACCTGTCTATTGCAGGCCGTTATTCTCTTTGCAAATTGTAATGCTTAGTTAAAACAAATAAAAGGGAGCTAGAATCCAAATGGTCCAGTATATGTTGCATATTAGGAATATTCCACAGGGAACTCTTTGCTAATAATATTATAAGCAGAAATAATTGAATTACGTTGTCAACAAATTTTCACAATATAATTAATGTGCTTAGTAATGAACTTATTTTGGACATTTCAGTCCAACATAAAATGTATATGATGGAAATTTTAATTCCAAGACTAAAACTAACAAAAAAACGAAACAAAAAATCTTGACTGCACTGTAAAATGTGATTTTAGTTTATGGAATTGTACTGCATTGCAATAGCATCTTTTCATTTAACAAAAACTACAGAAACTATTATCAAGATATTGATCTTTTAAAGCATTTCTGAGAGTTCCACGGTTAAATTAAAATCTTTATGCAACATTAGGACATTAATCAAAAATCTTTTGAAGTTATTTCATTTCTTTTGCTGTTTATGAAGATTTTAACCTTTATTAGTGAAAACTACATGGTTATGAATATCATTAGTAAATAATCAATTAAGTCAATTTATAGATGCTGGTTAAAGTACTCTTGGGGGAAAATAATGTAGCAAAAAATATTTAAAAGGAGATGCACTGTTCCAAATTGATGCTGTAAATTCATTAACAGTTGAGAATAAGTAGCTCAAATGTTAAACTTTTTATCCCCCTCACTACTGCATTTTTGCAATGCCCATGTCTTTTTTTTATGTTAAGTTATGAGGAACATGTAAGATTTATGGTTGTATAGCTTTCACTAACAGTGGTTTTTGCCATCAGTAGGATTTTTTATATTGCTGGGAAAGTTTAATCACGACCATATCTGGTGACTTTGAAGTCTGAAAGTATACTGTTGTTTCAAAATTCCTTGGCCGTTCCACTATGGAAGTGACTTTGGACATGTTTGATTTTTAATTTTGCTGTGTGCCAAGCATGCATTTTGAGACTGGTGTATACTAAATTGTGTATTTAGTACTCTGTGTCATACTGGTCATCCTAGACCAGGATTAGATTCTCGGGGATGCACTGAAGCTTGGGGCAGCCCTCATGAAGGGCATATTTGAGAATGTTCAGAGGTTAGTATCCTACAGCCATGGTAAACTGAAGGAATGGAGCTCATGTTAACCTTCTAATGCCCTTTGAGTCAGGATATTTTTTAATGCAAATGTAGGTGCAATCTGCATTGTAAGTGGAATGAGGCACCCGAGAATGCCATGTACTGTATCTAATTAAATTATGTTCGGATTATACTGTCTGAGCTGCCACATTTAAATTGTACCATAATGTACCTTTAGGAAAGTTATGAATAATGTATATTTTGGGGAAAAAATGATGTGCCAGGATGGAAAATGGTTTCTTTCAGAGATGTTATAACAGGTAGGTTATTCCAATACCTGGCCATTGGGGAAGACACTATTACACTCGATGTCGATGATTTCACCTTTGTTTTCAGGTGGGAAGTGTTTATTGATCAGGACAGACACCAAAAGGTTAGCTAATAGAAGGTTGGAAAAGGAAAAATATTTTGTCCTGATGGGGGAGTATTTTTAAACAAAAAAAATTGTTTTGCATTAACAATGGTCAGAAGTTTTTACCAATTTTGTATCAGATGTTCCTCATCAGTGTTCTGTGCATCCTGCCTTGTGTGGAACTGAACAATTTAGCAATTGAGCCAAAAGTACAATGTTACTTTGATCTATCTTTTGAAAGAATTGAAGGTGCACAAGACATTGAAAACAACAGAATTACTGCCACAGCTTAGTGTCCTGCTACTGAGCTGGTACATTTAGGGCAATACTGTGTTTTGTATCTGAGATATCTACACTTGGCACACACCAGGTTCTGTGTGAGGAAAGGACTTCATTAAAAAAAAATCTAAAATATCTACAGCTAACAGCTTAATTTAATTTTCTCTTTCCCTAACTGTACCCATAGACATGACTAACAACAGACACACAACCAAACAATTGACTAAAACATATTTTCCCCCTTTGAAAAACAAAACGTCCTAATTTTAAATTAACAGACATAAACATATGGTAGCATAATGATTAGCATTGCTGCCTCACAGTGCCAGGGACCCGGGTTTGATTCTCAGCTTGGTCACTGTCTCTCGGAATATGCACATTCTCCCCATGTCTGCATGGGTTTCCTCTGGGTGCTTTGGTTTCCTCCCACAGTCCAAAAGGCATGCTGGTTAGGTGGATTGGCCATGCTAAATTCTTCCAGAGAGTATCCAAACAGACATTGGAGTGTGGCAGCTAGGGGATTTTCACAGTAACTTCATTGCAGTATTAATGTAAGTCTACTTGTGATACTAATTAACTTAATTTAATAAACATTTGGTCATTTCTTTAGAATTCAAACTATCCGTTTCCTCTAAATACAGAAATAACTTGAGAACTGTAATGACAACACTCCCAACCAACGTACTTGAAGTTCTGCCTCTGCATGATCAGCAGAATCAACATCACAATCACTCATCGAGAAAGGGGAATGCATCCTCCTAATCACTATTCTCAAAATATCATGTTCTAGTCCCTGTCAAGTACCTGTTGTTTCACCTTGTGCTGTCATCCAGTGGATCAGTGTTGGTAACAAGCAACAGTTTGGTTCTGATCCTGATAAGAAATGATGCTGCTTTATAGTCATGATAAGCCATTTGAATAGAATCCAATCTTGAATTTAAAATTATGATTTCCTTGTGAGTGTTTGCTTGTCAAAGTAAGCTTTGATTTTGCATTGTCAGTTTGCAATACCTTCTTTCATTCCTGACAGTCTTGTTGGATTTGGTGACAGCTTAATGGTCAGTGACATCTGAAAGTTGCAACCATTTCAACCAATGCTTTTCTGGTCATAGAACATTGGGATGGACTGATGTGTGAAGTAGGATATGTATGGATTGATCAAATGTTTCCCCTCAAATATGCTCCCTCCCCAACTGTTTTCAATTATCCTGCTTAATCTTTTGTATGAACAAATATTTTAAGAGGTAATTTTAATTCTGGGAAGATTACAGTTTAACTGTAGAAAATGAGATAACTGCAACTAAAGCAGTTGAGTCCATTAAACATGGGGCCATGTTGACTTGAGTAATTAACAGCTAAAAAAGTAAAGCTTATAGAACAGTAGGTGGGCTTATTTAGATGCAGAGCCGAAGATGTGATATGTACACTACCTGCAAGGAATATCAATCCAGAGAGATGTGTTGTCTTGGGTGTTTAAGCTAAATTATCCAAAAGCATTCAGTAAACCTGAAAAGCTATGTAATCATGGAGAAGTGCAGAGCTTAAGAAAAATATCTACTTTCAATTTATCTGAATGTTCTGCACCAGAGTGTTAATGCTACCATGTTGTAGGCAACTATGGCAGAAAAGTACTGAGATCCATTCCTTTCAACTAAGGGTTCCAGTTTAGATCTTGTGTGGCTTATAGCTCACAGAGAAGCCTGATAACTAGCTCAGTGAAGCTGGGAGACTGGAATTTGGATAAAGCCAGGGCAATGTAATCTCAGTGAAACTAGCTATCTACAAAAGTAAACCTGAAACTAGAGGTGTGAATCTCATGGAATGCAGCCTAAGGAAAAAAATATTAAACTATTGGGAGATGAACCATCACTTAGAAAGTTTGAGTCAAATTGGTTTCTGAGAAAATTCAGAGTTAGATCTTTAAAGGTGGAAAGTTTTTCATTCAAGTATTTCAAGGAGTGTGGGCATCACTGGCTAGGCCAGCACTTCTGGAATACAGAATCCCTAAAGTGCAGAAGAAGGCTGTTTGACCCATCAAGCCTGCACTGACGACAATTCCACGTAGGCCTTATTCCTGTAACACCGCATATTTACCTTGCTAATTCACCTGATGCTAAGGGGCACTTTAGCATGGCCAGTAATCTAACCCGCATATCTTGTGGGAGGAAACCAGAGCATCTGGAGAAAATCCACGTAGACATGGGGAGAATGTGCAAACTCCGTGCAAACTCCAAGCAAACATGGGGAAAATGCACAAACTCCACACAATCACCTGAGCTAGAACTGAACCTGGATACCTGGCGCTGTGAGACAGCAGTGCTTGCCACTGTGCCACCTTTTATTGCCCATCTCTATTGCCTTTAAGGTGATGGTGAGCTAATTTCTTGAAATGTTTCTTTCGATATGGTATAGGTATACCCACTGTGCTCTTAGGGAGGCAGTTCCAGGATATTAATCCAATGACAATGAAGGAATGGTGACTTGGAGGGAACATTTCGGACGGTGGTGTTTCCAAACATCTGCTGCCCTGCCTGTCTAGATCAATGGTTCCCAGCCTTTTATATGCCATGCACACCTCTGTACTATATAAAACAAAAATTGAGGCACACCTATTTTCTCTGTTGTCTTCCCTTCCTGGGAAATTCATTTTTAAATTCTCTCTGCCCTCTCACTTGTTTTATTTTAACCTTTCCCACTTCTCAGAATTTTTTTTTCACACCCATTTGAATTTTCACTTTTTGTGCAGGCCCATAGGATCCTTGCCTTCAGCTCCAAGTCCCGTTGGTCATACACATGGACCTGACCACTATGTAAAATCTAAATTGCTCACGTATTACTCTTTCCCAGCCAGTGAACATGCAAAAGATCCAAGATTCATTGGATCTCGGGAAAGTCAACCTCAGAGTTGAAGATGAAGTTTAGTTTTAGATTAATTACATGAATTTTGAATCTTTCTTCATGGTACACTTAGGCAGGGGAGTCTCACAGCACTGTGGTTGGGAACCATTGATCTAGATGATAGCAGTCGTGGGTTTGGAAGGTGCTGTCCAAGGAGACTTCGTGAGTTCTTGAAGTGTAAGGTGTAAATAGTGTACATTGTTGCCACTGTGTCTGTGTTGAAATGAATGAATATTTGAGATGGAGATGCCAATCAAGTGAGCTGTTTTGTCTGGATGATGTCAAGCTTCTTGAATTTGTTGGCGCTGCACTCATCCAGGCAAGTGGAGAGTGTTCCATTACATCTGTGATTTGTGCATTGTAGATGGTAGACAGCTTTGGAGCTTACTCACCACAAGATTTCTAGCCTCTGACCTGGTTGTGTAGCCATAATATTTATATGGTTACTTCAGCTCAGTTGAGTTTCTACCCAGTTGTAAACCTAAGACATTGATAATAGGGAATTTGACGATAGCATTGAATGCCAAGGAATGATGGTTAAATTTTATCTTGTTGGATGTGATTATTGCCAGGCACTTGAGTGGTGCAAATGTTACATGCCACTTGTCAGTCCAAGCCTGGATTGTCCAGGTCTTGCTGCATTGGGCATGAACTGCTTCAGTATATGAGGGGTTGCAAATAGTGTTGAATATTATACAATCATCAGCAAACATCCCCCCTTCAAACCTTTGGATGAAAGAAAGATGACTGATGAAGCAGTTGAAGATAGACCTTGGACGCTACCCTGAGGAAGTCTTACAGGGATATCCTGGAACTGACATCATTTACCTCTTACAACCCAAATCACCTTCCTTTGTGCTTGGTATGACTGTAACCAGAGGACAGTTTTCCTCCAGTACCCATTGACTCCAATTTTGCTAACACTCCTTGATGTCATACTCAGCCAAATGCTGCCTTGATGCCAAGGGCAGTCATCTCATCCTGCTTCTGCAGTTCAACTCTTTGGCCAATTTTGATTCCTTATGTTACAATGGGATCGGGAGCTGAATGAACCTATGGAATCCAAACTGAAAGTCAGAGAGCAGATTATTGCTGTGCAAGTGCTCTTTGATGGCACTATTGTTGACTCCCTTCCAACCCTTTAATTATGATTGAGAATAGACTGCCAGTGTTGAGTTTCTAGATCAGTTCAAAATCCATCCCATTGAGTACAGTAGTGGTGTCCCATGACATAGTGGAGGAAATCTTCAATGTGGAGCCGAAACATTGTCTCCACAAGGATTGTGTGTGTAATGATTTAAGTCGGACTATTAAGATTGACTTATTGGAGTAGAAAGCGTAAAAAGCTGTTTCTGACACACCCTCAGAGGTGGACTTCTACCTGAAAGCACTCTACTGCTGTTAGAGTTTGTAAATAAAGGGATTTTGGTGAAGAAACCTCTGCCTCTGAAGACTTATTACAGTGTGGTTGCCACTTCTAGCAATATTGTCATGAAGAGATGCATCTGTACAGGCAGATTGGTGAGGATCAGGTCAAGAATATTTTTCCCTCTTGTTGGTTCCCTCAACACCTGATGAGGACAAAGTTGTGCCAAGATTTTTTTGTCTCATACTGATCATTGACATCTGAGTGAGTTGCTGAGAAATCCATTGGATCTGCCATTTTGCAGTCTGGCATTTTTGACAATGGGTTACTTGCTAATTCATAGTTATTGCATGTTAATTTTGCTGAGTATATAATAGCTAATGTAGATTGTTTTACTTTTCTGAATTTGTGCATAAAGTTCATTTTGTTTAAAATTGTGGAATCTTGTGGCTTTGTTTCTGCACAGGTAACTGGGATTCCAAACTTGTCTCTCTGAAATTAACATTGGTCCCTAGTGGATAGTCAATTGCGGTTATATCGCATTGTCAGATAAGGGTGAATTCCATAGCTTGCTAAGAACTTGTATTAACTGGGAAATAAGTTGTGGTTCATTGTTTGCAGTGTTAATTTCTGATTAACCCCATTTTATAAACAACTTCTCCACAATATCAATGATCAAAATATGGTTATGGAATTTATTGTGGAGATTTCCAGCCATTTGCTATGTAGCTCCTGAGCACAAGCAAAAGTTCCTCAGGGCTGCTTACGCTTTCCCAAAAATATCAATTTAGAACTATTGCTATGGTTTTGTCTGCCGTGGAGTTGGTTGAAGAGGTGCAAGACACAGTTTAATAGATTTTTCACTGTACATGCTACATAATTTGCAGTGAACCCTTCAATGCAGTAAATCTATTGCTGGCCTGATTCACAGGATCATTGTTTCATCTGATGTTCTTCATGGATGAGATGCAATACAGTTTACTATAACGCTCTGGGGTAACCATTCAAGTCCCACACGATAGTGTTATCATCAAACAATGTGAGTTCATTGTAGGCTCCGTAGTATGAGACCAGTTCTTCTACTTAGTGAGGCCACTCAATTTTTAGGAATTGCACGATGCTGTCTATCCCCACTTTGGCATGAAACTTTTTTTTACATAATATTCACAGTCACACAAAGTAACCACCATAATCACTTAATTTTCAATATCACAAATCACTTTGCTATCATTAATGCTGTCTGTGATAATAGTATGGCTACATATGTCAGCTACTCGGTTGCATGAACCTGCATGATACTTGACTTGTGGTTGTGTAGAGATTATCCATTCCTGATATAGTTCGCAATATAGTCAGTGTTAGTTTACTCTGAGAGTGAACCTCCTAATATGGAGATGCACGTATCAACATTCAGAAGCTTCAACGCGGATAAATGTGTTGTGGTCCATTTTGGCAGATCCAATGGGATGAATGAGTACACTATCAAAGGTAGGAGTCTTAGCTGTGTGGAAGAGCAGAGGGATCTTGGGGTCCGGGTCCATAAGACTCTCAAATCGGCCTCCCAGGTGGAGGATGTGGTTAAGAAAGCTTACGGTGTACTGGCCTTCATTCATCGAGGAATTGAGTTCAGGAGTCAGGAGGTAATGCTGCAGCTTTATAGGACCCTTGTCAGACCACACTTGGAGTACTGTGCGCAGTTCTGGTCGCCTCACTATAGGAAGGACGTGGAAGCTATTGAAAGGGTGCAGAGGAGATTTACAAGGATGTTGCCTTGATTGGGAGGCATGCCTTATGAAGACAGGTTGAGGGAGCTGGGACTGTTCTCCCTGGAGAGACGAAGGTTGAGAGGCGACCTGATAGAGGTTTACAAGATGTTGAGAGGAATAGATAGGGTGGACTCTCAGAGACTATTTCCCAGGGCTGAAATGGTCGCGACGAGAGGGCACAGATTTAAGGTGCAGGGAAGCAAGTACAGAGGGGATACTAGGGGAAAGTTTTTCACTCAGAGGGTGGTGAGTGAATGGAATCGGCTGCCGTCGGTGGTGGTCGAGGCGAACTCGCTGGGGTCTTTTAAAAGACTTCTGGATGAGTATATGGGATCCAATGGGATTGGGGGTTATAGATAGGTCTATGGCTGGGTAGGTTTTTGATGTGTTCGGCACAACTTGTGGGCCGAAGGGCCTGTTTGTGCTGTAGTGTTCTATGTTCTATGTTCTTACTTTGAGTCTCACCCCAAGATCTGATGGCCAAGAACAGCTCATATTGCATTTTGAGTGTGCCAAAAATGCCAATGGCTGTAGGTAAAAGCAGGAGAGACTCCTGGTCAGCCAGGCTTGATGTGGAGTGGTGTCCCTCAAGCTGTGCGCCCTTGGCAACAGACCAGCAAGCTGTGCTGGGAATTACTAGCTACAGAAGCAGATAAAAGTCTGCCTCAGTGTGCCACTGAAAAGAATTGGAAATGGAATGTTCCACTGGTTGGCACAACATTGAGGGCCGAAGGGCCTGTACTGTGCTGCAATGTTCTATGTTCTTAGATGTAGGCTAGTGCTTCCTGATCTCTGGTGGGGTATTTGCATTCTTTTCTTAATTGGCATGATGCACAAACAATGAGTCATTCACTTCCTTTAATGTATCCTGAAAGTACAGCTCCAATCTCATTTCCTGATGCATCTGTCATGGCTTAAATTTCTGCATGTGCACAAAAACTGGTTGATGCTGTTTTTTGCCTTTAACGTATTGAACACTGTTTGTTTTATGATTGTCCATTTCTATTGTGCATTCTTCTACAGTGTCTTCCAAAGAGGCCTTGTGATCTCTGTTTGCTTAGGAACAAAGTTGATGGCACTGAGGAACAATAGCAACTGTTTCACATAAGTTTGAAGCATAAGTGGCCTTGATGTTTTCATGTATTGGATTTGCTCTAGTTACTGTCACCCTGTACCCTAGAATAGGTGCTCCTAAACTGGTTGGTTATGAACCACCACACCACCTCTCCACGACCACCAACAGTTTTCACCTCCTCATACAATGTATGAGGCATTAAGTTGGTATCACCTCTGGAAACAATTTGGGAAGCATTTTGGAATCTTGAAGTCTGAAATGAAGCTTATTGAACAGGTTTACCCCCAAAAGCCTCCTGTCTTGGCTACAAACATGAGCTTGCCCCAGTTGATGAATTTGTACTTCTCTATGATTGTGATTATTCTATTTTTAGGAACAATCGAGTGACAGTAAGTTTGAAGAGTCTTTGTTGCAGGTCAGAGTGAAATACAGTTTCTCCACAACTTCTCCATCTATTAAATCAATAAAGTCATATTCATCTTCTACCTGCACGCTTTTGCAAAGTGATTAATTTCTGAATGTGACTTATTACTTTTCTCCTGAATGCCGTGAATCAATGGATACCTCCACAAATTGGGCACATATTTGATGGTATCAGATCATGATATGGCAACTGTTGATTGTTCAAATCTTTTTGTCAGTAACCTTGCACTTGAGCTACGTGGGCAAGCTATGATCCTGAGTTCTGTATAATTTATTTAAACCAAGGATGGCAGGTTTGATTGCCAAAATTGTGACTTTTTTCCAAGATAAATTGATTAAATAATCATTCTCTATGAGTAGGGAACTTGTGGAATTGAAGTTTGTTCAATAGCTGATCACAAATTAAGTTTTTCAGTGTGCTAACAAATACATGTGGCAGCCAATTCCCCCAATGCTATATCATAATCCCTGACATCTCCTGGAATGTTTAATTAGCATACTTATCTTTGGCCTAAAGTATATTTTGAGAGTACTTACCACAATGTCATAGATGTGTCTTCTGTGAGTTGCTCAAATATGCACTGGTACTGGCCTTCCGCCCCAAGGTAATGATGAGTATTGCTTTCTTTCGGGTCACTGTTACCTGTGGACAGTCCATACCCATTGTGGCCAAATAGGGTTGAATTCTGGAATCCATTGATCCCATGACAGGGTGGATGTTTCAGCAAAGAACAGAAAGTTGCTGGTAAATTTTCCATTCATCTTTGCCAGTTATTATGTTTTGTATCATGAGCAGAGATGACTCACCAGGTTCCATATGTGAACAGGTTATTTATTCAATGCTTTCAACTGTATCTACCCTGATACTTACTTCCCGTTGAGTTTTAAGAACCCACTGATGTTACCTATGAGAATGTCTCAAAACTCTGAAGGGTAACTTGAAGCATTGGTTTTTAGTGGTGTTTATTTGGTGGGAATAATGTGAGGAACAATATACAACACAGCGAGGAACCATTCAGTCACTGTGTAAACAAGTAATAACGAGTATTTTTAAAGTAAAAGAAAAACATAATGAGACTAATATACATTTGAAAATTAAGTACATTAACAATTAAACACACTATTTTATCTGAAATTGCCTCTTGTTACAAAAATATACCCATGTTCCCTGAATGCCCTGAGACACTATTTTTTCCCCAAAAAACATCCAATATTGTAACTCAATAAATTGAATCCAGCTAATAGTTCCCAACAATATAGCTTACAGTGACAAAGTTTGGGAAAAGTATCTTTTGCTGGGTAGTGAAGGGACCAAATTGTGTCTTTTAGAAAGAAATATCTGCAATCCACCATGGCTCTAAATGTTAGATGGAATAGGCCTCCGTGGCACTGATAGATGTAACTTGCCTGTCTGAAGATTAAATGGAGATGGCCGGTCTGACCATTGGATGGAAAACTAGCCTGTGCCCCAACAAGCAGTTATACCATTCAGTCTCTCTGACATTCCACCCAGTGAATTTGCTATCTTTTCTCACATTCCATGCTTTTAGAAAATATCATTTGTATAGCCCCACTGATCTTTGGTAAACAGTTTTTTTCTG
Organism: Sphyrna mokarran; assembly: GCA_024679065.1. Classification (NCBI taxonomy): domain Eukaryota; kingdom Metazoa; phylum Chordata; class Chondrichthyes; order Carcharhiniformes; family Carcharhinidae; genus Sphyrna; species Sphyrna mokarran. The sequence continues at coordinate 45,094,992 of JAGIQG010000003.1, read as the reverse complement.
ATGTGGAAGTTCATACTTCAATTTCTCTAGCCGCCTGCTAATTTTGCTATTGGGCAAATCACATCTCATTATTCCTCTGGACAATTGCTAATCTTGTTACTTGTCTGTTATTTTGTTTCCATCTCAAATTGTACTTTTAACCTTGTTAACTTCCCAAATTCCTAATTATTTCTATTTCTTTCTAACCACATCCACAAAACTTGACTACACAGCACAGAGAACAGTCAACAGACACACAAATATCCAGACACAACTAACAGTGGGAGTATAAGTCAAATAAATTTTACTATCAAATAAATCGGTTGGATTAATAATTGGTGTTGCTAAATTCTTACTGAGTATAAGTCAGACCATTCAAGGAAGCAGCTAACCTATATAGTACTGAACCACTACAGATCAGCCATGATCTTATTGAATGGCGGGGCAGGCTCAAGGGGCTGTATGGCCTACTCCTATTTCTTATGTTCTTAATAGACCTGAGTAGATATTTGTGGCAGACCATAATTTGCACCAGGAACCAAAGTGTGACACTAATGTATCTTTAAGAAATGTAATTTTTTGTGAAATCACATTCTCTGCAGTTAAACAGCTTTGGTTTTAATTGTTGCTGAGCTATCTGATGAAAGTCCTTTTATTGCTGCTTCAATGGTTTCTGTGGGGTTTTGTTTATTTTTCACCTGGGTTTAATGCACTGACTTGGAATTTGACTGGATGACAGGTCATGTTCTGGATAATTTTTCTACCTACTGAATTCAAGGTTCCACTTGCAGTTTGACTGCTGTTTTAGTTAGGTGTTTGGACATCAGATTGAAAAGCAATGTTTTTTTTCTCTCTTCCTGGATTGTAAATTCTGATGGCTAACAGAACTCCTTGCCTTCTCAATAGTGAAAGTTCTGCTGTTGGTGATATGCTCATCAATATCTAAGTGCTCTCTTGCTCTTGGTTATTTTTTTTGCTTGTAATTGGTAAAAGTGACTGCTGATTTACTTTCTACATGTTAATTGTATGCTTATATAAACTTTGTTTGATTAAAAACTCCTTAGTGGGCCATATTAATCACACCTGAGATAAAACATCTCTTGGTTACCCTAGCCAAATTCAAATTGTAAAACCTGTGATCCAGGCAGACTTCATAAAATACTGGGAGTTTCTGACCCAAATTATAACAAAGTCAAAAGTTGTACAACTTACTATATTTACAATAAAATTAGGTTCAGGAATAGAATTAACTGGAGTTGGATTTGCAGGGGAAAAAAGTGGTAAATATAGCAAAGTTTGTGAAAATCCTATTATTGGCGATGTTGAAATGAATATCAACTAGTTTCTTATTTTCCTAGGTAATATATATTCTAGAGTACTTGGCAATCACTGCTAACAATTAAATGGAAAGTTACTGAGAACAGTCAATTTCTATTATTGAACCACTTCTCAGGTATCTGAAGAAAGCGTTTTACAAAAATAAAACAACTTAGGAGGCTGAACGTTTTATCTTGTAACCAGATGGTTTTAGACTAAATCTCAGTTAAAGATTTTACAGTTTGTCGTCACAGTTGGAAGTTAGTGTGAAAGCAAATAATGCTGGGCATCTGCAGTGAGGGGGAAAAAGAAGTGCTAACCTTTTGAGTCAACATCAGAACTGACCTGCTGAATGTTTTGAGTTTTCTAGTTTCATTCAGATTTCCATCATCTGCAGTATTTAGATTTTGTGGTAGTGTGAAATCTTTGAGTGCCTTTATAGTGCAATAAGATGAGAACATTAGAGAAGCTGTCCTGTAGATGCCATTTCATAATGGTACTTCCAGATAAGCAGTAATGAGCTGTACAGCTGGTCCAGTTCCAATCTCTGATTGAGGAAAGCTGACCTCTATGTAAAATATGCATACATGTGACAGTAACATTTTTGTTAGCTGAAGTCAATGATGCTGCTGTGAAAAGCAGCAGATTGCTTGGGGACCCAAAATTGGTTTGAGAAGTTCACTTTGGACTTGTTGCAGTTTAAAAAAAAACAAATCTGTGGGTGATTATCTCAGTGTGGCCTTGCACTGCTTCTGTTCAACACAAGTGTCCTAAAGATTTTACATAAATCATCAATTTTTGTAGCTAAGCAACTGTAAGGTATGAATTCCCATTAGTTTGATCATTTCTATGTTTTTGCTGAACAGACTTTATAATGATTGCTCAACCTATAGCACGAGGTCATGCTCTCTGTTAAAAAAGTGATCATGGCACTAAAAATGAAATGAAATGGTGCTGCAAAATGTAACTACATTTAGGTGGCCACTAACTGTTGTTTTGAATTATAGCCAGTCTGGTTCTGGGGGTTGATTGCCTAGGCATTTTGAGTTGAAAGTGCAGGTGTGAAAGTGTGGCTTTCAATTACTGCATTACAATACGTACAACCAACATTGGGCACAATTATTTTTCTTTTATGTGCAAGTGGAGTCATTTCAGAAATTGGACAGTGCTTAAAAAAAAATTCAGCTTTTAAAATGAAAACAAAATATAGGAATGCAAAATGGGGTGTTATTGGTTGCTATTATACTCTTTGCCTGACATTGAACTTCATTGGCTAGAATACGACAGATTCTGATCTAATAATGCTGCCCGATGCACTTTTGATTGTCTTCATCCATGGCCATGCTTACTTTACTGTCAACAATGGCAACTTGTATTAATACAGTACATTTAACATAAAATGCCCCAAGGAGCTTAATAGAGACGTTACAAAGGAAAATTTAATACTGAGCCACAAAAGCGAATAATAAGGCAGAGTGTTAAGTTTGATCATAGAAGTAGGTTTTAGGGAGAGTGTCACATACAAACTTACATTCTCATTTTATGTGGAAAGTGGTGTGTCTTTACTCTCCAGTTAAATAATTCAGCAGCATGCTTTTATGATATTAAAAGAAAGATTTATTCTGTCATAGTTACCCTGAATCAATGCAATGGCACACATGCAGTCTCATGTACACATGCATGCAGACATTAGATATAGATAAAACTCTGTATTTTTACAGATTATACTTATTTGGCTTTTTTAATAATTACTTCTGATCTCTCATGCAGTAGGTTTATGGTTTCTTGATTGGATTTAATGATTTAAAGTTGATGTGAGGATCTTGTAAAGCAAAGGTTCACAGCGGGTTGCAAGATTTCTTGTAGATGAACATCCCCCTTCAGTGTTATCTATTCCAGGGAAATCAATGCGAATCTATCCAATCTTTCTTCTTCACTAAAAATCTCCAGTCCAGGCAACATCATGGTAATTCTCCTCTGAACCCTATCCAATGCTATCACACCCTTTCTGTAATGTGGATTCCAGAACTGCACACAATACTGCAGCTGTGGCCCAACCAATATTTTGTATAGTTCCAGTGTAACCTCCCTGCTCTTATATAGGAAAGTATACCATATGCCTTCTTAACCACTTTATCACCTGTCCTGCTAGCATAAGGGACATGATGTAGAGATGCTGGCGTTGGACTGGGGTAAACTCAGTAAAGTTTTGCAACACCAATTTAAAATCCAACCAATTTATTTGATAGTAAATCCACGAGCTTTCGACACTATGTTGTGCCTTCGTCAGGCAAATGCAGTGTTCTGATCTGCAGAGGCACTCATATCCACACAGACAGTTACATACTGCTGATTAGAATGCGAATCCTTACATCTAACCTGCTATTCAAGTGTTAAAGTGGCTAACAATGTGTGTGAAGGGAATCCTGAGCATTGGTTAGAGAATTGTGTATTTTCTCCAGACAGCACAGTAAGTGAGGTTTTTTGCTAACCCAGGCAAGTTACGGGGGTTACAGATAGTGTGACATGAAGCCAAGATCCCTGTTAAGACCGTCCTCATGTGTGCGGAACTTGGCTATCAGTCTCTGCTCAGCGACTCTGCGCTGTCGTGTATCACGAAGGCCCCCTTGAAGAACATTTACCCGCAGGTCGGAGGCCGAATGCCCATGACTGCTGAAGTGTTCGCCCACAGGAAGGGAACTGTTTTGCCTGGTGATTGTTGAGCGATGCTCATTCATCCGCTGTCGTAGTGACTGCATGGTCTCCCCAATGTACCATGCTTCGGGACATCCTTTCTTGCAACGTATTAAGTAGACAACGTTGGCCGAGTTGCAAGAGTATGTACCGTGTACCTGGTGAATGGTATCCTCACGTTTGATTATGTCGTCCATGTCTATGATCTGGCATGTCTTGCAGAGGTTGCTGTGGCAGGGTTGTGTGGTATTGTGGTCACCGTTCTCCTGAAGGTTGGGTAGTTTGCTGCGAACAATGATCTGTTTGAGGTTGTGCGGTTGTCTGAAAGCAAGAAGTGGGGGGGTGGGGATGGCCCTAGCAAGATGTTCATCGTCATCGATGACATGTTGAAGACTCCGGAGAAGATGTCGTAGCTTCTCCGCTCTGGGGAAGTACTGGACAACAAAGGGTACTCTGTCCACCTTGTCCCGTGTTCGTCTTCTGAGGAGGTCAGTGCGGTTTATCACTGTGGCACGTTGGAACTGTCGATTGATGAGTCGAGCGCCATATCCTGTTCTCACGAGGGCATCCTTCAGCGTCTGGAGGTGTCTGTCACGATCCTCCTCATCTGAGCAAATTCTGTGTATACGGAGGGCTTGTCCATAGGGAATGGCTTCTTTAACGTGTCTAGGGTGGAAGCTGGAGAAGTGGAGCATTGTGAGGTTGTCTGTCGGTTTTCGGTACAGTGAGGTGCTGAGGTGACCGTCCTTGATGGAGATGCGTGTGTCCAAGAATGCAACTGATTCTGGAGAATAGTCCATGGTGAGTCTGATGGTGGGATGGAACTTGTTGATATCATCATACGGTTGTTTCAATGATTGTTCACTACACAATGACTTCTTCACTACACAAGATCTTCAACCAAGGTTATATACTAGATACATTGATGACATCTTCTTCCTTTGGACTCATGGTGAACAATCATTGAAACAACACGGGACAAGGTGGACAGAGTACCCTTTGTTGTCCAGTACTTCCCCGGAGCGGAGAAGCTACGACATCTCCGGAGTCTTCAACATGTCATTGATGATGATGAACATCTCGCTAGGGCCATCCCCACCCCCCCCACTTCTTGCTTTCAGACAACCGCACAACCTCAAACAGATCATTGTTCGCAGCAAACTACCCAACCTTCAGGAGAACAGTGACCACAATACCACACAACCCTGCCACAACAACCTCTGCAAGACATGCCAGATCATAGACATGGACGACATAATCAAACGTGAGGATACCATTCACCAGGTACACGGTACATACTCTTGCAACTCGGCCAACGTTGTCTACTTAATACGTTGCAAGAAAGGATGTCCCGAAGCATGGTACATTGGGGAGACCATGCAGTCACTACGACAGCGGATGAATGAGCATCGCTCAACAATCACCAGGCAAAACAGTTCCCTTCCTGTGGGCGAACACTTCAGCAGTCATGGGCATTCGGCCTCCGACCTGCGGGTAAATGTTCTTCAAGGGGGCCTTCGTGACACACGACAGCGCAGAGTCGCTGAGCAGAGACTGATAGCCAAGTTCCGCACACATGAGGACGGTCTTAATAGGGATCTTGGCTTCATGACACACTATCTGTAACCCCCGTAACTTGCCTGGGTTAGCAAAAAACCTCACTTACTGTGCTGTCTGGAGAAAATACACAATTCTCTAACCAATGCTCAGGATTCCCTTCACACACATTGTTAGCCACTTTAACATTTGAATAGCAGGTTAGATGTAAGGATTCGCATTCTAATCAGCAATCTGTAACTGTCTGTGTGGATATGAGTGCCTCTGCAGATCAGAACACTGCATTTGCCTGACGAAGGCACAACATAGTGTCGAAAGCTCGTGGATTTACTATCAAATAAATTGGTTGGATTTTAAATTGGTGTTGCAAAACTTTACTGAGCATAAGGGACAAACATACATGCACTAAGGTCTATCTGATCTTCAGCATTTCTCAAGTTCCTGCCCTATCTTGTTTGTCACATCTAAGTGCATCATCTCACACTTATATGGATTGAATTCCATTAGCCACTGATCAGCCCATCTATATCTTCCTATAATCTAAAGTTATCCTCTTATTTATCACACCATCAATTTTTGTATCATCCACGATCTTACTGATCAATCCCCTACATATAAGTTTAAATTATTTATATAAACAATCAAAAGCAAGGGTTGCTATATTGATCCCTACGGGACTCCACTGGATACAGTCTTCCAGTTCCAAAAATACTCCTTTACCATTACCCTTTGCTTCCTGCCACTTAGCCAATTCTGGAACCAAATTTCCTTGAATTCCATTTGCTCTCACCTTCACTATAAGTCTCCCATGTGGGACTTTGCTGAATCCAAGGAGTCTAAGCCAAATGCATTGCCCTCATCATCTCTTTGAAAACTTCAATCAAGTTGGTCAGACGTGACTTCCCCTTAACAAAAACGTGCTGCCTGTTCTTAATTAACCCCTGCCCTTCCAAATACAGATTAATTCTCAGAATTGGTTCCAATAGTTTTCCCTAAGGTTAGACTGCCCTGTATTTTCTGGTTTATCCCTTCCTCCCTTCTTGAATAATGGTGCCACAGAGGCAGGTAACATTAAAAAGAACTTTAAACTACCAGTTAGTAACTGAAAGAATAATACAACAAGTTTTCACATTTTAAGACATTTACTCGAACAAAAGACCAAAAATACTATTGACCAAACAATTACTTTGCAGGTAACTTGTCCTTTAAACCACAAAACTGAACATTCCCCTTTTTCCTTTACCACAAGTGAAAACACACATCACAGTTATAATTTACACTGTGGTTTAAGATAATTTTCCTGGAAGCAGTCCAGGGAAATTCTTAACTCCTCAGGGTTTACTTCTGTTTTCTTTTCTTAGCCCGAGACTTACAATCTCAGAACTATCTGTCATAGTGAGGCTTTTTGCTGGAGATTTGTTCTTTTAATCCTCCCTTGTTTTAACTAAAGTTCAGTTGTTTCAATTCAAGCATGAGCTTGAGTCAAAAAGATGTGTGGTTAGGTGCATTAGCCAAGCTAAATTTTCTCTTCATGTACCCAAACAAATGCCAGAGTTTGGTGATGAGAGGATTTTCACAGTAACTTCATTGTAGTGTTAATGTAAGCCTACTTATAATGCTAATAAATAAACTTAAATTCCCTTTTGTCTTGGAAGAAAATGGATAGTTTTAAAAGACAATTATTTCCAACCTGACATTCTCAATATTTTCAGGGTCTTTGAAGACTCATGATCCATCCACTGTTGTTACACAGGTTGTTACCAGTATCAATAGAAAGTGTAAACACTTTAAACCTTCCTGGGAAGTAGGTGCAGTGTCAGTGAGACTTCAGAACAGGTCACTTGATCCCCTTCATTTCACCTTTAATTTAAAGACACCATCCCAAAACATCTCATAATTGTAACAATTGATCATGCTGTGCTTCCTGAAAACGGTTTCCAAAGCAGAAGTATGTTTTTGGAGTGAGGATGGGGGGATGGAGGTGGCATTTTAAGAATATGTTGAGATCAAAGTGATGTTGCTGGTGATATTAATAAACTGGACTACTGGACTGAACTTGAGTGGATGAAATTAAGTTGTGGGTAAAAGGAACAGACAGTGTGTACATTTTCTTTATTCATTATTCACTCACAGGATGTGATCACTGGATTGTTACCTGGAATTCTTTTGCTCTTCCTGTTTAGAAAAATATCTTGGAACAGAAGTAAATAGCAAATAAGAAAAGGGCCTATTTTGAATGCTTAGAAATAAGTAACAGCATATCCTGTTACCATGAACACTGTCATTTCTTTTAAAAAAAAAACTAGGTTACTGTTATTATACAGTTTGTAACAAGCTATTGAAATATCTGAATCCCTTCTCTGTTGCCAGCAAATTGTTCTGTATTATTTCCCCAACTCGAATATTGATGCTTTGGTGATTTCACATTTGTCCTTCCAAAAACTGATTAAAATATTGCATCCATAAGACTTCTGCAACCCAACTTTGCCAATTTTCTTTAGCTATGTAAAAGCAGAATACTGCAGACGCTGGAATCTGAAACAAAAACAGAAAATGCTGGAAAATTTCAACAGACCCGTCAGCATCTGTAGAAAGAGAATAGAACCAACATTTCGAGTCAAGATGATCCTTTGTCAATGCAGATGTGCTACTCTTTCAAGAGCAATAGTATGTTACCCTTCCATCTTGTAGATACTTCTGCATAAATACTATTCTAATACTTGGCAGGACCTCTCCTCCATGCAATTAGCCCTTACTTTGGATGATATGAGTCAATAATGTTAGGATGTGCAATGAGAATGACCTCATTAAGTAGTATTTCTCTTGTTCAATTGAGAACCACCGTTCTAGCAAGCTTCTCAATGCTTGAATTGAGCATCATGGATTTGTTGAGACCAGTCAGCTATTAAATCACAAATATTTAATGAATACACATTTCTCCTCATAAATATGCATTTATAGTTCCAGTATAAATTAGCTTTTATTGGTAGGGGGATTGAATTTAGGAGCCGCAGCATCATGTTGCAACTGTACAAAACTCTAGTGCGGCCGCACTTGGAGTATTGTGTGCAGTTCTGGTCCCCACATTATAAGAAAGATGTGGAGGCATTGGAGAGGGTACAGAGGAGGTTTACCAGGATGTTGCCTGGTATGGAGGGCAGGTCCTATGAAGAGAGGTTGAAGGATTTGAGGTTGTTTTCGTTAGAAAGGAGGCGGCTAAGAGGGGATCTTATTGAAGCATATAAGATGATTAGAGGTTTAGATAGGGTGGACAGTGATAGCCTTTTTCCTAGGATGGAGAAAGCTAGCACGAGGGGACACAGCTTTAAATTAAGGGGTATGAGTTATAGGACGGATATCAGAGGTAGGTTCTTTACTCAAAGAGTGATTAGGGAGTGGAATGCCCTGCCTGCAGCTGTTGTAGATGCGCCAAGTTTGGTGGCGTTTAAGAGGTTAATTGATAAGTATATGGAAGAGAAGGGAATGGTTTAGTTTGGAGGGGCATTGCTTTTTATTTTGGTCGGCACAACATCGAAGGCCGAAGGGCCTGTTCTGTGCTGTAATGTTCTATGTTCTATGTTCTATAACACGACTGCATATGCATGTAATGAAACTGAGTTTCCTGTAATTGTCACATATTAATGCAGCATTTTCCAAAATCTTCAGACTATTTTGTAATGTTGTGAAGCCTGACTCAGTGTTAGCACCCCATATTCATATGTAGCAAGACTTGGATAATATTCAGGCTTGGGGCTAATGAATGGCACATTACATTCATGCCACAGAATTGTCAGGCAATGACTATCTCCAACAAGAGAGGATCTAGTTATCTGTTCTTAACGTGCAATGGCATTGCTAGTGCTGAATCCCCCACGATCAACATCCTGTGTAGTACCAGTAACTAGAAACTGAACTGAACTGTTCATACAAATAGTGTGGTGATTCAAACAACTCAATAGGCTGGGAATTCTATGGCAAGTAACTTCTCTCCTGACTCCCCAAAGTCTGTCTACCATCTACAAAGTATAAATAGGATGTGCACTTGCATGGTTGTTTAGAGCTCCAACAACACTCAAGATAATGTATACCATCCAGGCCAAAGTACCTTGCTTGATTGGTGCCCCAACCCCCACTTGAAACATTCACTCTCTCTATCAATGATACATCTAAAATATGCACTGCAGTAAATCAATAAGGCTTCTTGAACCGCACCTTCCAAACATATGACTTCCACAATCTCCAAGTTTAAATTTAAAATTATTTTATTAATTATTTATCTTACCTTACCACCAGTTTGCATACTATTTAGTCCTTAGGAATTGAATAAACATTTACCACTTACCAAAACTCACCAAACAGCTTCATCCCCGCTAATAGAGTGAGAACTAATCCCTACAGGGTGAAAAAGTTAGAAAAAAACAAGTAAGCGCATCCTTCCCCTCTTCCCCTAACTTCTTCAATCACCCAACTGCCGGCATTCCTATCATAGAGTCATTGAAATCTTATAGTGCAGAAGGAGGCCATTTGCCCCATCGGGATTACACCAACTGCAATCACACCCAGACCCTATCCCGATAACCCCTCGTATTTAGTCCTCTAATCCCTCTAAGCTATGCATTCTGAGACATGAAGGGGCAATTTTGCATGGCCAATTCACCTAATCCATATATCTTTGGAAGAAAACCAGAGCACCTGAGGAAACCCACGCAGACATGGAGAGAACGTGCAAATTCCACAGAGACAATGAGCTGAGAATTGAACCAGGGTCCTTGGAACTGTGAGACAGCAGTGCTAACCACTGCGCCATCTCTTGTTCAAAATTGCAGTCCTGTTGGCCTAGCCAGAAATGCCAATACCCCATGAAAGTTTCTTTTTAAAAAGAACCCACACTTCTGCAAATCCTGCTTGTTTTTGTAAACTGAGATTTCCCACTGTTTTTCCCTACCTTTTTTATCTTTTTAACATGAAATTATAAAATGTTTCATGCTAAGCAAACTTTGGAATGATTGTCTATTCAAATCAGACTATCAGATATGCCTGGGCAGAAAACTGGTCGGCTATTGTATTAAAATAAAGAATGTAATTGGCCAGATGAGTGAAATAATAAGACCTCATTATATCTTCTTAAGATGACAGGAATTTGATAAATTAACTGATTTTGGCAATGATGCGTTATATGTTCGTTGCTATAATTCTGATAAATTATGATCTATTATGTAATCTGATGCATAATTTGTATCTTCATGTAGGGTATGTTTACTTTAACACCCACAACTGGAGTATGACTTGTGTAACATATTTCCTGTAGCAGATTTTCTGTGTTCTCATTTGCCTATTCCCCAGAGGGGCTGAGACCACATTTTCTCAGGACTAAAACCATAATTTTGATGTTATGTTGCTTACTGGTGACACTGTTGGCATTGCATTGCCATTAATGTATTTTCCTTTGTGTGTCCCTCTGATTTGGATTGTTTCTCGATGTTCGATCTCAATTCCCTCATATGCCATTAGCATGATGTTGCTTGGTTTCAGGATATCTGTTCTTGGGTAACCATTTTCCTTCAAGCTGTCAGAAAAAATCTTTTTGGTAAAAGACTTAGTGGAATGATATTACTCTGTGCTCTATTATCAAGCTTCAGACTTATCGTTGTGTGTTCATTTCTCATCCTGTTCCTGACCTGAATAGTTGTGTGAATTTCTTTCTTCTGCGAACTGTTATATCTAGCCATTTCGTGGAGGGTGTATGGTTCCTATGTTTATTAAGATCTGAAATTGAATTTCAAGGGCATTGATACTGTGGATTATTTTCTTTCATATTTGTCCTGTTGTTTTGTATTGATAATGCATTTAAATATCTTATTCTTCTGCACACCTTTACCCAGTGATTTGTCTTTCTATGAAGTCTGTAGTTTGAACCACATTGAGATTTCACTTTCTGTCTGTGAACTTGTATAATTATCCACAACAACTGCACATCTTTCTCTCTGTTTATGTATTCCTTTCTTGTTGCTTCACTGGGGTGAATTTTATCGTCCTGCCCGCCACAGGAATCGGAGAGAGCGAGGGATGGATTGGAAAGACTGGTTTTAGGATGAATGAGATTGGAAAATCTCACACACTGTCAACCCTGCAGCCTTCCTCTTGACTTAACTGAAAGCTAGGTGTGTGGACAGTCAGAGTCTTCATCTATCTACTCATGACTTCTTATGCTCTGGTAGTGTCGACAACATGCGTTATGAGTTTGTCCTTTACAATTAAATCTCTTGGGCTTCATTTTTCAATCTTGTTTTGAAATTGTTAACAGGCTCACCTGTTTGCCCTTAAAACTCAAATGGTTAGATCCAATGACTTGCTTTTATTTTGAGATGTGTGCTGAATTTTTCAAAAAGTTTTTCTGGATTTTTTTTGCTGCTACCTTCACTCAGCTCCTAGTCATTAGACAAATTTAACCCTTTCTTGTACCCAAATAGAGATGACCCTTTTCTTTTCATTAGTGTCTTTTAGAAATCTACTGAATGTCACTTCCGTTTAGACTTCTCAAATGTCTCAAAGACATTATCAAACTCCCAGTTAACCATTGGTTGTAGCTGCTGTGGAAGCCATTTGATTTTTGCATGATTCATTTAGTTTGTCTCACTCCCTTTAGCACTAATACAGGCTTTTTTTTCAATCTCACTTATCAAATCCATTTAAGGTTTTGCGTTTTTATACTTAGCTACTCATCATCTAGTTCCCATAAGTCAGAAACAATCTCACTTGAAATTCACACTTGTTGCTGTTCTCCATATGGCTGGTAGACTTGGACCATTACATTGTTACTAGGCATGTAACTACTAGTGCAGATGTAGATTCTCATCAAATTTAGTTCCCTTTTTTATGAATCATAAAAGTAATATTTCCCATCCTAAGCATCCTTGCATCCTCTTGAACTGTACAATGTAATTCAGATTACTGTATGATCATTGTGAAATGATTTACATGTGTGCTACAAGTTTTACAGACCCCAGATTGGAATGTTTTTGTTTGTGACAAGAACCATTCCAGTTCCCGTTTGCTCCAAAACAATGTAGTCCTTGCATTAACATGATTGGTGATTTTACAATTTGGAGCATTAAATCAAAAGAATCATTGCTACGCTTAATTTGTATATCTTCATTCATTAGTGTATAGTGCAATTAAATCCATGATCTTTTAAATAAAAGTAGTAATAAGGCAATTTAAATAAAGCAAGATTGTAGTATTTCATGACCAGCAGAAATAGTTTGATAGACATCAAAACGTTGATTTTAATTTACATGTTAGTAACTCAATTATTGCAATATAGCTAGGCTGCCTCATAATCCATTTGCAGACCAGCAGATGTAAGATGATTTGGCTTTGATCTGAACAGTAGAAAACATGGCCACCTACAGCAACATAACAGAAGAGCACTCTGAAAGAAGTGGTGCAATTTAAATAGGCATCAATTCTTAACTGAATTTATCTAACATACAAGAATTTCACATTTAAATAAAATATGAATAGGAGATGCCACGTTCAATAAGATTATGGTTGATCTTAACTTCTCTCTCCATATCGCTTGAATCCTAAATGTTCAAAAATCTATATGTAAGCTTTCTGCAGGCCAGAAAATGTATAGCTTTTTCCATACTGGAGAGCCTGGCACTAGTCTCAGAATGAAGGATGGCCATTTCAGACTCAGATAGAAAATTTTTCTGCTCAGAGGAGTATGAATCTTTGGAATTCTCTGATCCAGAGAGCTGTAGATGATGAGTTGCTGAGTACATTCAAGATTAATATTGTTTTATTCCTCCTCCTCTCTATCTTCACCCATTATCTCTTCCCACTACCTCTTCTCCCAACCCCCCTCCCCCCCACCATCACCCAATCCACTATCCTCTGCCAGACCAAAGTTCCAAAAAGTGGACAACTATAACCTGCTAGTGTTTCCTTGAACAGCTGTTTAGACTAGAGATCATGGTTTGGATTTGCTGATGGCAACAGCAGAAAATGTTAAAGACATTTGCCACTGTCTTACATTAGTGCTCTGAGAATGTTCTGACCCTCACATGTGAGGTCATTATCAGGAAGTTTAAACTTCCAAAGAGCAGAATTACCCTACCTAGTGAACGCAAACTGTCTTTGGTATTGGAGACTTGGACTTTGTGCCCTATATTTGCGCAGAAAACTTCCCAAGAATTTTCCTATTATTAATCACAGGCATAGCCCAAGGTTGACAATGGCGAAGCTTTATCGAAAACATCTTTAAAAAAATCCATTGACTTTTCTATGCTCATGCACCTCCCATGTCTGCCACCAAGGATGCTCATTCCTCTTTGCATTCCTTACACTTCTCAACTACCATTCACTGTCTTCTCAAATCCCCACCTTGAACAACATTCACTCCTCCCCCACGCCAGTCAATACTAACCCACAACACTGTTCACACTCTACAGCCACCATCCTGGCATTGCTCACTTCACCAATTCCTCTAATACTCACCTTGCTGCCCCCACACCCCCATACACCCAAATATGTTCAGTCTTCTGACCTCTCCCCATCCAAATAATGTTCACCTTCATCCCCTGCTAGAAACTCGAAACCAATAAATATATAAAACATTAGAAGTATTTAAAGCAAAATCTTTAAAAGATTACTCTCCATGACACTGCAAGCATACTGACCATGCAATGATAGTAATGCAACTGATAGAGTTTTTTTATGTTTAAGGAGAATGTTTAAAAGTTCATCTTTATGCAACAGGTAGTTGGTATGTCTAGAGGGAATGCAGCTCATATTTTGGGACAACAGGATAATTACTCATTACTTGCCAGTGTGGATTTTAAGTAGAACTAAAGGACCTTTTTTTTATTCAAGTTTCCTGGGATTTCTGATTAGAGTTATTGGACAGGGTCATGTGACGCAGTGGTTGATGTGCAGACCTGGGTCTGTAGCAGAGAAAAAAAGGCTTTCGCAGAAAGCAGTTAGTTTCAGCTGAAGCATTTTTGAAGTTAGAAGGATTTTGCAGCCTTCTGGAACTCCATGCTTCTCTTTCTCAATACTCCAAGACTAGTAACAAATGTTAAAGCAAGTATGTCAGTGTTTGCTAACTACTTATTTAAAAATGGTTTGTTCCATGCATGAATAGGCTTTATTTGAAACTGAAACAGTCATTAGCTAGGAAGTAAATTTGTTTCCTTTCGTTCTTGCACATTGTTCAACTGTTAATATTGAGCTGTTTTAATTTGTTAGAGTTATATTTAAACTGTTATTAAGTAAAATTTATTTGACTATAAAAGATCCCTAAGTGGAGTTACACCTGGAGCAAAACATTCTATCCTGACAATGAGAAACATTGTTGTAGTCTAATCTGGTTTCACAATATAACTTGAGGTTCTGGCCCAGCACTCAAACAACCTTAAGGGGGGTTACTTGGGCTGCTGCTATCAAGAGGAATGCACATCCTTGCCGTCTCTTCCCCTGACCAGAAATCTGTGCTTGTGGATTTCTGAGATGATTCCTCACTTCAAGTCAAGAACACTAGCTCTAACAGTGGAATAAAGTAAGGGTGTATTTCTATTGAGGTCAATCATGGCATCTCTGCAGACTAGAAGACCTAGTCCATTATTACTAGTCTGTGATTCAATTCTAAATATTTCTGTGCATTTGGGAATTAAGCCATTAGGAGGCGAGGAAGGTGTAGAATTGAAAATAATTTTATACTCCATGTTGTTCAAGTGAAGGAAGTCATAAGATATAGTTAATGCATTAAGTTAACCTTAATAAAATCCTTACAGTAAGCTTAGTACATTGCTTCACTGATTCATCTGTGGTTTTACTTTATTGTTTAAAAGAATGATATAGACACATGAATCTGTAGTAAATGTGGGTTGAAATGCTAAGCTGTCTAATGCATGACGATTCATTTCAATCCAGTTACAGTGATCATGAAAAACTGAATCGTGAGTGGTTTTGCTGCATTTTCAAAGCATTTATTTTACGGTTAAATTGAATCGTGTTTATTAAAGGAGTTTGGCTGGCATATTTTCGCTTGGCATCAAAACATCTGGTTTAAGAATTTTTAAAACTTTGTAAATTCAAAAATTAGTAGTTCATCTATTGAACAAATAATGGTTATCTACATGCAATGTACATTGATTGGAATGACCTATAATCCACTTGGTGACCCACATTTGCTATAGATTTTATATTTAACCTTTCACCTGTATCCTGATGACCTTGCCTTATCCTTGTAGGTGCTTTGGCATCAGCCCAAAGATTTAGCTGCTCATGGTAGTCAGTTTAACTGATTTGTGATGCACCATATGTGCTGTATAACCTGTATGTCTCAGCCTCTCTGTCCCTCCTCGTTCTCCTCATTCTTCCCAAACTGAAATTGATTAATGGACCAATATTAAACACATTGTCTAAGAAACGTACGTTAGTTATGTGGCATTATTATCTGATGTGGTTTATATTAAGCTTAAAAATATTTACATATTTACAATGCATATCAGAACATAGAACAATTTCTAATAGAATTGTTTAAAAGTGATGCATATTTTGCTTATTAAAGATATTTGGTCATAAGTTGTGCTGAATCCAATACTGATGATATTTGACTTCATTTAATTTTTAATAAATATTCATGATAAACCATGTCTGTTTATTGTACTATCTCATTAAATGTCTTTCTTTCCCTTTTGAATTATTTAATAAATTTCACATGTAACTGCAGACAACTTTCAAGTTTTGAAGGTAAGAGCATCTCCAGTTTTTAAAAACCTGCTCTTAAAGGCTGAAGTTGTGGAGACTCCACATCTAAAGATGAAGTTAATACAGAATTTTGCTTTGTGCAGCTGGTGGGGATGAGCCAGTTTATTTTGATTGCTGGCCTGTGTTCATTCTTAGACATATGTTTATCAAATTAAACGGAATGTTTTTGTTTCTGAGTATAATGTATTGCTCCTTGGAATACATTGTGCACATTCTGCTCTCTTTTTTATTGTTTGCCATCTGTCCTGACGTCTGCTGACTGGAAGCACCTCCCCTAATGTGCACTTCTGTAATTAGATGCCTGTGGCTCCTCTCAAAGTGGAAACAATGGGCGGCTTTTGTGCTGCACATCAATGTGGCCTCAAGGTGGCAATTCATACCCTTGCCAATCTGGTGTGTTGCAGACAGCCCCAGATGGCTTCCTGCAGTGGGGCTTTAGTGTTGCAAGATCTTTGTCCCAGCTTTAAGAACACCATTTGGTCTCTATTTTAGTAATCAGTGTAGTGCACGTGTAGACTTCTATGAGCATATTGGTTTCCAGGGTGTGCATGACATAAAGAAAAATGTTCTGCCACCAATTTATTTTTAAGTCTGTCTGCAGACCTGGGCGGCAAGCCTCTCTGTGGTGTTTGGAGAAAGGGGCGTCACCATCTGTTCTTCATTCCCAGATCAGTGGATTAGTAGCCTTATGTGATGAGATCAGCTAGATCAGCTTTCACGACAGGGCACTGCACTCGCTTCATCTCGAGACTTCTCCTCTTGGGCTGTCGTTTTCTCTCTAACTGAAAGGAAGGCTTTTAAACACACCAAGGCTCCTTTTACTGTGATGGAAGGTACAGGCTTTATCAAAAATGATCTGTGACATGTACCTTGATAGCTATGTTCAGCTTGCAAGCTTTTGTTTTTGCTAGCCTTCCTGTATCAGTCTGCCTGGCTTCACACTGAGCAAGGAAGTACTTCTGCCCTGTTTATTTGCTGCTGATTACTGCACAGATGTGTGCTTCCCACAGCTTCTGCACTGCAAGTTAAGTTGGTTCAGAATTCTCTCTTTTACTCTTCCTATTAGATTTCTCTAAATTGTTTTTTCCCGATTTAATGTGTGCGTTAATAGCTTATTTTCTACAAAAGCTCCATTGACAAAGTCAGCAGTATATTAACAAGTGGACAGGCGGTATTTGCACCTTCTAATTCAGTTCAAATGTAACTGGCTGATATGGTGAGTATTTCTTTTATGCTAATATTATCTTCTCAAATGCTAACCTTTGTAACTCTGTTATATTTGCCTTAGAAATGTGGGGTAACTTGAACCGTTATTAAATATGAACTGTAAACACTTCTTTAAATCAAAATCGGAGTGAATGCCAAAAGGTGAAGAAAGCTGGGGGGACAGTCCAAAATAGTTCTGCAAGGCATCATTATCAAAGATTCATGATTCAAGCACAATATTTATCTTTGTTAAAATGAATTTGGCAAAATTTGTTTTGTTATCTCTAGTTCTTGAAGAGTAAACCGATTGCAAAGTTTTGATATATTACTGGTGCAGCAATGTTTGCGCGCAGCAAGATCTATTTGTATCTCCACTATTTGATCTGCAATGATTGCCAGGGCTCCATTAGATATTAAAAAGGCACAAATGTAACTTAAGCTAACTACTTACGGTAAAACTGGGTACTATACCTAGAAATGTTTCAAAGCCTATGTGATAAGTGTGTTTTTAAGTTTACTCTAAAATAAAGGACTAATTTCTGTGGCCAAAATAGATGTTTTTTTTTGCCAAGAAGCTGAGCTATAGAAGGGAAAGGAATTGGCTATTGCAGTGTTGTGCTGGACATGAATGATTCCTCTGAGAGTCGGTTGAGGGGGGGAAGAAAACACAAATCATCTCCATAATTTGCATATTTAACTGCTATATAATCAGCGTATATTCAATCACAGAACAAAAACCTAGCTTCTTCCTCCAAGCACAGTTAAGAATACCTGAAACTGAATGCCTCTGAGGATTCCTTGAATTCAGTTGACTGATTGTGACGGGAAGCTCTGATTCTTCGTTTGTGCTAGATTTGCTCATCTCAGGGCATTGATGTGTCTCAGTTCAGCAACTTTGAGATTAGGGGGGAAAAATCTGCCAGATATCCCAGTGTTTATTGAACGACCATTGCTGAATGTTGAATGAAAGTAGAATTGGTTGAGGCAAGAACATATAATTTATGTTTCACACAAGTGAGGTTCACAGCCCATATATAATGGTTAAATCGGAGTTTGCGTTAATTTCGACATATGAGATTACTGACACCAGCATGTTATATCTAATGTAGGAGTTTGAATCACTGACCCAGCAGTAAGGTCAAATTATTTGGCTTTTAGTGGAAATCATAGAATTCTACAGTGCAGAAGGAGACCATTCGGTCCATCAAGTCTGTAGCAATCACAATCCCACTGAGGCCCTATCCCTATAAGCTCATGCATTTATCCTTGCTAGTCCCCCTGACGCTATGGGGCAATTTAGGATGGCCAATCCACCTAAACATATATCTTTGGACTGTGGGATCAAACCAGAGCACCCGGAGGAAACCCACACACATGAGGAGAACATGCAAACTCCACACAAACAGTCACTCAAGCCAGGAATCAAACACAGATCCTTGGAGCTGTGAGGCAGCAGTGCTAACCACTGTGTCACTAAATGATTAATGATCAGTGATCAGGAAAAGCTGGAAGCCATTTATGCTATGGTTGAAATTGCTGAAGAATGAAATGATTATATCTGTGATCATCTAGCTGTGAGATTTCATACGTAACTGGTACCCATGGTATCATTCAACAAGTGATCATCACCTTCAGAAGAGAGAAATTAAGGAAAGAAAATATTTTTGGTTGTTTTACTGTTCTTCAGAAACACGAGATTCCTTTAAATCCCTCACAGTCTGGTCAACCAAAGTGCTCTTGCTGATGTGACCTAAACCCATTTCCAGCAGAACTCCATTCCTAAAATTTCTTGAAATTGATTACAGTAAAATTGTGCCTGTTTCATAGCACATTTAAGCTTGTGAAAGAGCTGAGTACATATTCTGAAGTTAGGATTGCCAACCTTCCTGGAATGGGTGGGAATCTCCTTTTTAAAATATTATTTTGAGCAAAGAAATTAATATGCTTTTCGTTCATTGTAAAATGGTGGTCTGATAATGTGGATTAAGTAAGGATAGTGCACTTAAACTGCCTGTTTTCTCCTGTCAATAATCTTAAAGGTTAAGCTCTCACATGAAGCGTAGAGAAGAGGAACAGAATGGGAACTGTTTTTATCTTGTAGGAGGCTCTGGAGGCTGCCCAGCAGCAGTCCCTGAAGGGAGACAAGAATTCAGCAGCGGCTGCTTCAAAGGGCTGTTGTCTGAGCACTGTTCCAGCAAGAGCCCAGACGGTGCCTGCACAAGGCAATTCTAAATGAGCAGAGTAAATGACCAAAAATACTTTGTGTTATGTGCTTCAAAGAAACCCATCATCCCCGCCCCACTAGAGTCCGAGGCTTTGCACTTTGCCCTCCCGGAATGGGATCAGCTTGCGTCATGCCAGCAGAGTTCCATGATGCCCCTTCTGCCCCGGGGTTTCCCGAATATATCTAGCAGAAGTTGGCAAACCTATCTGAACTATTCTCTTTACAAATGTCTGCAAAAGAGGTTTGTTTACATTTCATTAAAAAATTTAAAGTATTAACCAACAAAATAAATTATTCTCACTTTTGTCGTGTAGAGATCCTGATCAAATTTTGTTTCTCTCTTGCCCTGTGCGATTTCCTTTTACAAAAGTATTTCATTTTTTTTACTGGAGCTATTATGTTAATGTTGAGTTCTGTTCAAAACTTCAGTCGATTTGTCTGATGCTGATTTTTATTTTGTAGACCAATTTTATTAGATTATTATCAAAGTTATTAGACACAATTTGCATTTGTATACTTTTTTTTTAAAAGACCACTATGTGTTAAGAATTGGGAATATTTTAGAGAATCCTGTAAGGTGTGAAATATTACAGCAATGCTAGTTGGTCAGGTTGGTATTTTTTCTGACTGTTCATTGGCATAGTTTCTGCACTGAACTGTTTCAGATGTAAAAGAAACTGAATTTTTCTGCAACAGCTGCAACTGGAACCAATGGAGCATGCTTTAATTTGTCAATAAATGCTATTTCAGGTCATCAAATTGGAATTGCAAAATGGATTTGTTGAAGGCAAAATGTGTTGATAAGCTAAGTTCTCCATTGAAATAATGGTGTACATAAATGAACAAAATACCATGTCATAGACTTGTTAGCAAAACAGAAACCCATGGGATTAAAGTGGCGCTGGTAATGTGGCTGCAAAATTGTCTGAGTTAGAGACCAGAGTGTTATGGTGATCAATAGTTTATCTGACCTGAGGGTAACACACAGTGGTGTCTCCCAAAGGCCAATATTAGGAGTGTTGATCTTGTTCTATTTTAACACCAGGACTTGGGTATAAGGGGAATAATTTCAAAGTTTGCAGAGGACACAAAACTTGAAAATGTAATAAACCACAAGGCAGATAGTAATAAATTTTAGGAAAATGTAGACAGGTAAAATTGCATTCACTTTTTTATACTAACCAAACTGGAATGTAAAATCTCTTTTGAATCAGCAATATCACTGAGTGTAGTTAATTGGTGACAGATCGATTGCCAATAGAGCCTCAAGGTGCCACTGTTTATTGTGCAAGTATTAAAGGTAAGGGGAGAAAATTCCCCTCTATTATAAGGCTGGAAGCTACAAAATAAATAGTATTTAATCTCTACTGCAAATCCCAACCAGAATGGAGAGATTGGGTAACTTTCCGATCAATCACAACTGGAGATTCCATTGCTGCAAGCGAGCTGTTTAAATGCAAGTGTCCTCCAAGTCCTGCTCCACCTCCAACTCACTGACTGACACAAAACATTAATTTAAATCCTACTGTACAGAATCTAATACATTTTTAACTTTTCCCTCCCTGCAGAAGAAAATCAGAAACTGAGCAACGTTGAAGATGTATTATTTATGGTCACAGCAGGGCCAATGTGAGGCTTTAATTCAATGCTGGTCAGCTGATTTGTGCTGAATTCACATAATCTAATATTCTTGCCGAAAAATCTGGGCATAATGTGACAAACTTCACCTCCACCCCAAGCTAATTTAGTTGAAGGAACTTTTTTGGAATGTTGTGTGGGTTCTATGCATGTGCTTAAAGAATTACAGCTACTTAAACATTTTGCAGTTACAAATATAATGTGATTATGTCCAAATATCCATGATTTATTGGCATTGCTTGGCTTGTTTGTGTCCAGACTGTAGTTGGAATTTGCTGACCGTTCTTCCAGTACCACAGATGGCAAACCTCACCGCGGCTTTCCTGATGGCAGAAGGTGCATAGAACAGGAAATCCTGTTGACAGCAGTGGGATCACAATATTCTGCAGCTGGCAATGGTGGGCCACTTTTACCATCGTTAAACACGCCACAAGGATGCATGGAAAATCCTGCTGTGTGTGTGCATGTGTGTATGCAAATCAGAAGGAAATTCTGAGTCTATTACCATAATGACTACAAGACAATGTTAGTTTGGAGTTGGATCAAGATTTTGTTCATGAAAAACCATAGATATTTAAAAAGTCTGACACACACAACCTGACTATGAGGCGTATAGAATAATAAAAATTAAATAGCTTTAAAAAAAATGCTTTGAGCAAGAGCCCAAAAGTATTTGAATTTTTCAAATTTATAGTTTTATACCATGCCACTAATAGACTAATCACATTCAATCATTTTGCAAAGGCATAAGGTCAGGGTTATTTAGCAGATTTGTGGAAGAATTCGGTGCACTTGTAAAAAATGAATTCCCAATTTCAACACAATGGCATTTGGAGTCACGTGGTGGGAATGTAGGAGTGAGAATGACGAGACAGAGTACGAGAATGACGAGACAGAGTACAAGAATGAGATAGATAATCTGGTGAACTGGTGCGGCAACAATAACCTCTCCCTTAATGTCAACAAAACAAAGGAGATTGTCATTGACTTCAGAAAGCATAAAGAAGAACATGCCCCTGTCCGCATCAATGGAGGCAAAGTAGAAAGGGTTGAGAGTTTCACAATTTTAGGTGTCCAGTTCACCTACAAGCTGCTCTGATTCCCACTATGCTGACACTAGAGTTATGAAAGCCCACCAATGCCTTTACTTTCTCAGAAGACAGAAATTTGGCATGTCAGCTACGAGACTCATCAACTTTTACAGATACACCATAGAAAACATTCTTTCTGGTTGTATCACAGTTTGGTATGGTGCTTGCTCTGCCCAAGACCGCAAGGAACTACAAAAGGTCATGAATGTAGCCCAATCCATCACACAAACCAGACTTCCATCCGTTGACTCTGTCTATACTTCCTACTGCCTTGGCAAAGCAGCTAACATAATTAAGAACCCCATACACCCTAGACATTCTCTTCAACTTTCTTCCGTCAGGAAAAAGATGCAAAAGTCTGAGATTATGTGCTAATCAACTCGAGAACAGCTTCTTCCCTGCTACCATCAGATTTTTGAATGGACCTGCCTTGCATTATGTTGATCTTTCTCTATGCCCCAACTGTTATTGTAACACTGCATTCTGTACTCTCTTGTTTCTTTTTGAGCAGCATGCTTTGTCTGTATAGCATGTGAAAAACAGTATTTTTCGCTGTATGTTAATACATGTGACAATAAATCAAATCAAAAAAGTGCAAGTGAAAATCAGAAGCTTTGAAAAAGAAAAACATGAGCAAAAGTTGTCTAAATTATTCTCCTGAACTAATTAACAGCCAGCAGAGAGGGAAAGTATGGACTAAATCATCAGAGTTGCCGTTTTGCTCTTGCCAGGAATTCTAGTGTATGAATTAAAATGTATGGATATATCAAATAAGTCTGAACTTTGTAGTAAGAGTGATAGAAAAGACACGCCTCTCCACTAGATTGTCATTCCTGGCAAACTGGGACAGCTCGTTGAGTGATGAACTGAGGACAATATCTTGAAGATCTTTTTTAAATAAATTGCACAAGTAACCTGAACCAAAAAAATGTGCAATTTAATAATTAATTATTCATGAAATGTATCCAATTGGCCCAGTCCAAATCATCCAAGTTGCAAATCATTTGAAAGCACAAGTTTTAAGTGCTTGCTGACATTTACTATGTATAAGCAATTTTTAAAAAATAGCATCTTTGGACAACCTTTAGCTGAGTAGAACTCTCACTCAGCATGAATTCAAGTACCACCCTGGGACTTGAAACATAAACTGGGCTAGCACTTCAATGCATTACTGAGCAAAGCATTGTCAGAAGGTCTGTCTTTCAGATGAGATGTTAAACCAATGGCCTTATGCCCTCTCAGATGGATTTGATATGTTGTACATTTTGTACCTCAGATCTGTGCGAGGTTGATACTTGTGTGTGCAGGAATTTTGTTTACGTGAGTTTTATGCTATGCCTCACAATGTCTATTCCACGCTTCCAGCTCTTTCTAAAATGTGTTACTTGTCATGAGGTCCATACCCAGGTTTAATCAATCAAGCACAGTGAGCATCAATAGTGAACAGACTCTTGTATTCAAACACAAAAAAAAACAATACATAAGGCATTATTTAAATCAGTGCAGGACATTCTGCCGATGCCTAGGTCAACATTTATCCCTGTACCAACATGGTTGAAATTGTTACTGCTGTTTGGAGATCTGCCTTTCTGCAAATTAATACTGCTGCATTTTCCTACTTCAAAAGTACTTAAACAGTTGCAAAGCATCTTGAATATTTGGAATTCTTTTATAAAAGCAAGAGGTATCTTTTTTTCTATCTCACAGAAAACTACAACATATCTTGATTTCTAGACATGATTTTTATTTTCTCTGAGATTCAGCATGTGAATGTACTTTGTTGTGTAATTTTGAATTATATAGACTCAAAGATTTCCAGATTTGTCCCATGCTGAGCTAATTGAGCTCAGCTTACGTAGGATTGATGAAGATTCCCATTCCTGATTGGCCTTTCATCCTGAATTGTAAAGTACAGAAGTGAGAGTAGGATGAAGTTCAACTGTCCTTTACCTTTGCCTCATTGTCCCCACCCCAGTCAGAAACAATGCGACAGTTGACTGAGCAATTACCACCATGACTTGTACATTAATAAAAAAATGTCCATTTGCCATTTCAATCTAAACTTTTGTCAATGATTCCCCCTTCCTAGCATGAGAACTTTTTGGATTTGCCCTTTAAACAATTAGTGAGTACTTCATAAAAGTTAGAAAGACTAAGATGAACTTTCTCAGCTTTCAGAAAATATGTTGTACATTGTAAATTTTTCTTTCTTTCTGTAGTGAAATCTCCCATCTGCTATTTTTTTTAAAACAAAATTATATCTGGGAACTGAATATAATGCCACTTTTCAAAAATGGTGATAAGTGCTCACGAGATGTTTGTTGGATAAGTAAAATACTCCACCAATCTAATTGTAAAAACAAACCCATAGACTTGAAAGACTGTAAATGAGATTTTGTTAGAAATGAGAAGCAATAATAGGAGTGCTTGAAAAGATCAGCTAGATGTAACATGGTGAATTAAAGGCCAAAGGCTAGGCAGTTGTAGGCCTTGCAAGTGCAGTTGTAAATTTCTTGGGGAAAACAGACATTAGCATTGGTGTGTGCAGTCTTCAAATGTAAGATAACTGCTGGATGTTGACGAGATGTTTGGCTCGAGCAAGGCAGAAGATTTTTTTTAAAAAAGGACATTCAATGCACACTTGGTTTGAAACATGTTTTTTTTTAACATAGTAGATTGCTGATCAAAGACATGCAGACTTGTTCCACAGCAGGTGATGCTAACTTGTCCATTCTGTAGCCTGAGAATTACTGGTTCCATGTTGAGGCATGATTTAGTATTGCTTTTAAAGTTACGCACAAAACAGTCACCAAGATGCATTGACATTTTTTTCAATTTATGTTCTTTAAATAGTTTAGCATTCTATACTTATTGATATTTAAGTGACTGGACACATCGAGTGCTGAGTCTTCCAACATTCTGATATTCTGTCAATTTTACTATTCATGAGAAAAAAAACTATTTTTGTGAACACCGCTGGCTAAGCAAGCATTTATTGCCCGCTTCTAATTCCCCTTAAGAAGGTGGTGGTGATCTGCCTCTTTGAACCAGTGCAGTCTGTGTGATGTAGAAACATTCACAGTACAGTCTGGAAGATATTTGGTTAGGTATTTTCACCTAATAATAGTGAAAGAACAGAAATATCTCTTGATTTCTTTTTTTTTTTGGTTTCTTGTTATGTAAATACATTTTTGTCATGATATTGACCTGAGGATTTTCCAGAGACACCGTTGCACTGAGAGCTGTCAATACACCTGACACAAACTTGAATGACTCCATCATAAATTGAGAGTCAACAATAAATACCCCACAGACACGAAACTCCCATTGCTGCAACTGTTCCACCATTCATTACTGGAAGATTAATGTAAAACTCAATTTGACTTGGACAATCAAATAGTTTATAGTTATAACTATATACAATAGTCTATAGTTATCTTCCACATGACCTAGACAATCTGCCAGCCAATCAAAATTGTTGGCAAAGTACTCCATTACAGAAAATGAGGCCATCATTTGGGCCAAACCTTAAGGAATCATCCTAGATTACATCATTCAACTGGATGAGGTCCTGAATATCTGCCAAGACAGGATAGTCATGTATTCTGCAGCAAGGTCAAGATTCACCACCTGTACAGATCAGTTCATCACTTCAAGTGCTGCTGTATGGTGGAACAGTAAGTGCTCTTCCTGCTGCCGGCGGGCCCCATCACAAGTGTGCATGTCAAGGCATCCCTCTGTCTCCCACCACCGATGTGTGATCTTGTGGTAAACTGGCAGGTTCCTGTGCATCTGCTGCCTTTTCCCTCCTAGTTGATAAAGATTATGGGTTTGGAAGTTGCTGTTAAGGGAGCCTTGCGACAGCATATCTTGTTGATGGTATACAGTACTATCATTGTGCATCAGTGAAGAGGGAGTGGATGTTTAAGGTGGTGAATAATGTGCCAATCAAGCAGGGTGGTTTTTGTGTTGTTGGAGCGGCACCCATCCAAGTAATTGGATCTCATATTAATTTTATATTTAGTACTTTTTTATATTAAATTTCATGTCACTGCTCCAATTTACCCAACTGATTTTGAAATTATTAAGTTAAGTTGTCGCCTTCTATTCAACCATCCTCTTAAGAGAGCCATTCTCACATTTGCATATTCAAACATGATGAGGGTCTCCCCATGAACTTATAACAGGGTCTATTCTGACTGGTATACCTGTGCAGCACTAATTCCAAAAGTAAAGCTTCTGATGCACAAAATTTAGAATTTTGCCTTCGGGTGGATCCAAGTTGTGAGAGACCTGGTAGCTGGTAACTAAAGATCTTTAGAAAATGAAATTCTGGTTTATAATCATTTGTGTCTTTGCCCAGTTTGCACTGAGCTTCTAAGTCGCTCACTGACATAAACTGGAAACAGTAGAGACCAAAACTGATCCCCTAATGGATTCTACTCACACTTTTCTCTGGCCCTTCATTAAACAACCCCTTCAACAAATGTCACTGCTTTGGCCCCTCAGTAGATCCTATTCATTCCCCACTTTCATTTTGAATCTAATTCTATTTCAAGTTTAAATACTCTTTCATTTCAACTGCTTTTTAGAACACTCATTACATCCCGCCTTTTGGATTTTCTTCAATCCACTTGGGCTGTTGTTTTCTTAAAAACACTGACAGGTAACTCAGTTTATTGGTAAGATCTTGTCATTTTTAATTTAAATACATGGCTTCAATGGGAAAACATTCTATGCTTTTGTATATAAGAGATACTTATTATTTTAAATGTAGAAATACAAAAAGGTGAAAGCATTACTTGAATTTGACAGCACAGAAGCAAGCAATTGAGCCTAACAGGTCTATGAAAATGTTTATGCTCCACATAAGCACCACCCCAACTCAATATTTCATGCTCTTTCAATATATTCTTTGCTTTCAGCTTCTCCTTAAATGCATCTGCCTTGCTAATACAAATAGTTGTGAATTGCCTATCCTCTTCATTTGTCTAAACAAAGTGATTACTTCATGTTTTTAGAACTCAGTTTTGAATTCCTCAAGTGGAACCACCTTCTCTACCTCGAATCTATCAAACCCTTCATATCAAAAAAACATCGAGCAGCACAGTGGTTAGCACTGCTGCCTCATAGCACCAGGGACCTTGGGTTCAATTCCGGCCTCGGGTGACTGTCTGTCTGTGCATGTTTTCCCTGTTTTCTGCATGGGTTTCCTTCCACTGTCTAAAATGTGGTTAGATTGATTGGCCATCCTAAGTTGAACATTAGTGTCAAGAGGATTAGCAGGGTGGATGTGTAGGGTTACGGGGATAGGGTCTGGGTGGGATTATTGTCATTGTGGGCTCAGTGGGCCTCTCTCTGTACCATAAGGATTCAATGATCCCTCAGATCAGCTGTCATTTTTCTCCTATACTATCTTTCCTGATAGTTGTATCAATGAACACATTGGCTAAATGGAGTTACAAATAAACAAGTCAAATTTAGGCACTGTTCGAGTATAATGAGAGCATGTACATTTTTATCAGACCATCTGTTTAGACTTTTTCGCATGGCAAAATTTATCTTATAATTTGCATTATAAATTTCAGTATGTTTGTGTTAATTTTGCCTTGAATAGAATTCAATGAAAGAGGATCTGAAAATATATGGCCTAGATTTTCTTTCTTGAGATGGTTGGCGTGAATTGGGAAAATTGATGACTCAGCCCATTCCTCATGGGAGAAAGTACCTTCAAATATTAGATCGGCAATGCAAGGGATAGATGTAAGCTGGGGTCAGGCCCGCTGACCTGGAAAACAGGGGCTGTGGGTGATGAGGCATGCTGTTCTGGTGCTGAGGGACATTGTCCCAGCTAAACTGAAGCACAAGAGCCCTCCAGCCCTTGCCCCACACACCCCCTCACCCTTCATACATTCCATACCCACCCATGGCATTCACCCTCTTTAGCTCCTCATGTACCCCCAAGCCGAGCTCTACTCTTCCATTCATGCCCGCATGCCAAGCTTTGAACTTTCACCCATCCACCCTCACCTCCATGACTCCTCATATTCCTAACCAAGCTATGAACATTGATTGACTATTTACTGTACAAATGCAGTGAACACTATCTTGACATTAGGATTTTTTTTAAAAAAAGTAATTCATTCATAACTTTCTCCAATGAACGGAAGTAATTTCAATGCAAGTTAATGCATCGACTCATCCAGTTTCTTTAAACTATCAATACTAAAAATGACAAATGCTTGAAAGCACTTAACATTAGACCAACATTGTGAAATTGACAGCAAAGATCAGAAATCCTGAGCTGTCAGTCAAGCAGCCCAGATATACATAAAGCTTGTTGAAATAGCTGCATCTCAAAAAAAATATTGTAGGTTGATACCAGTATTCTTTACTATATGAATGAAAATTTAAATTTGAAATATCTGAAAGAACTTTTCAAAAATGCATAGTAATCTCATCATAAGCTCTATATATGGAGAGGCTTAAATAAGCTAAGGTGGAAAATGTCTGTGCCCCATTATGAATTGGAGGAAGTTTGGTAGTGTATAACTAACACAGAGTGAGTTAACAGACATGAAGTGTCATAACTTGGCATGGGAGGAACATGGGACCAGGAGGGGTGGATGGGAGGACTAAGCTCGCCATGGGGAGGACAGAGTTTGACTTAGAAGGCATGAGGGGAATATTTTAAACTGGTCTTTTAAAGGTCTCCTCATATAGGCTGTTGTTCACCGTTCCCTTGAGGAGCTGTGAACGATGATTCTTTTAAAAATCTGGCCTGACTCTTGTGGAAGTATCGGATATGCCTATCACCAGATGAGGGCTTTTGACAGGAACCAGCCCACACACTCTTTCAAGGCACTCCAGAAAATCTGGACAGCTTGGGAAGGGGGTCAGGAATCCTAGAATTGAAATGTGCCTGTAATTTTTTAAAGGGCACACAACTCAGTGAAAATCCAGGCCATAGTAGTTTTGTCTGGGACAGAGCAGTATTCTTTACTATATGAAAATTTAAATTTGAAATGTCTGAAAGAATTTTTCAAAAATGCATAGTGATCTCATCACAAACACTATATATGGAGAGGCTGAACAAGCAAAGGTGAAAAATGTCTGTATCCCATTATGAATCAGAGGAAGTTTTGTCTGAGCTTACAAATATGTGAGAAAATTACATCCTCCTCTAGTTCTTTTACTGGTTAGAGTTTAACAAGACTTATGTATTTTAGCTACAGACCTACATATATACATTTCTTTCCATTGAACTGAAAGCAACATAGATTATATAATGTTTGTGAAGGAAAAGCGTATGTAGGAAAAACGTCTTATTGGCACTTACTTGATTTTTTTTTTCACTTTCAGGAGTTTTCCCTGAAGGAAGTTGTTCTTTGGCTGCAAGAGGAGGAAATAAATCAGTCTGCTTGTCATACTGTTGGCTTTCTCTGAAGTGCTTACATGAGGTAACAATAGGCCAAGATAATCTCCTCGGTGGTTTTTAAGCCAAGAAATGGGCCAGAAAATCTCAGGGAATATAAAGTCTGTGGATGTGAGGGAACCAGCCTTCCGACCAGTTAAGCGAGAGTTACGAGGCCCTGACTTTTGCAAACCAACTCGGCTTGATATGCTGCTGGATATGCCATCGGCTTCTCGAGCTGTTCAGCTAAAACACGCCTGGAACAATGAAGACCGTTCTCTGAACATTTTTGTAAAAGAAGACGACAAGGTGACCTTTCACAGACATCCAGTAGCCCAAAGCACAGATTGTATTCGAGGTAAAATTGGGTATACAAGAGGGCTTCACGTCTGGCAGATTCACTGGCCTACAAGGCAAAGAGGAACACATGCCGTTGTTGGTGTGGCAACAGCTGAAGCTCCATTGCATTCTGTGGGATACACCTCTTTAGTTGGCAGTAACAGTGAGTCATGGGGCTGGGACTTGGGTCGCAACAAACTGTATCACAATAGTAAAAATCAGCCAGGAGTAACCTATCCGGTATTTTTGGAACCAGATGAATCCTTTGTGCTGCCAGATAGTTTCTTGGTGGTTTTGGATATGGATGAAGGAACATTGAGTTTCATAGTGGATGGACAATATTTGGGTGTGGCCTTCAGAAGTCTGAAAGGGAAAAAACTGTATCCAATAGTCAGTGCAGTCTGGGGGCACTGTGAGATAACAATGAGGTACATCAATGGACTTGACCGTAAGTTACGTTTAAATCTTTCTGTTGTATGTAAAAGCAAATACAATATATGGCTCAGAAAGAATACGGGCATCAGCCTTTTTCAGAATTTCTTGTCAAGGCAAATTGAAATTTCAAATTGAATATATTGTGTAGGTTTGCTCAGAAATAAAAATAATACAGTGCAGTTTCAGGTTGCGGGAATTAGCTAAGATGAGGAAGAAAGAGAGTGAAATACACTACAGAAAGAAATATTTTCAGTCTAAACCAAAGGTTCAGTTTCTTATAATAATGCACAACTTTCACACATTTTACAACTACAGTCAATGTCTCTTTTTAAGCAAGGTAAACTGTTGGAATAAGATTTCCACTTTCTTGTCTTCTCACCCCACACTCAATTCTTCAGGTTAAAGACATTTGCATGGTTTTAATTTTTTTAAAATAGCTATTCTAAAATATAATTGTATTTGTGGAGGGTATTTATTCCCACTCACTGCCCTTGCTCCTTTCCCTATCTCCCCAGCTTATCAATGGCATTAACTCATTACCAGAATTTGTTTTTGATTTGATACATGTATTAATATACCGTGAAAAGTATTGTTTCTTGTGTGCTGTACAGACAAAGCATGCCAAAGAGAAGGAAAGGAAAGGTGCAGTATGTAATGTTAGTCATAGTGTTACAGTGTATTGAGAAAGATCAACTTGATATAAGATAGGTCCATTCAATAGTCTGATGGCAACAGGGAAAAAGTTGTTCTTGCGTAGGTCAGCCTATGATCTCAGACTTTTATATTTTTTTCCAATGGTAGAAGATGCAAGCATATCCAGGCTGTGTAGAATACAGTTTTAGAAATGTTTGACAGCTATCTTTAACTCGCTGAAGGAGAATTATTTTTATGAATTCTGACAGTATTTGATTTGACAAGCTGTTCTGGGCTTGTCCTATCATTTATTGAGACATCCAAGCCAACTATGCAAATCATTCCTGCAGTAATTGCTGTGTTGAAGATTGTTGACCTCGTCCTCCCCATCAACTATGGAATTGGCGTTATAATTTAACTCACATTATATTCTTTGTTGAAATCAGTCAATTCAGTCCAGACAGGAAATTCCACTTGGGATCATCTATATCTCAATGATTAAGCCAATCACTATGTTCCAATGCTGTGCGCAGTATTGAATGTTCTACTTCACTGAGCATCAAATAATAAGGACAACTGGGTCCTATTACTTAAAAACCACATTTTGTATCTTATCTTCAGATTGTCAGAGATGGGATATATATGGGGAATTGCTTGTCAGGATTTGGCCAAAATCCTGACACACGCATGTCATGTAAAGATTAGGAAGTTTAAATTTACAATTGGCTAATTCCCTAATGCCTTAAACTCTCCGCAAAAATATCCAGCCCTGAGGTCAGGATGGAGATCTGGGATAGATACGTAGGATTTATCTGTGTATTTACCATTGGGGAAAGCAGAGGTCATAGGGGTGGCTTCCCTTTATTTCCATCACTTTACTGACTGAAGACAGTCTGACTAGAACTGTCAGGAATAGATAAATAATGGGCAGAATTCTCACAAAAAAGAAATCTAAGTGTTGAATTTGTGGGCAAATTGGAAAAACTCATGCTGTTTTCAGTGGGAGTTCAGACTACAATCTCCCATACTCTGTGCAGAGCAGAGGCCACCAGTCTAATATCATTAGATTTCAGAGAGTGGGGCTTACCCCTGCCCAATATGCTGAAACCAGTGTAACTCTGCACATTTACAATGGCCCCAAGCTGCCAGTTTCTTGTTTGCTGGTCAGTTTGATTGCTGGCCAGCTCTGTGAACCACAACCCCTCCACCCTGTCTGCAGCAGTGCCAATCCCTCCACATCCCAGCAATGCAGATACTATCGCCATCCCCCAGCCCACCCCAATCGATGGGCACAGGAAGGAGGCCATTGCTCCCAATGGCAGAGTGCAGCGAGATCCCCATTGACACCACCCTAAGCCTGATGGGCAGTGCTAAGGTGCTCCTTGACCAGAGTGCCAAGCTGGTACTATCAGTTCATGCCCATGCCCAAGGGGCACCACTCCTCCACCACCCAATCCCCTGAGGGTCCCCAATTGCCCCCCTTCACTCCAGTGAGGTTGAGCCGTTAGTTGTCCGAAAGTGGGGAGCCACTCTAAATATCGCTGGAGTGAAACACTTTGACAGGATGGAAGAGGCTAGTGGGCTCAGAGAATTCAGTCCCAGGCCCAATAATCTCACTTCAATTGTAGATAAATTATTGTTTAAATATTTTTTGTGTCCCTGCCAATTTCTAACGCTGGAAGACACAAACATGGTGCAAACGCTCAAGGGAATCTGCAAATATGGGCAGCACAATGGTTAGCACTGCTGCCTCACAGCACCAAGGACCTGGGTTCAATTCCTGGCTTGGGTCATTGTCTGTGTGGACTTTGCATATTCTCCTTGTATCTGTGAGAGTTTCCTCCATCTGCTGCGGTTTTCTCCTACATTCTGACATTTGTGCTGGTTCGGTGCATTGACCCGAAGAGGTGCCGAAATGTGGCGACTAGGGTAACTTTACAGTAACATCATTCCAGTGTCAATATAAGAACAAAGAACAAAACAGCACGGGAAACAGGCCCTTCAGCCCAACGAGCCCGCGCTGCCACCCCAATGTTCCCATCTCTACCCACGATCCCTGTCCACGTTTATAGATCTATGGATTTAAAAACCAAATTTGAGACAATTTAGGGAGAATTTGAGACAATTTAGGGAGGATACTTTCTCCTAGGGAGAAATCACAAGCTTTACTTGTGACTAATAAATTAAAAAAGAATTGCCAGACGTGTGATTTTCTGGGCCTGCTGCACTAAAAAATTAGCACAGCCGACTTCTTTTTCCTCATAGGTTTTAAAATAAAGATAAATGTTTATTGCTAAAGCTCAAATGTATGTGCATATCCTCTAATTGTATCTTTACCCTTGTTCTATGCTTTTAAAAGTCTCTCTTAATTCTTTTTTTAAACTCTGTAACAAATCTTTAATTCAATCTCTTCTTCCCTGCTGCTATCAGACTTTTGAATGGGCCTTCCTCATGTTAAGTAGATCTTTCTCTAGATGTTAGCAATGACTGTAATACTACATTTTGCACTCTCTCCTTTCCTTTTCGATGTACGGTATGCTTTGTTTCTATAGCACGCAAGAAACATTACTTTTTATTATACTAATACATTCACAAACCAAATCAACTGCATCCACTCACGCTTGTACAGATACATACACATACAAGATAATCTTGTAAGTGGCATTTGTTTAGGCCTTATGATTTCAAAAGTTCACTGTTACAATTGCTTTTCTCTAAGTGAAGTCTTGAAATGATGCAGGCCTGTAATCCTTTTTTCTGCTAGAGCTCTGGCAGTTTTAGACGGACAGACTGGCTGTTAAATTTTGTTCACAGAGCAAATTTCTCTTATTCCACATGAGTCAAGCAAAACAGCATGATGGTACAAGTTTGATTTCAGCCATGGGCAACTGTGTGGAGTTTGCACGTCCTCCCCATGTCTGCGTGAGTTTTTTCCAGGTGCTCTGGTTTCTTCCCAGAGTCAAAAGATATGTGGGTTAGATTGATTAGTCAAGCTAAATTGCTCCTTATTGTCATGGGGATTCGCAGGATAAATACATGGGCTGGGATGGTATTGATGCTGACCTGATAGGCCAAATGACTGCTTTCTGCATTGTAAGGTTTCTATGAAAGCTTTGCAGTGAAGCATAGGTCTGGTTCCTTGGGTACAGAGTTCAAAGCCAACTCTGATCTCTGCCTACATGTGATTTAAAACTGATGTGTCTTAGGCAGAGCCTTTTCTCTACTCTGGCATCGGTGTTTCTGACTGTCTGATCTGAACTTTCTTCCTAAGAATCCCTTATCAGAAACTTAATTTGTGTCATCAGATCAAAGCATCTGTTTCCATTGTCCTCAAAAATTGTTTTTGATGGTTAAACTATTCTCAGGCAATGGAGTTTGGGTATCACCCATGAATCTATCATCTTGCTAGAATAGAGCCTTTCACACACACCTGCGGGATTTCAAGTTTGGAGTCGAAGAGTCTGCAAATCTTTTTAATTGGTTGAAGAAGTGCAGCCATGAACTACAAGTTTATTTTCATTTTAATGACTACTCAAATATACATCCAACAACGTCATTTTCATTTTTATGGTTTAGTCGAGACTTGTCCAGACATGAAACTAGCTCTGGGTTCTTGTAGTTTCATGTATATTTGCAGGAAAGAAAATGTCACCTGCCGTCTCAACTCCATCTAGTTTTACAGTGAAGTGTCCATTTTTGGTTTATATTCACATTCATAGCTCATAAGTTTGTATTACATGAGTATTACATCTGGAAATGTTAATCAGTTTAATACTTGGTATAATTCCACAACTGACATTCCCTCCCACCATTGTGCCACTAATCGTCTTCTTAACTCAACCCAAACACCACTCAATCTGGTTACTCCCCCAATATCCGACTAGCTATAATCATCCAATTATTCTTTGAACGTATCCTCAATCCGAATCCACTACCCACGACCTGACTTTCCCCATCTCACCTTCAGTTTAGCATCTGGTCTAACAGCACGTGAACTCGACAACCAGTCTTGTTCCTCAGTAACCCAACTCACTAACTACCCACCTGAGCTGACCTAACTATCTCCTCTCCGTGGACTGGTCTGACAATCCACTAATGACCCACCTGTATAGCAACCTTGCCAAACCAACTACCCCAAGCTAACTATCCACCTTGTTTCTCAAGCCCATCATCTCCATCAATAATCCTCTTTTCCATTCACCCTTTTGTTAAAATAACTGCAACTCGAAAAACTCAGGACAGGGACTGCCATTTAAAAAATAAAAGTGAGGGGATGTCCTCTCCTCCTTTCCACCGCACCCCCCCCCCCCCCACCCCACCCCCTTCACGTGTAAGATTATCCAGGAGATGCTGCTTTGTCCTTTTGTCCTTTTCTTCTGTAGCCAGATTCTGAAGATCTTGGATGAAATACACAGTATTGTTAGTTTGGTACAATTTCACAGACAGTAGCATTGCACCCAATATTGGTACTAAATAGATCTATGTCTATACTTTAAATATATATTGTGAGCTCCTTGTGTTAGGAAGCATCAAACTCAATAGTAATTTAGCATATTAATCACTTGTATCCAACTTCCATTAGCAAACTAAAACAAAGGTTTCATACTTCGACCATTAAAAATAAGCATGAATGAGAGAGTTACATTCATACTTAATAACTTCAGGATATCCTGAAACATTTTAAAGCTAATGAGATAAACACCTTTAAATTATATTCGTTGTTATAATGTGAAGGCTGTCAAGTTAATATTACAATGTGAAAATGACCAAATCTGTTTTTATGATGACCATTGAGATAAATATTGACCAAGATACTGAATGACTCCACCTTCTAACTTATCCCTGACCTTATCTTTTGTCTTTGAAAGATTTCATTCATATTTCATGACTTTAGGATATAACTCCCTTGCTCCTTTGGTCATGATGTGGAGATGCCAGCATTGGACTGGGGTAAACACAGTAAAAAGTCTCACCAATTTAAAGTCCAGCAATTTATTTGATAACACAAGCCACAAGCTTTCGGAGCACTGCCCGTTCATCAGGTGAGTGGGAGTTATGTTATGTGTTTTATGCTCTGTTTAAGAACAGAATTCCCACTCAACCTGATGAAAGGGCAGTGCTCCGAAAGCTTGTGGCTTGCGCTACCAAATAAATCTATTGGACTTTAACCTGGTGTTGTGAGACTTCTTACTGTTTTTGAATAGTACCATAGGATCTTATACATCCAACTGGGAGAGAGCCTTGCTTTACAATGTTCCATCTGGAAGTTGGCTCATCTAACCATGCAGCACTTCCTCAAAACTGCCTGAGATTTATCTTGAATTTTCTTTTGGGATATCTCATCTCTCAAATGGGACTGATTGGAGAATGCTATCTGAATCACACTTGATACTATGAGTAAATTGATTTTCAAGCTGTGTGGAAACAGACAAATCCACATGCAAAGAATGCCATCTTAATTGGATTGACATTGCAAACATTTTCCTACTGCCCCCACCAACTACTAATCAGTCTTGTCTCTCCCATAACTTGTCTGCTTTTAATTTGCTGCCAAGACCATTACTATGTACTTAAATGCATTAAAATTGATCTGGTGTTCTTTAGCTCATTTAAATGCTTCAGAAGTTCATTAATGCTGTCCATTTCTCTCATTTGTTACTTCCCTGGATATCATTATTAATGTTTTTAGAACATTTATATTTTTTGTTCGAAATTGTTCCCTCATCATCCATGTAATTGTGATTGCATTTAACTGCTGCAATGCTCTGTGTCTGATTACATTGTACATACGTCGTTTCTCCCTCACTACAACTATATGCACAAGTTTTTTTTTGTCTCTGTTGTTTTTGAAAAGTGATGGAGAGAGAGACATAAGTTATCTAGAACATAAACTGTGACAAAATGGGACCAAAGTAAATGGTATTTTGTTAACAGAATGGGCTTATAAAGAACATCACTTGGATCTCACTTGTACCTGCAGATTAGATAGAGTGCAAGGTGAACTTGACCCCAATTCCAATATCTTGCTTGGATGAAGAGATAAAGATGTTAGAGGGCAAATGTGTGAGAGAGAGAATAATGCGTACTAGTGAGTAAATTATGGCTTTGTAGCCAATCACTGGATTTAAATTAATAAGCTGCCAAAAAAAATTCATGGCTTATCATAGTCACTTCAGCCTGATGAATGAGTGCAGCTTTATTTCACTCTCTCTCTCTTCCCATTCACATTGCTCAGTTCATTTTTCCTTGCTTTTGATTAGATTTTTTAATGCTATTTGATCATTAGTTGTTGGCAGAACATTAAATGTCTTCAAATGTGTGATAAATTCACACTGATTTATGAGATTTTCCTGATGAACTCTGGAATTGATTTTGAGGAAAGTGTATGTCATAGATTCCATAAATCCCTGGAGTCATGTGTGTTATGGTTGGACTGAATTTACAAAGGCATTAAATTTACCTTAAATGGATTGGGGGTTGGTTAAATTACTGTTTGTCAGGGGCATTTTAATCAGTGCTTTTTTGCTTGAGCTTGATTACAATGATTTTGGTATAATTAATTAATTCAGTTCACACCAGAGATTACCCATTCTATTTCGCTTTTCTTCTTTTCTTCTTTAAAGATGTCTGTAACTTGATTTTTTTTTAACAACACTTGAAAAAAATCAGTTTTCATTTTTATTGGCCAATATAATAAATGACACATACTCCAGGGATTTATGGCATCTGCCATTTACAGTGGTAAATAAAAGCAAAAAACTGCAGATTGTTGGAAATCTGAAATAAAAACATAATCCTAGAAAGACTCTGCAGTTCTGGCAGCATCTGTGGGCAGAGAAAGAGAGTTAATGTTTCAAATTGAATATAACTGCCCTTCCAACCTGAAGAGATAGAAATGTGATAGGTTTTGACCTAGTGGAAAAAGGGAGGGTTAGGTGGAGCAAAAGACAAGGTCAGGGATAAGTTAGAAAGTGGAGCCATTCAATGACGAATTGTCATGGAACAAATGGCAAAGGGGAATGGTAATGGTAGTAGTAAAGAAACAAAGCATTGATCCAGAATAAGTGTTAATAGCAGAATAAAAGTCAGTGCTGCCCAAAATTGAAAATGTGGAAGCAAGATGCAGACTGTTAGTTGGGAAGAAAATAAGTCAACATGGAGGATGGAATTCACAGTCTGAAGTTGTTGAAGGCAGTATTGAGTTCAGAAGGCTGTAAAGGGACCATTCTTAAGATGAGATAGTGCTGCTCCAGCTTGTGTTGGACTTCACTGAAATGTTGTAGCAGGTCACGTACAGAAATTTAATCAAAACAAGATGGTGAATTGAAATGGCAAGTGACCATATGGTCAGGTTTATGCTTGTAGACTGAGCATTTTGCAAAGTGGAAACCCAGTCTACATTTGATGTTTCCAATTTTAAGGAGACTGCATTATGAGTTAAAGTAAGTTGGAGTAAATCATAGCTTCACCCAGAAGGAGTGTTTGGCACCTTGGACAGTGAGGAAGGAGAAGATAAAGGGGCAGGTGTTACACCACCTGAGATTGCATTGTAAAGTGCTGTGGGAAGAGTATGAGGTGTTGGGGGTGATAGTGGGGGGGGAGGGGAGGAGGACCAGAACCAGGCTGTCAGTAAGGGAACAGGTTGGCTGGAGGGACAATCTGTTTTCCATGGGTGACTTTATGCTTTACGCTGTACTTTTCTTTAAGCCAGCTAATTAGCTGTTAAATGTTTTGAATCCAATAGTTGAAGCATTCTTAGTGTAGGTGAAAGCAGAATTTTAACGAATTAGAAGTATATGTTGATGCTAGGACAGAGTTAAGAAAATTTTGGGAGAGACTTGTATGTCAAAACTGCTGACACAATAGCTCTATGTTCTCCTTGGGAGTGATGCTGGAAGTGAATAGTGTGCAAAAAAAAGTTCTTAGGATCCCAGCTTGATTTAAAAGATTAATTTCCCAAAAAATTGTCTTTATTCATAATCCACACCAATTACAGGATAAGGATTTGGCCACAAATCCTTGCACACATTGATGATTCATTGCAGTTATTTGACATTACTGCATTAGCAATTCTGTTCTACATTTCAGAAACTAAAAGAATTTACGTAAGTCAGTCATAACTCTAAATTATAACAAGTTATGGTTTGAAGGTACCCTCCTTGGATTAAATGCTTCACAACAAATAACCTTTCACTTGCCTTTGTTGTCCTGCAACTTTCAATATTTCTACTTCTGAGAAGTGTTGTTCAATAATAAAATGGAAAATTTGTTTTTCACAACTTCTCAGAAGGATTATCTGTTTCTCTTAATAAGTCTGGTGCAACATCATTGGATGCATTAACTCAAACTATGAAGGCCAGATTTTCATAGCCAAATTCAGGGAGAAACGAGGTGGACGTCCTGAATAAATGGTGATGATACCATGTAGCCTGATGTCCATCTCCATTTCTGGTGTCTCAGTCTTTCCAGATGGTGCTACAGTGGCATAATGATTGGCACTGCTGCCTCACAGCACCAGGGACTAGGTTTCGATTCTGGTCTTGCGTGACTGTCTGTGTGGAGTTTGAGGCTGTGCAGATGAGATGAATTAGCTATAGCAAATGTGTGGGGTTGCGGGGATAGGGTGAAATGGAGGGCTGAAGTGGGACACTCTTCTGGAGAGTTGCTGTAGACCGAATATCCTCATTCCACACTATAGGGATTCTATGATTCTGTGGTGAGGGGAGGAGTGCCTCTGAACTTAGCTGTGGTCTGAAGCAAGCCAGCTGAAGTATTTGAAGTCTAAGCTTGATTCTCCAACTTTTGATAAAGATTGTCCAAGAATGCCTCCAGCATTGACTATGCCATTGTTGACTTGGGTTAGATGTGCTGAACTTGGCCATAAATTTACTCTGGGACGCTACCATTGTTAATTACAGGTCAGGGACCTGTCAATAGCAAAAGATGTATCGGGAAGTCCTCAAAATTATTTAAACGTTAATGTGCTAAACAGTGAAACAGCTTGTTTACTCTCGACCCCACACACATCCCATTCTACCCCACCATCCACTTATAAACAACTTTTGTTCACTATTAATCTCTTCTACAATTTTTTAAAAAAAATCAATGTATTCAGAGCATTAATGCATTTGGAAACAGCTGTATCCACGTATACACCATTTGGCAAACAGGTAATAAAAAAAACAATGCAAACAAGAGACTTAATGCTCATTGCCATTTATTTCACTCAAAATACTTTTTCAATTCATGTCAAGACTTTTCCATGTTTACTCATTAAAGTAATGATTTTCCAAACTCAGAAACATTAAAAAAAATACATAACTTTAAAACTTTATCATAACCCTGCAAGCCTGCAGAATTTATGGAGCGTTCATTGTGCTACTGACATGAAACGGGGTGTGGCATTGGTACTTTTGCAATTCGCCACTGTCCCTCATTCTTCAGCCGGGAGAAGAAATCTCAAAAACTCCAGTGAAGAAGGATAAAGCTGCGACTTTTATTTCAGCCAGCAGCCATGGCCTCATGGCTGACTGGAAGATCTGAGCCATTTTAAAGGAGCTCAGGAAGTTGAATAAAATTTTTATTTACATAAGTCATCAAGTGCAAATTTCAAAACCAGTCTACAGTTTTTGGTAAACTAATTGCTATTAACCACTTTCCAATTGCTTTTGCGGTACACATTAATTTGCATACAAATAGTTACTTTGCCATTCCCTTTCCAATATCAGACCGTAATATGTAGTCACAACAGCCTGGGAAAACGAACAATCATTATCCAGAATTTAAGGTAACTGCAGATTTCTTAAAGTGAATATTAAAGAAAAGAAACAATTGCATTTATCCAGCACTTTTCATCACAACCAGATGTGTCAAAGAGCTTTACAACTAGTGAAATACTTCTAAAGCATATTATTGGAATACAGGAAATGGGGCAACCAATTTGTTTACAGCAAACTATCACAAACAGCAATACAATAATGACCAGATACTCATGGTTTGGGTGACACAGTGGTTAGCACTGCTGCCTCACAGCACCAGGGACTCGGATTCGATTCTTGGGTTGGGTCACTGTCTGTGTGGAGTTTGCATGTTCTCCCCATGTCTGTGTGGGTTCCCTCCAGGTGCTCTGGTTTCCTCCTTCAGTCTGAAAGGTGTGCTAATTAGCTGCATTGACCCGAACATGTCTAGAGTGTGCCAACAAGAGGAATTTCTCAGTAACTTCATAGCAGTGTTAATGTATGCTTTATCTGAGATACTTTGTTGTTGTGGTTTGATTAAGGCATTTTATACTATATATATATATGTACGTATAGTTAGGTGGGTGGGTGGTGTGTCAGCGGGTTTGAAGCATTCTGAAGAAAATTCTGAAGTGTGACATTGCAGCAAAGAAGATAAGTAATTTATTGATCATACTTTTCTCTCTTTTATCTAGAGAATTTTAATTGGGGATAGCATAACAATTGAAATAATAAGTATCTTCTGAAACTCAGATGATTTATTAATGTTTTATTAATAGTGATGAGGCTCATAAACAGTAGCAAAGCAGTAAAGGAGTTTATTAATTATAAATTTGGAAAAATAATGAATTAACGTTAATGATGACAGCAAATCAGATGATGTGTTGGGCTGCAGAATGTAGTGTGCAAACACACCTGAAGTAAGTGTCTGTAGCTTGGGGAGCTTCAACTCAGGTTTGAGAAGCAAGTAAATGGAATGTTGTGGTAGTAGCAGACAGTATAGCCAGGGGATAGACATGTTTCCTTGTAGCTGACAGCACGTCCAGAAATCTGTGTTGCTTGCCTTGTGCTTCAGTGCAGACAGTTGCTCTGAGCTGAAGAGGGACTTGCAGTGGAAGGAGCACAGTTCAGCTGTCATGAACTATGCGGACACCAATGACATAGATCAGACTAGGAAAGGATTCTGTTTGAGAATTATGAACAATTTGGGGCTAATTTAAGAAATGCAATCTTAAAATTAATACCTGAATTATTACTTGAGCCACAAGTGAGTTGGTATGTGGTAAATAGAGTAGAGAGATGAATGCAATGATTCAAAGACTGGTGTGGGACTAATGGGAGTTGATTCATGTGACAATGGCACCAATATTGGGGAAAGTGGGAATTATACCTTTGAGGTGGTCTTCACCTGAACCACACCAGTATTTTGATGAATCATATAACTAGAGCAGTAGAGATGAACTAAGTTGTGAATGGAGAGGAACGTGTGAGGGGAGATGTGGTAAATTGAAGAGAAACAAGGTAATCGAGCAGCGTGATGATTTGGATAATGATAACCAGTGTTGCAAGAAGGGACAGAGCAAAAGTGTGCATCAGCAGATAAGAACAGACATTGCAAGGATGGTTAAAAGATTCTACATTTGAATACACACCACTTTTGTCAGAAAATGGATTAATTGGTAGCTCAGAAATAAGTATGACTTGATAATCATTAAAGAGCCATGATTGCAAAGTGGCCAAGGCTATGATCTGAATATTGAAGGATATTTGACATTTTGCAAGCCAGGTAAAGGTGGGTTAAGTTTATTAATTAAGGTCGCCATTAATATTGTAAATAAAAAGATAAAGTTGCCATAGTCCCAGATGATCATAGATTACTCTTCCCCTCAAAGTTGGTGATTGACGTGGTGATTTTAACCTGAAGATCACCAAACTCAGGTCAGGGGCAAGCTTGAGAAGGTGGGCCTTCATGAATAATCTCAACAGGTATGGGAATTGAACTCACACTGTTGTTGCTAAACTTCACCACAAACCAGCTTTCCAGTCAAATAAACTAATCAACCCCCTTTAGTATAGTAGTGAAAGATGACTGACCAAAAGAGCAAGATGTAAGATCAGTTTGGTTAGTGATAAGCAAAAGGGAAATTTAAAAGATAATTTGCAGAAGTAGTTGATAAAATAAATAGGGGCTATAAGATAGATACTGAAATAATCATGGGTGATTTTAATCTACATGTAGATTGGGCAGATAAGATTGTCAGAGGTAACCTGGAAAATTGGTTCATAGAATATATTCAGGACAGATTCTTAGAGCAGTACATTTCAACACTAACTATTCTAGACCTGGTAATGTGCAATGACACAGGATTAATCAATAACTTCAGCAGTTAGTAAAAGCACTTGTCAGACACAGGAGTCATAACGTGAATAATTTCACATTTGTACGTGAGAAGTGTAAGTCTAAGGCTAGTGATTTAGATTCAAGTAAACAATGTTGACTGAAATGAACTGGCAAACTAGGTTAAAACATAGACAATCAGGCTCTTAGGAAGACAGCATCAGCAAAGATTTACCAGTGAGGGATTCAGCATCCATGATTAAATAAAGAAGCTGAGCATAATATCAAATTGAAAGAACCATAGTATAATTTTGTGAAGATTAGTGGCAAATCAGAAAACAGAACTCATTTTAAGAACCAGCAAAGAATGACTACTTAAAAGTGAGTGAAGTGGGAGAGAATTTGGAGAATGGGATAATGCTAGCTAGAAATATAAAGATAGATTGTAAAAATTTCTACAAGTATTTAAATAAGAACAGAGTAACTAAAGCAAGAGTAGGTCCTCCAGAGAGTGCGTTTGGAAATTTAATAATAGAAAATGTCTGAAGTGTTGGATAGGTATTTTGTGTTTGACATCACTGAAAAATTTTTCAAAGATACCTGAAAATTGAGCAATGAAAGGGAAGGAGGAACTTAAAACAATGCAGGTAGGTTGATAATGAAGATACCCCATTAACTTGGATGTAC
This sequence comes from Sphyrna mokarran, assembly GCA_024679065.1. NCBI lineage: Eukaryota > Metazoa > Chordata > Chondrichthyes > Carcharhiniformes > Carcharhinidae > Sphyrna > Sphyrna mokarran. The sequence continues at coordinate 45,050,927 of JAGIQG010000003.1, read as the reverse complement.
AGCAATGGCTATGAGAAATATAAACCAGAGGTATTGTGATTTTATCAATGGTCTGTATTAAGTTAACTCAACTGGAATGCTCTATCTCATTTAAGGAAAGATCATTAGTATTACCACTACTGAATACCATACACAGTCCTTAATGGAAGTGCCCCTTATAAAGGAAAAATTGAGATTGTCTATGATGCTGTCTGCAGTCAGGCTGTTGAAATTAGCCGTCAGTGTTCATGCATCATTAATGAATACTTGGATGAGGAATCAAAGGATGACCATCACCTATATAACCATATCCTAGTTAGAAATTCAGTGCATTCAGGCAACAAGTAACAAAAGAAAATTAAGATATTGTGTACTCATCCGTTTAACACCTAGTAATGTAATGAAAGATTTCTATCTATGCTAACGATTGAATTTAGCTAATCAGTCAGTGATGGTAGAACAAAACTACAAAGGTAACGTTAAGTTTCTCACAGTCTGGCTATTCAAAAGCTATAAAAAGAAAATTCAACAATCTGATTACAAATTCATCATTTTTGCCCATGTTTTAATTTTTTTTAGTTGATTAACATTTTATTCAGATTGTGTATCAAATGCGAATCAGAGATAGTTTCCCCCCACAGCTGGGCCTCGCGCAGCACAGCAGCAAGACCTGTACAAAAGAATGATGTCTATCAAATTTTAGCAAATTTTAAAATCTTTTGCTAGACAAGATGTGCCTTTTTAAATAGTTTTTTTTGGTGTTGTGATTGCAAACAGCCAGATGGAGTTGTATCGGAAAAACTCGAGCTGCTGGGGGTTAATTTAATTGCAGATGAAAGTGCTGTGCATTGAATAATGTACTTTTCAAAATGATGTGATTTAAAGTAACAAGGAAAAAAGTCATCTCAGCAGTTAATAAATCATAATGAGTTATATAAAGTCAAGCTAAGCCAACTTTAGTCCCTGCAGGTTAGGTGCTGGCTTGAATGATCAGAGTAATGTAATTGCTAAGTATAGCTTGTGTGCTTCCCAAATGAAGATGTTGCTGTGTTTATATTCACAAAGCTGCTGTTTTATTCACAAGCAAAGTAATTAACCTGAGTAATTGACAAGAATGTGCAACTTAAGCCACTTTTATTCTTGCTGTCAATTGAGATTAGATTTGGGGCAACTCATAATAAATTCTGTTCACTTATAATCTGATAACAGAATCATTTATCCACCCAAGAATGTGCCTGGCATGCTGTCGCTAAGATAATTATTGTGCTTAGTAATACAAATGTTAGCTGGCTCGGGGACACTTGTCTCAAAGCATTTGACCTCAGCCAACATCATTATCAAAGGGACCTCAGTGAACTAATGTAAAAATAACTGTTTGCCCAGTAATTAATTGCTGCAGTAATCACATTTTGAATTACAATTGTGAATGGCCTTTGACTTGGACATAGTACTATAAGGCAAATTTAAAATGCCCATGGATCTATAATTGTTTTTAAGAAGATTTGAAAATAGTTTTCAAGAATTTGCATCAATTGTATAATCCCTTTCATGATCTCTAGATGTCCCAAATGTTACAAGTGTGAGGTTTTATAAGATGGTTATGTTTTAACTGTCTCATTAATGCAGGATAAAATGTCTTCATGAGAAAGGAGTTTCTTGCCAGTTCTGCCCTGTGATACGTCAATTTGACATGGGAACAGGGAGCCCAGGTAAAGTGCTATTAAAATTCATGTACCAGGTTTGACACCTGGTAACAAAAACAAGACAATTGGCCTGGTTTTGGACAGAACTAAGTGTCTTGACTTTTGGCAGAGAGTATGTGTGTCAAAGAGTGAGCAAGGGAAAGTTACAGCAACTACTGCCGGCATCAGAGGGGGAAAAGAAAAGTTTTTTGGTTAGCCTTCAGATAAAAATCTGGATAGGAAGGCATTGTCTGGTCAAAGAGACAGAACTGTGGAAATTTAAGGATGTTAGAAGATTAATCTTCGTTAGGGGAGAGAATCAGTGGAGTGAGCTGTAGTGTGAGGTTGGTTCAGGATTTCTTTGGCTCAGTCCATCCTGAACCAAAAGGGGCAAAGGACCTTCAATGGTCAATGAATATTGACTCAATAAAGCAGGGAGAAGCAAGTCTGTTGGAAGCTGGGACTGGTTCCTGTAAAGACTGCAATTCTTGATTTTGGAGATTCCAATTTTGATTGTTCCAATATAGATGAAGTTTTTTCAGTTGCCAATTTGCTAAACTCTGGAATTTTCACCACAAATCATCCCACCTTCAGTCTTTCCCTCTTTTTTTCTCTTAAGGGCCATCTTAAAACCCTGAACTTCATTGCCCTTAATATCTCCTTACGTAGTGCAACACCAAATGCATTTGAAAATGCTTCTATGAAGTGCATTTGGTTGTCGTACTATGTTAAAGATGACATTCAATTACAAGTTATTTTTGTACTGTAAGTGTGCCAAGTTACTTTACTGTATAATTGTAATCTTGCACTGGCCTGCCAGGTTTTTTTTCCAAAATTGTGCCTAAAATATGACTTTTCTCACATCTGTTTCTTTAGTTCTTCTCTAGCAGATTTATTTTATTAATTTTGAATGACCAACTATTCAGCTTATTTGTACCTCTCCAACAGTCTTGTCCGTAGTGGTTGTCACATTAGGATTCAAACTCAATTCAGGGACATAAACATATATTCCTAGCTGATTATAGATTGAAGAAATTAGTACGTTGTTAGAAATGTTTTTTGAGATGAAATGCTAAAATCCTATCTGCCTATAAATGAACATTAAGTGTCCCATAATGCTTTTTGAAGAACAGAGTTCTTCGAACATCCAACCAAAATCCTGCCTTCTTCAAACACAAAAGAAATTTAGTTAACCGTTCATTCACCTTGTTGTAGCTTGTGAAGTCTTTTTCTGTGCAAATTAGCTGCCATATTTCTCATTGCTGTTCAAAAGTACCTTGATGCCTGGGGGTGTTTTCTCAGAATTGCTGAGGCACTGTATAAATGCAATTTTTTTTCAGAATTCTGGCTTAAATGTATTTTTTTTCTGTGATTTGAGTTCACAACATTGAGCAAGATCAAATGTATTCTCATTTTCTGTCTGGCCAATGGGATATGCTTCTTCATAAATTGTGTTTTAGAATCAAATAGTATTTTTTAAAGTATTATACTTATTTATCTGACCTCGCTATTCTTCATCAATGTACATTGCTACTTACCTAAACCATAACCTGTACATCACCATTCTCCTCATGAAATTTTGTCACAAAAGCCTGATCATAGCATTGCTTGGATGTAGGTTAAACTTTCTGATGAGCTGGATTTAGATATGCTGATGAATTCTATATTCTATGAATAATTGCAGTTGGTTCGCTTTTGACATCCTGTCATGCAATTAAGCCAGAGTTTATTTATAACGAGAACTAAACACCACTTTGGCTTGTACTAATCCATGCACAACTCATGCCAAAAGTATCTAGCAACTGCTTGAGTAAATACCAAATGTTCCAAATGGAACTGCATTCTTATCATAGTTCATTTGGTTATCTTTCTATTTTCCATTCCATATTCCTTGCCAACCAAACATATCATGCCCTTGTGTCCTGTTCAACCTTTACAGATGGCATTGGAGATTTTGAATGTTGTTCATCTCCTCCTGAATCTGATAGTGTATATATAGAGCTTCAATGGTAGTTGTTACTCTGTTTCAACCTCAAATAATTTGCTTATCATACTAGACATTTTTGTAATTTGATCTAAAGGATCCCAAGTCAACTTTGTCTCCTCGTACAACTTCAGTTCATTGTATCAACCAATTTGTTGCCTGTCCAGGAAGTGCTTTCCAAGGCACTCTCTGTGATTCCATTCTAATGGTCCATTTCTGAGGTCATTCAAAAACACAATTGATCTTTACAGTTCACTTTTTCTCATCTGACCTCAATATGGTCTTATAAAGCACCTTGTTTCTTCTTTACCATCCCACATGCCTTGTTTTTAAGGAGAACGGTTTGAGCTTTTTAGGTATCTCCACATAACTTAAACCATTCATCTCTGCTTCCGCTCGAAAAAATTTTGCTAGCTTATCCAAGGCCTTGATATCCTTCTAAACTGGTATAGAATAAACCAAAATTCTCCAGTTGAAGCCTAATCAGTGTTTTATTAAGGTTTTCCCCTTTTTTAACTTAGACAAATCTTTGAAGATGTCAGGATATATAACCTTTTCCTGTATCCTTTTAAAATTCTCTGACCTTGTTTCTACTGGCTCTTTATTTTCCAAAATCATTTCACATTTTTCTGCATAAATTTAGTTTTCCATGTATTCACCAGTTTGTCCATGTCCTTCTTTAAATTTGTTATCATCTACCCCACTATTTATTAGATTTCTAGAGTTTTGTGTTGAAATATTCACAAGCAATATGTTTAGAAAATCTGTCACAAAAGCAGAAGGAACTGGAAAATCTCAACAGGTCTGAAGCATGTAAAGCGAGAGAATAGTGCCAACATTTTGAGACTGATAAAAAGTCATCCAGGCTTGAAACATTGGCTCTACTTTCTCTCCACAGATGCTGTCAGACCTGCTGAGATTTTCTAGCATTTTTTGTTTTAGTTTTAGATTCCAGCATCCACAGAATTTTGCTTTTATCTTAGAAAATCTGGCGGCGATTTTCCCATTGTGACCTGCAAATTTTCTGGCGGGTTTGGATGGGAGAATCACGTGTTGGCAATTTTGCAGGAATGCATGCATGTCTCCCAAAGTCAGAGTCAGGGCCGTGCTGGAAACCGGCGGGCAGAGAGGGAAGTGATTTGAATCTTCTTTTATGTATTAAATATGTTTTGCATGTGATTATTGAGCCCTGCATGGAACTTGCTGGTCCCCATAGCATCTCCCACTCAATAGGAGTACTTCACTCCAGAGGGATTTAGAGTAGCTCCCCACAGTTGGGGCACTAGCGGGAAACCCTGCTGGAATAATGGAGGGAGGCAATCAAGGTCCCCAAGGGAGTTGGGTGGTGTCCCCTGGGATGGGTACTTTAGCAGTGCCAACCTCTGCCCCCTGGCACTGCCCAAGGGGCAAATTGCTCATGCCCAGGGGACACCTTGGCACTGACCACCGGGCAGTGCCAAGGGGATGGGACGTACAGCGGACATGGCCTAAGGGTGATTGGTGCAGGTGCATGCTGCCATTCTGCCTGGGGATCGATCTGGGCTGGAGGGACACCAGCGATTGGCAGAGGGGATCGCCATTGCTGGTGGGGTGGGCTGGACATCAGGGCGACGGGTGCGGAGTGGTTGGGGCTGGCCCAGGAATTGTCGTGGGAGCCATGATTGGGCTGTGGGGAGAGGGGCTGCAAAGGCAGCACTGCGGGGGTCCTGGCCAGTAAACGGAGACTGACAATTCGGGCCCACTGCACATGCGCAGAGTTCTGGAGCTGTCAGCTTTCAGCACGAATAGACCCCATCCCCTGGGTTTATAATGATATTTACGATTGGGACCTCTGCATTGCGCAGAATGGGGAGATTCAGGTCTGAAACTGCACTGAAAAAACTGTTGTGATTGAGTTTTTTTCACCAATTCAGCACTTTTGGGAGAATTGCCTTTTGTGTCTCCTGCTTTCCTGTATCCCAATCAAGTTTGTTTCTCTGAACATTAGGATGTTGTTTCATATCATTTATTTTCTTAGTTTTAAAGCTTTGGGCTTTGAGATTGTTTCACACATGGGCACAAATGGTAACACTGTCTCCTTCACACAGTGGGCAAGCTTTTAAGCTGAAAATTTAAGCAATTTGAAGAATTTGCTACGCTAGGTCTGTAAATGATCTGTGTTGTTTCAGAAAAATGTTATTTTATTCCATAGTTTTTGATCCAATCATCTTAGTGTGTTGTCTTTGTAGTCCGATTGAACTCCCCCTTAAAATGTCGTTGAGATGTCATGAATAAATCACCAAGCTAAGCTCCATTAAAACCCACAATCACAGACTTAATGAAAATAAATAGTGTCATAATAAGCTTTGATCAGTGTCAGTCGTTAATGACGTAAGGGACATCGCTCTTTTTCCTCACTTATTTTCGATATAATTCTGCCAATTAAGTTGTTTATTTATATGTTTGGGAAATATGCTCAACATTTTGTTTTTCTTCATGTTTGAGTTGATACGGTTAAAGAGTGAGAAACTAATAGGGGAAGCTCAGAATGGTGTACCATTAAAAGTAGACCTAGGCCTGAAAGCACTGCACACACAGGGTAGTGGAAATCAGGCACAATCTTCTTCAAAAGCTGATTTTATTCTGTTTGGAAAGGAAAATGGAACCAAAGAGAGTCCATGGAGTTGAGGTATAGATTGGTTATAAACTAATTGAATTGTATAACAGATTGGAAAGGATGAGTGGCCTGCTCGTGTGCCTGTGTTTCTTGTGTTCCATTGTAGCACTGAGCGACCCTATTTTCAGATGATACAAGTAAACTGAGTCTCAGTTTAAGTCGAATGAATCCTGTAAGTATCAACACCTGACTGCAGTTGTGTGACTCTCCAATTTGCGTTTTTGGTCCTTTAGTCGTCTCTGCACACCTCCAACTAACATCAACCTACAAGATGTGTTCAGTAGCCACTGTTATTGATAGGAGAAAGCGATATTGAGCGTGCAGCTAATGCTTACATGCTTTTTAACATTTGTATGTTTGTGCAGATAATATTAACACTTGTTAAATAGAAGATTATTCTAAAATTACTTTGCTGTTACAGTTTGATTACAAATATTTAACTTTGATTGTATAAACTTCAGTACAGTGGTTAACACTGCTGCCACATCACATCAGGAATTCTGGTTCGATTCCTGGCTTGGGTTCCTGTGCGGAGTCTGCACTTCTTCCCCGTGTCTGTGTGGGTTTCCTCCATGTGCTCCGGTTTCCTCCCACAGTCTGAAAGATGTGCTGGTTAGGTGTATTGGCCATACTAAGTTCTTCCTCAGAATATCAAAACAGGCACTGGAGTCTAGCGATTTGGATATTTTCACATTAACTTCATTGCAGTGTTAATACTAGCCTACTTGTGACACTAATAAATAAACTTAAACTTCATTGCTTGTTTTTTCTTAAATCTGGAAAAATAAGTGAAAATCTGAACAAAGACTTCTTATTACGCATGTTCAGCTATGAATTCTGAACTAAAACTTAAAATTTTCTTGTGCAGCTTTTGAAACCGATATGATCTAAAACATACATGCATTTTATGTTAATCTTTTGCTTTTGTATGCTTTAATATATGTTGTAATTAAAAACCTCTGTCTAAAATGACAAATTGCACATGGCAAAAAGGCACAAGCTTGCAGAAAGCACAAACTGTTGCAGACGGGGCGTCTGTTCCTTTGCTAGGTTTATTTACATTCGGAGCTGACTGTGAAGCAACAGCATGAACAGGGATGATCTCATCTGTCAGGCTTTTTTATGGACTGCATTGGAGAAGTGTGAATTCTTTGTGGTCATCTGGTATAATGTCCCATGGGTCAAAGAGATATTTTGACAAGGTTACTTGAAGTTCCTGTCCTTGGAAATGCAAGCATTTCTGTAAACAGAAAAGAGAGTTTTTGACTTTAGGAGTGCTTTACTGTTTCAGAGGTGAGCAGCATTTGTGACCTTCAACCTTTTGCTCCCTAGGCCTAGGGAGCTTTTCATATTCGATTTCTGTTGGTTTAGTTTTGAAATGAAGAATTTGAAATCAAAAACAAGCTGTCTATTCACTGGTTCTGAAATTGGATAAGGACTTAATTTTGAGTGGTTATGTTTTAATTTTGAGTTGATTCTATTTCAGTGAACCAGCTATATTCTAGCCTTTTCTGACGCTGCTTCTAATGGAAGCAATTAGTTTGGTTTGATTGGGCATGCACTCATTGTTTTTCATTCTGTCACTTTAATGGCTGCTCTCACTTTTTTGGGGGTTATACGTTTGAAATTCTGAAATCTGTACATTTAGCATTTTCTTTAACTCATACATCGAGAGATGGAAAAATTTTCCGTTAATTGTCTAGGCCACCCGAAAAATGGGACAAAAAGTTTTCCACATCAAGTGCATTCAAAGACAATTCATTGCAGGTTTGATTGGTATATCTGTGCAGTTCTTCACTTAATGATGTCTCTAGCTGCAAGAAATATAGGAAAATAAGCATGAAACAGCATATGAAATATCTTTATTTCATTGTGAAATTATATGCTAATCTCACCGATCTTTTATTGTCTATTTCTCTGTCCAGCTCAATCCAATCTTTCCCTTTCAATTTCTCCCTCTGTACCTGATTTGACACTTATTTTCATCCTCCTTTTAAAATGTCCATATGTTTAATGAGATTTAAAATTTGAGAGATACGCATTTGTTAGTCCGGTTCACTTCGATCCCAAGCCTTATTTCTTTTTGCCTTCCCTGTATCATTATCAGTTTATCTTTTCAGCAACTCTGAAGTAAATCATTTTTGAGCTGAAGGGTGCAGCGCAAGACTAATGAACTGCAAGTGCCATTAGATGTCCCGCTGCAACATCAAGTAGATCTTAAAACTTCTGCTGTATCACAGTCGTCTTTTCTCCTCATTGCTCAAACTCTCTTGCATACATTTGTATTCTTGCATGCTGTCTCACTTTCTCATATGCTACAAACTGTCAGTAAGTCTCTGGTTCATTGGCTGGAATTGGAACTCACATTGAGATACGGGACATAATTCTCTTAGAAAATATCTGTATCAAATGGGCAAGGAAACAATTTTTCTTTCCTTTTATTAAGCAAGATTGGAGGCAGTAATTTACGACATTCTGTGCAATACAGAATGTGAATTTCATTAGTGAGGGGGAGGGAGTGGTCGATTCTCAGCCTATCAGGAAGCCAGCTGCTCCAGGGGTGCCATTATGCAGCCATTTAATCTCCCTGTATATTGTGTACACTATACAATTATGGGAGATATGTCACATCACTCCTAACCATCTTCTCACGCCCCCACTCCTGCCCACTAATTGCCTTGGCCAATTGGTTGGGGGGAGTCAATCAACACTTGCAATGCAAACTCCCCCCTTCCTTCCTCTCCTAAGAAACCCCACCCCCTTGACTCTGCCAAGATGCATGGTGGACAGTGCCAGGATGTGGGGGCAGTACCAAGATGCATGGTGGACAGTGCCAGGATGTGGGGGCAGTACCAAGATGCTTCAGTGACCTTTGATCCTACCGGGGAGGCCATCACATCTGGTCCCCATAGGTGGGGACCATTTGTAATCCTTGCTGGTGAAGACCTCAACCAGTGGGGGAACTAAGGTAAGTAAGCCCGGGTGATTGTTCCCAGGCTCATTAATGATATGTTAAACATGGTGTGGTGAACCAGTAAGGTTCCAGCAATGGAGTGCAAGTTAGAAATCAGCTGTTTTTGTTTTTTTTCCAAATGAATTCTTTTCTAGTTCACTAATTGACAGAATAATAATTTAAAGGAATTAGATTAGTTTTTTCTTCAATATTGAAATCAATATCTGTTTCCATGTCGTTCCATATTCCATGTAACTGTTCCATGTTCCAATGTTGATTCTCTCAAGACTGCATATGATAAGTGATGGGTTTATAATAAAAGTGAGAACCAGACTAAACATAAAACATTCAGAGTGGAAGTGGAAAAGGAAACGAGAGAAGCAGAAAGAGAATGCAGAAAGAGATTGCAGCTAATATAAGAGGGAATCCAGAAGTTTTCTATAGGGTTATTTATAGTAAATGGGGGAAAAAGAGGGGTGGATTGTTTAGGAACTAAAAATATTTGCCTATTGAGAAAGAGTTCGTGGCTGAAGTCTTAATTAATACTTTGCATCTGTTTTTACCAGATGTTGCCAAAATCAGAATGAAAGAGTTGATGTACTTTACATTGCTAAATTAATATATTGGTAAATGAAATAACTTTCAAATGAAAACTTTAAAAATATGAAACAAAATGCTAAGTTTCTACTTAACATCCATTTCATCACCGATTCTGCTCACCAAATGCATTCCACTCCCTGACCCCGCTCCTTGCCAATCTTATGGTTCACAGCTGCTTCTGCTCCAAACCCTCCCAGCTATGCTGCGTGCTCTCTCATGCTGATTCCCCCACTCGCTGCTCCCCTCTTCTGAAGCTTCACTGTGAGCAAGGGCCTCTGGAGATGAGCATTGAAGGGCAGTAAGGACAGTTTGATTTTCAAGAGGTAAGTTGCAAGCAGGTGAGACAGCAAGATTGAGGATCAGTGAGTGGCATAGGCCACAAACTGGAGGGTCCACAGTGAGCAGGAGGATGTGTGTAAAAGATTTGATGCCAAAATGATGCTGCTGTCAGACCTGATACAAAACTATTTTAAACAAAAATCCTAACGCTAAATACACACGGCCTATTAACTGATCGATGTCAAACTGGAGCAATTTAAAATGGGGACTTGCTATACTCAAATTACTGAGAATCCACAGTTCTTCAGGATAGAGATTTCCAAGAGTTCAAAATCTTTGGAGTGAAGAAATTCCTCCTCTCCTTAATCCTGAATGGCTATCATCTTATTTTGAGACTGTGACTCCAAAGTTCTAGATCCTCTCATCAATGAAACATTCTCCTAGCATGTAACCTATCATGATCCTTTGAATTGTGTATTTCAGTGGGATCACCTTCAGTCTTAATTGTGGGGAATATATTCCTAGAAGGACTCAATCTCTCCTTATAGAAAACCTTATTCATCCCAGAAAGCAGTCTGGTGAATTTTTGTTGCGTTCCTCTTGCACAACCAACTTCCAACCATTGTACATTGGTTCCTGGATCGGAAAACAAAGATTATACATAGTAGTCCAGCTACGCTCCAACTAAAGCCTCACACAATTGCAGTAAAGACTATTTTACTGTAGTATTCCAGTACCTTTTTATAATAGGACTTGTCGGCTTTTAATCAACTTCCTGAATTCCACTAGACCCTTTGTTCTCCATTATTTGCAGAATGTCTTTTGGGCCTTCTACCCGAACTTGTACACAAAGTATTTGCTTAATGTTTCTGTGTCTCTTGATTTTTCATTAATCCTCATTATAATTTCTCTTGCCTTTGCTTTTAAGGCAGTCACACTTATTTTTGCTAATCTCTTCCAAAATGTTTGGCATTGCTCAGTTCCCCAATCTGTGTCAGCCAACTTTATCTCACATCTCCACAGTTTGCTTTGTATACTGTCACAAAATTTGGATGTTTTCTTACTGTCTGTGATCAATGTATTTTATATGTGAGCTCTGAGCCGTTGGTTTTTTTTACCCTCAGTGAATTGTCCCATTTTAAGTAATCCCAATAAGAAGCTTTTTGTGAATTTATCAATAAAGGTTATTTATCATCCCACACTTGTCCCGAAGATTTGAGCAAATGGGGCATCTCACTCGCTTATGCACACTGTCACTCGAAGATTAGTTATTGATGCTGAAAATAAACAGAATCCCAATGTAAAAATGTGTCCATCTCTCTAACAGTAGATCAGCAGTTTCTTAGAAGAATTAATACTTTTGGTTGAAATGATGATCTTGTCTCACTAACCTTGGTGTCAGCCTAGTGAATCTTTGTTTTGTTCTCTCTATGGCAAGTGTATTCTTTCTTGGGTCGGGAGATCAAAACTGCACACGATATTCCAGGTGTGGCCTTACTTAAGCCCTGTATAACTATGTTTGTTTTTACTAATATTTTTCTGCATATATTTATAGAAGTTTTTATGGTCAGTTTCAATGTTCACTTCAATTTTACACTCTATTTCCTCCCTCTTGATCAAGTGTTTTTGTCATTGTTGCTGAATCCTCAGGCTAATGCTTTTTTGTTTGGCAATTTTATATGTCTCTTCTTTGGATTTAGTATTCTCCTTATTTATTTTATAAGCCATAATTGGGCCACCGACCTTTTTTATTTTTACACCAAACAGGGATGAATTGCTATAATTTGTGAACAAATTCTTTAAATATGAATTATTGCTTATCCAGCATCAGCCCCTTTAGTAAGATTCTCCAATCTATCCTTGCCAATTTGCATTGCTCATAGTGCCATAATTCCCTTTATTAAGATTCAAGACCTTAGTTTCAGATTTGTCTACCTTACTGTGTCTAATTAAGAATCTATCATATTAGGATCTCGCTCCCCAAGGGACTCCATGTAGCAAGATTGTTAACCTTGTCTCATTGCACAGTACCCAATCTAGAAGAGCCTACTGTCTGGTTAGTTCCTTAACATATTGGTCTAAAAAATCATGTACACACTCCAGGAACCCTTTCTCTGCTGTACCATTGCAAGTTTGATTTGTCCACTTGATATAAATTTAACTCACCATAATTACAATCGTAGTCTTATCGCACGCATTCTGATTTCTTATTTAATATCATCCCTTTCGTCACCACTACTGTTTGGGACCTATAGACTATCTCCAACAAGATTTTCTCTCTTTAGTGTTTCTTATCTCCACCAAAGCAGATATCACATTGATTTTCCAAGCCAGTGCCCTTCCTTATTATTGCATTGATTTTACAAACAATGCTACCCTATCTCATTTTCCTTTCTATCCTTTTTAAATGGTGTGTACTCCTGGATGATCAGTTCCCTTCCTTGGTAACCCTGCAGTCTGTAATTGCAACAATATCATAACAATTTGTATCTATTTGAACTACTAATTTATCTCCCTTATTGTGAATACTCTATGTATTAAGAGACTAAGCTTTTGATTTTTTTAACCTTGATATTTTTCTCAGCTTTATTTTGCCTTTTGGCTCATTTGTTTTCTTTTCTTGTTTTTTTTTCTGCCTTCCACTTTTGCTTCTTACATTCTTTATCCTTTTGTTTCTATCCTTGTTTCTCCCTCTTTCTTCCTACTCAGGTTCTCTTTCTTCTGCCATTCTAGTTTAAACTTGGCACTAGCAAATAAAACCCCTGAAGATACCCTGTCTTTTCCAGATGAACCCTGTTTTGCTTACCAGTCTCACTTGCTCTAGAACCAACCCCAGTGTTAGATGAATCTGAATCCTTTTCCTCTGTATGGTACTCATGGTAATAATGCAGGCATATGGTTGGAAATTCATCTCATGGTCAATTAAGACACAAAGATGTCTAGCTCAACTTTGAACAGTTACCGGGGACAGCAACAGTTGCTTGGGAGCAAAAACAAAGGCCGGAATTCTCCAACCTTGCTTGCGATTGGGATCTTCCAGTTCTGCTGCAATGAAGGGTGTTTTGGCTGAACACTCCAACTTGCAGTGGTGGCGGGCATACAATATCAAAGTATTCGAGCTAATATTGATAGGGACCAAAAAGGATGGCTTGAGTTCTGTAGGTAATCTCTGATCACTCTGTACTGGATGCCAGATAAACGCATTGAGGAGTTTAAGGCTGTAGATCGGACACACCAACTGAATGCAGATGTTCAAGCAATTTTCAATTCTATTGGTTTTGGTTCTGTTTTCCCTGCACAGCACCAGGAACAGCAATCCACATGCTAAATTTAACTTTGAAAGGAAAGGGTGCTGTGAAATGGTTCATTTTGATTGTGTGCCAAGTGTGAACAAATGTCTGCTTGCATGATTGTATGTGATCAAATTTAACTTCTCAGGGGTTGGTGCATTTTTTAATCTTGTGGAGGTGTTTAATTTGAGCCCTTTTTGTCCATCAGGAAATGATGCAAGCATTCTTTTGTTCCTTCAAATAAAGGCTGCTTGGTATGTGCACTGCTGATTTTGAGAAAAAACAAAAGATTTCAAAGCTTTATTTGATGTGGAAAAGCTTGTTTGGTGGATGAATATAACCTCTTTAATCCAGCTTTTTAAAAGCCACTTGATGTATTTAACACTTCAAATGTGTCACCAATCTAAGCTTCATTAAGAACTTCAAAGATGTGTTAACAGCAAGATTTGCAAATGTGTATTGCAGTGACTTATAAATTACTCTTTTAAAATCTCCATCAAGCTTGTGTGTCGATATCTCAAATTGCAAAATCTGAAGTGGCATTGCTGTCTAGCATGTGCCTCTCCTTAGAAAGTCAAGTTAGCTCCCCCAGTGGCTTAATAGACAAATGGAATGCAGGAATAGAGCATATTTCTTTTTCCATTAGTGTTGTTGCATAGTAACTAGAAGCAGCATGGATCATTTGGCGCTTCAAGCCTGCTTCCACCATTCATTTTGATAATGACTGATCATCGAATTCAATGTCCTGATTTCACCCCCCCCACCCCATCTCTTGATCCCTTCAGCCCCAAGAGCTATATCTAATTTCTTGGAATCAGACAACGTTTAAGCCTCAACATTCTGTGGTAGTGAATTCCAGACATTCACTGCCCTGTGGGTGAAGAAACTTATCCTTATCTTAGTTCTTATCTTCAAACTATGACCCCTAGTTGTGGACATTCTCTGTTCTTAACTCTCTCCATATAGATTCCACATCATCTATGCTAATATCTTTTCTCAATATCGTATCAATATCACCTTGAATCAACAATGTAACTCCATCACCTTTTCCTTTCTGTCTGTCCTTCCTAAAGATTGAACAGCTCTCAATGTTTAGTTCCCACCCTTCTTCACCTTGGTGCCATGTCTCCGTAATGTCAACTATATCATACCTCTTGATCTAAAATCTGTTCATTTATCTAAATTAGATTATTGGCAAAGGAAATAGAATACAAAATTGTTACCCTTAATTTCTGTTCTGTGGCCCATGCCAGAAAATGTATATGTTTGAACATTAGGCAAAGACTGGTTTGGATTTGGTCATGATGCCTCTCGTCAAATAAAATAATGATACTCGTTTGCTCTGACCATATGAAGAATGGTTAGAAGTTTCCAGGTAACACCTTTAATTTATCAGTGACAATATACTAACTTCTATTGTAGTGTTTTGCTGAGGATGGAGTGAATTATTAAACAGTCTTGATTTTGCCTTTTGCCACCCATTTGTAATTGGATATTTTAATTTACTTCTCCCTTAATAAATCAAGGTGTGTTTCCCAACCCCTCAAGTTTTGGTGCAAACCAATTTTATATTAATAACTTCACAGCAAACTCAAGATGGGATGAACTCAAAGGGTTTGTTTAGTTGCATAAGCTCAAACTACAGGAAGAAGGCTGCCACATTGTCTTTACCATATAAGTGTACAGGAGACCATATAGAAAAAAAGATTTACAGAGCAAAGAACATAATGAGAAGGAATCATGCTGTGGGTAAGGGGGGGGGGGGCGGATATACTGTACTTAGATCTCCAGAAAGCATTTGATAAGCTGCTACATTAAAGATTATTGTGAAAAATATAAGCTCATGGTGTGAACGGTAACATATTAGCATGGATAAAGATTGGCTAACTAACAAGAAAGAGTTGGCACAAAAGGATTATTTTCTGGTTGACAGGATGTGACAAGGTGTGTTGCATAATGATCCATGCTGGAGCCTCACATTTTTTAATTTTATATAACTGACTTGGATGAAGAGATTGAAGGTTTATGGTTGCCAAATTTGCTGATGTCACAAAGATAGGTAGGAGAATGGATGTGAGGAGGCTACAAATGGACATACGTTTATTGAAAGGACAAAAATTTGTTAAATAGAGTACAATGTGGACAAATGTGATGTCCATTTTGGCAGGAAAAATAAAAAAGAGACTTATTGTCTAATTGGTGAGAGATTACAGAGCTTCAAGGTGCAGAGGGATCTGGATGCCTAGTACATGAGTCTCAAAAGGCTAGTTCAGATACAGGAAGTAATTAGGAAAGCAAATAGAATGTTATCATTTATTGTGAGGGCATTTGATTAAAAACATAGGGAGGTTATGCTTTAGTTGTACAGGGCATTGGTGAGAACACATCTAGAGTACTGTGTACAGTATTGGTCTCCTTATTTAAGGCAATATATAAACGTTAGAAGCAGTTCAGCATGGGTTTACTAGACCATTATCAAGGCTGGAATTCTCCAGTCTCACACCCTGCTCCCACAGCCATTGACAATGGAGAAATTGATGATCAGTTGACAGTACCTCTTCAATACATTGTTTCTGTTGGAACCTCTTTTCCATTATCTAGAAGTCTGACTTACTGCATGCCAATCTCATCATGTGACGTCAACTCAAATGGCAAAATTATACAGCATTGATCTGTTTAAATCTGATAATCCTACATGAAGGACTATCTTATTAGACTTGGATTCTGAATTCCAGAAGCCATGTGAAACAATAATTACATATATACATACGAGCATACAAATTAGGAACTAGAGGATACCAGTTGGTCTCTTGAGCCTGCTCCACCATTGAATAAGATCATGGATGATTTGATTGGAACTCCCAAATTCCTGTTTACACCCAATAAACTTTCATTCCTTTGTTGATCAAGCATGCATCTAGTTCTGCTTTAGACATATTCAAAGAATCTGTCTTATGAAGAAGAGAGTTCCAGACACCCATGACCCTCAGAGAAAAACAGATCTTTACATTCTCCTCATTTCTGTCTTAAATGAGTGCCTGCTTATTTTTAAACAGTGACTCCTAGCTCTAGATTGTCCAAATAAGAGAAAATATCCTTTTCACATCCACCCTACCAATACCTCTCAGGATCTTAAAAGATTACGATCAAGTCACCTCTTATTCTTCTAAACTCTAGTGAATACAAAATTAACTTCTACAACCTTTCTTCATAAGGCAACCAGTTCACTGCTGGGCCAGAATTCTCCAATCTCACCCGCAGCTTGGATTTTCCAGTCCTGCTGCTGTTTATTCAACAACTATTCAGTCTGGATAGAGTCCCTTTTCTGAATATGCTTGTAGATGGTAAAATAGCAGACTAAGTTTTTATTAAAGCAAGGCAATATTACTTGTTCCACCAGCTAGAAGTGCACAAGAGCCTTGCATCGACACTGTCTTTGACAATAGACAGACTAATTCTGAACACCTTTGTGACAAGTATAGAGGCAAAGATAAACAGGCATATTAGAATTGAGAGAAACATAAAGGCAGTAAACAGAATGACACAAGATTTCTTCATTTTGGTTTGATTTAATTCCTGTAAATTCAAATGTAAAAATTAGGCCAAAGCCTCTGAGAGCAATGGATGAGTAGAGAGGATAAAAGGGAGGAGAGAAACAAGTTGAGCATACAAAAGCTCATCTCTGTCCCTCAGTGCAGTGGGTAGATGCAGGGAAGGAAGATTTGCTGAATGCATAGAACATAGAACATTACAGCGCAGAACATCGGCCTTCGATGTTGCGCCGACCAATTAGGAACAAGCAGTGACCCTCTAACCTCGACCATTCCCTTTTCATCCATAAACTTATCTACTAACCTCTTAAACGCCACCAAACTTGGCACATCTACAACTGACGCAGGCAGGGCATTCCGTACCCTTACCACCCTCTGGGTAAAGAACCTACCTCTAACATCTGTCCTAAAACCACCACCCCTTAATTTAAAGCTATGTCCCCTCGTGCTAGCTTTCTCCATCCTATAAAAGGCTATCATTGTCCACCCTATCTAAACCTCTAATCATCTTATATGTTTCAATAAGGTCTCCTCTTAGCCGCCTTCTTTCTAACGAAAATTACCTCAAATCCCTCAGCCTCTCTTCATAAGACCTGCCTTCCATACCAGGCAACATCCTGGTAAACCTCCTCTGTACCCTCTCCAATGCCTCCACATCTTTCTTATAATGCAGGGACCAGAACTGCACACAATACACCATGTGCGGCCGCACTAGAGTTTTGTACAGTCGCAACATGACGTTGCGGCTCCGAAGGTTAATGATGAGGTCAGCAAAAATGGACATGAAAGATGAATATGTCTTTGGACTTTTGCTTAGAAAAACTGAAAATGACAGATTTTTGTTTGTTTTTATAAATCACCAGGCACAGATTAAAGCTGGACTCTAATGTTAAACTTATTGTATTGCAAATCAGACAAGATAAAAAATTTAACACACTCATAACCTACATGCTTAGTGGAAGTTATATATTCACTGAAGTTATTTTGTGGAACATGTAGGGTATTTAGAATGTGACTGGCTGAATTTCAAAGGCAAGATGGGAGTGCCTGATTCTGCAATATTCAACCAAGTGTGGCATGAAGGAATACTTGTAAAACTAAAGTCAATAGGGGCCATAATAAATAAAAATCTACAATGCTTGGAGTTAGACTTGGAATAAAAGATTTTTAAACCTCCTGCCAGTACTGAGGGGAGAAGTGCCTCAGAAGATGGCATTAAAATGTTTGTAGGGTTGTGTTTCAATTTTATCTGATCTATCCTTCATCTGAATTGCAGGGGATCAAATAATAATAACTGATGTTAAGTGGAAAAATGCCATATTTCTCAGTATTACTCTGATATTTTGAGTACAATTTTTCCAGAAACACAGCAATCAAGAAGTGAAATATCTACTGATAAGTAAAGTGTCTTGCAGAATTTTTAATATTAATTGATTTAACAGTGAGTTTAAAGTTCCTCACTTTTCAGAGGACAATCTAATACTCCTGAAACTAATTTGTTTTACAAGGAATAGTATCTGAACTTGACAACGTTTTAAAAAGGATTCCATAAAGCAGCATTTTTGTGTCAGAACAATGTCATGTGTATGAAAAAAAATTACTTTGCAACTTGCTGGAACTGATTTAGTTATCATTGTGTTAGCGTACTCCAATTATGGCAGCAAAGAAAAAATGCTTCGCAAATTGAGATCCTATTCTTAAATGACAGAATGTGCAAATTTTAGCTTAATTTAAATCTATAAGTTTTGCAATTCATTTTACCTTACTTCAGTTGAAGGAATGAGATTTAGCTCAGTGGGTGGCATGAAAAACACTATTCTGCAACATTTCTCGTCTGATTATGGCTCATCAATTGTGACCTAGCGCATCACTTTTGTGGGGAGGAGTGAATGGTGCAGAATGGTAGGGAAGGAAATAAAAAATTGAGAGTTGGCGAATTATGACACTAATAGCTTCAGTGACTAGACTACTTTGGAGGTACAGTGCTCAACTGTAGCATTAACTGATTTAAAAAACAAGTATAAACTCACTATCAAGAGAATGCATTTTGACAGTTACTTTTTGTTTTTCATTAAACTAGTGTAACTTTGTGGGAAATATGAGGAGAAAACATTTATTATTAGTTTCATATTACCGGTATCTTGCTTTAGAATGCTGAAAGGTTTGTACAGTTAAGTTCTTTTGTATATGTTTATGTAGGCTGTACTGTGAAATCCAGTTTCGTGACAGGGCGTGATTCAGACTTTATCGGCAGCAAGTTATCTTCTAACACCATTAGCTCAAAACTTATTCTTTGCACAAATGTTGGCAGAGAAATGACAAAAGTCTTTAACCTAACAGAATACATGTTAACATATTGTAAGCATAAAGAATAATGGATGGTAGCATAGTCATGAGAAATTGTTGAGACAATAAATGAGCAAAGAGTTGAGGAGAATGTGTTTATATAACTTGAACTGTTCAGAAATGCAAAAGGTGATCTCTAAGCAGAAAGGTATGCTGAAATTAATTGCAAGAGATAAATGTGTTTCTTTTTGTTTGATTTTTGGGTGCTCCAATTTTCCATATTAGACTTACAAAAAATGAAATCATGGAAACAACTCACAATTGACGGAGATGAGCAATCCCATAACCAGTAATCAGATCAAAGATTTGCCATACTCCATCCTGAATAATGACGGCCAGTTAAACAACTAACAAGAGAAGGAAGCGCCATAAATATTCCCATTTAAAAGGAGGGGACAACCCAGCTCCTCATTGCAAATGACAGGCTGACGTATTTGCAACCATCTTCAGCCAAAAGTTCCAGATGGATGGTTCAGCCTCCTTCTGAAATCCCCAACTTCATAGATGTTAGTTACTCCATGTGACATCAATAACTGATTGAAAGCACTGATTTCTGCAAAGATTATGGCCCTGACGAGATTCTGACAGAAGTACTAGCTACACCTCTAGCAAGCAAAGTGACTACTGGTCTTCTCCCCTTCATTGCTCAATATTTAACATTGTGGCACCTAATACTGTAATTGCAATCACTCTCCACATATAACTTGAAGCTAAAGAAACCAATCTTTTGTTTGATGAGTGGAGAAGGAGATATGTTTGATTGTTCACCTAAGGAGCCCCATGTTACTGGTCAGGAGTTCTGTGAGTGCTCATATGGCTGATAAGCCTGATCCTAGAGCCACATCTTTAATCGCACACTTGGCAGGTATTTCTGGGAAATGGTATATGTCCTTGGTATTTAGATCACTGGCATTCCTTTCCCAGGCTTCTTTTCTGGAGCTTCTTTTGTCATCAGTGTTCTTGAAGAATTATGTCCCTTTCAATCAGTAACTTCCACAGGTTGGTCTCTTCTGAGCAAGCGTCTCCAAGTGTTGACGTATATGCTGCATTTCTTGAGGTAAGTCTGCACAGTATCTTTGAAGTACTTCCGAGTCCTCCTCCTGTTCAGGTGCCTTCCTTGACCTGGGCAAAAAAGATTTGCTTTGGCATTCAGGACTCTGGCATCCTAAGCACGCAGCTGGACCAGCAAAGTTAGTTTCAGTTTATCATAGCCTTAATGCTGTGCTCTTGGCTCCTTCAAGGACGTTGATGTTAGTGTGCTGATTCTCCCACTGATGAAGACAGTCCATTCTCAAAAAATGTTGATGGTACCTCTCCAGGACATTGAGGTGGCATCAGTACATAGCTGGGAGGGCAGTTGTCTTGTACGTGAGGATCTTCGTCTCAGCATAGATCCTAAAAGAGTTTAATCCTTAGCATCCAAAGGTGGCACCCGAGAATTTGGATACAATGCTGGATTTCTGCATTGATGTGAACCTCAGATGAGAAGTGGTTCCCCAGGTAGGGGAATTGTTCCACCTTTGGCAGGGTTTCTCTGAATAGATGAAGGCAGCCAATGGATCTTGCCTTGGGGCAGGTTGGTAAAGGAACTGAAGCTTGAGGTTAAGGCTAAGACTGATTCTTTGACATGCTTCCACAAAGGAGTCAAGCATGAATTGATGATTCTCTTCTGAGACACCAGAGATGATGATGTCATCCGCATACTGAAGTTCCACGCGCAATATCAGTGCAATTATTTTCTTGGATTTCAACTGGTTGAGTTTGAACAAATTTCTGTCCATCCTGCAGACAAAGTTGACAAAGTGAAGGATGGTGGTGATGCATGTGGAGAAAAGGGTGGGGATGATAATACATCCCTGCTTGATATTTCCATCATTGAGAACTGATGCTAACACCTAATCATGTAAGAGTTGGAGAATATTGATGGATTTCTCTGGACAGCCAGCTTATGATGCACTCTTCCATAATGCTTCCCAATTAACTGAGTCAAAAGCCTTGGTAGATACTGAAGGATTAGAGCATACCGTATTATTTGTGTATTTATGCCATTAATGCTCTCTAACTGGAAACCAAAAGGAAATGATTGAAGCAAGTAGTGAATCCACAATCCAAATCTGATGTGAAATTGTACTTCATTGCAAAGGCTTAAAAATAGAGGGTCTGATTAATCACCATGCTATCCTAATGTTTACTATTCTTTACAAATTGATCTTGTATATAAAACTTGTCCATGGCCTTGTCCACATTTCCCATCCAATCCCCTCCTACACGGTGTCCTAGTTCAATCCCACTTCTATCAATTTGGCACATATTTATACCCATACTTTTTTCATCATGGTGATTTTGTCCCTTGTTATATTTCTGCTACATCTTCTAACTACTGGTTTGTCCATCTTCCTCATTCTTTTTGTGAGTATTTTGGGGCAATTTGCTGTATGCAAGTTGTGATGAGCTAATGTGGGGATTATAATTTGTGTGTATCATACTGAAACTTGGGTAGTTCAAAATACTTTGTAAGACTTCATGCTTTTGCTTTTCTATTTAAACTAATTACAATAACTTGATCAAGCAGAAACTGACACCATACTTTAGGTATTTAAGCAAATCCATATATAATGAATGGTGAATGTGCATGATGCCCTCAGCTGCAACCAAATATCTTATTGATGCTATTCTGGACATGAAAATCAGTATGTCCAGAAAATAAATCTATGTTGTTAAGTTACATAATGAACGTTTCCAAACAAAACTGATTTGAATAAAATGAATATCAGCAATGTAGAATGTTGGAGTGATACAGCATAGAGAAGGCCATTCAGTTCATTGTACTTTGCCAATTATTTGGCAGCGTGATGCAATTAATTCCGCTCACTTGGGTTTCTGCATTGTCTTTTATCTTTTCCCCTTCAAGTAGTAATCCAATTGTCTATTGAATGTAATTATTGAATCTGCCAACTCCACCTTTTCAGACAGTTTCAGACCATAAAAGGGTCTTTTAAAAAAAAGTATCTCAAGTTGCCTCTGAATTTTTTGTCTACAGCTACTGACACTATAACTTGATAACTTATTACATAACATTAAGAAACTAATGTAGAAATCACGGTCAATTGATTGACAATGAAAGCACAGAAGCAGATATTATAAATTTGATAGGACCTCTTAAAATTATCACTTTAATACTCAAAATCTCAAGGATATAATGGTCCAGCATTAACTGCTCACTGTTATACATTTATGATTTGTTGTATACTAAGTATTTACAAAAATGGTTTTGAATACGCATACTTAAAATAATGACTGCTAATATATTGTCTTTGAGTTGCCATGGTATTTGTTAATGTATGCTGGTTATTATTATAGCATCTTAATGCCACTTAATATCTTAGGCATGGTGCCTCTCAATTTACATTGCTGGCATAGATGATCATAAAATTAATTCCAACTCAAGACCTAATTCACAAGCAAATCAACTATTCAGGAATAAAGTAAAACATAGAATTTGGTGAGACTGTACGTGAGTAATGCAGGCTAATTCAAAGGAAAAATGGAAAAAGGATGGGATGTAATATTGAAGAAAGTCACTGAGGTAAAG
Organism: Sphyrna mokarran; assembly: GCA_024679065.1. Taxonomy (NCBI): domain Eukaryota; kingdom Metazoa; phylum Chordata; class Chondrichthyes; order Carcharhiniformes; family Carcharhinidae; genus Sphyrna; species Sphyrna mokarran. The sequence continues at coordinate 45,028,015 of JAGIQG010000003.1, read as the reverse complement.
TGGGTAAACAGTGGAGAAAACAACTTTAAAATGGGAAGTCAGTGTAGAGTGGTGAGGATTGCAATGATGGAAAATATAGCATTTTAGATTTTGTTTGCAATTTCTTGCTATTTGTTTATCAGATTAAATAAACCTGATTCGTATTACCTTCTCTGAAATAGATTGTGATTGAATAGCAAGCAAAGTTTGGAAAGCCAAACACTCTCATTGGGTTCTTTTGAACTTTGTACTGCAATCACTTTTGGCTTGTGTTATGTATGCAGTTAAACAGAATGCTTAAACTGCAAAACTAGGAAATGGCTATTTATGATCAGCTTTAGCTGAACTCACTAGCTGGTCTAAATGATTTCACCGAATATTCATTGGGCTCCAGACCTAAACTGCTATGGCTTTTCAGAAATCTGTTTGCACTGCCTGAATACAGAAGGATTTGCATGGTTGTCTAGATAATGTGCATTGTGGCCAACAGAGACATTAGACTCTCAAAGCCCACCTCAGCCTTGAATAATGTATGAAAGGTCTGCTCACATTTAACTACTTAACAACTGTTGTCAAGCATTCCACCACTTTGAATGTCTTTTTGAAACCTGCTTTCAGAAGTGACAGTACAATTGAATTACCAGATTTTAAGATATTTACAAACTTCTGTTGAAGGTCAACTAATGGGATTATGGATATAGAATTTTATAACCAGATCAATAATGTAGAATGAAGTACTCTTTGGAATTGATTTGCCTGACAATGTAAGAAATAGTCAATGTTGCTGGACATGGCCGGAAGCCCAAAATGCTAACTTGTAAAATCTGTTATAATCTTGTTGATTTGATGTCAGAAACGTGACTGTGAGAGATAAAGAAGAAAAGATTTACTGATGTATTCTGGATAGAGTGCATCAAAAAACTTGCAACTTTGTCCCTTTCTGATTTGGGTTAGAAGTATTTTAACGTGGCAATCACTCTTTTTCATGCAAAAAATAAGTTGTTAAACGCCAGTTATTTCCCATCAACAAGAAGAGACTGATGGTCAAATTTTTAAAAAATTGACATGGACTAACTGAAGACTGAACCAGTCTTCAGACTTGACTAGGAAAACAGTTTAATAGTATGCTCATTCTAGCCTTTGATTTCTATGAGGTAGGGCCTTCTACACAGAACAATAAATATGAACTATTAATAATAATTGTTATGAGAGCTTTTTAAATAAACTTTTGATAAACCTACAAACACATGAAAAAGCTCAAACAGGAAGAGGCCACAGGTTGATATTGCTTGTCTATCCAGTTTGGATATCTTGTCATGCTGCAGGCATGGGGAATGGTTGGTAAGTCTGAAAAAAACTGTCTTCAACCCTTTTAAGTGATTAAAATGAGTTCAGGTGACTGTATTGACCGTGACTTGTGTTGCAGGGTATGTACTACTTGTACACCGTGGCATTTGCCCCAGTAATAAATAAATCCAACTTCTTCTCAAAAGGAGTATGAAACATTAACATTCTCGAAGTGAATCAAAATTCTTTTCTATACATCTCCCAATTTTTAGGAAAACCAACACAGGAACTGTCCAGTTCTGCCTTGCATAAATTATAAGCTGCCAGTAATTCCTGTCTAATTAATACAATTGAAACATAATCTCATAGTTAATTTATAAGACTTAAGCCCTTGACTTTATGCTTCTCTGAAGGACACATGCCCAGTTCTTTCAGCTATAAAGTGTCCTAGACCCATCCATCTTCAGTTGATTCGTCAATGACCTTCCTGCATTCATAAGATCAAAAGTGGGGATGTTCAATAACGATTGCAATCTTCAGCACCATTTGCAACTTCCATGCTCAAATACAGCAAGATGGGGAAGAGATCCAAGCTTGAGTAGACGGGATCCAATGACATTCACGCTGTATATGTGCTAGGAAATGACGATCTCCAAATGAGAGAAACCAACCTCCATAGTCCTTTGACATTCATTAGTATTTTTGAATCACCCACTCTCAGCCTCCTGGAGTTATTATTGATCAGAAACTGAACTGTCCTAGCAATATAAATACTGTGACTACAAGAGCATGTCAAAGGCTAGGAATTATTAGTAAGCAACTCTGACTTCCAAACGAGCTACAAGGCAGAAGTCAGAAGTGTGATGGAATGCTCTCCAACTGCCTGGATGAGTACAGTTACAATAACATTTAAAGAGCTCAACACCAATTTAGACAAAACAACTTTCTCAGTTCTCTTGTAAAAATTTAACCCTTTATGAACAGTGGCAGCAGTGTGTGCCATCTACAGGATGCACCAAGGCTCTTTAGTCAGCACCTTCCAAATCCACAACTGCTACAATCTAAAATAATAAGGGCAGCAGAAGTGTGGAAACACCACCACCTGGTGTTCCCCTCCAAGTCACTCACTGTCCTGCCTTGGAAAATATCACCATTCCTTCACTGTCACCAGGTCAAAATCCTGGATCTCCCTCCCTAACAGCAATGCGGGTGTGTCTTTCTTGGGAGATTATAGCGTTTCAAGTAGGTAGCTCATCACCACTTCACATGGCCAACTAATAATGGGCAATAAAAGCTGACCTAGCCAGTATCCTGTGAATGAATTTTTAAAATATCTAGTTAGCTAGGGTGTTTTAATCTGAAAATCAATCTGTGATTGCTTCTACAATTTTACAAAGAAAATATGCTTAAATTTGATTAATTATTTGTGCAATATTTGTGATGTACCATTACTCTTCACCCTGTAATAATTAATGTACAGCTTTATTTTCAATCACACAACTGAAGCTCTGAAGCGTTCGGTTACTTTTAGAATTTTCTACTGCTTATTCTAAATTTTTAAATATTTTATAATTTTCTTTAACCTTGCCTCCCATTTTTAATTATTTTTATCAGTCTGTTTGTTTTGTTTGTCCAGAAATATTTTTCAGAGCTCTTGCATAATTCTCTGCCAAGATGGACAAGGCAAGAGCATTTAGTTGCAAGTTAAGGAGGCCCCGTGAACTAATGAACTCACCCACAGCAGCCACAGAATTTTAAGTTCCTAAGGTCCATTATGTTAAACAAATTATTACTGAACTGTATAAGTCAGAAAATCATTGATTGAATTTCCAGTCTGTCCTGAGGTAACTGATATAGGTTGGATGCCATAAAAATGCAGCAGCTGGCATTGGTGCAGCTGAACTCAAGGGAAAATTAACAAGGCTTTTGTTCTCTTGCACCAGATCCAGTGATTGCCCCTGCAATGTTCATTTGTAGATGTCTGCTAAGACCAGCATTAGACTCTCTGGGCACTGTCCAAGACTAACCCATTTATCATTCTTCCTCACCCTACCTTCTTTCAAAGCAATGGAGCAATCTGAAAGGAAAACAAATTGATAAGGAAAGGCAGAGCATTTCTGAATAATGTTATTAGCTTTTTGAACTGAAGATTCAACTTGTACAAAACAGCACTGCCATTAAAACCTGCTAATGATACTGTAAAAAATATTTGAGAGGTGGAATAGAATTCCAGCTTATGAGTACATAATTCTCTTGGGATGTAGATTCTGCACAAGTCAAATATAATCTGCCTGGATGTTGTCAGAATCATGAGTTGTCTGAAAATCTGTTATTGCACCCTTGTTTTCCAGTGAGATGATCTTTTTCCATGTGTAGACAAATCAGTAAATTTGATGACTCAGGAAAGATATCAGGAACTTGACTTGAGTCATACAATTTTAGCATAGAATTGATATTTCCAATTAATGTGTTAATTGACCTTGGAGCCCTACAATTGTTACCCCTTTATTGAATTTTTACAAATTAGCATTTAATTTCTGAAACATAGAATTGAGCATAATTTAGCATTCATATATTATTTTGAGCTCTGTTATGGAATGTTTCTAGATGTCACCATCAAGTTTCCCTTTGGGCCCTATTTTATCATTTTGATTCGAAGTACTGGGCGGACTTGAATCTGGGAGTGTTTCAGATCTGACTTTTAGACTTGTTCTCAGATGCTCTCATACACGCTCTGCCTACAAAAATATCAGCGATCCCGAATCACGCTGCAGACGCCAGTGGGCAGAACTTATCGCACCTGAAACACTGCAGCTCCGATCAGAGCCTTCCACGGCACATGCACCGTAAAAAAAAAAAGAAAAACACTCTCTTGGCACGTTGTTCCTGGGCTGGATAATGCCTCCCCTGGCTCTCACACACATTGCCCCACCCGACAACATTACTATCCCCTTTGTCCGCCCCTAACCCCCCCACTACCCAGACTGATCGCGGCCTCCTGTCCCCTTTCCCCCCCACCAATTAGCACATAACGTGACAGTAGACACCCCTTCTCCTCCCCTCCCTCCCCCCTCACTCGCCTCCCCACCAATCGCATGCAGTGTGGCAGCAGACACCCCGCCCCCCCCACCCCTCTACCAATCACACAGAGTGGTAGTGGACATCCCCTGCACCCCTATCAAGAGAGTGATCTGACCCGCCTCCCTTCCTATCCCCCACACCAGAGAGCTATTTGACCCACTCTCTACACCCACCTCATTAGAAAGCCATCTGATCCCCTTCCCCTTCCCCCCACCCCTCTCCTGCCAGAGGTCCATCTAACCTGTCTCTTTCTCCCCCCCCTACTACCACCAACCCACCACAAATCTGAGCCAAAGAACCGCCAGAAGTTCTGAACTTACCTCTTCAGAATCAGATTTTTGCAGACCACACTGAATCTTAACAGGCAAATGCGGTGGTAAAGGAGGAAGTGCTGGTAAAGTTGGGTGTCAAGCTCATTAATTCAATTTAAAGGCATTCCGATCGCTGCTGTTTTCAGCCATTTGGAAAAAGGGAGTGCCACGGAGGCAGTCACGCTACTTACCTCATGCCTGACTTTACCAAGTTTTCACGCCTGAAAACGGGTGCAACTTGATGGTAAAATTGGGCCCTGTGTTTTCTGGGCTTTCCTGGGACTTGCAGCAAACAGCTTCTCTTTGTTTATGCAGCACTGAGCTGCTTGCTTGGGATGTGAAAAGTAGTGAGATGATCAGCCTTTTCCATTTCCACTTGCTTTCTTCCTTTGCAAAACAATGTATTTTCTTTTTTGCCTGAATTGACAAATTAGGGGCTATCTTGGATACTTGTACACTTGGAGTACTGTTCGCAGTTCTGGTCGCTTCACTATAGGAAGGACGTGGAAGCTATTGAAAGGGTGCAGAGGAGATTTACAAGGATGTTGCCTGGATTGGGAGGCATGCCTTATGAAGACAGGTTGAGGGAGCTTGGACTGTTCTCCCTGGAGAGACGAAGGTTGAGAGGCGACCTGATAGAGGTTTACAAGATGTTGAGAGGAATAGATAGGGTGGACTCTCAGAGACTATCTCCCAGGGCTGAAATGGTCGCGATGAGAGGGCACAGATTTAAGGTGCAGGGAAGCAAGTACAGAGGGGATGCTAGGGGAAAGTTTTTCACTCAAAGGGTGGTGAGTGAATGGAATCGGCTGCCGTCGGTGGTGGTCGAGGCGAACTCGCTGGGGTCTTTTAAAAGACTTCTGGATGAGTATATGGGATCCAATGGGATTGGGGGTTATAGATAGGTCTATGGTTGGATAGGTTTTGATGTGTTCGGCACAACTTGTGGGCCGAAGGGCCTGTTTGTGCTGTAGTGTTCTATGTTCTATGTTCTATCTGTGAAGAATAACTTAAAATCAAAAGTCATTTTTTTTCTTCAAAAAATCAATTGAACTCATTTTGAATAATCTTTTCAAAACTTCTATTTGGACCAAGTGTGAATTTAATAAAACACTCATAGATATGTCACCATTATAAATAGGATTGCCAGCCAAGCAGCTACCAGCTAAATTTAAAAATATCTAATAATTTTTACCTTGGAGTGAGGAATAAAAATTTGGGGATTTTCAGACCTCACTGTGTGGACTTCTGATCAGCAGTGCTCACTCTCACTAACTTCAAGCAAGAGGTTATGGACCAACTAGAGTCAAGTTCTGATCACTTTTGACAGCAGGCCCAAGGCAGAGACAGAAGTGGGTTGATCATGAGCTGGCCATGTTAAAAGCACAAAACTCATGTTTGAGACTTCACCACAGTTCTGGAGATCAGTGTGAGACCCTCTTATCCTCCTCACTGTCACCTTAACCTCTTAACTTCAGATACTCTCTCATCTCCCAATCCATGCACTCGGCATCCATATATACAGAACGCACAAGCTTTATAATATTGGGCTGTCTTTTGGGAACTAGTTTCGATCAAAACAAACAAATGGTACTTAAAAGCCAACTTTAAAAACTCTTTATCCTCTTAAGCTCATAAATCTGTCAAAATAACCAAGCTCACAAGCCCCTTAACATTTGTGTTATCAGTCACTGCTGAGCAGAATCCCATTTGTTGGTTTGGAACTCAACCAAGAATTCATTATGAAATTTTGAAATTCCATTGAACAACTATGCCAAAAAATGGAATTTATTAAAACCTTTGAATACAGGCAGAAGATCAATTTCCTGTTAAAGTCTTGAAACATTTAAGATGGCTGTGCTGAATTTCAAGGAACTATGAAAGCAAAGGGAGCAATTTGAACAATGAGATCTGAATTTCATTATTGTGCAATACAGAATATCACTTCATCTGACAGATAATATGCTCTAATACAACTTTTTCACTTTCACAATGCTGTTTAATTTAAGAGACAAGACCCTTTTCAAAACAAAACCCCATTATCAGTCACTCACTAAAAGCATGTAACTAATAATACAGTATTTTATTATGAAGCAAAGTTGGAACACCTTTTGAACTTGCATACAAACGGTTTCCTCATAACACACAACTCCTCTGAATTGCATTGCATTCCGCTGGATGCCTGGTTGCAATGAAATCCTGCTTCTTCTCTGTCTGGGAAGGTGATAGATAGCCTTCTTGTCAGGATGCCAATTATTAAGAGCCTCTTTTATGTCACTGCTTGCTCAATTCCTGGCAAGTGAGGAACTTGCTATCTGGGGACAGTGCCCAGTAACTTTATTGGGTTTGCCTGCAGCCTTCCGGAGGCATCCTTTATTCAAAGGCATTCTGTGCCTGATTTTATTGATCCATCCCTTCCCCAAACCAGTGCCTCCTTCTCTGGGCAACTTATCCTGCAGTAAGAAGTCTGACAACATCAGGTTTAATCCAACCGACTTATTTGATAGTAAACTTACAAGCTTTCAACCCTATGGTCTTCGTCAGGTGAATGAGGTGTTCTGGTTTCCAACAGCACACATACCAGCACAGACTGTTTACAGATTACTGATAGCCAAATTCCGCACACATGAGGACGGTCTTAACAGGGATGTTGGCTTCATGTCACACAATCTATAATCCCAATAACTTGCCTGGGTTAGCAAAAAACCTCATTTACTGTGCTGTCTGGAGAAAATACACACCTCTTTAACCTATGCTCAGTGCTCCTTCCACTCACATTGTTAGCCACTCTAAGACTTGAATAACAGGTTAGGTGTAAAGATTCGTATTCTAATCAGTAATCTGTAAACAGTCTGTGCTGGTATGTGTGCTGTTTGAGACCAGAACACCTCATTCACCTGATGAAGACCATAGGGTCAAAAGCTTGTAAGTTTACTGTCAATTAAATCGGTCGGATTTAAACCTGGTGTTGTAAGATTTATTACTGTGTTTGCCGCAGTCCAACACCGGCATCTCTACATCACAACTTATCCTGCCTCATTTACCTGTTTTCTGAGGATCCTCCACCAATCCTCTGAGTAGGCTCCAATATATTACCAACAGTGCCACTGCTCCCAGTGGTGCTGTTGATACTGCAGTACTGCTGGCATTCAATTGGCCATTAGTCTCAAGATTCAGATTTCCACCATTCTAGGGTCTTAATTTAGATCAGTGATTATTTCAGAATACCACTGGGCTTCTTGTGGAAAGGTAATGTGGCACTTCCAAATCATTACCACTAAATTCCATCCCCTTACAGATTAGAAGATAAGAAGCGCTACTATCTTGTGAGGCTGTTTAACCAGCCAATGGACTTGGATCTGATTGAATACAAATCTAGGGCACAAATTACATTCAGTTCAAAATTGGCTCTTTCAATGTTGAGAGAGTAGTTGAAGTAAAAGTAAAAAATCCACAATGCTTGTAAAAAGCTCCACTGAGATTGGCATGATGTAGCTGGAGTTCTGCCCTCAATCTAACCCATAGCATAAAGACCTGAGAGTTTTAAATAGGGGCATTGTATCAAATGTAGCTCCACCTTTGAGAATATGAGAAGCTTTGTGTATGAAAGTAAACAATACTCAGGGCAATGAAGTTGAACATCTACCTCTATGGCCACAATAACTTGATGGTTTTCTTGCTGGTATAATGAAAATATGTGTTTAATCTTTTAGGCCTATCACCTCATCCTCAAAGATAACTTAAGGATAGGTATTAAAAATGTAGCATCTATAGCATTTATCACCCAGCCACCTTAAGGAGATATTAGGATAGGTGACCTAGGATAGGATAGGATAGGATTGGTCAAGAGGTTGATAGCCAGCAACACCAAATTGTGATGAATATGTCTTTTTTTTTAGCTCTACTTGTTCTGCTCTTTTTGTTCTCTTCCACTACCCATTAAATCTTAAAGTTTATTTATTAATCACAAGTAGGCTTGTGACTAATAATGAAGTTACTATGAAAATCCCCTGGTCGTCACACTTCATTGCATATTTGGATGCACTGAGAGAGAATGTAATATGGTCAATGTGCCTAACCAGTACGTCTTTTGGACTGTGGGACAAGCACATTCTCCCCATGTCTGCCTGGGTTTCCTCTGGATACTCAAGTTTCCTCCCACTGTCCAAAGATGTGCGGGTTATGTTGATTGGCCATGCTAAATTGCCCATGGTGTTAGGGGGATTTGCAAGAATAGGGCCTGAGTGGGATTGTAGTCAGCATAGACTCAATAGGCCAAATGGCCACATTCTGTACTATAGAAACCAGCGCATGTGGATGGAACCCATGGAGACAATGAAGAATGTGCAGATTCCACACAGGTAGTGCCCCAAGCAAACCTGGGTCCCTGGCGCTGTGAGGCAGCAATGCTAACCAATGTGCCACTGTGCTGTCAGGTCAAAATCTCAATAAGCCATTAGTAAGCAGTTTTCATGAATTCATTTGATTGTGCATTAGCACAACTTCAGTTGTACACTTGTATTTAACCAGCAGTTAAAAAAGCCCACAAACAAACGTTTCCATTGACTACTCTTTGTGATGTTTCTAACTAGATATTACTTGAACCAAGTGTATTTTCACTACTTAATAACATGTTGCTTTAGCTCAATTGTAGGGTAAACTGATTCTTCTTCCATCTTTTGTGATCCAGCACACCAATAGGCATTTCAGCTTTCAGTTGTATTTCAGAGCTAAGGTTTTGTGTTGCTAAGAACAAAATATCAATGTTATTCCAGGTCTGTGAGTGGTCTGAGCATTGTTTCATTTAGTAATAGTATCTTGATTTCCTATCATATTTCAGAAGCTTTATCTGGAATTAGGTTATTGAAAACTTTTTGTCTGGTATCACATCGTCAGTAAGTTGATTAATGTTATTAATTATGTTCATGGATGTATTTGCAATTACTTGAATATCAGTATTGCATTCCACAGGCTGCGTGCATTGTTGTGTTCCAGCAAATGTGTAACCTTTCGTTTTAGAATAAAACATTGCAATGGAGATAAATCCAACCAATTAGAATCTAGAGGACTTGTTCTGGCACAGTGTGCTCTGAAGTTTAGCCATGTTAAACTTAAATGCTAAAGAAGCTCATTTTATACTTCTGTGAAGCTGATTTCCAAAATCTCTATTCCCATTTCTCCAACAGTTTGCAGATCCTCTTCCAAACTATTCTCTTGTGAAACTTACATTATGTATGGGTCGTAAAAGCACAACCTTCCCAGTGCAATGAGATCCAGTGTATCACAATATTAAGTTTGGTGGTAGCACTGCATCATAATGATGGTAATTTTAGTCTAATCTGCCAAACAGGAACCAAGCCAGTTCAGATCAGCTACCTGTTGTAAACCACACCTAATTTTATTCTCCATTCAAGTGAATGCTGAGTTAAAACAGGTGGCCAGCCTGACCCCATCAGCTTTCTGCCAGGCAATTTGGATTAAAGTTAGCCCTAGTGAAGCAGAGCGTGTGCTGGAGATGTGTTTCTGTAAGCTTGGATTTTGCTTGTCATAAGCAAGCTGCAGGACCATCCTCCTTGTACAGATGAATAAGGATCTGATTCTTAATAACTGGTTATTTGGAATCTTAATTCCTGTTGGTCAATTTGAAGGAATTATGCCACTTATAATATTTAGATGAGATTCTTGATGTACCTAGCATTATTAATGTCCGGTTAGTTCTACTTTTCTTCTTTGCAATACAATGTGCCGGTGTCAATGAATGAATCTGATCATAGAGAATACCAAATGTCTAAATTTGGCACACTTGAGCCATCTTGTATTAAAATTTATCTTGACCTTTTACATCACCAACCACAATTTGGAGGTCCAGTATTAAAAATAAGTTAACCTTTTCTTGCCAAAACTATTAGAGGAAATCAGAGAACAAAACTATGAGCTGACATGCAGTTGCTGATGCACACTTTCCATGTAGCAGCTGCTCAGTTATTAAAAGTCAGGTGTACAGATATCATTAAATGATAAAAATTAGCATCTAATGTTATAAAGACAGTTCATCTGGAATATTGTGTGCAATTTTTGTTTCCCTATCTGAGAAAGGATGCTCTCCCTTAGAGGGAATGCAGACAAGGTTTACCACACTGATTCCTGGGATGGCAGGACTGATGCATGAGGAGAGATTGAATCAGTTAGGATTGTATTTGCTGCAGTTCAGAAGAATGAGGTGGAGGGAGAGAGTATCTCCTAGAAATCGTTAGACAGCACTAAACAGGGTAGAAGCAGAAAAGATGTTCCTGATAGAACAAAACAGCACGGGAAACAGGCCCTTTGGCCCAACGAGCCCACACCGCCACCCCGATGTTCCCACCTCTACCTGCGATTCCTGTCCATGTTTATAGATCTATGGATTAAAAACCAAATTTGAGACAATTTAGGGAGAATTTGTTTTGCCAATTAGACTAAGAGCACATCTTTGGGATGTGGGAGGAAACCAGAGTGCCCGGAGAAAACCCACGCAAGCACAGGGAGAATGTGCAAACTCCCACAGACACAGGCCCAAATCCATGTATCTGCACAGCACAGCGATAGTCACTGAGCTGTCGTGTTGCCCATCAAATGGTCCAGGTCAAGCGTACACTAACGAAGTGAAGCACTAGGATACTCTCGAAAAAAAATCCAAGAGACCTCTCATGATCCATAGCGTGTATGCCCCTTGTTAGACAACAAGGTGGACCAAAGCACCTGTAGGATAAAAACAAGTACATCAATATCATCATCTATTTACACACTTCCCAGGGACTCCCAAGCTCATGATCCCTATTTTAAATCAGTTTTCTATACCCCTCCATTCCCATTCTGTTCATGTGCCCATCTAAGTATTTCTTAAATATCTCCAGAGTACCTGCCTCCACCACTTTACTTGGCAGCGCATTCCATACCCCCACCCCCCTCTAGCATCCAAATTATACCTTACCCCACTCACCCTAAGCCCGTGACCCCTCGTGCTATTAGAGTCCATCCTAGGAAAAAGCTTGACACTGTTTACTCTATCAATCCCCTTCATAATCTTGTGCACCTCTATCAGATCTCCTCTAAGTCTACGTCTTTCTAAGGAAAACAGTCCCAATTAACCTAATCTCTCCTCGTAATTCAGACCTTCCATACCAGGCAGCATCCTGGTAAACCTCCTCTGCACTCTCTCCAGAGTCTCCACGTCCTTCCGGTAGTAAGGCGACCAGAATTGGACGCACTATTCCAAATGAGGTCTAACCAGCATTTTATACAACTGCAACATTAAAGGCCAGCTGTGGTGTATAAACAGCTGATACTGTGGTGTCCAGGACCAGAGTTCACAGTCTAAGAAGACGGGAAATCTTTTAGGAGTAAAATGAGAAATTTCTTCACCCTGAGTGGCAAGCCTGTGGAATTTGCTATCACAGAAACCAGTTGAAGCTAAAATTTTGTATGCATTCAAGAAAGAATTAGATATAACTCTTGGGGTCAAGGGAATCAAAGGATATGGAAGTATGGTGGGATCAGTTGGATAAGCAGTCATGGTTATAATAAGGGCCAAATGGCTCTGTTCCTATTTTCTATGTTTCTAAAAATATCGCAAGAGCTCGAAGATCATCACTATTTTATCATAAGCTGATATTTCTCTCCATACTCAAACTTTAGATAAATTAAACATTTTATATATTTTTTTTAGAAAGCCAGAGCCTATCCACAGAGATATTGGCAGTGATTCAGATGATAGTACTTCAACCTGAAAGGAAAGAAAGACTTTGATTTATATGGTACCTTTCACAACTATCCGACAACTTGAAGCAATTCACAACTCAATTAAGAACTTCTGATGCGTGGTTGCTTTTGTAATGTAAGACATTTGGAAGCAAATTTACACATCATAAATTTCCACAAATTGCAACATGATAATACCAAATCATCATTTTTCTAATCTTCGAATGAGAATTCTGTTAGTACAAGTTCCCCTGCAGAGACTTGAGTCCAAAGTCTAGGCTAACACTCCAGTGAGGGTGCCATCTTTCAGATGATGAGCGTTATGGACGGGGGGGCACTAAGGATAATTTCCACCTATTTTCATCTTTCAACTGACTTCAACAAGATGAATTTTTGATGAGCATTTTTCCTCAACCACTTGAATGCTGTGACTTTAAAGAATACAAACAGACTTTCTTGTAAGTTTCAACCAATGAAAGGACAAGCATTTATTTGTCACAACATCAAAGATATTAATGCAACAAACAACCTGTCCTCATTCACACATACAAGAATAGATGATCTGCAAAGAAGTAGCATGCACTTTGTTAAATTAAAAAGGGTCACTTCTCAGTTCACAAAATGGTATTTGAAGCATTGCAAGCCTGAAGGATTCTCTCTCAATGCATTGAAGTAAATGAAGGGTCAGAAGTTTCTGGTAATGAATTCACGCTGGTTCACTCCCATACAACACCAAACATCTGGCTTTCCCATTGAAGTTGATCAAATTCCTGTAGTGAAGGTTTAAAAAAAAGCCCCAATTATTTGTTTACGGTGACTTTTTATTCCAGATGGACCTGCTGAGTTGCACTTGTGAATGATAAGATATTAATTATCCATAGCCAGTCTGTCATGTGACAGCAGTATTGATATACTCCATTATCCACATAATTGATTTGTTGCAATAATCCATTATCACACAATGGGTGGTTGTTCATACTTCCTTGTGATAATATGGGTTCCTTCACACACCATTTTGTCAGATTTCAAGTTTGCCAACACTGATGCTGGAGTAACCGTTCATAGAATCGTTAGATTCCTTACTTTGCAGAAAGAGACCATTTAGCCCATCAAGTTTGCACTGACTCTTTTAGGATACTTTACCCAGCTCCTCGCCCCCCCCCCCTTCATCCTCATTCTCATGATCCTCCACATTTACTATGTGACCTGTACAGCTTTGGAGTGTGGGAGCACCCAGAGGAAATCCTTGCAAACATGGAAAGAATGTGAAAATTCCTCACACAATCACCCAAGGCTGGAATTGAACCCTGGTAATCTGAGGCAGCAGTGCTTATCACTGTATCAACATGCCGCCCTGTTAACCACTGGATCACCATCCTGCCATTATATTTGAGTTTCTGTAAATATCCAAACAATTGTACCTGTAATTTCCCCAAATGATTTTGTTGCCTCCTAGTTCTCTTCAGTGGTCCTTCAATGAGACATTTATGTTTTAATGACTTTATGCAGTCTTGTTCAGACATGAGTTAATCCTTGTCTGTATAGAAAGAAAAAAAGGTGTCATCTGATTTTACTGGAGTCCATTTTGTTCAAGTAAATTGTCCAATCCATGCTGCTTTTTTTAAAACAAATAGGTACGGTATTCTCCTTTCAAATGAGTTTGTTTGTCCCCTCAAAAAGCCACGGAACAATCTGAAGAAGAGCAGGGCAGTTCTGCCTGGTGTTCTTGCAGATACCACAAAAACAGATTATTTATTACCACATTACTGTTTGTGAAACTTTGTTTTGTGTAAATTGACTGCTTCCCTCCTGACCTCTTCACCCCACCTCTCCACTCCCCACAACGTAGCAGTGAATGCACTCAAATGTGCTTCCATTGGCTTCGCAACATCCTGAGGTCATAAGAGATGCTGTATAAGTGAAAATATTCCTGATGTGAAAGTTCTTCTATCTTCACAGTTTTGGTGTAACAAGAATTATTAACAGATAATAATTGTATACTTCGTCTTCAGTGCTTTAGTTTTTTTCAACAAGATCATGGCCTTCCATTTAATTATAACAAGCCTGGTTGTACACCTCTTTGGCTATTGATTTGAACCAGATGCTTGCTTTTTCAAGATACTTTGCTCTTGTAGTATTGTGAAGCAGTGATTGTTAAATCTTAACTCTTTTAAATTAAAATTCAACTGAATTGTCGCAAAAACAATTTTGAGGATATTTTTAGAGTTAAAATTGTTAAAAGTGCCATATTTATTGAAGCTGTTTACTTTTCTATGTGGGGGCCTGTGTTGCCAACCATTGATGCTCTCCCAGGAACCGTGAATTCTGAAAGACATCACTTGCTACCCAAAATAAATAGTGTTATAATCATAAAAAGTGTATTCATTAAAATATTACACAAGTCCATAATGTGATGGGAGTAAACTAATATTAAATATTTCAGAATTCTGATTACTATTGGGATCCTAGATTTAAAACATATAATTTGTGGTAGTAGCGGTTTCAGAATTGAAGACCTTGGTATCTTGGAATCAAGATACAGCATTTTTCCACAGACATCGTGAAATAGCATTCCTATTCTGTCAACCAGCTTGCAGTTTTTAAGTTTTATTTAATGTCAGTACCTGATTTTTAGATTTTTGAGATTGCTGAGGCATAGCTACAAGTTCCATTTTCTTTCCGTCGTCCATTTTCTTACCAATAGAATCATAGACCTGCAGTAAATTCTGTGATTTTGTCACTGTGATAAGCATGCCAAATCATGCATATTGATCTAGAGTTGGACATAAAGAGTGGCTTTAGATCATTCATATTTCTGCATACAGGCTGAAATCTGCCACTCGCACCCAGCTTGACTTATTTCCTTAATACCATAGATGACACCTACCTACTATGATATGGTTCTGTGATGTACTTAAATACAAAGCAATTAATCTGCATGGTACTGTATTGGTTTATTTAAACTAATTTTTAATACAATTATGTTGATTATTCTTTACTTACAAAGTTTGTAGAAATCTAATTCCATCATATTAAAAAATTAGCTGCCAAAGCAAGTAGATGTGTGATCTAATTTGTTAAAGGTGAATTTGAAAACTAGAAGTTAAAATACAGGTCACTAATTTGTGCTCCTTTCTTAAAATAAGTGTTTGATATAAAATAAGAGCACTTTGTGAGATCTTTTAAAACTTGAATATTAAACTCTTGCCCCTGGGTCCAAACGTGTTTCTGCTTCATTTAACTCAACTGCAAAAATTATTGGTCTTAATCCATTTACTCATCCAATGCACATTTGTCTTTGATTACTGATGCAAAAATGTACACTGTCTGAATAGGATGTATACAAAAGGAGGTTTTACTCATTGATCTGGATGCCCTATAAATGGAAAGTTTATGCTATGTGGAGACTACACACAGTCAGCAGCCTCATAAATTGGCTGCCATCTGAAGTTGCTGTTCAGTTGTGTAAGTCTGTGTAAACCCAAGAGAAATTCTTCTTGGTGTAGTCTGAAAGATGCTTAGAACAAAATTTTAGACCGTTAACAAAATGCTGGCTTGTCTGAGCTGTGTCTCATTCAATACTGAAAAAGAGCCAAAGAATTCAAGGACGTTACTTCATGATGCTGTGAGCTGCTGTGGAAGAATCATTACTGCAGGGTGACTGATTATGTGTTTACAGTGCAAAATATCTAAACTATGTATTTTGGGTAACTTAACAAAAGGAAGATAAGTGAGTCACAATGAGTTTTTTTGGATATTGAGGAAGCTAATTGTGAAATTGAGCAAGAAATTGGCAGAATAATGTGAAAACTATTATTAGTCAGCCAGCTTGGGTGACTTTGTGGCTTTTGCCTGTTCTTCCCATGTCTGCATGAATTTCCTTCCACAGTCCAAAGATGTGTGGGTTTAGGTGCATTGGCCATGCTGAATTGCCCCTTAGTGTCCTTGGATGCACAGGTTAGAGGGATTAGCTTGGTAAATATGTGGGGATTATGGATCACTATGTTCCTTTAAGCTATTCACACACTTACTTACAAATCTAGCACTTCTGCTTAAATCGTTTATTCCTTTGGAAAATGGAAGTTTTTCTTTAAAGCTCCTTTTGCTGAAGAATATGTAAGCTCAAATTGTGACATACGGATCTGTTGATATTTTGAATCCAGTGATTAAAATCCTGTGTCTAATTCACACCTGCGAAAAAACTGTTGCCATTTATTTCCATCAAGCTTTAGTCTAGTATGTGGCGATGTGTATTTTTGACCATGGAATAGACCAGCAGGATGGAGTTCAATCATAGCATTTGTTCCATGGGGAAACTGTTCCTGATGATTTGGAGGCTAATGAGTTGCTGCAGTTACTTTATATAAGTGCCTCGGGACCAGCAAATTGCTCATAATGGAGTGATTAATGCAACTCTGATTGCGACTGACTTTATCTCTAATGCCAGCCATGCTGCAACTGACATATTTAAAATTGAGTAGTAAGTCGTGCAAGACTGAAATATAATCAACATCTCTATTACGTTTTGTTCCGACTAACCATTTTTTTGGGGGGTGATGATGTAAGTTGCTAAGGTCCTCAGCTGCAGTGTTGTTCCTTCTTCCTAAAAGTCTGGATAATACTATTAAACTGTTCTACAAGAAGATAAAATGATTGAACATGCTTTGGAAAAGTGTTATAACTTACAATATTTTTTCCTTTATTTTATTCTTCCCTCCTTTCATAAAATTGTTAGCTCCACATTGATGCCAAATTCTCCAATTCCATTCTTAAGTAACATCATTCATACACAATCTTTGGAGTGGCACAGTGGTTAGCACTGCTTCCTCTCAGTGTCAATGACCCAGGTACAATTCCAGCCTTGAGTGACTGTCTGTGTGTACATTCTCCCTGTGTCAGCATGGATTTCCTCCAGATGCTCTGGTTTCCTCCCACATTCCAAATATGTGTGGGTTAAGTTGATTGGCCATGATAAATTGCCCCTTATTATCAGGGGGTTTAGGAAGGTAAATATGTGGGATTACGGGGAAAAGAAAGGACTTAGGTGAGATTGCTGTCAGTGCAGACTCAATGGGCCAAATGGCCTCCTTTTGAATAGTAGGTCCTATGATGACATTTGGACATAAGCTTTTCCTCACCCATTAATAGTACTGAGGGAATGCTGCAGTATCAAAGTGACCGTATTTCAATAGAGGATTCAAACTGGGATTCTGTCTGCTACTCAGGTGGACATATATAATTCTATAGAATATCAATATTAGGGGAAACAGTAACTCAAATGAGAAAAGAGAGATGTTTGGTTTGTAAGTGGAGGCTAAAAAGATTTTGTGACTTTGATCCACCACTCAAACAAAAAAAGCATGTACGTCCATGCTTACATAAAAATGTACCATTTCATTGGGGTTAAAAAAATCTTAATTTTTATTGAGATTTTTAAGCATGATAATTCCTCCGTTCCCTCCCCCCTCCCCACCAAACCACTACCCACTAGAGATGTCAAACTAAGTAATTAAACAGTTTAAAGCTGCCTCCCTTTTCAAACATTGGGCACACTCCAATTCTCCAGCATGCATCCACACTGAACATGACCCTGAAATTCTTTCATTCACTTTGAATGGCACTTTGTTTTCATTTAGCTTAACTATGTTTTCTAAGATTTTTTAATTCATTACTTTCAAAGCTAGTTCTGTTTTTAATTAATTCAGATTTGCTTGCTCTCCAGGATCCTCTTTTGTAAACATTGATGTGAGCAATTTCTGATCCCTACAATTATGATTTATCCTTGGCTAACTCTGTTGTCTCTTGAGCGTGCCAGCTTCTATTTAACAATTCTCTACTTATTGGTATTTTTAGAGAATGATTAGTGTTCTAAACAGTTTGCTGTAAAACCTCAGTGAATAATAAGTTAGGAGCAAGTCAACAGGTGACTTGTGCTCCCAACTATTGATAATATTATTTGAATTTGGTTCACATTGACGCATTTTCTGCTGTTTGACCTGTGGAAGATGTTAGAACAAGAAAATTTACAGAAATTAGAAGAGAATTTTTATATTTGTGGTGGCAGGGTTAACAAGCTCAATGTAGATGTCATCCTTTTAGTTTACCAATTAACATGGAATTATTTGGACCAAAAGATGTAGAAACAGAGGTAAGCCATTCAGCCTATCATGTCTGCTCTGCTATTCAGTGAGATCATGACTGACATACGTGATAATTCTCAACTCCACTTTCCTGCCTTATCCCATAATCTTTGATTTTCTTACTGATTAAAAATCAATTTAATTCAGTCTTGAACATATTTAACAACCCAATCTCCTAAGTCCTCTGTGGTCAGGAATTCCACAGATTTCCATGCTCTGAGAGAAGAAATTCCTCCTCACCTCTGTCTTAAATAGGTGACTCTTTCTCTGTGATTATATCCTTTGGTCTTAGAATCTTCCACAAGGGAAAACAACCTCTCAGCATCTATCCTGTCAAGTCCCCTAAGAATCCTATATGCCTCAATAAAGTTGCCTGTCACTCTTCTAAACTGCAATCAATACAGGCTCAGCTTACTTAAGGTCTCCTCAAGAAAATCATTCTCTGTCCTGGGACAACATAGTGAATGTTCTCTGGACTGCCTCTAATGCCCATACATCTTTCCTTAGATAAGGGGACCAAAATTGTTCAAAATATTCCATGTCATCTAAATAGTGTCTTGTATTGTTTTAGCAAGAATCCTTTATTTTTATTCTCTATTCTCTTTGAAATAAAGAAACTTTATTTACCTTGCCTATTACCTGTTGAACTTGTATGTTAGTTCTTTGTTACATATGCATGAAGACCCCCAAATCCCTCTGTGTTGCAGCTTTCTGCAGTCCTTCTCCATTTAAATAATATCTAGCTCCTTTACTCCTCCTCCCAAACTGCTCAGCTGCACATTTTCCTATGTTATATTCAATCTGCCAATTTTTTGCTACTTACTTGACTTGTATATATTTCTGTGTAGGTTGTCACTCTCACCACTTATCTTCCCACTTTTTCTTGTTTCACCTGTCAACTTAACTTAGCCATCGTGTCTTCACTTGTCCAAGTCATTAATATATATTATAAATAATTGTGATACAAGCACTGATCTCAGTGGCACTCCAGTAGTTACAGGTTGCCATCCTGAAAATGTCCCTCTTATCCCAACTCTGTCTTTGCTAATGTACAACCCCCAATATCATGATCTTTTATCTTATGAAGTGACCTTTTGTATAGCACCTTATTGAGTGTTCTTTTTTGGAAATTCAAGTGAATTATATCTACTGGTCCCCCTTTATCTTTTCTGCTCTCTATCATCATAAAGAATTTCAGTATATTTATCAGGCATAATTTCTCCTTCATGAAGCCCATGCAGACTCTGTTGGACTATATTATCTATTTCTAAATGATCTATTACTGCATCCTTTATAATGGACTATTAAGATTTTCCCATTGACAGATGTTAAGCTAACTTGTCTAGAGTTACACGTTTCCTCTCTCTCCCTTTTTAATGAGGGTGTCACTTTGACAGTTTTTCAATCATCTGGGAATTTTTCAGAAGTTAAGGATTCTTGGAAGATGGCTAACAGTGCATCCGCTATCTTGTCAGTTGCTCCCTTTAATATCCTAGGATGCAACCTATTAGGTTCAGAGCACTTATCAGCTGTTAGCTCCCGAAAATGTTTTCTCTAGTGCTGGTTATTGTATTTATTTCTTCCTCCCCTTTTGCCCAAGATTATTTAATATTTTTTGGAATGTTATTAATGTCTTCCATCATGAAGACTGATGCAAAGTATTCATTTAACATCTTTGCCATTTTCTGGTTCCCAATTATGGGGGGGAGGCAATTCTTCCATCCCGCCACACTAATAAATTAGCGCAGCGGGCTGGGAAATCTCAGCAGGCCAGATTAGTACGATCCGTGCTGGGCATCTAGTCCAAGTGTCTCTCATAGCATCAGATTTCTGGTGCTGTTTGCTCCATGTCGGAAATAGGCATGGAGCTGCATTAGATATGCACGATATTTTAATGCTATTTAAATATGATTTGCATGCCCAGTATTGAAGTCTCTGGGTCCGCTAACATTTGCTCCCACCCACCATCCACCCCCCCCCCCCCCCCCAGAGTGTTTCGCTGCAGTTTTGGGGAGCTAGCGGTCTGACCCTGCGAAGAGAGGGGCAACCAGGGGCTCCCAGAGAGTGGGAAGGGAGGCTGGAGCTCACAGCAGACCAGGAGGAGGAGGAGTCATAGCTGGGCCCAAGGAATGGTCAGGGGAGCCAGTGATCAGGATGTGGGGAGATGGAGAGCTAGCAGTGTGGGGGTCACGGGGCTGGTCAGTGCTTGAGCTGGCCAACAATTGGGTGACCATCAATGCGGGACCACTGCACATGTGCCAATCTCAGCACTAACAGATCAGCACGCTGATTTCAGCCTCTCAGGTGGAATAGACCCTGCCCTCCTGCAATTTAATGATATTCATAATGATGACCTCTGGAGTGCACAGTGTATGGGATTCTTCTCTGAACTGCCACCGTAAAAAAAAATCATGAATTATTCCAATTTTCACATGAATTTGACACACTGAATTTTTTGGGAACATTCCAGCGATTATTTCCCCAACTTCATTGGGGCCCATGTTCTCTTTGACCTCTTTGTTTCTTTTTCATACATTTAAAGGAACCCTAGATATTGGGAAAATAAAGAGCAGCCAGGTTTGTCTATACTAAGACATATTTGCAGAGGAAATTTTATTTTATGTATTTTTAATATATTATAGTACTTTCAGATAGTACTATAATGCTTGTGATCATGTAATAGTGTTCAATATAAGGGTCAACTTACCTTTGTAGGACAAATCTCTATGAAGACTCACTGTATTAGAAGCATTTAATTTAATTACATTTAATTTCATTCACGAATTATCAAACCTAATGGCTTTCAAAGCCCCGCACCACCAGACGAGACTCTTGTGAGGGAGGGAATTCAATTTGCATCCCCCCACTCTGTTTAGAACGGGGCACTTGTGTATTTTTAACACAAGGCATCCTCACTCTCGGAAAAAAGCCATGGGAAAACTAGTCAGGGCCAGGAACATAGAGAAAATTCAGATTTCTTAAACAAAATGTGATAATTGACTTGCCAAAATATGCCTACACACCCAGATAAAAATTCAGCCCAAAATTCATTCTGGCTACCCGCAATGTTAGTTATCAGGGAACATTATGCAGTATTAAATCGTTTGGATAAAGAGAGGTGAGTAAGGACTAGTTGAAGCAAAACTCTTTGACATGCTGAATGCAAAGCTATTTTTATTGCCACTAATTAGTTGTATTATTATTGTGTCAACCTCAGGCAGAAGGCTACCCAGAGTAATCTTTTCTGAAACTGGCAATGCTAGCACAGGTCTAGCTAAATGTATAATAAACCTGAGGAGTCTTATGAAAACAATGTAGGAAACAATTTAGGGTCAACAAGAAAGATAATGGGTGAAATTCTCCCGAAGCGTAGCTGTCATCTTGGCAAAAGACCAGCTGCAATTTGGCATAAATCTAATCATGATCTTCCTGCATTTAATCACTTTTGGGAGTGGGTAAGTCTTGCAGTGGTTCGAAGGGGAGTAAGGGTGGGGCAGGCGGGGCGGGGACTAAACAGCCAGCCCGGCTTCATAGAGATCAAGGTATCATTTTAACTTGCTCCTATCCCAGTCTCAAAGTGAAATTAAACAGCACCCCCCTTGATGGCATGTTTCCCCTCCCCTGATCCAAACATGGATCACCAGCATGATCTCCCCTCCCTGAACATAGATCACCTGCATCAAAACTCTCACTTGCCCCCTCTCCAAAAAAACCTAGTAGTACCAGGATTGCTACGTCCCCAACCACCCAAACGCTCCAAGACCCCCTGTGTGGTCATCACATCTAGTTTTTGTTTGGGTGGTACAATGGTACAATGGCACACTGGTTAGCATTGCAGGCTCACAGCAACATGGACCCGGGTTCAATTTCTGGCTTGGGTCACTGTCTGTGTGGAGTTTGCACATTCTCTCCTTGGCTGCGTGGGTTTCCTCCAGGTACTCTGGTTTCTTCTCACAGCTTAAAGATGAGCAGGTTGGCTGTGTTAGCTATGCCAAATTCTCCCTCAGCGTACCAAACAGACGCCAGAGTGTAGTGACTAGGGGATTTTCATAGTAACTTCATTGCAGTGTTAATGTAAGATTACTTGTGACTAATAAATAAACTTTAAAACATTTTTATTCAGTGATTCCTGCTGGCATCACATCATACCGATGGATGGTAACATTGCACATGCCTGGAAAATTCAGTGCCAAGACGCCTTTGCACATTAAAATATACTTAAATGAATGGTAATAAGGTTTGTGCCCTGGCTGGGCGTGAATCTGATTAAATCTGTTGGGGTGGTCTGGCAAACCTCATTCCAGGGCTCTACTGGTATTTTCCTGATGTACTGTGATTAGCATTAGAAGTAACAGAGCCAGAGAATCACCATCTATATGGTGGAAGCAACAGCAGTAAAACATAGGACAACTGAAACTCATTGGTCGTTATTTCAGAGCGAAAGGGGAACAATTTTTTGATTTAATATTTTGTGATCCAAAATATGGGAATGCAACAAGAGCCTCAGCCTAAAATGACTACAATATTCAACTTGTACAAGGTACAAATATTCTTCTTCTCCTAGAAGAATTATTGCTCTCGTGCGTGATAATTAAGCGATGTGGAGGTCAGTTGAGTGACCTTTGACAATGGTTTGTTGATGTTCTGAATGAAGAAGATACACAGGATGTTCAGAAAGGGCAAACAAAGTTTAGGTAATGACATTTTAAAAATATAAAATGCTGTATTAAAATATAATCTGTAACAATGAATGAAACAATTAAAGCCAGCAACCTCCTCTCTTTTTCGGTTTTTCCCAGGTCAGATGGGACTGCTACAATGCTGAATAATCACCATTGCATCAATCATTTTTGTTTTGGATTTGATAGTGGTTTAACAGCCCAATACCCTGCTTGTTGTCCATCCTTTCCATTTGGCAAGGCTGGAGTTCACATTGGCTTGCCTGCACCAGTGACTGGGCTAATTAAAAATCTGAAGATTGTTATGAATTGCAAATGCAGACCTTAATTTAAAATTGGAGGCTTGGATCATTAGTTTCCAGTATGCCTCAAGGCTTCTGCACGTGTGCCATCTGGGAAATGACCAAAGATATGTTGTTTTTATGTTCTTGATCTGGGAACTAACTTTGAGCACATGAACACAAGGAAAGAAGTGAAATGTTGGAAAACTGCAGGTCAGCTGACCTGAACAGAGCGTCATTTCCTACTTATCTCAGAGAGCAGGGAGAGGTGCTAGAAGAAAGTCCTAGACAGGAATCAGAAAGAAGGCCCAGAAGTCAAGTTAAAAGAAAGGAGAAGAACAATACTGTCCGAGTTGGAGAGTTGCACGGAGCAGAGCTAAAGTGAAGCGGGCTTGAGAAAAGCACTGAAGATCCAAGGAGCCAGTCAAAGGTTGCTGCATGCCTTGCTATGGACCCTTTGATGTAGCGGTGTTCTACTTGGCATGATCAAAGATCTGAAAGTCTGCTTAGAAGGTGAAGATTGAGTGTACTCAAAGATCCACGGAAGAGAAGTCTCAGAAGGTGAGATCAATCTATTGGAAGCCATCCATGTGGATGTGTAATGATTGAAAACAATTTCAAGGCAATTCCTCAAACGTGATATTGGAAATCTTTGTGAAAGGAAAGGGTTCCATTGAGACAAGTTGGCTCATGAAGTAGCACATACCTGAATAGTTTATGGAGAAATCCATGGAATCTGGTTGCATTTGTCATTGCTTTGAAGTTAACAGCCCACTTGTTAATTCACATGTATCCACACTCACCCAAAATATTAGATATATGATAGATTGATTGTTTTATCTTATTTTGTATGTGTCTCTAAAGCTCTAGCTGGGATGAAAAAATGGTGAACATTGGAGTCATATTTTTGTGTTTCTTCTGAGGTAAATCCAATCTTTTTTGTTTGTATAATGTAGTTCATTTTTCTTGTTTAAAAGAGTAAAACGTTTGTGTTAAAAGTTTATTAACAGATTCCTGTGAATTAGATCAGTAATTTTCCTCCCAAGGTTTAAAAATATCTAAAAGTTATATTCAATCAAGCCAATTTTGCTCCAAATCTGTCTTGTCCAGTATTAACATCGATTGGGATCATAGCAAGATACTAGCACAAAATTGTAAAATGTGAAAATTAAAAATTTATCAAAACTAGTTTGAAAATATTGAATGAAACATACAGGGAACGTGAAGAACTTCATACAATTAATTAAATCAGTTTTTGACAAGAAAATGTATTGCGACACTAAATTATTGATATTAGTAAGTGCATTACAAAAGTGTGAATTTAATATTAAATACAACTGAAATTAATTTTATCATTTTTCTTTTGAGTATTGTGGTGACCAGCTGGCTAACCAAACATATATCAAATTTCACCATTTCAATAAATTTAAGTTGCAACCACGATTTTGTTTCTATTTATTCTCATCACCTGGGCAGCTTTGGTAAACCTGTATTTATTACGTCACCCTATTTGGTTTAAGAAGCTAATAGTGAACTGTTCGTTATTCTAATGGGACTCCAGCAGTTTTAAGTAGGGAGTCCTACAATACTGGTCAGAATGATGTGCGAACTTGGTGGGGCACTTGGAGGTGTTGGTATTTTACGCAACATTCTATTGGTTTCACTCAGGGAACCACTGTTAGGATGCAATTTAGCAAGGTTACTCTATGAATCGTAAATTCTGCAGTCACAACAGTGAGTGACTATTGCATCCACATTATCAGGGGTACTAACTGAGTGAATGGCTTTTGTAGATGCAATGTGTTCCCAAATCTCTGACAGCAAGGACTTTCAGCAAAGATTAGTTTATTTGTTTGCTTGGCAGCTGTTTCAACACTTGTGATTTGCTGGCGTTCCAGACGATAACGAACATGCTCCCGCCAAATTACCTCTTTTGTAGTTGCATTCTCGTGCGATGACTTGGCCTGCAACTTTATCCTCTATAATGTCAAGGTTGTGTGATAGACTTATCCAGATGAGTGGTAAATATTCCATCATGTGCATTCAAGTGAATTATTGAAGATTTCAGCTAATCCAAGGCAATTGAAGTATTTCTTGTTTCTGCTTTAGTTGTGTTGACATCATAAATAAGTACCCATATTCCTTCAGCAATATTTATTGTACTCAGTAGAGAATAATGGATTAATGAACTACATTACTCCCAAATGATGCATCATTCCGCTTGTACTCTTCTTATGCTTCTTCTCTTTTGATTTCACTTTGGTTTGAGAACAATCTTCAGTTCAATCTTGGAAAGGAAATATTTGCTTACAAAATCTATCCATTTTAGTTCATCATCTTGCAGGTAGGAAATGTCTCAACATAATTTTTCCCAATGGTTCAGTTGATTTTAGTTTTAAAATTTATTTATTGGTGTCACAATTGGACTTACATTAACATAGCAATAAAGTTACTATGAAAATCCCCCAGCAAAGATAATGAATAGCCCAATTTGGCAAAACCCCAGGTTCAAACTTACCAGCAGCATAGTAAAGTTAAGTCCACATATGACCCAATCTTACCACTAAATAGTCCACTAATCTGGACAATTCCTCCTGTTAGTCCATAGTTCTTCTATGTCAAAGTTCTTTTTACTCATTTATGGGATATGGATACTGCTGATAAGGCCAGTATTTGTTGTCCATCCTTAGTTGCCTTTGGGAAGGTGATAGCTACCTTCTGGAACTGCTGTAGTCACTGAAGTGTAGGTACACCTCTGTCAGAGAAAACTTGCTAAGGTTTAAAATGTCAGGGAAAACTTGCTAAAAATGCATTGGAAACTGATATTTACCACCTCCTTAGGTTCTGCAAGATTTTTAAAAATTAATTTATGGGATTTGGGTATCCCTGGTTAGACCAGCGTTTATTTCCCATCCTTAATGCCCTCAAGAAGGTGGTGATGATGAACTGCCTTCTTAATCCGCCACATTTCCTAAGTTGTACGTACACTCACAGTGCTGTTAGGGACGAAGTTCCAGGATTTTGACCCAGCAAGAGTGAAGCAACAATGATGCATTTCCAAGTCAGGATGTTGAGTGGCTTGGAGGGGACTTCTAGGTGGTGGTCTTCTCAGATATTTGTGGCTCTAATTCTTCTAGATGATAATGGTCATGGTGTTTTGGAAGATGCTGCCTAAAGAACCTTGGTGAGTTCCTTTTCACCTTTCCCATTAATCATAGCGCAAATTCTTCGCCAGTTCCTTTGAAAAAATCTAAGTTTGTTTACTGAGTTACCTTTAAAATTTGAAAATACGTTATTGGCAACTTCTTGACATTTTTGACAGTTCTTAACCTCTGAAACCATATTTACATTTACAGCTGAGCTTACATTAAATCATAAAATGCATATCCACCCTTGAGATATGCAAGTTATTTTTGCACGTGTGAAATGCCCACTCTGGCAAATTTATTATGAGGGGTGTGATTTCACAAGAGGATTCTGAAATCTCAAGATGTTTGAGTGCTTCGGGGTATGCACATCTATTTCAAGACTGTGCCCTGGTCAGTTGTGCCTATGCCTGCATCTATGCCTAAACTCCAGAGAGTTGATTAGAAAAAAAAGTAGCAGTGAGGCCTGCTGGAACACATTGTTTGTCAATAGCCTGGAGCCTGACATTAACTTGTTTCCCATCTTTCCTTTTCTGCAGCCTTTGGAGACCGAAGCTGCCTTAATTACAGTATCACTTTGAGTTTACAGTTGCACATTAAATACTGCCCCTTATAAAGCAGAAGGCAAATCAAAACACCTTTCTGTTCATTAGTGGGTGTTAAGAGGAGAAATTTATCTGTTTAAATTAACCCCAATCTTGTTCATAAAATGAATATGGTCAAGAGTGGTTTCTCAACGTTTGATCATAACTTCTTCAAGTTATGCTTGCATGCTCTTTATTTGCTTCTTATTTCACTTTAAGATAATAGAGCCATTCCTTCTTTTGTAGGGTAAAAAGAGTTTGAAACAAACCTTTCCAAACAAGTTTCTATGTGTTTTCTTCATGTTTCACTGATAAAATGGCACTTGGAATTTTAGTGTTTGATTATAGCCTAATAAACTGGTACTGAAAATATGGGGAACTAAATCTCCTTTCTTAATCACTTGCCCAGAGAAGAGAATTAAATTTACTTTTGAAAAATAACTGCATCATGTGTGTGATTCAAAAATGTACAACTGATACCAGCTGAAAGCAGAGAAAATGAATCAATTACTGGAGCAAACAACATTCAGAAAATATTGTAGGCTCCAGCACAAGATTTATTTGAGCTTGGCTATGAATCAATATTATTGTAGTGAGCTCAATGCAAGCCATTTTAACATTGTAAGCCTGCGCTCTAAAAGACCAATGGTTTTAGATGTCACTCATTTTTGTTCACATGCTCCTATTTCATATCTGCTCCAAGTGTGTCTAGCCTCAGTTGAAATGATTTGGAGGTTTTATTCCTGGGTGGAATTCATGTCTTTGGATGGATTGCACAGGGGAACAAGGTCAGTATTGGATTTAGAAATATTTTAGCATTGTATTTCACAGTTGGGATTCACAAGAGCAAAGTTCGTTAGTGGGTTACAGCAATCTGGATACTCAGACTCTAGGTCAAGCCTTTATGGGATTTTAAAGCAATCTTGGAACAGAGGCCCATAAGAGGGTCACTTTAGATTATTGTCTGTTGTGAAAAGAAGGAAAGCATAATGTAAGAGGTGAGGCATGCGGCAATTGAAAACTACTGCAAAGACAATTTTTCATTTTGATAACCGTAAAAGACAGTATAAGGAAGTAGATTTTAGGTTTTCAGAAACTGAAGGTCTTGAAATTGCTCGGACAAATTCCAGCATTACAGTGGATTATTGAAAAATAGTTTCAATGCGTTGCTTTAGATGGCTTCCATATTTGCCTGTATCATCGATGGGAGTTCTTAATTGAATAAAGTGCTTTTGAAATCCCTTGATCAAAAAGAAAATGCATTTAAATAGCATCTTTCATCACTTCAGGAAATCCCAATAAAGTATTTTTTCTGGAGGTTCTTGTAGGAAAATGAACAGCTAATTTGTGCACAGTAAGATTCATTTTTTGATGTCAAAACAATACTATATATCCTGATGGGAAGCACCACGTAAATAAGGAAACATGTATATGCAGATTGTTCAGTGCTTTATTGCCCCCCTGCTCTGATCTTGCGCCAAATCTCAATCATTCAGCATAGTCCTCCTCCATGATCTACATTGGCTGCCTTTCGCACAGCAGATCAAATTTGAAATCCTTGTCTTTAAATTTTTGCACGATCTCATCATCCCCATTTCATAATCTTTTGCCGTCCTCCCTTTCTTTGGTTCTCTGAATCAGACCACTTGCATCTCCTTCCTTTGCACACAAATGGAGGCAGAAGTACACATGTCTTTGGCTATTTGAAATTCCTTCTATAAATAACTCCTCAATCTTCCTTGAAACCATAATAACTTTATTTATTTTGCTTATTGTACATTTTCTTCACATCTCTGTGAAACAATTCTGAGCATTACTTTTGTATTAAAAATGCTGAACAAATGTAAGCACTAAGAAAAGAACAATGCACAGTTGGACATTATCATGATTTAAGTTGTGGCTGCATGCAAACTTATTCTTGGATGATTTCCATTGCAATGCACACACAAGAATTAAATTTTACCAGCATTTCTGGATGTAAAAATTACCAAAAGGGATGGGAGAAGAAATTAGATTTGTTGTCTAAGATTATATGAAATATGCCTTGCTCCAGCATATGTTAACATTTTGTACATGGGCATTTTATTTATTCTTTCATGGGACATGGGTGTCACTGATTAGGCCAGTGTTTAATGTCTATCCCTAATTTCTCTTGAGAAGGTAATGGTGAGCCATCACCTTGCACTGCTACGGGTTTCAGAGCTGCTGTCGAAGGAACCTTGGTGAGTAGTTGCATTGGATCTTGTAAATGATGCACAGTGGCACTAATGTGTGTTGAGAGAGTGAATGTTTAAGGAGTTAGATGGATTATCAATCAAGCAGGCTGCTTTTTCCTGGATGATTTTGAGTTTGGTTGTAGTTGGAGCTGCCCTCACCCAGGCAAGTGGATCCCTGTGCCGTGTAGATAGTAAACAGGGTTTGAGGAGTCAGGAGATGAGTTACTCCCCAAAGAACTTCCAGCTTCTGATCTGTTGTAGCTGCATTATTTATACAGCTGTTCAGTTCAATTTCAGGTCATCGGTAACCCCCAGGATGTTGATGGTGATGGACTCAGCAACAGTCATGCCATTGAATGTCAAAGGAAAACAGTTAGATTCTCTGTTGTTAAAATGGTCATTGCTTGGCACGTGTGAAGAAAATGCTACTAACCACTTATTAGCTTTAGCCTGAATGTTGCTCAAGCATGTATGTGGACACGGACTGTTTCAGTATCTGAGGCGTCACAAATGGTTCTGATCATTGTGTAATCATCAGCGAACATCCCTACATCTAGTTTTATAATGGAGAGAGGGTCATCAAATTTCTGACATCTTAAAGCTGACTGCTATTCTGAGCATAGTAAATCTGAACAATTATTTTTACATTAAATAAAATTAATCACCATTCTATTACTATTCCTGTTTTATTTCAAATAGCCACAACTTTGAAAGTACAATGAGGTGAATGTTTTTACCAAGTAATTTAATGCATTTACACCACTAAAATTGCAAATGGAGCAAAATAAAGTCTCACAAAAGACAATGATTGTGAATTCCCAAAATGTTACTCTAAGTGACATAAAAAAATTTTAAAGTATTGAAAAATGTTTTAAAGTTGCTGTACATTAGTCCTCAGAAGGTTGTAAACTTAAATCACATTCTGTACTTGAAGATACAAATTATTCATTAGCGAAGTAATGAGAGAATAGAGTGTCAAAGTTGATGTTTTTCAGATGAAATGTTATTTCATCTTGCTGTGCACAAATTGACTGCATTTCCAGCTATACAACAGTGAGAGTCACAAGAGATCCCACGACACTGGAAAGTAAAAGGATCTACTGGTGTTTTCATGTAATCGTAGGCTACAGCACAAAAAGAGGCTATTTGGCCTATCAAACCTTCAAAACAACAGTCCCCGTAGGCCCTATTCTCATAATCCCAAGTATTTACCCTGCTAATTGTGTTGACACTAAGAGACAATTTATCATAATCTATGGGAGAAACTAGAATATCTGGAGGAAACCTACCCAGACATTGGGAGAATATACAAACTCCACACAGACAGAACTGAGACTGGAATTGACCCCAGATCCTTGGCATTGTGAGGCAGCAGTGCTAACCATTGTGCTGCCCACTGTGTGTTGGCTAACATTTCTCCTTCAATGAGGCTACAAAAAATTCAGCTGACCAGTAATTTAGAATCCTGCTGTGTACGTATCAGCTTCTAGGTTTTCCTGCAATAACTGTATTTAAAGAATATTACATGAATTATCAAATAATTTAGTTCAGCTGTGGCTCAGTGCATACCCCTGCCTCTGAGTTTAAAGTTTGTGTTCAAGTCACACTCCAAAGACTTGAACACAAAAATCTCAGCTCTGCAGTTACTGAACGAATGCTTTATAGTTGGAACGGTCATCTTTTCAGATGTGATGTTATCTCAAAGATTGTTGTAAAAGATCTTGTGACATTATGTTGAAGAAGCTCAGGAGTGTTATCACTGTTGCCCTGATCAGTTTGCCTCTATAAATTCACTACAAGTGGATTAACTGGCAATTATCACATTGCTTTTTGTAGGAGCTTGTTGTGCACAAAATGATGACATTTTCAACTTTCCAACAGTGAGCACACTTCAAATGTGCTTTATTGCCTGTACTTTGGGGTGTTTGAAAGTTGCTAGATAAATGCAAGTCTTTTTTCATCTCAAGGATGCTATGAGCTCTTTATGAATGACAATTTGTTCTTTGGGCACAAGCACAAAATAGGATCTGTAATTGGGATTTATCTGAAACTGACAGCTTATTTTAATCTTTTGCTGTCCTATGTTGGTGCTGAAATAATGAAAGAGACTGATATGTGATTAAGGATTGCTGATGGTCTTCAGTTTGCCTTCTCCCACAACCAAAAGAGCCTCCTCCCTCTCACCAAAAAAGACTTCAGCCCAATTTCCAAAATGATCTCATTGGTTGATTCCACAGTCCCTAATCTCAATGGGAGAGAAAAGTAGTTTTCTCATAAAACACTGATTAACTTACACTGGTTGAACACGTGACAGACTTGCCTGTTGATTCTCTCACAAATGAGATTGATATAAGATGGTATTTGCAGGACCTCTCGCTTCTCAAATTTACGTTGCAGTTGTACCATTGGTCCCCACTAGTGGAGAATTCAATGTGATGATTTTGTTAGTCTGCACTTGTACTTTTCCTTCACTATCAGTTTTCAGTATTCAGTTGTTGCTTCATGACATCAATACGAAAATGATCACCACAGAAACATGCTGTTGTCACCACCAGAGGCCGTTTATTAGTAGCATTGAGAATGACAACAGCCAAGAAGACATTGTGGAAAACGGATCCTAACCAGCTGACAAACTATAAATGGCTACTAGGAGGAAGTGCACCACAGTTTAAATATACCCTGTAAATTGTGTTCACTTTTAAATGAGTGCAATCGGTTTGCACAATAAATGGTTGAACCAACACTTAAAATTCTTAAAATGTGTAGCATATTAGCTGCCGAAGTATATTTCGTCAGTTGAAATAATTTTACTGTAGAAAACTGCTTTAAAGAATGTTAATATATTGAGCTTAAAAAAACTTTATTGTTGTGCTTAAAGTCAAGTGTTCGAAGTTGTTGCCATAGCAATGCATCAACTATCACATTATTTCTTTCATTCTTAAGAGAGATACCAGATAGACCAAACCACTTTAACAGCTTTATATACCTTTCTCTGATTTATTTGCTCCACCCTACATCTGTTTTAGATAGTTGTCTGGTGCCACTGTGAATGCTATGGAAACTATCTATCATGAGTGTTTCTAATAACAGATTGCTGATAGATTTGTAAATAGTCACCTGGATTATAGAACAAAGAACAAAACAGCATGGGAAACAGGCCCTTCGGCCCAACGAGCCCACACCGCCACCTCGATGTTCCCACTTCTACATGCAATCCCTGTCCATGTTTATAGATCTATGGATTAAAAACCAAATTTGAGACAATTTAGGGAGAATTTGTTTTGCCAATTAGCCTAAGAGCACATCTTTGGGATGTGGGAGGAAACCGGAGCACCCGGAGAAAACCCACGCAAGCACGGGGAGAATGCGCAAACTCCCACAGACACAGGCCCAAATCCATGTATCTGCACAGCACAGCGATAGTCACTGAGCTGTCGTGTTGCCCATCAGATGGTCCAGGTCAAGCATACACTAACAATGTGAAGCAGTAGGATACTCTCGAAAAAGGTCCAAGAGCAGCCCTCTCACGACCCATCGCGTGTATGCCCCTCGTTAGACAACAAGGTGGACCAAAGCACCTGTAGGATAAAAACAAGTACATCAATATCATCATCTATTTACACACTTCCCAGGGACTCCCAAGGCTCATGATCCCTATTTTAAATCAGTTTTATATACCCCTCCATTCCCATTCTGTTCATGTGCCCATCTAAGTATTTCTTAAATAACTCCAGAGTACCTGCCTCCACCACTTTACTTGGCAGCGCATTCCATAACCCCACCACCCTCTGTGTGAAAAAACTCCCTCTAGCATCCAAATTATACCTTACCCCCCTCACCCTAAGCCCGTGACCCCTCGTGCTATTTGAGTCCATCCTAGGAAAAAGCTTAACCCTGTTTACTCTATCTATCCCCTTCAAAATCTTGTACACCTCTATCAGATCTCCTCTAAGTCTACGTCTTTCTAAGGAAAACAGTCCCAATTTGCCTAATCTCTCCTCGTAACTCACACCTTCCATACCAGGCAGCATCCTGGTAAACCTCCTCTGCACTCTCTCCAGAGTCTCCACGTCCTTCCGGTAGTAAGGCGACCAGAACTGGACACAGTATTCCAAATGAGGTCTAACCAGCGTTTTATACAACTGCAACATTAAAGGCCAGCTCTTGTACTCTATACCCCTTCCTATAAAGGCTAGCATACTATATGCTTTCTTCACAACCTTCTCCACTTGCTGTGCCACCTTCAGAGACTTGTTCACCTGCACCCCCAGGTCCCTCTGCGTTTCTATACTCTTAATAGGTCTACCCTTTATCATATACCTCCCCACTACATTCTTTCTCCCGAAATGCATCACCTCACATTTATCAGGATTGAATTCCATCTGCCATCTGTCTGCCCAAGCTACCAGCCTATCTATGTCCTGCTGCATCGCCTGACAATGCTCCTCACTATTCGCAAGTCCAGCCATCTTTGTATCGTCTGCAAACTTGCTGATCACTCCTCTTACTCCCTCTTCCAAGTCATTTAGATATATTACAAATAGAAGAGGTCCCAGTACCGAGCCCTGCGGCACACCACTAGTGACTGACCTCCAGCTAGAGAAACACCCTTCCACTATTACTCTCTGTCTCCTATTACCAAGCCAGTTGCTTATCCATCTAGCTACCTGTCCTTGTATCCCATTTGCCTTGACCTTCTCGACTAACCTCCCATGAGGGACTTTGTCAAACGCCTTACTAAAATCCATATAGACAACATCAACGGCTCGCCCTTCGTCCACCGTTTTCGTCACCTCCTCAAAAAATTCTACCAGATTTGTAAGGCACGACCTCCCCTTAACAAATCCATGCTGTGTATCCCTAATCAGATCGCAACGCTCTAAGTGCCTATACATCCTATCTCTAAGAATCCCCTCCAACAGCTTCCCTACCACTGACGTCAAACTCACCGGCCTATAATTTCCGGGGTTATCCCTACCACCCTTTTTAAACAACGGTACAACATTAGCTATTCTCCAGTCCTCTGGGACCTCACCTGTGTCCAAGGAAGAGACAAAGATTTGCGTCAGAGGCCCAGCAATTTCACCTCGCACCTCTCTAAGCAGTCTGTGATAAATGCCATCAGGCCCTGGAGATTTATCAGTTTTAATGCTACTAGAAGCTCTAACACTTCCTCCCTCAGTATGGATATTTCCCTCAACTGGTCCACAGCTCCCTCAGAGACAGGAGCTGTCAACAAGTCCCTCTCCTTCGTGAATACCGACGCAAAGTATTCATTCAGGATCTCTGCCATTCCCTTGGGCTCTAAGCACAATTCCCCTCCTCTGTCCCTAAGAGGTCCAATTTTTCCTCTAACCACTCTTTTATTCCTAACATAGGAATAAAAAGCCTTTGGGTTTTCCTTAATCCTATCTGCCAAAATCATTTCATGCCCCCTTTTTGCCCTTCTAACTCTCTGTTTGAGCTCTCTCCTACTCTCTCTATATTCCTTCAATGCTGTCTCGGTTCCCAGCTGCTTCGACCTATCATATGCTTCTCTTTTCTTCCTAACCAAGTCCTATGGTAGCAATGATGCCAAGCTTGGCAATTATGCCAAGCTCACCATCATTAATCCTCTGAAACTGGTAGTAACATTAGAATTTGCATTTGTGCACCCTTAAACATGGAAATTCAAATGTTATTGTCATTGATTTTATGCTTTTCCATAGGTGAACTGTTGAGTGTATTGCAATTGATTAGAAATCATTGAATTTAATGCTGTCATATCACTTTTAAAAACTCATAGGCATTATACTTTGGTTATGATGTGACCTCTCTGATTTTATTTGTTATGTCAAATCCTGATAAAATTTAATAACTTGGAATTTTTAATGGTATTTCTGTTTCTAAAATCCCATTCTTTCTGCCACTAACATTTAATCAAAGCTGAACCACACTAAGTATGTTTTACTTGCTAGTTTGCTGTTTGTGATTGATTATTACTGGTCCTCTGTCTCAACACCATCCTGCTTTCTCCTCTTACCCTTCAACATCTTTCAGCACTTAGAAATCTGCCTGTTTCTTTCTTAAATATGTTCAGTGATTTCCCTCCACAGACTTCTATGGTAAAGAATTCCACCACCCTCAGAGTAAAGAAATTTCTCCTCATTTCATTCTTAAATAACCTACCATTACCCGGAGACTGTGACCTCTTGTTTTCAACCCCTCCCAGCCAGACGAAACATCATCCTGCACCCAGTCTGTCCAGTCGTACTAGAATTTTACACATTTCAATTTAATCATTTCTCATTCTTTTAAATTCCAGTGAAAACAGAGTCCAGTTGACCAAATCTCTCCTTGTACAATAATCCTGCCATCCCAGGGATCAGTCTAGAGAGCCTTTGCTCACTCCCTGTATGGCAAGGTATATCCTTTCTTAAAATAGGAGACCAAAACTGCAATACTTCAGCTTTGGTTTTGCCAAGGCCCTGTATAGGTGCAGTAATGCATCTTTGCTTTTGTAATCAAAAGGTGTAATTCATGTCACAGAAATTATTAGATATTTGAGGGCAGCTTTCTTTTGAGACGAGTGGTAAATACATTCACTTGCCCACTGACTGTAAAACAGTCCAGTGTTTTAGGGCAGAAAGTTTTCATTATACAGCATGATTAGAGTGAGTGTTACCAGATTATTTAAGATCCAATGAGTTATTTATGATCTTTGGAGTTAAAATTAATTACAGTTTAAATGTAGCTTTCTGCAGTGTTCCTATTGAGCTGAGCCACTTTATGCCCTAAATTTGGGGATTTGTTTAATCACTGACATTCTGGAGTAGTTTCTAACAAGGTAGATTGAAAGCGATTTCATTCTGCTCTAGGATGAGCCAGTCATGATGTGCCACGGTATCTTGAAATCTGTCTGCAGCACAGCATGGATTGATACTTGCAGGAAATTGCATTAGTAACATTTGGCCAGTTAATTGCCTGTAGATCTTTAATCTTGTAATTACAGAATGAAAACCAATCAGGAGTACTGATTTATGTGCACAGCTCATTTTAACTCCTTTGGATTCTTAATTAGCAACAAGAGCAAATTCTGCTTTAAATATTTTAGCAGGCTATACTTGTATAAGGATCATTTCAGTCAGAGAATGCGTAATATATTTCAAAATCTGCACTTTCTAATAGTACTTGGATGTTATAAACGTACTTTTTTCTGCCTGACTGAGAATTGCACACATCATTTCCAGCATCTTGTTCAGCTTGCAATCACTCCACTTCCATGAACTGGAGATCTCCAGAAATGGTTTATGAGGGTCTAGTCAAGTGGGCCAAGGTAGCTATTGTTATTGATCCCTATTCGGTTTGGATTCTCGAAGACTGTTATGACTTCTGGTTCCCATAAATTAGAAATAGACCAGAAGATTTTTAGGAGTAGGAACAGAATTAGGCATTCAGCCTATCGAGTCTGCCAGCCATTCAATGAGATCATTGACAAGCCAAGTCCTCTTTCCTGATTTGATCTGATTTGACAAGCCAAGTCCTCTTTCCTGCTTTTCCCCCATTAACCTTTAGTTCCCTTACTAATTAAAAAACCTCTCTATCTCAGATTTGAACATACCAATTCTCTACAGGATTGTGATAATGAATTCCACAGATGCGCCACCTACTGAAAGAAGAAATTTCTTCTCTCTCTCAAATCAGTGACACCCTTAGTCTGAGTTTATGCCCTCTGGTCCTAGACTTTCACACAAGTGAAATCAAATCTCTCAACATCTACACGTTAGACTCAAAGTGCTGGATCTTGATTTGAATTTGATTTTTTATTATGGTATAGATTAGTATACAATGAAAAGTATTGTTTCTTGCCTGCTATGCAGACAAAGCACACTATAATGGAGAAGGAAAAGAAAGAGTGCAAAATATAGTGTTACGGTCAGAACTAAGGTGTAGAGAAAGATAAACTTTATGTGAGATAGATCAATTTAAAAGTCTGAAGTCAGGGAAGAAGTTGTTCTTGAGTTGATTGGTATATGTCCTCAGACTTCGGCATCTTTTTCCCGATGGAAGAAGGTGGAAGAGAGTATGTCTAGTGTGCATGGGGTCGTTGATTATGCTGGCTGCTTTTCTGATGCAGTCGGAAGTGTAAACAGAGTCAGTGGATTGGAGACTGATTTACCTGATGGACTAGGCTTTGTTC
Organism: Sphyrna mokarran; assembly: GCA_024679065.1. Taxonomy (NCBI): domain Eukaryota; kingdom Metazoa; phylum Chordata; class Chondrichthyes; order Carcharhiniformes; family Carcharhinidae; genus Sphyrna; species Sphyrna mokarran. Next base: position 44,990,395 of record JAGIQG010000003.1, on the reverse strand, counting down.
ATGACCCTTTGTAGTTTTTGCAGTCTTGGACAGAACAGAAGCCATGCCAAGCTGTAATACAATCAGAAAAAATGCTTCCTATGGTGCATCTATAAAGATTGGTGAGAATTGTTGCAAACGTGCCAAATTTCCCTCGTCTCCTGAGAAAGTAGAGGTGGGCTTGCTTAACTATGGCATTGAGTGACCATGACAGGTTGTTAGTGATCTTTACACCTAAATACTTGAAATTCTCGACCATTTTGTGTCTTCATTTAGTGTATTTCTTTCTGCTCTCTGTATGGCTGTAGACTGGTACATTGTTACTACAGTGCAGCCGTGTTTGAAGCACCTCTGGTTACATATTCACACCAACAATTAGTTGCTATCTCTTTACCTGTAATATAACCATATAACATCTCTCTTTCTTTGAAAAAAATATATTATCATTCCACTTCAACATAAACACTCGCTAACATTGTTTCTTTTTCCCTAAACTAAAAATTAAGAATCAACTTTTAACTAAGCACCTTGGAAGTCTTACAGTTGATACTTTCCTAAAAGCATTATTCGCTGTGTCATTTAGGTGATAGGATATTGTGCCTTCATCTTGTAGATACAGCATTCATAACTGTGTAGTGACTTGACACCACACACAGGCAATGTTGTGTGTGTTGCTCTTTTTTTAAAGTCTTGCTTGATGTTGCTAATATTGTGTCACTTGCTGCTGATGTAGTTGTTGTTGCACTGCTTGTTGATGACACTATTGGATCCAGTACTTTTAAAGTTTGTTCTCTCAATAACTCAAGCAGAGATTTGGCATGCTTGTTGAAATGTTGCCCTCCCCCTATCTGTGCATGAATGAGTTGTCAACTGTCTTCCTCCTGGAGGGGGATCATGTTTGGCAGGGTTATACTTTTTCTTTCTTTAACAGCTCTGCAGATGATTTCATATCTGAGTCTTCCTTTGTCTATCAGTATTTTATGAAGGTTGTCTGAACCATCAAGTCCTCAAGGCTCACGCCTATGAGGTGATGACATTGAACCCATACTGTTCAGTGAATTAAATTTATTTATTAGTGTCACAAGTAGGCTTACGTTAACACAGCACTGAAGTTAGTGTAAAAATCTGCAGGTTGCCACATTCCCATGCCTGTTTGGATGCACTGAGGGAGAATTTAGCATGGCCAATGCACCTAACCAGCACGTCTGTCAGACAATGAGAAGAAATGGAGCACCTGGAGGAAATTCATGCCAACACAGGGAGAACATGCAAACTCCACACAGACAGTGACTCAAGCAGGAAATTGAACCCAAGGTCCCTGGCACTGTGAGGCAGTAGTGCTAACCATTGTGCCAGTGAGCCACCTAAATTCTCTGGAAGTTATTTGTGTTCCATTTTCACTTCTTATTCTTTCAGAAATCCCTTGCTCACTGAATAAAACCTATGCCCCTTATTATAGGAGGTCTCAAATGTTTAACTTTTTGGCAAAAAGGGAACTTTGATTAATTGCTTAAAACTGAGATACCACTCCTGAATTTGTGTGTGTAGGGGTGTGGGTGGGTGCAAAGTATGCTGTGGTCTGGGTAGTACTTCAGCAGCTATAAATTTCTCATCCTGCCATGAATTTTTGTGCTTCTGGCATACATTGAATGTAGACTCCATTCTTCCAGTGTCTTAATAGATGCTTATCCAGTACGCAGCTGACCTGACTCTGCTTGCGCTACTCCATTCCGTTGGGGCTTCCATGTATCTTCTAGAGAAATTCTTCCTGCATCACTTTGGGAATGATTATTTTGCATCTGACTTGCTGAACATCTTCTAGTGAGTTGTTATCACTGGTAATCCAATACTGTTATAATTCTAGAGTATTTGCAATATCTGATCAGACCTTTCTTGGATCGTTTACTGCAAATGCACCTGTAACATTTTGTCTTTGCTAGTCTGCTCTCTAGTTTGACTCTGTTTTCAGTGGTGTCACATTGACTAGATGATGGATATTTACACCTGGATCTTTTATCTTGTGCTTTGCTAAGATAAGCTGCAGCTCTTCACAATTACTCAGCTCCAGGAAAGTGGGACAATCTGTTCAGATGATGTAGAACTTGCAGAAAATTCTTTGTGCTTCCCTCTAGTTTAGGTTGTTCTTAGCTGTTGAATCTCAAATTCTCTCATATGCCTTTAGCATTACATCATTTTGTTTCAAAGCATCTTTCTTATGATGGCCATTTATGGCATGGTGGCATGATGATTAGCACTGCTGCCTCAGAATGCCAGGGACCCGGGTTTGATTCCCAGCTTCGGTCACTGTCTGGGTGGAGTTTGCACATTCTGCCCGTGTCTGCGTGAGTTTCCTCCAGGTGCTCCAGTTTCCTCCCATGGTTGGAAAGACATGCTGGTTAGGTGCATTGGTCCGAAGAGGCGCCAGATGTAGCAACTGGAGGAATTTCATTGTAACTTTGCAAGGTTAATGTAAGCTTATTGTGATAAATAAATAAACATTATTTTCTTTCAGATTTTCAGGAAAGGTATATTCCATTATCAAGCTTCAGATGTATGGTTATGGGTTTGTTTCTCACTTTCTGATCTGAACGGTTGAGAGAATTTCTTTTCTCTGGGAACTATTGCCTCCAGCTATTTCATGGAATTCTACAATTCCTATGACAATTATTCCTTAAACTTATTACTATATTCCAAGGTATGGATATTTTCATTCCTTTTATTTCTCATTTGCCCTTTTGCTCTGCCTCTGATAATTCATTTGCTACCTTTTTTAATTCTGCGCACCATTTCCCAATGATTTGGCTTCCCACAAGCTCTGCAATTTGATCCATACACTTTCTTTTGTCTATGAATTTGTGATACTACTAAGAAGTCTCATAACACCAGGTTAAAGGTGGATAGGTTTATCTGATAGCAAAAGCCACAAACTTTCAGAGCACTGTCCCTTCATCAGAGTTATGTGTTCACAAACAGGGCATATAAAAAGACAAACTCAATTTACAAGACAATGGTTGGAATACAAGTCTTTACTGATAACCAAGTCTTAAAGATACTTAATTGAGAGTGGAGAAAAGGTCAAACACTGGTTAAAGAGGTGTGTATTGTCTTCAGCCAGGACAGTTAGTGAGATTTTGCAAGCCCAGGCACATCATGGGGGGGGGTTATAGATAGTGTAACATGAACCTAAGATCCCAGAGTATTCTCTTCCTGTCAGGGAATACTTCAAAGTCACAGGCATTCTTACTGTGCTTACCCCAGTCCAACGCTGCATCTCCACATCATAACTTGTGATAACCCATGTGTCTGTACCTTCCTATCTGCCTGTCTGGTGTGTATTCTTTTGATGCTGTTTCATGGTATCAACTGACCTGCCAATCTCTTGACTCAGCTAAAGGCCAGCCATTTGGATAGTCAGCATGTTTCACAATCTGCTTGTGGTTCCGTGGGATCAGATAGTGTCTGTAGCCGATGAAGTGATGAGCTTGTCCTTTCCAATTAAATCTTTTTGTTTGTCTCAGCCCCAAATAAGCTGGTCTCAGCAACCTTTCATTGTGTCCTGGAACTTGCATTGTCTTGCTGCATTTCTCAATCTTGTGAAATTTTCAACAAATTCACCTGGTTCTTGTCTCCAGCTTTGAAATTCACATCTGTCCTCCTTGCATTTTGATTTTGACTGGAGGTATACACTAATTTTTTTCAAAAATGTCTGGGTGTTCAATTGAATCATTTTGATTCAATTCCCAACTTTTAAGTAAGTTTAACTCTTTCTTTCCTAGCCACAAAAAGATACAGCTGGTCCTTTCCTCTTAACTTGCTGGATGTCAGTCCCTGCTATTCTATCAACTTCTCGGATGCCTTTTGCACCATCAGCCTCCCAATTTCTCATGAGTTGGAGATGTGTGGTTGTTGCTGTGGTGGCCGTTTAAAACTCTAATTGATTTTGTCATGAAGTTGCAACTCTTTATTTTTCTGAATTTAGAACAAATTGCTTTAAAAGCAAGGCTCACTTCCAAGGTGAAAGTGAGAAAGGCAAACAAAAACTGCCAAAAGGAAGCATAAAGAGAGACATTTCATATCTCAGCAGATATCCAAATCCATTCTCCTGTTGATCGATATCTCAGAATGTGAAAATGGCCTGAGTTCAAAGAAATCTGACACTTGCGAGAGACGTTTCATTTGTTCTCTTTCAGAATACAGAGGGAACTGGGATCAAAAAGCTTGCTGCGGTAGTAAAGTATATCAGAGCATGTATGTGTCACAGAAACAAAAAGGAACAGCAGCCAGTTACTCCAAAAGGGCAAAAAAGCAAAGTATTTCTCTCTATCTTTGTGTCTGTCTCTCTCCCTTTCTCTCTTTCATGTTATCAGTATTTTTTTCTCTATCTTTCTCTCTCTCTTCCTCTCTCTCTCTCTCACACTTTCTTCCTGTCTCTGTCATTTCTCTCTTGCTGGAGGAAGGCTCAGCAAAACCCACAGGAAAACAGTTTCTCAGCCACTCTGCAGATTCTAGTATCTCTGAAATAACTGCTAGCCTTCCAGAGTCAGCTCCACTCGAAGCACCCAACTTAATGAATAGTATGCCACCATCTATGCTCACAGACTGATTTGTGTACATTTTTTATAATTTTTATCTGGGCTTTTAATTTCTCATGTTATCAATATATTTTGTGCTCTTTAGTATCTTCTTGGATTTTTTTTAGTACTAATGTCCTGTTTGACTTAAGAAGGCCTGGTTAAATTGGTTCCAACTCTAAAGCAAATGGATTTGAACTGGAAAATGATATCCAAGGGAATGGGTTATTTTTAAATTAACTCTGTGGCAATCAACTAGGAGGGTGGTGCGTGTTGAATAAGGAAGGGGAGCCATTTTTACACGACTGCAGTGCAACAGTACATGTGGAACCTGGGGTTTATAGTCACACAAGCATTAGTACTTTAGCCTTTATAAATAATATAACAATGCGACAATATAATGGTGACAACCACCTGCAAACTTTTTAGGAAACAGCTGAAAGCTGGATGTGATGAGGCTTTGATGTTTTGTATGAAAACTATTTGGAAATTTGGGCTTTTGTAAAGTTTTGCTTTACAGAAATATATTTTCAAAAATTAGCTATGAACTATCAATCTTGTAATTCAAACATTACAAATTTGTAATTCAAAAATTGCTAGGATTGATATTTATAACACTGGAGTATTGTACATAAGTGTTATAAAAATGTTAAGTTATAATTATACATTTTACTGGCACAATTTTGATTGTGTAATCAAGTTATATTTTATCATTTTCCATCTTCACATTATTTCTGCTCCTGTCAAGAGACAAAAGTTGGTTAGGAAACCTGCAACCCAGGTAAAACATTGTGATCGGGAGCTTTTTCATTGGATGCATTTCAATTATGGTCCCATGTCTTGTTGTCCCATATTACTGAGGTGTTTCAGCCACTCCCATTCTGTTTAAGTTTATTTATTCATTTCACAAGTAAGCATACATTAACAGTGCAGTGAAGTTGCTATGAAAATCCTTAATTGCCACACTCCAGCACCTGTTCAGGTACACTGACGGAGAACTTAGCATGGCCAATGCATCCTAACCCATCACATCTTTCAAACTGTGGGAGGAAACCAGAGCATCCGGAGAAAACCTGTGAAGACATAGAGAATGTACAGACTCTGCACTGTCAGTGAGCCAAGCTGGGAATCAAACTGTGGAGCTGCGACGCAGCAGTGCTAAGCACTGCGTCACCATGCCATCCATAACATGACTAATGAGTGGTGACCGTATTTTATTGTTTTTCCCCGAAATAAATGTATGCACACACATCCAGTGGGTTACAATTTACTTGATATTAACAAAAGCAATCCAGAATTGCTCTCTCCCCGCCCAGTCTTCCCCAACTTCAGTTGTTATTTAGCTGCAGCTGTTAGCATTAATTAATGCATGTTAATGGCAGCAATTAATCTTAGGGTATTGAATAAAAGAGTTGGCAGAATTAGCAAATAAAGGCTGCCTCATTATTACCCTTCAATAATAGGTATTGCGTTCTGTTTAAATTATTAGGCTTTTATTTCCACATTATTGTGTAGCCTAAACAAAATTTAAATGCTATTCTGTTGCAAATTCATTTACAGCACAAAGGTCTGAATAAAAATACTTCAGTTGTAAAACTTATTTCATGTTGATCAAAAAATTTATGCTGCGCTCAGACGGCGAGGCAAATTTGATCATTAGTCTCAAATCAATGCTGGTAAGTAGGAAGGGATTGATGATCCTGAAAGGCTGATTGACACTTCTAAATTATGAAGATTAAGATTTGTGTTAAAGTGCAGTAGAAAGGAAATCTAATGATAATTTTGACCTTTTGTATAAAAACTGAGGCTACTACAAGCAAAATGAATTTAATAATTTATGATGCCAGATGGTAATATGTCAGACATCAAGTGTACACTGATGAATCACTTTATAGGTCTTTTAAATCTAATGTGTCCCATAGAAAATGGATGGAAATGGTTAGGTTGGAGTAGGCTGTCATTCTAAGTTTTTGTTGATAGCGTGGGACAGAACATATTATCAGTGTTTACTAAGCTGTGCAGAGATATTTAGTAACAGAATAGCCAGAGGACTTAATGCATGCAGTAATGGTTGCCCTGAACAATAAAAGGTTAACATCAGGATCACTTGTCAGTGACAGAGCTATGATGCAATGTCACAAGACCAGGAAACTGAGATCCGTTGGGAAACAGAAGCTTGTGTAAAATACGAAAATATCTATAGATCTGAAAATAAAAATGGTTATTTTAATAATGACTATGGCTGCATTCTTGGGGTAACTGGCAAACCCTAAAGAAACCCCTTCCAGGCTCAACTCGAGATGAAACCTGAAAGCAGCAGACACAGTGAAAGACCCAGAAGAACTCTGAGGTGACTGCAGACCTGAGATTCTCTCTGAAGTCTTGGAAAAAGATAGGAAGAAAGCTTGTAAACTTGCCTAAGATGGAGCATCATGGGTGAAGGCCAAAGTCCAGACAGCAGCAAGTATATATCACAGCCAAACTACTAAAAGACTCTCAAATTGGCTTCACAGGTAGAGGATGTGGTTAAAAAGGCATACGGTGTACTAGCCTTCATCAATCGAGGAATTGAGATTAGGAGTTGGGAGATAATGCTACAGCTGTATAAAGCCCTGGTCAGACCCCACTTGGAGTAGTCAGTTCTGGTTGCCTCATTACAAGAAGGAAGTGGAAGCCACTGAATGGGTGCAGAAGAGACTTACAAGGATATTGCCTGGATTGGGTGGCAAGCCTTATGAGGATAGGTTGAGAGAGCTCAGTCTTTTCTCCTTGAAGAGACGAAGGATGAGAGAAGACTTGATAGAAGTGTATAAGATGTTGAAAGGTATTGATCGAGTGGATTCCGAGGCTTTTTTCCAGGGCTGAAATGGCTGCCACAAGAGAACACATGTTTAGGATGCTGGGGAATAGGAACAGAGGAGATGCCAGGATTAAGTTTTTCACTCAGAGGGTGATGCGTGCTGGCAGTGATGGTGGAGGTGGATTCAATAGGGATTTTTAAGAGACGTTTGGATGAGTACCTGGACTTAATAAGATAGAGGGTTATATGTAAGCCTAGTAGGTAGAGATATCTTCAGTCAACTTGTGGGCCAAAGAGCCTGTTTGTGCTGTAGTTTTTCTATGTTCTACATTCAATGATCTACATACAGGGATTCTGCAATTTCTTTATCCTTGCATTTTAATCTTGCCAAGTGTACTATTATTTTTAATGTAATCCCTCCTGGATCTTGCAATTGGATGGTGAATGGCTGTAACATGATATTTTAAATATGCCATAAGGACGGTTTTCTTGTACATGTTTCATCAAAGGAAGAACCACGACCATTGTATGAGAAATGTCCCCATAGACCTATTAAACAGCAAATGTGAATTTGCAAAGCCTGTGATAAATTTCTTGGGGCACAATGTCCAAGCTTTGGGAATTATGGCCAAGCCACAATAAACTAAGGTCATTAGAAAATTCTCACAGCCTAAAGTCATCACAAAACTACAAAGATTCCTTGGAATGGTTACTCAAGTGGTTAATCGTGTAGTGGCACAGTGGATAGCAAAGAACAAAACAGCATGAGAAACCAGCCCTTCGGCCCAACGAGCCCGCGCAGCCACCCTGATGTTCCTACCTCTACCCGTGATTCCTGTCCATGTTTATAGATCTATGGATTAAAAACCAAATTTGAGACAATTTAGGCAGAATTTATTTTGTCAGTTAGCCTCAGAGCACACCTTTGGGATGTGGGAGGAAATCAAAGCACCTGGAGAAAACCCGCGCAAACTCTTACAGACACAGGCCCAAATCCATGTATCTGCACAGCACAGCGATAGTCACTGAGCTGTCATGTTGCCCATCAAATGGTCCAGGTCAAGCGTACGCTAATGAGGTGAAGCACTAGGATACTCTTGAAAAATCCAAGAGCAGCCTTCTCACGATCCTTCGCATGCACGCCCCTCGTTAGACAACAAGGCGGACCAAAGCACCTGTAGGATAAAAATAAGTACATCAATATCATTGTCTATTTACACACTTCCCAGGGACTCCCAAGGCTCATGATCCCTATTTTAAATCAGTTTTTATACCCTTCCATTCCCATTCTGTTCATGTGCCCATCTAAGTATATCTTAAATAACTAAGATGGGTATAGAGGGATTTGGGCCAAATGCAAGCAATTAGGATTAGCTTAGGAATTTTTAAAAAAGAACGGCAGTGACAAATTGGGCTGAAGAGCCTGTTTCCATGTTGTAAACCTTTATAACTCTATGACTTCTTTGACATTGCTGCTTCACAGCACTAGAGATCCAGGTTCAATTCAGGTCATGTCTATGTGAGTTTACACATTCTCCCCCATGTTCTCTGGGTGCTCTGGTTTTCTCCCACATTCTGAAAGATGTGCTGGTTAGGTGTATTGGCCTGAACATGATCTGAATTGTGGTGACCAGGGGAATTTCACAGTAACTTCATTGCAGTGTTAATGCAAGTCTTACTTGTGATTAATAAATAAACTTTTCTTATAAATATACTTCACTTTTTAAACTTTACTCTTAAAAACTTTACAAGTGGGCAAGCTCTATCAAACTTGGCAGAAATTAATTAACCATTATGTCGGTTGTTAAGACAAGGTCGGCAGTGGTGTTTGAATGTGGACCAACAAAATTAATTTGACAAGATCAAAAATCTCTCAGCATGCAGGAATTTTTGGTATGGTTATGATCCAGAGTTGCCAACAATTGTAGCAGCGGATGTATCATCAACAGGCTTTGGAGCCGTGCTGTTTCAAGTTACAAAAAAAGGTCAAAGATCCAGTTTATTATGCCTCAAGATACCTTCATTGACATGGAGGTACGCAGCTATTGAGTAAAAAGCAATAGAAGCCAGTGATAGTTTGCTGATTATGCCATGGGATTAAGGTTAAAATTGAGACCACCCACAAAATCTTCGGTTACCCTCCTTAAACGCAAGGAAATTGAAAAAATACTGCCTGGAAGAGGCTCACAAGATATAATTCATTTACTGAGTACATTCAAAACAAGTACCAGTAAAGGAATATCAGCAAAAGAAGTTTAACTGGAAGTCTTAAATTTTATTGAGGAACTGGAAGTATACACTTTGCTCATTACCAAACACTTGTCAGTCAGTGAAAAGAAATTACAAGAAATTTAAAAAAGTACAAAAGCAGGATGATTAGTGCATCAAATAAAAGAATATTGTCAGAATGAAAGGCCAGAGTAAACACGAGGTAATCCAGTTCTTAGTGCTTCAAACAAAGAAAGCATCTTAAAATCATTGATAATTTCTTAGTTTTTAAACAACAGACTTAGAGTACCTAAAACACTTCTACTTAATATTCTCCAGAAAATCCATGAAGGTCACTTGTAAGTGGTGAAGTGCCAAGCAAGAATCAGTCAGTTCTGTGGTATCAGTCAGTCCCATGAAGAGTTGATCAGAAACAGTACGTAGCCAGCAGCAGAACAAACCATTTGCACCTTGTACCTTTTCTATGAGACAATGGGGAGTGATTGGGAATGGATTTATTAAGAATTCAAAGGCAAACTTTTCACCATCATGATTGTTTACTATTCCACGTGGTTTAGAAGTGATTAGACTGCATGGTACCATGATGCAAGGAGTTATTGGCCAGAATCTTAGCACCTTGCCCACCACCTGAGTCAAAGTGGGTAAGGGGCAGAAAAATCCATTGACCTCAGGCAAGATTTTATGATTTCAGGATGAGCAAGATCTTAAATCATGCCCTTTATATCACTAAGAAAAATCTGTACGATGCACGATATCCTTAACTTTCTCGTGTTAGACAATAGTTCTCAGTTTGCTAATGAGCTGTTCCATAACTTTGCACAGAAATATGGTTTCATGCATTTGACCAGTTTACCTACATATCCTCAGTCAAATGGAGAAGCAGAAAGAGGAGTTCAAACAATCAAGGAATTGATTTAAAAGAACAGAGATATTAATATAGTCCTTAAATACTGAACCTCACTGCTAAAAACTGGGTTCGCATCATCAGAACTATTGATAGAGAGATGACTGCAACTTCAACTCCCAACTTTACAACAAACAGTACAACTTAACTGTATCTCTGATAGTTGGGAGAAAGTTTGAAGGCTTCGAAGGAACAAAGAGACAGTGGAGCTCTTGATTTCAAATTCGGGCACAGAGCATGAGACATGAAAGTGTTATAGTTTAGGGAAAGTGTGTAGACACAAGATCAACAAAAAGAAGACATTGTAATAGAAGCGCTCCACACCTGAGGTCTTATAGAATCCATGATTTTTTCCTTAACGTATACAAAAATGGGGGAAAAATTGTATTATAGTTGAATATTGTTTATGAAAGACTCAACATTCTACAAAATGCATGGATTTAGTTCATCCTGAACTCAATCTTTCATGATATATGCATATTTTTTATTTGGTGATTTTATGTCCGGTGCTGGCCTTTCTTTGGTATAACAGTTGTCAAGGTTAATGATTCATTATGGCTGTTCAGATGCTGCCATAGATGGTTATAAATTACATTCTGAATTAAAATGTGAAATTTAATTTATCAGCTTGGTAGCTAAATACATGCTTGGCACAGTGCAGGGAAGTCCAAAGTTTAATCCCTTGACTTTGCTTATCATTAATCTCTGGCAATGTGGCACTATAGAACATAGATCATAGAACATTACAGTGCAGAACAGGCCCTTTGGCCTTCGATGTTGCGCCGACCAATTAGGAAAAAGCAATGACCTTCTAACCTAAACCATTCCCTTTTCATCCATAAACTTATCTACTAACCTCTTAAATGCCACCAAACTTGGCGCATCTACAACTGCAGCAGGCAGGGCATTCCATACCCTTACCACCCTCTGGGTAAAGGACCTACCTCTGACATCCGTCCTATAACGACCACCCCTTAATTTAAAGCTATGTCCCCTCGTGCTAGCTTTCTCCATCCTAGGAAAAAGGCTATCACTGTCCACCCTATCTAAACCTCTAATCATCTTATATGTTTCAATAGGTCTCCTCTTAGCCGCCTTCTTTCTAACGAAAACAACCTCAAATCCCTCAGCCTCTCTTCATAAGACCTGCCCTCCATACCAGGCAACATCCTGGTAAACCTCCTCTGTACCCTCTCCAATGCCTCCACATCTTTCTTATAATGCGGGGACCAGAACTGCACACAATACTCCCAAGTGCGGCCACACTAGAGTTTTGTACAGTTGCAACATGACGTTGCGGCTCCGAAATTCAATCCCCCTACCAATAAAAGCTAAGACTCCGTATGCCTTCTTAACAACCTTATAGACTTGATTGCCAACTTTCAGGGATCTATGCACATATATACCAAGATCCCTCTGTTCATCAACACTATTAAGAGTCCTACCATTAGCCCTATACTCTACACATTTGTTATTCCTGCAAAAGTGAATTACCTCACACTTTTCCACATTAAACTCCATTTGCCACCTCTCGGCCCAGCTCTGCAACTTGTCCAAGTCTCTCTGCAAACTATAACACCCCCTTCACTATCTACCACTCCACCGACTTTAGTGTCATCTGCAAATTTACTAATCCATCCTTCAATACCCTCATCCAGATCATTTATAAAAATTACAAACAGCAGGGGTCCCAAAACAGATCCCTGAGGTACACCACTTGTAACCGAACTCCACGATGAATATCTTCCATCAACCACCACCCTCTGTCTTCTATCTGCTAGCCAATTCCTAATCCAATTAGCTAAATCACCCTCAATCCCATACATCTGCATTTTCTGCAGAAGCCTTCCATGGGCCACCTTATCGAACGCCTTACTAAAGTCCATATATACCACATCAACTGCCTTACCCCCGTCCACCTCTTTGGTCACTTTTTCAAAAAACTCAATAAGGTTAGTAAGGTACAACCTACCCTTCACAGAACCATGCTGACTATCCCCAATCAATTCATTTCTCTCTAAATAACTATAAATCCTATCCCTAATAATTCTTTCCACTACTTTGCCCACAACAGAAGTAAGACTCACCAGCCTATAATTCCCCAGAAAGTCTGTACTCCCCTTCTTGAACAATGGGACCACATTCGCTATCCTCCAGTCTTCCGGCACTATACCCGTAACCAACGACGACCTGAAGATCAGAGCCAGAGGCTCTGCAATCTCCTCTCTCGCCTCCCAGAGAATCCTAGGGTAAATCCCGTCCGGCCCAGGGGACTTATCTAACTTCAAACCCTCAAGAATATCTAGCACATCCTCCTTATCTACTTCAATACTTTCCAGTTTGCAACCCTGTATCCCAGTGTTCTCCACAACTACATTTACATCTCCCTGCGTGAATATCGAAGAGAAATATTTGTTCAGTGCCTCTCCAATCTCTTCAGGCTCCACGCACAACTTCCCACTGCTGCCTCTGACTGGCCCTAATCTTGCCCTAACCAATCTTCTATTCTTAACATATCTAAAGAAAGCTTTAGGATTCTCTTTGATCCTATCAGCCAAAGTCTTCTTGCGTCCCCTTTTAGTTCTCCTCAACTCACTCTTTAGCTCCCTCCTGGCTAATCTATAGCTATCCAGTTGGCACCCACATGTTCCATGTCTATCAATGTGCTATAGTATAAATATTTTCTTGTATATTGCTATCTTACAGCTCCTGTTGAATTTATCTATCTGTCTAATAATATAGTAACCAATGAACTTAGAAAAGAATCAAAATAAGTGACATGCAGTATATAGGTTAAATTCTAGACTTCAGTTAGTTTTGATTTGTACTTTTATCCAGAGAAGATTTATTAAACATAAATGGTAATTGTTCACAAAAATAAAGACAAGTGGCCCATGTTCATGTTTTTCATTATAGTTGATCATTAGACTATATTTTTTGCTTTATTTTCTATCTGATATGATCACAACTGATACTATTGGACAAGTTAGGTCCCAGAATAGAACCTGATTTGATAGATCTAACTTTTATTTTATGTGTAAATACGTGGAGAACAGAATTACAGGATTACTAATGAACATTTAACAAAATAATGAAACATAACGGGACGGAATAGTGGCACAATGGTTAGCACTAGTGGCAGGGACCTAGGTTCAATGACAACTTTGGCCTCTATCTGTGTGTTTTCACTTTCTCCCCATGTCTTGAGTGGTTTTCCTCCAGGTGCTCTGTTTCCTCCCATAGTCCAAAGATGTGTGAGTTAGATTGATTGGCTGTGCTAAATTGACCTAGTATCAGGGGGATTAGTTGGGTGAAAGCGTAGAGTTACTGGAATAGTGCCTGGTTGGATTGTGGTCGGTACAGAATTGATGGGCTGAACCATCATGCTATCCAACCGTGCTATACAGATTCTCTAACATACTACTGCTTCACCCCAGCTACACATGTACTGATTATATACAGATATATAAGCATAACACAAAGTACAAACTGTAGCTTATACTCTGGTTTACATGGACTGTACTCACTGAAAACAATCACTGAAATGTGGTCAGATGCCCTATGCTCTAAAGTCGAGCAACATGTCATTCCAATACAAATTCTATGGATTTTTCAACAATTTCCCCCAGCTGCTGGTCACACTGAGAGCCAACTGGAATTAACTATCATTGACATTAGGCTAATCTTCCTTGGAACCCCACAGAAATAAGCCTTGTTCATAAACTATTTGAAACTCATAATGTTATGTGTCTGCACCCTGAATCCCATGACAAAACACAATCCTCCTGAAAACTAATTGTGGTGAAACACTTATGGGACGTGTATCAATTAGAACAGGTAATTTATCAGCTTTTCTTTCTAGAGTTCTGAAAGATCCAGATAGCCTGATACTTCTTCAGAAATCCCAAAGATGTGCTCTTAATTGGCAAAACAAATTCTCCCTAAATTGTCTCAAATTTGGTTTTTAATCCATAGATCTATAAACATGGACAGGGATCACGAGTAGAGGTGGGAACATCGGGGTGGCGGCGTGGGCTCGTTGGGCCGAAGGGCCTGTTCCCTGTGCTGTTTTGTTCTTTGTTCTTTGAAATCTACTTTTGTCAGATTGTTGATCCTGATATTAAGAATGACTTGCAAGCATATTTACAACATCTGCGTAACAACAATTTTCTTTAGCTGTCCCCTTTTGGGGCTATGTCAACAACAAATTATAAAGGGTTCTCAACTGTTCACCATGTAGGGCAACAATCCAGCCTCGGAAAAGCAATGAACATTTAGAAAATCATGGACTCATCAATTACAATCTGAATGGATTACTAAAAGCAGGTTGTGCCTGACTAATTTAACTTCTTCAAGAAAGTCAGTCTTTCTTAACAATAAAGGGTTGTTTTTTATTTGTACTTGCATAATCATATTAATCTACATCTATTAACATTCTGTTTTGCATGAGTTTGAATATATTATTAATATTTTTTTCATTGGATAATGGCAAAAATGTAATTGGTAATGTTCCATCTCATTAATGAGTGAGATTGATGAGGGCAAAGTGCACTTCTAGTTTAGAAAACTGCCATAGCAGAACTAGTAAACTTTGGGATACAGTGTTGCTATATATAGCATTAGTGTCAGGTAGTCTCAACTTAGTGCTGAAGCTTGCAGCTGCAATATACAGACTATATAGTCTGAACCCACAGACTTTATTCCAGCATCAGAATGAGTCACTTTGGAACTGAAGGTGGCAGCTTAAATCCCAAGTTTAGCATATCAAGTAGTTTCAGATGTACATCAAACTCCACGAAATTAGCATTGAATTCAGCATTGGAGGTTTCTGACACTGTACTCAAAAATTAGATTGTATTTCAAAATCAATCCAACAGAGCAATCAGCAACAACAGCTCACATTTATCACCTGTATTAATGTGTTGTTACATGCAATTGTGGACCCTGAAATCTTAAGTTATTTAGCTTTGAGATCCACTTTTATTCCACGTTCAATTCAATATTGGGTATTTTCAAGAGAAGATTGATTGATTAAAGAAATTAGCTGTATGTTTCATCTCAATTACTTCTGTGATTACAATTGTAATGCATCTTCAGATTATGAATGGTGGACAGGACATTGAAGATTAAAAGACATTACCAGAACAGAGTGACTTCAGACATAATAGATGCTTTTTGTAAACTGGGCATAATGCCATCTTTGAACCAAAGGGCTGGGCTGAGATATTACCTGATATATATTAATTCTATTTGATGACCATCATTGGGGGACCTTTGACCTTTGTCATTGACCTTTGGGGCAATGACAGTAATTGTTTTTAAATGCAGAGGTATTGGCTTGTATACTAGTACTGCACTATTCATTTTAGCCTGACATCATATTCGACTGACTGAGATCTGGCTTTTAACGGTTGAAGAACGGTTGATTGGCATATGCTGAAAAGGATTGTAGCCAGTTCCCTTTCCACAGATTGTTTTATCAAAGAGAAAAATAGTGGGCCACGCAAGAAGTTTGTATTAAATTTATTTTTAGTTTAGTAATGGTTTATTAATAGTGTGGAGAATATTGGTCAATATTTTGAATATTTCAATTTGCTCTTTACAGATACAGCAGTGTTATAATCTAATCTTACACTAATGGAACTGGATTTGTTCAAAGGGGAATGCTCACATTCTTTCATGCAAAAGCTTCCTGATGTTTAAAAAATCAAAGCCTTTTTATTTTTTTTTCAGCGGAACCATTGCCTTTGATGGATTTGTGCCGAAGATCCATTCGCCTATCTCTTGGCAAGGAACGATTACATGAGATAGAGACCCTACCCATGCCTGTTTCTTTGAAGAATTATTTGCAGTACCAATGATGAACAAACTGGGATTAAGCTGGAAAATCAATGCTAAGAGATGAAAAGCTACAGTTTACATCATATTTTAATCTGTGGAGGACCCACGGTTGTTTGAAATATTGTGACTTCCAAATAGACAATGCTTAGGTAGGAATTAGAGGAGAATCTGTCATATGAATTAAGAGGATTATTTTCAACCAGTGTTTAAAGTATTCCTATTTTAGCAGTAAAACAAAACCTCATTATGAAATCCTCTTAATTCAGGAAACTTTCTACACATTTGTAATTTTAGCCTGTTGTCCCTACAAAGTCTACATTGTTCAAATACACCCTGTAATATTCAGCAGGTTGTAGCTTGAGGATATTGCCTTGTAATTGTTTTGTATTCTTTCCTGTTTAAAACTGAACATGCAGGTTGAAGCTAACAGGGACCTTTGGGGCAATGACAGTAGTTGTTTTTAAATGCAGAGGTATTGGCTTGTATACTAGTACTGTGCTATTCATTTTAGCATGACATCGTATTCGACTGACTGAGATCTGGCTTTTAATGGTTGAAGAAAAAAATATATGCTTTGAAGCTGGTATGCACGAGCTTCTACTTATTGCAAAATTTCCTGTGAAGTTCTGCATGAATTTAAAAAGAAACTACTGAGAGATCACACAATGTTCACTCTTACAAAGCTCGAGTCACTTTTTATTTTGAACAAAGTTTTTCCTGAACTGTTTTACTTCATTTAGCTGAAAACTTTGTCCACTGCAATGTACTAGTATGTGTGTGGAATAGTTTTATCTGTGCAAAGACTGTATTATAACTCTACTCCATACTAGTTCCTTCACTGGTGAAATACAGTCATTTTCACTTATATGTAGGTCAGATCTTTTTAAGATGCTGCTGATTAATTTTCATAGATCTGTTTTAAAGTTGATCAATTTATTTAGTTTTTAAACTGGAAATCGTTGCAGTTGCAAGGTGTCGAATGTAAGGATGGTGCTGCCTTCAGAGTTTTAAATGTGAATTAACTGAATGAAGAAGTTTCTAATAAAGTTTACTGTCCAAACTAGAATTAATTATTTCTAATTCATGCCTTGATGATTGAGTGAGTGTGTATCATAGAATCCTAGTGCAGAAGGAGGCCATTTAACCCATCAAGCTTGCACTAACAACAATCCAATCCAGGCCCTATCCCCACAACCCCACACATTTCTAATCCGCTGACACTAATGGGCAATTTAGCATGGCCAAACCACTTAACCCCACATCTTTGGACTGTGGGAGGGAAGTGGAGCACCTGAAGGAAAAACACACAGACATGGGGAGAAGGTGCAAACTCTGCACAGACCCAAGCCAGGAATTGAACACAGGTCCCTCGCACTGTGAGGCAGCAGTGCTACCCACTGTGCCACTCATGTATATAACAAGGCTGCTTGTAAAAAAGCAAATTAATTCAATAGTCTTAGCTGTAAAGTTCACAAGAGAAAGATAGATAAGGCCATTCTGTCCAACTTATCTCATCTGTCTAGAAAACCTTACAGACAGATTCCCCAGTCCAACATTTGACTGTCTCTAAATTGGCCCAAGAGGATCTCTACTATAATGATTGGTCACTCCTCTTGTGATTAATATCCAGTTTAAATCCCTTCATGTCTTCAGCTTAACTCTGCAAACTGTTCCAACTCAACATCAAACTGTGCAATTCCATATTACATCTGATTCTAGTCCCATTTACATTCCTTGCCCGATTGTTGGTGGCTTTGTGTTCAGCTGTTGAGGTCCTATCCCCTGGAATTTGTTCCCTAAATCAATGTTTCAGTCAACTTCCCTTTCCTCCTTGAAGACCCTCTGTAAAATCCACATTTTGGTCCAAGCTTTTCATTATCCCTCCTGATTATTACCTGTTTAGACTCTGTGGTGTTGTCAATACTCTCAAATTGCCTGGGAATTTCCCAGAATTGGCATGGAGATCCTATGTGATGGTATTCTGTGATACCTTCAACTTTAAATTTTCCAATAAATATTCTTTTATTTATTGTGCTGTAATTCTTAATATTCTATTAATACTGCTTTTTATTGGAGCTGAGCTGGCTTTAAAATAATGCGCTGTTTGAAAAGTGTCCTAAACATTATAGCGCACAATGTTTTGGTGGGATGTTTTTGTTTGTTTTGTCTCTGCTAGTTTGTTTTAAAATGTCAAGTCAAAGAATATATTAAATCTGACTGAGGTTTGCAGTCAGTTCTCATCTTCAAATGAAACCTGATTCCAAATCAGTGTCTAAGAGATGGGTCAGTTAAGATGACATTGACTGGGGAGCCTGACTACAGGACGATTCTAGTCATTGTTTTAGGATGAAGGTCAGTAGTTATACAGTTGCTGCTCGTTACAGGTCAGATGTCAGGGCAAAAACAGCCTGTCCATCATCGACAAGTCACAAGTCAGCAGTGTGATGGAATGTTCTTCACTTGTCTGGACGAGTATCACTCCAACGACATTCAAGAAGCTTGACACCATCCAGGATAAAGCAGCCCACTTGATTAGTACCCCAACTACAACCGGCAATGTTCATTTCAACTACTGCTGATGCACTGTGGCAGCAGCATGTACCATCTACAAGAAAGCATTGCAACAATTCATCAAGGCTCCTTTGAAAGCACCTTCAAAACCCATGAGTTCTATCACCTGAAAGTACATTGCACTGGATGCACAGAAACATCCTCACTATAGTTTTGCATCCAAGTTACTCACCAATCTGATTTGGATCAATCATTCCTCCACAGTCATTGGGTCAAAATCTGGAATCCCTTTCCTAACTGCTTTGCAGGGGCACCTTTAGTGCACAAACTTAAGCAATTCAAGAAAGCAGGTAACCACCAATTTCTCAAGAAAAATTAGGAATGAGAAATAAATGTTGGTCTTGCCAATGACATACACATCTGATGAATGAATAATCCAGTGCTATCTATACATGAACAAATAATATTTAAAAATTCAATAAATTACTATTAATCATTGGTGAAAATTCCATCCAATTCTGGTTTACTTTCCGCAAAACATTCTTCCCATCTGTAGCTTTCTTTCTTCACCTTTCCTCATCCACTTTAACGCCTAACACTGACCAGTTGCCAGGAACCGTTGCATGTGCACTTGGTTCACACTGCATCCACTAGCACATGCACAATTCTCCCATCATTAATGTCATTGATGTGTATTGAGCCATCACCAGGTTTGTGCTTTTACATGTTGACTTCGCTCACACTTTTTGCTGCCTGCAGCTCTGAGATTTGTTCTGTCTGCTGCTGGTCCATTCCCTCCACCATTCTGAGCTCTCATTGGTCCTCTCCTATATCTTCACTGTGCAGTTCTCACTGCAAACTAGAGTCCATTGTCTCTGTCTTGCTCGCCACTGAGACTCAACACACTACTGTCCAGTCTGGCAAGCATGCTCTTTCCTCCTCAGATGCAAACAAGAAAGGGGCTGTGCTGTAAAGGTATTTTCTTCATCAGGCCACTGTGTTCAATGTTGCCTGGAGAAGAAACACATCCACACCTTAAAACGTCTAATTTTCCAATATGGTTGTATACAAAGTTTAAGCACAGCATGAACTTTGCTGCTATGGGATACATTCCTGAATGAAATGACTTGTTTCTCTGAGATATCTAACATCTTTGATACAGGCAGTTGAATGGCTCATCCTGGTTTTCATGTCCAAGATAAAACAACTACTGGGGGAAGTATGCCCTGCAGATTTGTAGTATTACCAAACTCTGCCATTTGGCTGGGCTACTTATCCTTTGGGTGGAATAGTTGGACGCCAATCTGCCCATCATGTCTGTGTCAAATCTTTGAAAGAGCTATCCAATTAGTCCTACTCTCTTGCCTTTCACTATGACCCTTTAACTTTTTTTTCATATTTGTGTAACTATCCAATTCCTTTTTGAAAATTAGAATTAGATCTGCTTCAGGTGTGAACATTTTCAGATTTTGGAGCTTCTCATATAGGTGATTCTTGATATGAATTCATTGGTGACTATGCTCAAACATTTATTCTATAAATGCAATAATATTTACTCATACGTATCAGACCTACAGAAATTGCAAGAATATCAATTTTTCTCTGACTTATACAGTATTTTAAAATGATATTGCTACATTAACGGTATTTATGAAAGAAACCTGTTGGTTCTAAACTTTCATTTTGCCAGTTTAAATGCTTAGTTTGTGCAAACTTAATACCAGTTCTGAAGCAATTATGAAGCAGTAATCCTCTTTTACATGTTAAGTGCTGTCATAAATCAAGATGCAAATCTTGAAGAATCAATACTTTCCTTTCAAAATGAAATTATGAGCAAGTCCTATGTCTACGTATGTACTGTGGAGTTGATGGCATTGCTATGCTTCAAATTATTCTCTCTCTGCTGGTCATTGCATGTTTGGTAACTATAAATTACAAAGAAAGATCAATGACACTGAACTAATTCTTGCATATTTATTAAGTAAATTGTCGTTGACCAAAAGAAATTCACATACAGGATACTGAATGAATTGGGGCGTACTACAAAGCAAACATTTTAATGACATTCAATCAATGTCATTAAAATAAACAGATTAAAATAGTTTCTGACTTTTTTTCATCCAGTTCAATGTTTTCCAACTTTTCTCTCCTGCCCTCAGAGGTACAAATAGGAAACTTCCTCAGGTGACAACAGCTACCTGATGTTTCAAGCACCTGGATATTCCTTAAATGTAAAGTTTAATAGAAAGTAAGACAATTCAACTGTGGAAGACCACATGCTTGCAAACATGCATATCTTACCACTCATCAGTTGTTATTTGTTGTGGAACAGGAGGCCTGACTATTTATCTTCAGAGCTTAGAGATTTTATGAACTGTATCTTTGTGACTATGTTCATTAGTTGTGGGGATTGTTGAATCACAGGAGGTGGTGATGCTGATTCAACTGCCAATCGATAATGGCACTGAGTGACATTGCATCTTGGAAATAATAAATTGATGGCAAAATCTGACATCAGCCTCCAGATGGAAACAATCATTCTCTGATCCTGGCCAGCTGCTTGGTATCTCCAATGCTGCCTCTGCCCACAGGAAAGAAGGCCAAATTTGAGGGTCATTTTGCCTGTTTGCACTCTCATGATTAAATAATCACCCTTGCATGCTGAATGTAAACTACTGCCACCTCATCTTAATTTGCTGGAAGAAAATGGTTTATTCCATTAATGTGCATACATTATACTAAAATGTAATTTGTGAAGCATCACTGCAATTATAATGTAAAACATTTATTCAGTTCCAAATAATAACTTAAGAATCTTATTATTCTTCACTTGTCTACATTTTTTATAAATAGCAACTCAATTTAATCCTGAATCCTGCCAAGCTAATAAATTTGTATATACACTCTAAATGCCATTGTCCAAATCTGCAATAACTTGATGACATTCCTGTACATTTTTCATGTTAAGATTGAATGTTCTCATTTAAAACACCTACTCTATAATTTAGTAGCAGCAACATTTTGAAATTACTTGTATCCATTCTTTTTAGGTTTGAAAATGAAATGAAAATCTAGTTTGAGTTGGGCAACATTTAATTAAACTAAATAAGATCCTGAGGTGATTTAATGTCAGGCTATTTCCCCATGTGGGAGAGATTGGAACTAGGGGGACACCATTTAAAATTAAGAGGTTTTCCATTTGAAAATACTTTTCTATTCTCTGAGGGGAACTCTCCCCTGGAGAGTGGTGGTTGTAGGGTCATTGAAAATTTTTAAGCAGATGTAGATTCTTGACTAACAAAGGAGTCAAAGGTCATCGAGGATAGATAGAATGTAGAACTTGGGCCACAATCAGATCAGCCATGATCATAATAAATGGCAGAGCAGAAGTAGGCAATTCAGCCCCTCAAACCTGCTCTTTCATTCTATGAGATAATGACTGAACTAATGTGATAATCCTCAACGCTATGTTTTGTGTTATCTCCATAACCCTTGATTCACTTACTCATTAAAACTCCTATTTCAGCCTTGAATAGAGTTAACAGCCTAGCCTCTACAGCCCTCTATGGTAAAAAATTCCACAGAATCAGTAAGCTCTGAGAGAAGAGAAAGGTCACCTTTTAATGGATGGACCCTTAGTCTGAGATTATGTCCTCTGATCCTGAACACCCACAAGGGGAAACAATCTCACAGCATTTAATCTGTCAAATCTCCTAAGAGTTCTGTATGCCTCAATAAGGTCACCTTTCACTCTGAAAATTCCAATAAGTAGAGGCTCAAACTACTGAATTAGTTGACTACCACAATTTGGGGCCACATTATTCACAACATATATTAATGGACAAGGGAAGTGAATGCACTGTTACCAAGTTTGCAGATGATACTAAAATAGCTGGAGCGTAGGAGACTTAGGAGGGATCTTATAAAGGATGACACAACGAGTCTACAGAAGGATGCAGACAGGTTAAGTGAATGGCAAAAATCTTGGCAAATGGAATATATTGTAGGAAAATGCGAAGTTATATATTTTGGTAGGAAGAATAAAGGAATTAAATATTATCTAAATGGAGAAAGACTGCAGAAAACTGCAGTGTAGATATTACAAAGTGTATAATAGAGGATGGATTTAAGCATTACTAAGATGGAACAAAATACTAAGATAGTAATTTTTGACACATAAATTCAAGTGTTGTGTTCTCCTTCAGTTCTAAAATGAAAGATATTGGGTGCAATATTCCTGTAATACCACCAGGGGTATTGTAGCAAGTGGGACAGGACTATGCAAAAGTCCATTGATTTCTGGCAGGATTTTCCGGTCTTAGAGTAAGTGTGGCCAGAAAATCTTGTCCATTGTATGAGTGATTAACATATTTGACAAACGATTTGTGTTTGTTGTTCTCGCCCACTTTTTCACTTTGTTCTATGCTATGAAGGAACTAATTTGCATTATTTTTCACTTTTCACAAAGGCCCTCTGGCCAGTATGTTAATTCCATTCATTACTCCAGATGCTGACAGACCTGTTGCGCCTTTCCAGCATTTTCTGCTTTCATCAAAGTTCATACCATTGGGGTCTCAGAATATCTGTTTCAGGGTTTATCATTAACATTACCCTTGAGTCTGCTTCACAAGATCAGTCTGGATGATGAAGAAAATATGATATCAAATAGACTGAAAAAATATTCATAGAATCCCTACAGTACAGAAGGAAGCCACTTAGCCCATTGAGTCTACACCGAGAACAATCTCCCCCAGGCCCTATCTCTGTAACCTCATATATTTACCCTGCTAATCCTCAAGAAAGTCTTTCTATACCTGGGATCAAACTAGTGATGCTTCTCTGGGTTGCCTCCAATGCTGGAATATCTTTCCTTGATAAGGTGACTAAAATTGTTCACAGCATTCCAGTGTGATCTAACTAATGATTTGCTATAATTTTAGCAAGATTCCCTTATTTTTATACTTCATTCCCTTTGAAATAAAGATGAACATTCCCTTGCCCTCCCTTTTATCTGCAGAATTTGTGTACTAGCTTTTTGTGATTTGTGCACAAGAACCTTCAAATCCCTGTGTGGTGCAGTTTTCTGTAGTCTTTCTCCATTTAAATAATATTCACCTCCTTTATTCTTCTACCAAAATACATAACTTTGCTTTTCCTACAATATATTCCATTTGCCAAGATTTTCTCCATTCACTTAACCTGTTTGCATCCCTCTGTAGACTCTTTGTGTCATCCTCTATAAGATCATCCCTAAGTCTTCTATAGTCCACCTATTTTTGTGTCATCTGCAAACTTGACAATAGTGCATTCATTTCCCTTGTCCAAGTCATTGATACATGTTGTGAATAATGTGGCCCCAGCATTGTGGTACTCAACTAGTTACAGCCATCCTGAAAATGCTCTTATTCCAACTCTCTGTCACCTTTAGACCTCTATCCATGCTAATATATTACCCCAACATCATAAGCTTTTATCTTATTAAGTAACCTTTAGTGCAGCACCTTGCTGAATGTTTTTTGGAAATCCAAATTTATTACATCTACTGGTTCCTCTTTATCCTGAACATGACCATTTCAAAAAATTCTAATAAATTAATCTGGTGTGATTTCCCGTGCATGAAGCCTTTTGCTGACTCTGCTTGATTATATTATGTATTTCTAAATCATCTGCTTTAAAGTAATGGACTCTAACTTGTTCCCAATGACAACTGACAAACTACAGGGAAGGCAACAAAAAGCAACGGTAGCCAAGGTGGATAATCCCAGTTAGTGATACTAACATTTCATTGGTGGATTGGCCATGATAAATTGTACATTAGTATCAAGGGAATTAGCAGAGTAAATACAGGATCTGGTGGGGATTGTTGTTGGTGCAGGCTCAATGGGCCAAGTGGCTTCTTTCTTCACTGTAGGAATTCTATGAATATTTTTTCAGTCAATTTGATATATTTTCCTCATCATCCAGTCTGATCTTGTGAAGCATACTCAAGGGTAATATTAATGATAAACCCTGGAACAGGTATTCTAAGACCTCAATGGTATGATCTTTGATGAAAGCAGAAAATGCTGGAAAGGCGCAATAAGTCTGAAGCAATGAATGGACTTAACATACTGGCCAGAGGCCCTTGGTGAAAAGTGGAAAATAATATAAATTAGTTCTTTTATAGCATAGATCAAAATGAAGAAGGGCAAGAACAACAAACACCAATAGCTGTTCAAATATGTTAATCATTCAAGCAATGAGCAGAGTTTTCTGGCCATGCTCACTCCAAGACCAGAAGATCCTTCCAGAGCTCAATAGACCTTTTCATGTTCCGATCCTGGCTGCTACAATTCCCTAGCGGGTGTGATGGGAAAGTTGCACCTAATTTCTTTCATTTTAGAACTGAAGGAGAACACAACACTTAGATTGATGTGTCGAAAATTAGTAGGTTGGTACTTTGTTCCATCTTAGTATTGCTTAAATCCATCCTCTATTATACATTTTGTAATATCAATTTTTAATTTTGGCACTATGCCTTTCAAGACCCTTGGTTATCTCAGTGCAGTACAAGGCTGGAACAATGAACCATCACATCAGCTTTACTTGATATTTACTTTTCTCTTTCTTGCCTACATTTCTCAGAGGAAGATAAACAGTAAAATCATTGCACCTTGCTTTATTTTGGTCACTTCTTAATTTCAACTGCTCAGACTATTTACCCCAGTAAATACTATTTACTGTAATACCCTAGAACAAACATGTAGAAAGGCTTGTTCCCTTCACTCTTCATCTACTGAAATTAAGAAATTATTTCTCCATTTTGAGTGTTTTTCAACCATGTGGTTTCAAACCTGAAACTCAAAACTGTAAGCTAAAAGATTTAGGAAATGACTTCTAATCTATAGGGATCATTTAAGTAATTGAAAAACAAATTAACTGTCCTTTATAATGACTTTAATCTGAATCCCAGTTACTCTGCCAACCTCAGCTATCTGACCGGTACTATAAAACATGGTCATAGTTTTTAAGGTAGCGCAGATATCTATGGCTGAATTTTTTATCACGGTTGGGATTTGGAAATGGGTTCTAGTTCTGGATCCCATTACTGCACAGCATATGTACCACAATTTTCTGAGCTTCTGCCATTTAAAGATTAAAGAACCAAGAGTATCCCTCGCTTGGTCCATGGACCTCCTACGTTTCCCATTCTGATCTCACCAGTGTTGACCAATATGCTCCAGGCCAACTTGGGCTACCCATCTTGTTGACTGGAATTCCCAATTGGCATTACTCCTTTAGTTAAATATAATTAGCTGAAATTGACTGGCTGCCACATCTGATCTGATTCTGAGCAGCCTCTTTCAAGAAGTTTCGGGAGCTGGCACAGAGAGCAAGAATGCCAAATTTGGCCTGCCAGTAATTTTTTTTTAACATTGCAGACCCTGCAGTTCTATAGGGATTTGGAGCACTATTGTCATGTGTCATAATTAAGGTAGGGATTCCATAGATGTATCAATAATTGACTCAATAGAAGAAAACTATTTGCATAATATATTCACACAGTTGATGCTGGAAAGATTGAAGACTAAGTAGTCCTGTCGTTCATGTGATATACATATCGCTAGCTGTCAAGAATTTTTTTTTGCCCATACCTAATTGCCCTTAATGGTAGGCTGCATTCTTGAATTGCTGAAGTCTATCTGATGGGGTACACTTACATTGTCTTTAGGAAAAGAGTTCCAGGATTTTGACCTAGTGACAGTGAAGGAATGGTGATATATTTCCAAGTCAGGATGATATATGCCATGGAAGGGAACCTCTAGGTGCTGTGTTTCCAAACATCTGCTACTCCTGTCCTTCTAGGTGACAGTTATCATCGGTTTGGAAGGTGCTATCGAAGGAACCTTGGTGAGGTCCTGCAGTGAACCCTGTAGATGCTGCTACTGAGTATTGATGGTGGAGAGACTGGGTGTTTGTGTATGTGATTAAATCAAGTGGGTTGCTTTGTGTTAGACAGTGTCAAGCCTCTTGAAAGTAATTGGAGCTGCACCCATCTAGGCAAGTGA
Source organism: Sphyrna mokarran (assembly GCA_024679065.1). NCBI lineage: Eukaryota > Metazoa > Chordata > Chondrichthyes > Carcharhiniformes > Carcharhinidae > Sphyrna > Sphyrna mokarran. Next base: position 44,963,512 of record JAGIQG010000003.1, on the reverse strand, counting down.
AGAACATTCCATCACTCTACTGACTTGTGTCAAATAGGTGTTGGACAAATCTTTGTGAGTCAAGTGGTGAGTTAGGAGGTGAATTACTCATCACTGGATTCCTAGCCTCTAAGTTGCTCTTGTAGCCACAATATTTATATGGCTAGTCCAATTGAGTTTCTGGTGAATAATAAGCCCCTAGAATGCTAATAGTGGTGGATTCAACGACGGTAATGCTATCCAATGTCAAGGAGGTATGGTTAGATTCACTCATCGTGGAGATTGTTATTGTCTGGCATTTGTATGGCATACCTGTCAGTCACGTCCCAAATTCAGACAGACTGTGAGACACCTGGCTTAGTTAATGTGCTACATGAATGCAGGGTTTTGTTTTGTATTTGCTTTTGTTTTTGTGTGTGTGTATGTGTACGTGTGTGTGTTTAATTATTGGCTGCATGTGTACTTGGCTTTTTAAATTTTGTTTTATCTGCAATCCAACTCAATCTTCAGACTTCTTAAGTACTATATATTTACAGGTTATTTAACAAAAAATAATAGACAAAGAGGCAGGTGTTCATTCAGCTAAGCCCCTGCTTGCCAGGAGCAGCTGATTTTAGTAACTGATACCTTGCCATTGGTACAGATCATTGGGAATTAGCTGCGACATCAGTTTTAAAACGCTGCAGCTTGTTCATCGTATTAATATGAACTCTTTCAGTCTTGTTGTCTTTAATGTCAGATTGTGTCAACCTCATTGAATAAAGGTAATGCATATTGCTGACTTTTTTAATATTAGGAAACATGAGGTAAGCTACAATATCTTTTTATATGCATTTTATTAAAATAGCTATGATGAATTTTAAGTAATATGAGACATGGAAAATGGTCTCCTTTATTGGAAGTAATCGGACACATCAATATCACCAAATATATACTTTATATGGAACCCAAAAACCCTGGAGTAGCTTTACTGCAGATTTGTTTATGACTGACTCAAATTGTTTTATCTTAGTGACTATTATCATTCAGGTTTCAATTGATGCACTCTTCAATAAAATGTGATAATTTTGTTGCAATCTATTTCAGTACACACTGGCTGTCACTACTTTTTTATTCTGTGAAATTTTCAGCTCATTTATTTGGTCCAGATTTAATCATTCACAGACCTCTCTAGATAATCAATATGCCAATAATATTGCTAGCATTGTAATTATGTTACCGAAAAAGCAATTTAGTTTCCTTTCTGCAGAATCTATTCCTTTGTGGGCTGCCACTTCATACTCATGTGAAACATGTAATTTCTCAAATGCCATTTTCCTCTTACTCTTTCTGTTCTCTTCTTCATAAAATGATGACTATTGTTGGGGCGTGACTCCACAGGTATTGGCTGCCCACCAGTAACTTGCCGAGAAGCACATACTAAACACACATTGGAGTACAAGAATAAGTATGTCTGGGGATGTCCTGTTCAGATTGTATCCTAAAAATAGGTCAACCTCCGTGATCTACTGAAAAATGTTTGGGAGTGATGTACTAGAATTAGGTCTGTAGTGTACATCTGAATACATACAGAAATATTTTGTGTTTGGTTCTTCCTTCCCTAACTTTAAGGATATTTGTGCTTGCTTTGGTGTTTGCTGCCAATGACTCCTTAACTGAGGCAAAGAAATTGAATGCCAAGGAGCACATTTGTTCAGTTCCTTGTTGCGAAGAGAATACAAATAAGCTGAGACCACAGTTAAACATTTCAGATGTAGAACTTTAAAGGATTTCCTCAATGTGACACCAGAATTAATGAATTTTCCATAGTACAATTAGCAGAAATTACCCTATACTCAGATGAATACTCTTTCAACATCTAGAGAGAGAACTGGGATGTAGATGTTTATAGTTCTGTAGCAGTGCACCATATTGGTGTGTCCTTACTGGTCCTCACACTGGTTGTACAGTGGTTAGTACTGCTGCCTCACAGTGCCAGGGACCCGGGTTCGATTCCCTGCTTGAGTCACTGTCTGTGTGGCGTCTGCACATTCTCCTTGTGTCTGCATGGATTTCCTTCAAGTGCTCCCAAAGATTCTAAATTAATTTTTTAAAAATGCAATATTTAGTCGTGTGATAACTGCCACGAGGCTCTTGGGGCATCAATGAGTGGCCTCATTGAGTATGCATTCCCTTGATAACAGATAATGGCTTGCAATTCATTACCTGAGCCTTATATAAGGCAGACCCAGGACTGGGCCTGATGAATGATAGTTCCAGGCATTGGGACTAGAGTGTGCGCCACACTATTGGTTTTATTTTACATTCACTAATAAACTATGTTCCCTTCCAGTTGACCTTTGTGAGTCATCACAAATAGGAAATTTCAAGTGAAACATCATTGTCATTGCTTCAGAACCCCATATGCACATTATAGATTTGCTTATGGTTGTCTGGTCATGAGTATTGCAGAAACACGTGGTTCTGGTATGTCTCACAAGTGAAGTTCTATTAATCATGTGTTGAATATTTGACGACATTAAGCATGATAGATAAATTTAGAAAACAAAGCTAGAATCGTTTTGGATTCTGTCCAATGCTTCTAGCAAGCAATAATCATTCATCTCTCGACTTTCTAAGTGCTGAATAGATGAGAAAAAAATAGTATTCTGAGAGAGTCATAAAACATGTATAAGTATTTTAGTGAGGAACAGAAATCTTCCATGCATTTGTCCATAAATCTATCTCCTACTTACTTCAAGACACAAATCTGTCTGTTAAGTTTGTAAATCAAAGATGGAAAGAAGTAAATAATATCATTTGAAAGGGGAATATAAAAAGAGAGGACCTCAGGTATAAATATCCAAATCTTTAAAAGTGGGAGTACAAATTGAGAAGGTTCCATTTTTAAAAAATAGTAAATCCTTGTCTTTAAGATGCTAAAGTATAAAAGCAAGGAAATTATGATAAATATTCATAAAACACTGCTTCAATCTTAGCTGGGTATTGTGAACTATCAGGAATATCTTAAAAAGGGAGCAAGTGAGATTTTCAAGGATGAGGGAATTTAGTTATGTTCAGAAATCAAACCAAGTGCTGTTCTCCCTGGAGCAGAAAAGATTAAGAGTTTTATCTTTTCTATTCAATCTTGGAATTTGAGCATTGCTGGCAAGACCACCACTTGTTACCCATTCTTAATTAGTCTTGAGAAGGTGGTGACATTGGGTCATACTGCAGGTGGAACTTATGGAGGGGGTCAAATGTGAATTCTCCCACACTCCATTGATCAGTTCACAGAAGAATCAAGCAGCTGACTTATGTTTCTCACCAACATTAAGGACTGAGTGGTTCCTGCATTCTGGAGTAGTACAATGGACTTGCTCACATCTGAGTCAGATACGGGGGTGTGGAGTTTTTGTTCATGAAATGACTGAATTCCAAATGCTCTCTGGCCATTTATCTGGCTTGGCCAAACTAGGGTTATACCTTCTCAAGGCTGAGGGCTCTACCTGTTCTCTTGTGCTATCATTTCAGTGTCCTTCTGAGGACTACCTTATGGATCCGATTACACCCTTAGGCTTGTCTCTCATATCTAGAATGCTCTATTTTATTACAGTGGGAGCTCACCAATTTCTAAGTTTCTTCTTTCAGGCTTCAGGAGTACTTCTTGAATCTTCATTTGTATATTCTTTTCAGGGTGGAGGACCTTTCTTATCTGTGTTGCCCTACTTATCCAGTGGTGATGGAAGTAGTTTGGAAAGTGCCCGGCTGAGTTTCCAGGTCTACAGGTGATGTCATAACTGTGACGGCTTTATCCAGCCTATAAAGATTCTCCACTCCTCAGTGCAATTGCAGGTTGATGGGCAAGTACTTTTTGAATTTTTCCAACAATATTAAGTCGCACAATCCCTTGAGCTGGCTCTGTTGTTAGGCAAGGAGGGACAAAGAGCACTGGAGCAATAGTTTTAGGGGACTGTATAGTTAGGGGTGCAGATAGATGCTTCTGTGGACATGAAAGAGACTCCAGGATGATATGTTGCTTCCCTGGTTCCAGGGTCCAAGATGTCTCTGAATGGGAAGAAATCAATCTGAAGGGAGAGAGTGAATAGTCAGAGGTTGTGGTATGTATTGGCACTAACGACACAGATAGGAAGAGTGATGAGGTTCTGCAGCAGCAGTTTGGAGAGTTAGGTATAAAGTTAAAAAGCAGAACCTCTAGAGTTGTAATCTCAGCATTAATTCCTGTGTCATGTGCCAGTGAGGCTAGAAACAGGAAGACAGTACAGCTCAATGCATAGCTAAACAGCTGGTGTAGGACAGAAAGTTGCAGATATCTGGACCATTGGGATCTCTTCCAGGATAGGTGGGACCTGTACAAGAAGGACGAGTTGCATTTAAACTGGAAGGGCATAAATATTCTAGCCGAGAGGTTTGCCAATGTCACTCGGTAGGATTTAAACTAGTTTGGCAGGGGGCTCCAAACCAAAACAAAGGTGAATTAACTGAAGGGGAACAAGAGAGAAAACCAATAAGACACAGAGGAAGAGCAGGCAGGATATGGTTGCTAATCAAAGAGGGCCTGATGGACTGAAGTGCATTTGTTTTAATGCAAGAAGTGTAACAGGTAAGGCAGGTGAACTTAGGGCTTGGATTGTACTTGGAACTATGATGTTGTTGCAATTACAGAGACTTGGTTAAGGGAAGGAAAAATTGGCAACTTAACATCCCAAGATACTAATGTTTCAAGCAGGATGGAGGGATATGTAAAAAGGGTGGAGGAGTTGCACTACTGGTTAAGGAAAATATCACAGCTGTACTGCTGGAGGACACCTTGGAGGGTTCATACAGCGAGGCAATATGGGTAGAGCTCAGGAATAGGAAGGATGTAGTCACAATGTTATAGGCCACCCAACTGCCAGCAGGAGATTGAGGAACAGATGTGTAGGCAGATTTTGACAAAGTGTAAAAGTAACAGGTTGTTATGGTGGGAGATTTTAACTTCCCCTATATTAACTGGGATTCACTTAGTGTGTGGATGGGGCAGAGTTTGTAAGGAGCATCCAGGCAGGCTTCCTGAAACAATAGATAGTCCAAATAGGGAAGGGGCTATACTGGGCCTGGTATTGGGGAATGAGCCCTGTCAGGTGGTCGATGTATCATAGGGGAGCAGTTTGGGAATAGTGACTATAATTCAGTAAGCTTTAAAGTACTGATGGATAAAGATAAGTGGAGTCCTCAAGTTAAGGTGGTAAATTGAGGGAACACTAATTATAACAATATTAGCCAGGAACCGAAGAATGTGGATTGGGGGCAGATGTTTGAGAGCAAATCAACATGTGGCATGTAGGAGTCTCTCAAGAGTAAGTTGATAGGGATTCAGAACAGGCAGATTCCTTCAAGGATGAGGGATAAGTATGGCAAGATTTGCGAATCTTGGATAACGAGAAATATTGTGAACCTAGTCAAAGATGAAAAGAAATTCAACCATCTCCACACACACGCACACGCACACACGCACACGCACACACACACACACACACACACACAGACACACACACACACACACACACATCCTTTTGAGTTTTTTGTTTCGTTTATTAAACTTCATTTCAACTATGAGGCCTATCTTGCATTTTATCCCTCCCACCTGTATTTGGAGCCTTGTGTCTCTGCACTGTGTGTTTCATTGTAAATGTAATTCCATTTCTGGGGCATAAATGTGGCTTCTAGAAGGTGGACAGGCTTTGAGGAGTTAGGAGATTAGTAGCTCTTCATTAGAATTCCCAGCCTCTGACCTATTCTTGAAGCCACAGTGGGGAGAGTGTTCCTGGCTGCTGAGACATGGGATTGCTGCAAGGAGCTGGTAAAATTACAAAGGTTTGGATCAGTTCCCCAACATGATCTTGCAGGTGGAGAATTTTATTACAGGGGAATAGGACCAACTTTATCAAAGACCTAGCCTCCACCCAAGCTGTATTATTCCATGATTTCTTTCCTTCTGATATTTTAGTTAATTATCCAATTATAATTCTGGGTCTGAACTGTCTGAGTGCTCAGAGGTGGACCATACCTTTATATTGTCCAAGTGTCAGTCACTTTTTGAAGCATGTTCCAAGACAAATCCTTAAACTACCAAGGCCACTAAGCTGAAAAGCTGGGAAGGTCTATTGAAGATATGTTCTCTATAGCGAGTCCTATCTCAAGATTCATGCCTCAGCAGTGTGCAACATACAGTGCACGTAGAAACAGCTAAAGCTTGCATCTCTGAACCATGAAGATTGTAAAGATCCAAGTTTAGTTCTCAAACTGTGCTGAGTCAGAATATCAGGATGCTATTGCCAGTCTCAGTTCCTCTGGCAACTGGAGAGTGGGAATAGTTCATCATTGTTTCCATTCCTGTTTGCAAAACAATGATCCGTGATCCAACTGCGTCATGTGAGTATTTTGTGAGGATTAAGTTGTGCTGTCCTTCACATTTGGATAGTCTGTCAGCACTTATTGTCAACGCTCGCATATGAAGTAGTGGCCACTATTGGTGATTAGAGGAGAACAAGCAGCACCAGTGAAAAGGGACAATGGCCAACATTTCTCTTCCAGCTGTGGTGCTCCAGTGGGGAAATGCCCTGAGATGGGAAGGTCTGCATTTCTGCTAAGCTGCAGACGCAGCTTACCACGCAGTAACCTAAAAGATACACTGCAGGCCTTGTTCTGTGGGAAATAAAACATGCGTGTGGTTTCACAAAACTGTGAAAGGGCTGCACTAAACAAAAACAGGCCATAAAAAAATGAACCATACACAACAACAAAATTTTGAAGGGAACATCATTCAGTTTGGATTCATAATGAACTATTGTCAGGAGTCTTTCCAACTTTCCAACCTCCTACTCCCTGGGTCCTCGATTTCTGGTGGTGCTGCAATAGGACGGCTGATGCTGCAGCAGATGCAGTGGCCAGACATTAAAGAGGCAGAAAAGTCCACAGAATCCACAAATCCAAAGCACTGACTTTTATGTTGTTACGGAATTGTAATGACATTTTTGACCTGAATAACTTGGAAGAGCTTGAAGCTTTGTTATCGGCTTTCTTCATTCTTTTTTTTAATATTACATTACAGCCAACAGTATGAAGATTTTAACAGTGCGCAAACAGCTTTCAGAAAGCTTTGACTTTGATTTCTTTAAGTATTTTTCACATGTTCAACCTCCATCTCCTAAATAATAAGCTTCTTCCAAGTACTCAAGCCCGAACTGATTACATTTCTATCATTTAAAATATAATTTCCTTCATAGCAATGCTAACAAATGAAAAAGTGTTACCTCTTGTCCCTCTCCATGAGACTGTGAATGTAAATTAAATTACTCATCTCAGTGACACAGTAGGATAACAATCTGTTGTTTCCTGAATGGCATGGCCTACTATAGCTGAATCTTCAACTTGATGCTTCAATTTATCGTGTAATATGGAACATTCAGGTTTTACTCTCCAAGTAGTAATTGCCACTAGCTCTTAATTCTGATAGGGAACTTGTGCAAGTAGTGACTGGTACAGGCTTGTATAAATTTATTAAGGAAATAAATAAATTAGAATTTAAAGAAATTATCTGAAATTCTGCATTGACCTATGCATATAATCTGTTTCAGATCTTGCACTATTATCACCACAACCATTTAATCATCTTCACTCTTTCACTCAATTGAAGATTCTTTTTCTTGCAGTAACATTTTTATGGAATCATAGAATCCCTGCAGTGCAGAAGGAGGCGATTCAGCCCATTGAGTCTGCATCTATCACAATCCCACCAAGCCCCTATCCCCGTAGCCTCACACATTCACCCAGTTAGTCTCCCTGACACCAAGGGGCAAATTACCATGGAAAATCAATCTAGCCCACACATTCTTGGACTTTGAAGGAAATTGGAGTACCTGAACGAAACCCACATAGACAGGAGGAGAATGTGCAAACTCCACATAGGCAGGAATCGAACACAAGTCCCTGGCAATGTGAGACAGCAGTGCGACCATTGTGCCATAACGATGCCCCATTCAGTTTAGTTCCTCATTCTAAGATTGTAAAATCTCCCAAAGGTTATTGACCAGACGTGCAAAATCCTTCCTTTCTCTGTCGTTGCTGTCCGACTTGCTGATGTTTCTAGCACCTTGTGTACAATCACATCCATCCTGAATGTGTGCAAAGCTTTAAGCTCCAGATCCTACTTATTATCAAAATTAAAAGCACATTACTGCGAATGCTGAAATTTGAAACCAAAAGAGAAAATGCTGGAAAATCTCAGCAGGCCTGGCAGCATCTGTAAGGAAAGAAAAGAACTGACGTTTCGAGTCCAGATGACCCTTTGTCAAAGGTCAAGTGTCCCCAAGTGTCCAGGCTGCTAGCTGAAACCTAGCAGGCTTGTGGCAGAGCCAGGCTTTGACAAAAGGTCATCTAGATTCAAAGTGTCAGCTCTTTTCTCTCCTTATAAATGCTGACAGACCTGCTGAGATTTTCCAACATTTTCTCTTTTGATTATTGTCAAAATTGTTTGACTGTCACATCCACTACGTTTCTTTCTGTCTGGTCACTGACTCACAACTGAAACTTTCAGGCAATGAAGACAGTGAAGAGAACTCAAGGCTGCTCCCTAGTGTCAAAATTCTAAGTTACAAGAAAATACCAGGCTGAATTTACAATTGTTTGAAATGGAAGGAAAGTGGGGAGTAAAATTAGTTGACATTGGCAGTAGTGTTGTACCTGTTGTCTTTCCGCACCCCACTGCCCTTTGGCAATTTTGTTCCCAGTGAGGGAATCATGGGTCGCTCTCTTGACCGTGGACCAATTGAGGACCTTAAGTGGCCAATTAGTGATCACTTAAAGCTATCTTTCTGCTGTTACTGGAATTTTTCCCATTACAAGGGAGGCTCAGGCCAATATCCAGGATGCTAATTGAAACCTAGCAGGCTTGTGGCGGGGCTGGGTGAGGAAGGCAGTGGTTCTCCCTCACCTAGCTCTAGGTGGCATAATGGGATCGTGGTTAGCACTGCTGTCTCACAGTGCTTGGGATACAGGTACAATTCTGGCCTCAGGTAACTGTCTGAGTGGAGTGCATGGGTTTCCTCCAGGTTTCCTCCCATTGTTTAGAGATGTTAGGTTGATTGGCCATACTAAATTCTCCCTTAGTGTCAGAGGGATTAACAGCATAACTATGTGGGGTTATGGGGATAGGGCCTGGGTGGGGAGTTGTTGTCAGTGCAGGTTCAGTGGGCCGAATGGTCTCCTCCTGCACTGTAAGGATTCTATGATTCTATTCTACGATTCTCATTCATTCTGATAGCCTGTGTTCAAAAGATCCCCTCCATCTTCCACCCAAAGTATCCTCCCTATCCCCTTCCCGCAGTCCTGCATGAAACTAGAAGTCTAGGCTCCGCTGGCATGTCTTCTTTGGAAGTGTATGCGGCTCCAGCAGTGGCCACTGCTCCCAGTGGTGCTGTTAGGACAAGACAAAAGCCAGCCATTTGATTTGTCAGTAAATCTCAGAGACGAATCTTTCTCTTTGATTGAGCCGAAAGTCCTTCTCAAACAATTTAAAGGACTGGTGGCTGTTAAATGGTCACGGGTGAACCATTCATTCCAAGGGCTTTGACTACACCCTCTGCATTAAATTCAGCTACTGAGCTTTTCAACCTTGAAAGAAATCTTGGAGAAATTTGATATGGAAAAATTACCCAGTAAATTACTTTAATTTAACTTGCAAAAATTGTATAAAGGGATTAAGTCAAACTAATTAAAGGCAAATTTAGAACTATTCTTTGACTGCCATGGTGGGATTTGAATCTAAGTCCCTGAAATATTAACTCCTGCCTCTGGTTTGCCAGTCCAGCCCCATATAATGGTAGTGTTAGCAGAAGATAAAATTGCTTTGCACCAATGCCACAGCTGTAATGCTAAAGTATTATTCTAGTGTTTTTTGACATTCTGTACATATTCAATTTCAAAATACTTCTATCATAAATGAATTCTATAGCTGCAATTGCTCATTGAGAGATGCACATTTAAATCATCAGATTTACGGGGACTGGTAGATTATTATTTATTGATAAAATTCACCATGCACTGAAAAAGAAATATCATAGCTTTAATTTTGTGAGAAATTTGATTAATTTTCTCAGTGGAAATTCATATATAATAATTGAAAAGAGTTCTTATACTCCTTGTAATTCATGCGTTAGTGGCATCACAGAAGATTCAAAATACATATATCTGACTTAGCAGCCCAGAAATGATATTTGCTTTTAGATCAGGCATCATAAATATAAGATGTAATTTATTCATGGTTATATGTTATCCCTTTCTGTATTCATTGATGTATCCAAAGTCAATTTCAGTGCATAAATCATTAGAAGTGATCTTCCTCTAGTCTGATCCTTCTTTTAGAATGTTATTATAGCTCCCAGCCCCCAGCTACCCACTCCCCCCAGCTCCAAAAAGCTGAACTCCACATCCTCACCCCAATGTCTAGCCCCAATCACTGGCTTCCGATTCTCTGTCACTGCCAAGTGTAGAGTGGCAGCTGGATCCCAATCTCACCAATCATCCCCAGAGGCCCTGCCCCAGTATGTCCAGCTCCCATTAGGCCTCACTTGTTTAGCACTGCCTGATGCCTGGTGGGAAGTTACAAGGTGCCTCCTGGGTATTGCCACTTTGCCCTTGGGCAGTGCTGGGGGAGGGGGGGCTTAGGCTGGCATTACTAAGCTGACAATGCCCAGGGGGCACTCCCTCATCTCTGACTTCAATGGCCCTCCTTCACTCCAGCGGGCTCAGGCCGCCAGCTCCCCATTAGTGGGAAGTTGTTGTAAACCCTGCAGGGATAGATGCTACGGCTGGAGGAGAGGCTAACGGGCCTGAAGATACCAGTCCCTGACCAGCTAATGGGATGCCAGTTCCCATTAGCATAGCTTATACAGTTCTGTACCAACTTCTGGCGTGGGAGCTGACAATATTGGAAATGCAGTGCTTGGAGATTCGCAGAGGCTGTGGTACCCAGCGGAAAGGCCACTAAATGGCCTCTGCTTGAATCTCCCAGCCCGCTGTAAGTTATCTCTATCAGCATCCATCTTATCTGAGAGATGTGTTACAAGATCAAGGGCAGTGGTGGGGTGGGGGATGGATGGGGTTTGGGGGTGGGGATCCAATATCACATGAAAATATTATAAGCAACTCTGTCTGTGGTCTTTTAATTCAACCATCTCATTATCCTTTTACTTTTGCATTTGATGCTCAATGAGTGACAGTCAGACGTTCATAACATAACTTCAACTTTGGCATCTGAAAGAGCAATGCAACCATGTAATTTGGAGATGTTGGGGTGCAAAGCACGCAGAAGATGTTAGTAACTGGTATCCAGGCATGTAGAGGCTAGAATGCTTTTCAATTATACCTTCCTAACTATGTTGCTGGGTACTGTGAAATACAGAGGGAGAAACCAACCTCCCATAAAGATCAAAAAAGGACGACTAGAGGTTGCGAAGGATGTCAGCCTCAAAATCCAAATTCCAGGCTCCTGGATGCAATGCAGGATGATGCTTAATATTGCTAATGCAAAAGCAAAAATGCTCCAAATGCTGAAAATCTGAAATAAAACTGAAGATGTTAGAAATAGTCAGCAAGTCATATAGCAGCAGCGCAGAGAGTGAAACAGAGTTATGAGTCAGGTCTGTGATATGACTTTGAAAGCCATTTTCAATACATGCTTAGCAATTCCTATGGGCAGCATGTCTTCTTCCAGCACGATGCAGAATCTGCCACTACGAAACATGAGCCCCTGAGGCACTGCTGCTCAAACATATCCATGCAGCTGATTTTTTTTGTTTGCAACATTCATTGCTACAACCTTCGTTTGTTACTTTAACTTCCAATGTAGGTCTCCCATGCTCTACCCTTTGTATACCAGAAATGCTGCCTATGTTCTAACTCACAGAAAGCACAATTTAACTACTTTCACTATGCTCAATATCTTCCATTGGCTTTTGACCAAGAGATGCCTCAATGTAAAAAGTCTCATCTCAGTTTTCAATTCTCTCCACCATCTTGCCCCTCCTGATCTCTGTAATCTCTTCCAGCTACACACCCCTCTAGATATCTTCACTGTTTTAATTCTGATCTCTTCTGCAGCCATAATTTTAAATGTTCCATCATTTTCTGGCAGCACCCTCTGCAATCAGAGCAGATTGTAAGCTCTGGAATACCCTCCATACATTGCCCTGATGCTCTCTATCACTTTTTGCTCTTTTAAGACTCCACTTAAAACATACCTCCATGATGAATTGCCTTTGCTCATTTGCCCTAATACCTCCTTAGGGGGCTTAGTGCCAAATGTCATTTTAAATTCCTGTGAAGCACCTAGAGATGTTTCATGTTAAAAGCTCTACAAAATATGAGTTATTGTTGATTATTCATAGGTAACCCATCCCACCCAAATAACCTAATGCATGACATTAACTGTGGAAATTGGCAGTAGTATTTGGTCACTTTTACAACACCCACCACCAACACCTCCCAAACCTATGCCCAAATTTACAGTGGCACTGCTGCCTCGCAGCACCAGAGGCCTGGATTCGATTCCCGGCTTGGGTCAGTGTCTGTATGGAGTCTGCACATTCTCCCCATGTCTGCATGAATTTCCTCTGGGTGCTCCGGTTTCCTCTCACAGTCCAAAACATGAGCTGGTTAGGTGCAATGGCCATGCCAAATTTTCCCTCAGCGTACCTGAGCAGGCACCTGAGTATGGTGACTAGGGGATTTTCACAGGACTTTCACTGCAGTGTTAATGTAAGCTTCTTGTGATACAAATAAAAATTAAACTTTTAAAAATCAAGCCCACATAGTCCTTTATGTTAAAATGTCTCTGGTGTTATGAACACACACAGGTGTAGTGCTAAATATGCTTACAATTTGCAGGGTACTGAAGGAGAATTACAAAATAGTGTAAAACTGCTTGACTCTCCCACCATCTCCTTTGGATTCCTGCAGAATTTGAATTTCTTTTATTCATTCATGGGATGTGGACTTTGCCAACATTTATTGCCCATGCATAGTTGCTCTTGAGAAAGTGGCAGTAAGCTGTCTTCTTGACCATTGAGTTCCATGTGGTGTAGGTATACTCACAGTGTTGTTATGGGGGTATTCTGGGACTTTGACACAGCATCAATAAAAGAATGATGATATATTTCCAAGTGAGGAAGATGAGTGGCTTCTTCTTTCCATGTGGTGGTTTTTTTCATGCATTTGCTTTATCTTTATCCTTCTAATGATTGTGGTTGTGGTATGGAAGGCGCTGTCTAAAGAGCGTTGGTGTCTTCTTGCAGATGGTACACACTGTTCCTACTATGCACAGTAGTGGAAGGAGTGCATGTTCGAGGAAGGGATACCAATGAAACAGGCTGCTTTGTCTTGTAAAGTATGGAATTTCTTGAGTGTTGTTGGAACAGTTCTCATCAAGGCAAGTGGAGAGTATTCCATCACACACCTTATTTGTATGGTGGACAGGCTTTGGAGGGTCAGGAGGTGAGTTATGAACTACAGGATTCCAGGCCTCTGACATGCTCTTATAGTCACAGTATTTATATGGCTAGTCCAGTTCAGTTTCTGGCCAACCCAGGATGTTAATAGTGGGGAATTCAGAGATGGTAATTCCATTGATTGTCAAAGGTCAGATTCTCTCCTGTTGGAGATGATCATTGCCTGGCACTTTGTGGAACAAATGTTACTTGCCACTTGTCAGCCCAAAACTGGATATTGTCGAGGTCATGCTGCATTTGTATATGGATTACCTCAGTGTCTGAGGAGTCGCAAATGATGCTAAACATTGTGTATTCATCAGTAGACATTACCATTTTTAAGCTCATGTTGAAAGGAAGGTCTTTGGTGAATCAGCAGTAGATGTTTAGGACTAGGACACCATCCTGTGGAATCCCTGCAGTGTTGTCATTGGAGCTGAGTTGATTGAGCTCCAGCCACCACAAGCATTATCCTTTGTGTCAGGTATGTCTCTAACCAGCCAGCTTCCCCTTGATCGACTGCAGTTTTGCTCGGGCTCCACAATTCCACACTTGCTCAGATGTATCCATGATGTCGAGGCACTCTCACTTCACCTCTGGACTTCAGTTCTAATGCTGCAATAAGATTGGGAGCTGAATTAGTCTGATGGGATCCAAAGTGAAAATCAATAAACAGATTGTTGCTAAGCAAATGCCACTTGATACTACTTTTAATAATCCCTTTGATTACTTTATTCATGATAAAGATGAGCTGATGGGCAGTTATTGGCCAGCTTGGACTTGTCCTGCTTTTTGTGTACAGGACATAACTGGGCAATTTTCCACATTGCTGGGTAAATGCTGGTGTTGTAATTGGACTGGAACAGCTTGGCTAGGTGCATGGCAAGTTTTGGAATACGTCATTGGTAATATTGTGAGAATATTTTCAGGGCTGATAGCCTTAGCAGTACCCAAGTGCATGAAGCCATTTCTTGATACTACATGGAATGAATCGAATTCACTGAAGACTAATATTTGCAATGCTGGGGACCTCTGGAGGAGGCTAAGATAGATCATCCACTTTGTACTTTTGACTGTAGATTGTAACAAAACTTCAGGCTGATCTTTTATAATGATACATTGAACCTCCCAGGTCTTTGGGATGGGGATATCTGTGGAATCTACACCTCTGATGTGTTGTTTAAATCTCCATCCCCATTCATGGCTGAATGTAGCATCCTGCAAAAAGGCTGGAGAGAGAAAAATCAAGGTGCCACACGATATCAAGTGGAGGAACCATGGTGCTATTATCACTGTAAAATTAAGTCTGACTTGCTTTTCCATCTCCATTCCCACTGTGGGTACTTTGATTCTGGGATCTAATGCCCTGTCACTGAAATACATTGGACCATTGAGGTGAAAAGAATATCAAATAGAAAGCTCTATTAGACTGCACAAGACAGACAGACGCAGACCAAGACACAAATTCTCTCCTAGATTGAAGATATATAACCATATGTATAAAGAAAGGATTCAGTGCAATAAGTCCTCTAATACAGGAACTTCCTGTCTGCTGTTATTTTTACTGCATCACCTCCAAAATAAAAAAGCATCGAGCAGTGAAGCCTGGGTCCTGCAATACCCTAGTGGTTTGTATGCAGTTTCTGGCACCAGCAGGCTCCTAGTTTAACAGAAACAAACAGCAGTCCGAACAGCAAGCCCTTTCAGTATAGCCGCACTTCTAACCTTTACCCTGTCAATGTGGCAGATGGAATTTCACTTCAGAAATGTAATCCTGCACCCTGTTTACACAGCACCTTGACCTCAAAAGCAGGACGTAGGTCAGACTGTATCAAATGACAGTCTGTGGTATATGGAGATAAAGACCCAGTACGGGCTGGGCTGGCCTATTTCAAATTACCATCAATTGCAGCTGTTTAAACAGTATTTATCTGGATATTCTTCACAGATGTGAAGTGGGGAGTTAAGTAAACTCACAACAATTGTACAGAAGATCATTTTATTTGTGTTCCATTTTTTCTGGTTTAGCCTCCTGGTCCCAAACTGAGGTGGCCTCTTCTCTAATCTTTGCAAAAATCTGATCTCTGAACATTGAGAGTCAGGCAAATAATATTAATACAGCTTTGACTAGCCTTTGGATTCTAATTCCCTCTTTACCTCTTTTGAAACACATGGCCTCAGCTCATCGCCTTTCAGAGAGCCTGCCACAGATATGCAAGTCATTCTGAGGAATAAATATTGGAACACAGCAGTACCCTCGTGTGGAGCTATATGGTAATACATCTTAATGTAAAACCAAACCTATCACTGGTTCAACACAAAACCAATTTAGCACTTTGTGTTTTAAACTGGAATGTAAATATAAGCCATCAATGCATTGGCTCTGGCAGATGTGTACTGGAAGAAATAAAATTACTTCTGTAGTGGCTTGCATGCCCTCAAGATGTTCCAAAGTGATTCACAGCCAATACTTTGTAGGTGTTGATGTTGTTTTATTAATAATCACAGTGACAAGGTCCCAAATCACAAATGAGATAAGTAACTGTCTGGTGGCATTAGTTGAGGGATTAATATTGACCAGAACATCTGAAGCATTTCTTGTTCTTCTGCACATCGTGACACAGATCATTTATATCCAAGCAAGAGAAATCTCAACCTATAATACATACTCAAAACATAAAGTGGCACTAAAATTCATCATCTTCTGTTGGGGTGGGAGGGGTGGGGGGTGATGTTGATGAGTGATGGTGGTGGACAAGAGACACTAATGAACCAAAATGTCATTTTATTCTGCGGTGATGTATCACACGTTTGTTCAGAATAATAGAATTTTGACAGTGCAGAAAGAGACCCCTCAGCCCATCATGCCTGTTCTGGCTCTCCAAATTAACAATTCACTTTGTGTCATTCTCCAGTTTTCTCTCCATGACTCTTCAAATTATTTCTTTTCAGATAATTCATCCCATTCCCTTTTGAATACTATGATTGAACCTGCCTCCATCGCACTCTCAAGTCAATGCATTCCAGAGTTAAACTAATCAATGTGTGAAAAAACCTTCCCCAACTTGCTTTTGCTGCTTTTGCCATTTGCTTTAAGTCTGTGCCGTCTTTTTTTTGAGCCTTTAATGAGTGGGAACAGTTTCCCCCTATCTGTTCTGTCCTGACCCTTCATCATTTTGAATACCTTCATCAAATTGCCTCTCAGCAAGTGCTGCTGACGTAAGAATATTAAAGAAGCGTGATTTGAGTTTCTCTAATGGTCAGTATGGAACTGAATGATAGACAGCAAGACATTTCCAAGTTTTATTGCTACTTCGTGCTGAATTGGCTGATTGTAGCTAACCTTTCTGACTGGTGTTCAGTCACCATCAAATGTCACCCTGCCCAAAAATACACACATGCCATTGGGTTAGAAATACTTTGAGTCATAGAATTGAATCATGGAATACCTTCAGTGCAGAGAGAGGCCACTCAGCCCATCGAGCCTCACTGACAACAATCCCACTCAGGCCTATCCTGCAACTGTTCTCCACTGTATCAGAACATTGAGGAATCAGCCCAGCAACAAAACTGAAGGTTTACAGCGCTGTAGTACTCACTACCCTCCTGTATGCCTGTGAAACGTGGACTGTGTATTAAAGGCATGCAAGACAGCTCAATCATTTTCACATGACTTGTCTTCGCAGAATATTACGCATCAAATGGCAAGACAAAGTACCAGAAACTGAAGTTCTCTCTAGAGCAAATCTACCATCAGTCCACACACTGCTGATGAGAGCACAGACCCGATGGCAGGTCATGTCATCCGTATGTCAGACAAGCGCATACCCAAGCAACTCCTTTTTGGGGAACTCTCTGCTGGAAGAGACTTGCATGGAAGGCAGAAGAAACATTTCAAAGACACACTCAAGGTCTCTCTGAAGTCGCTTGACATCGACACGACCACTTGGGAAACGCTGGCACAAAACCGCCCTACCTGGCACTGTTTCATCCACAAGGGCTGTCAAGCTCACGAAGCAAGGTGCATTGCTGAAGCCCAACTTAAATGCAAGCTGCGCAAGTCCAGAGCCACCAGGGCAACAACTACAGTGCCAACAGAAATCTGTCTAATATGTACCAGGGTATTCCGTGCCCGAATTGGCCTGATCAGTCATCTTCAGACACCTGCAACCAGCCTCAAAATGACTAATAGTGTCAAGGTCCTCATCAACGATGATGGACGAACAACATTACACTATGCCTTATAGCTGTTTCTTCGCTTCCAAATATGGAAAAAAATCCCTTTTTAAGATATGGATTTAAGAGATCTAATAGCTTCTTTATATTATGTTTGTACAAATCCCATAACAACTTATCAATGGACACTCCTTCCAAGCTGTTTCACAGCTGCATTTGCTACCTTCTGTCAGTGCTGTTTAATTTTGCTCTACGTCATAGTTGTTATGTTCTTATATCAATAATTGTTTGAGCAATTACCTTTACCCTTGAAGCATAATGAGCTGATACTCAAGTCTCTGACTCATGCTGATGACTTCAATCACCATAATAGCAGTTATAAGTTGTGATGCAGTTCATTGATCTGAAACATTGTGCTAAATTTTCAACCAGAAGAGGAGGAGGCAGACTTGGAGACTGGTAATTTCTCAGCCCCAGCCAGTGTGCTGGTCTGTTGACGTGTTCCTGCCTATTTTCAGGGAGGCAATTACTTGGGCACAATGGCTGCCTACCTGATAGCAGCGGGTAGCAAATTGGAAAAAATTAAAGTGCCAATTGAGGACATTCCTCACATGACATTTGGATTTTATGGACGGCAAATACACCCCCGCAAATATCACCCCTTCAGTGTGATTGGAGCTTATGAATGGAGTGGTGGAGGCAAAGCACATCATCAACTGAAATTAATATGTAGGACTGTGAATGAAGCAACCACACCATGTGGATGGTTACCTCTGTGCAATAATGGCTTGGTGGTTATGGCCACAGTATATCTTATAACATCCCTCTTGAGTGTCCTCAGGATCCACATATCTATCTACAGTGCCCACCTCTCCCAATGGGTCTATCGGCCACCCAGAACTTAGGGGTTCCCACCTGTGGATCCAGTCCCATGTGCTTAATTCAATAGAACACACAGAACCAGCCTATTAACTGGTCAAAAATCACTTCTGGGTTCCCGACCATATCTGGGTTTCTTTGATCTGGAATACAGCCATGCGATGGAATCAGGGCCCTGGAACTAAAATTCAGCACATTAACTCTGATTTTCTCTCCACAGATACTGCCAGGTCTCCTAAATGTTTCTTGCATCCTCTGTTTAAATTTATGCGACTCCCATTCATGGGAAAAAAACACCTTTCACAACAGAACAAAATATAAATTAGAAAACAAAAGCACAGAATATTAATTTTCACCCGAATTCAAAGAAAATTAATACATTCTGGAAGTTCTTGAAAGAATTCTTTCGTTTCTATTTCAATTTTTCTGCTCTCTCCTCAAAAGTGACTGCTTGAGGAGTCTGGATTAATGTATGCTGGTTGTCCTCTGGCAATCTGTCCTAAACTATCATTCTTCTTATGTGATTCCATACGCTGGGTGTGAACAGGCTGTCAGATCATGGAACACACCAAAATTCAACATGCTATAGGATCAGAAAAGATCAATTGATCTATTCAGCTTGTTCTATGCAGACACAATGCTATATGCAACATCAGCCCAACCCCCATTCTGGCAATTTCTTATGAGAGGCAAGAAGAAACAAGAGAAAGAATTTTGGACTAATTTAGGGGGAAAAAAATCTCTTGGAGATCCATCTCTCAGCCCCAAAGGCAACTCAACAAGCTTCAGGAGACAGCAGTAACTGATATCACTAATTAAATTTAACTCCTATAATTGTAGATACTTTCCACTCGTGGGAGCATGTCCTTTTGAAAGCCTGTAGCGAATTTGTAGCGAATGACCAACAAACTTAATGTTGGTCTGATAATCTATTCCTAGGGATGGAGAGACAGAAATATTTCCTGACGTCCAACCTACTTTGTTGTTTTCTACTTTAGCATCTGATGCCCATAATCCCGCCCATCACACTCAAATCACCTGACCACTCAATCTTCCTCATTTTAAATACGCTGCTGTTTATTTTTCAATGGTAGTAAACAAAATTATTTGTTTTCTGAACTTATCTTGGTGAGTAAGTGTTGTGAGAATAATTTCATTCTGTTGAGGTACCTTCAAACATTCATGAGCATCTTGATAGGTCTCATTACTTGAGGAGGTCAGAACAGGCATATTGGAGAAGGCATATGGAGTCTTAGCTTTTATTGGTAGGGGGATTGAATTTCGGAGCTGCAACGTCTTGTTGCAACTGTACAAAACTCTAGTGCGGCCGCACTTGGAGTAATGTGTACAGTTCTGGTCCCCGCATTATAAGAAAGATGTGGAGACATTGGAGAGGGTACAGAGGAGGTTTACCAGATGTTGCCTGGTATGGAAGGCAGGTCTTATAAAGAGAGGCTGAGGGATTTGAGGTTGTTTTCGTTAGAAAGAAGGCGGCTAAGAGGAGACCTTATTGAAACATATAAGATGATTAGAGGTTTAAATAGGGTGGACAGTGATAGCCTTTTTCCTAGGATGGAGAAAGCTAGCACGAGGGGACATAGCCTTAAATTAAGGGGTGGTAGTTATAGGACGGATGTCAGAGGTAGGTTCTTTACCCAGAGGGTGGTAAGGGTATGGAATGCCCTGCCTGCTGCAGTTGTAGATGCGCCAAGTTTGGTGGCGTTTAAGAGGTTAGTAGATAAGTTTATGGACGAAAAGGGAATGGTTTAGGTTAGAGGGTCATTGCTTTTTCCTAATTGGTCGGCGCAACATCGAAGGCCGAAGGGCCTGTTCTGCGCTGTAGTGTTCTATGTTCTAGGTCACTGTATTCAAGATGGAATAATACTAATGTCATAGAATACAGAATGGATAACATATTTCTATTTAAGTGCTTGAGCTAAGTATCACTTTCCTTATGCCTTACAAACAATATTTCTTTAACTATCTTTTCCCCAGTTTCTTCTTATTCATCTTACTGTCTCTTTTGAGCAGCATGATGGCACCGAAGTTAGCACTGTTGCCTCACAGCACCAAGAATCTGAGTTCAATTCTAGCCTCAGATGACTTTGTGGAGATTGAGCGTGCCTGTGTTGATTTCCTCTGGATACTCTGGTTTCCTCCCAGCATCCAAAGGTGAGCAGATGAGCGGATTGGCCATGCTAAGTTGCCTCTTAATGTCCCAGGATGTGTAGACTAGGGGGATTAGTGAGGTAAATATATGGGGTTATGGGGGTTCAGCCTGGTTAAGATGCTCTGTTAGAGAGTCGTGCAGACTCAATAGCCCAGTGGCCTTCTTTGTACAGTAGGGATTCTATGTTATTCTCCATCAACTGTATGAGCGCACTGAGTACCCTGATGTCTGCATGTGCCCACCATTGCTCTCTAATCCTAAATTTACATTGCATTATGGGAACAGTGGGCTAGTTGAAAGAAAGAATGGCCAGAAGGTTTGAGTTGTGACGTATAGGTATGTTAGGGTAATGGGAGGAGGATAGTGGGGTGAGGGATGGGATGAGATGAGGAGTGAGTTGATAAGCTGAGGTGAAGGACAGATCAATGAAATGGGCTGGAGGGTGGGTAGAAATTAATGAGTTGGAGGCATAGGGAATTGGGGTGAGATGATGAGTGGGAGTGCGGGGAATCTGATGAAGGTGTAGGGAGTGGGTGTGTGAGGGTGGGGATGGGATGCCATTTTTAAGGTTTTGTACCACAACATTAAATATTATCCACTTCTCAAAATGACCTTTTGAATTTAAACCAACAATCTAAATTTTCAGCAAGTCCTAAAAGAAGACATACTGAGTTGATGCACCCTCAGCTTGAGAATTCTGGTCCTCTTGTCAGAAATGTAAGAAAATAAAAAAAAATGGGAGTGATACAAAACACAATGCTGACTCCCTTTAAGTCAAATTAGTATTCTTGCAAAGTCTGTGAATGGAATCTCCATTTGTCACTTAAAGATTGCTTAAAGAAAGGTTTTACAAATTCCTACCCCACCCAAGGTTCACCCTAGATATAATATGAATATACAAACTAAAATACTTTGGAGCAATCTTCCCAAAATTGCAGAGTGTTGCATCAGGCAAGAAAAGCTTAGTGAAACTCGCTAGCTTCGCAGCCACGGATATGATGACCACCACCCCCTCCCCGCCCAACTGTTTCAGGCATCGTGATGACTCCCCAGGGACGTGTATTCCCCCAACACCCCTCCCCCTATGGACATCAGGAGCCACAATCAAATAAGGGGAGCACACGTCCCCCATGCAGAATGGGATCTCCCATCACATGTCTCTTCATGGATAAGGGGAATACCTCTCCACACAGAAGGGGAATGTAAGGGAGAAATCCGAATAGGTTAATAAAGATTTTTTTAAATCATTAGACATTAAGGCATGGACAGAACTACCAGCCTAACTTTAATGAATTTGAAACAAATTTATACGCTAACAAGAAAGCAGTTTACACAAATACTACATGCAGTAAGAGACTTAAACAAGTGGTTATGGTTTAAAAACATATATTTTGACTGTACAAATGCATTTTTAAGAATCATTGTTCGCTTTAGCCAAAGGCAGATTGCTGCAAAGCATCATGTTAAAGGGCATTAAGACAGAGCCATATTTGAAGAGAGTATTCAAACTTTGAGAATATACAAGATTTTAACAACAGAGTTTTTAATGGTTAGAACATTTAAAACACTAAACAAACTTCATGAATAGATTTATTCACTGCCCAGATAAGATGGATGCATGCCCAAATATAGAATCATGTGTTAATCTTATTTGGCAGTGACTTTTGGGGGAATGATCACTTTGAACTTTGGGCTAGCATCTCTGGTCACTCAGGGATATAGGAAGTGGGATTAACCAAGGCAGGAGTTAGCTTCCAGATTCTAGGGATGAATGAAATGCCATTATGCCAGATGATAAGATGTGATTGGTGGAAGGATATGACAGGAATTATTGTTGATTTATGTATATTGAAGATGATTAATTTAAAGCTAATAAAAGGCAGGAGTAATTGTAAGAAAACCTATAATTGATCTGTTTTGAACTGTATATCAGAATTATTTGGAGATGTCTAGCTACTCTATCTTGGGAGCTGCCACAGCAAATGGTGAAATTTGAATTCAATGAAAATCTGGAATTTAAAAAAGTCTAGTGACTACAAAACCATTATTGATTGTGGTATAAACACATCTGGTTCATTAATGTCCTTTAAGGAAGGAAATATGCCATCCTTATCTGGTCTGGTTTACATGCCTCCAGGCTCACACTGCTCTCAGAGATGAGTGCAGGCCCAGCCAGTGACACCCACGTGAATTAATAGAAATCAGTGTGATTGACTGCACAGTGCTATAAATAACTAATGAGTTATGGTTTCTCCTAGCAGCCATTCATCAAAATAAAGTTATGCCTTTAAACTAAGATACTGGCTTTGTGAGTCTTGTATTGTCTGAAATTTTGGCAATATCTAACCATCTCAGTAACCCCACCAACAGACAATCCCATCCTGTTGAGAAGGGTAATCCCCCTGGCAGTGCCCCCTGCATTGACCCTGAAGCAGACATTTCCCTTAAACTTTCAGAGCAATACTTTAATCTACATTTTTCCCATGCTGCTGGTAGATGTTTGATTCACAAATCCTGGGGATAATATCATTAGTGTAAAGTTGGCAGATGATACATTATAGGTTGGCACCAGAGAAGTCAGAATGATAACGTTGTATTAGCTATAAGGTTGAATTGTTTTGTAAATGTAATAATTTCTTTGTAGCCACTTTCCTAACATCAGTTGCTTGTTCTGCAATAAATTATCCTTAGACAATCATTCATCATTGGACCTCCAATTCCACTATTGCTACAGTCATTCTGCCTACTACATGCAGGTATAATGAAAGAAAGAAAAAAAGACTGATATTTATACTGCAGCTTTCATGATGTCCCAAATCACTTTACAACTAATTAAGTACTTTTGAGCTGCAGT
Source organism: Sphyrna mokarran (assembly GCA_024679065.1). Classification (NCBI taxonomy): domain Eukaryota; kingdom Metazoa; phylum Chordata; class Chondrichthyes; order Carcharhiniformes; family Carcharhinidae; genus Sphyrna; species Sphyrna mokarran. Next base: position 44,939,928 of record JAGIQG010000003.1, on the reverse strand, counting down.
CACTAGTATAATATAGGCAATGTTATTTAATGGCAGAGCAGACTCCAGAGGCCACATGATGTACTCCACTTAATAAATTTGTTCATACATCATGTGGGCGGATGAGATGAGTTGGGCTAGTTGGGCTAGTTGGCCTTTGCCATCCATAATTACCATGCAAACACATGGTAGAGTCATGGCTGGAGCTGTGTTTATTTCGTAAATGGAAGTTTACTGTGAGTCAGATTTGTGGGGTGAAATTGCCAGAACTGGAGAGCATAATGGCTCTTTGTGAATTGGTAACTTGCATTACATTGCACATAATGCACAAAATACTTTTTTATTGACTTCAGTCTTTCCTTCGGTTTACTTATCTATTATCTCATCTATCTTGGCACTTTTAGAAGCTTTTTGAGGCATTGAAATATTGTGATAAAGCTGTGATGCGGTATAGATATTGAAAATGTATTGTGGTGAAAAATAACAATCTTTAGTCTTCAGAAGTGTTGATCAATAAAACACAGATACAAGTGTGAACCATTCACCTTCTTACTGACAGTGAAGGCGTAAGTTGTTCAGTCATTTCACTTGGTTGCTCAGGAGTCTTTTGATTTGTTGTCCCTGTGAGATTACAGATAAAATAGAATCCAATTATATCTCCTAATTCTTAAATAATTATATTGAATAATCTCATGCACCCAGGCAGGAGAAAGTCATACATTTTCTACAGAATTGAAAAGATTTGTGCCATTTATCTGGGCTGTGAGCTTTGAATCTTTTCCCCAGGTATAAATTTACTGTCACTTTGTCCTTATTTTGCATTGTGCAGAGCATAGTTATATTGTCACTGGATTAGTAATCTAGAGACCTAGGGTAATGCTCTAGGGACCTAAATCCCACCACAGCAAATGGTGAAATTTGAATTCAATGAAAATCAGTAATTTAAAAAAAGTCCGGTGACAACAAAACCATTATTGATTGTCGTAAAAACACATCTGGTTCACTAATGTCCTTTAAGGAAGGACATATGCCATCCTTATCTGGTCTGGCTTACATGCCTCCAGACTCACATTGCTCTCAGAGATGAGTGCAGGCCCAGCCAGTGACACCCACGTGAATTAATAAAAATCACTGCGATTGACTGCACAGTGTTATAAATAACTAATGGGATATTTTCTGGTCCAACTAAGAAGAAATTAAGGAATATTAAAGCAAATTTGATTTCTTCAGATTCTTTGGTTCGTCTTGTTTCTTTAGTTTTTATGGTCAGATCACTACAGGATACACACAAACTAACAACATAATATAGCATTGCTGTTATTAACATTGATGACCCATGCTGCATGTATAATTGGATGATATTTGTAACCAGATGCCTATAATGGCATCATCATTTTACCAGAGCCATTCTATGAATTGTTTGCTGAATTGATTTATTAATCCTTGAAAGGGGAAAAAGCATCATGCATGATTTAGAATGAGAATTAAATGGGAAGTGAGAAGGGAATTGGGAGCCCGGAAACAGGATAGTCACCAAGGTCTCTGATTTCTCTCCCTTGCCCTGGCTGAGAGTCAAGTTGATCATATAGTCACAAAAGTAGGAAAGCATCTCATTGCCCAGCAATGATGGTGCTCACCTGAGAAATGTGAAAAATTACATTATTTAAGAAATTAAATATAAATTACTTAAGTTAATTACACATGTAAAGCACTCAATTATATATCAGAAAGCCTTTAATTGAAAGTTATAAGTAGTAATGCTTCTCATTAATGTAATTTGAATCTCTGAATTGATCTAACAGAATATTCATGCACTATTATGTGTTCTGTGTGAATACCTAAGATTCAAATAAATTGTTTATGCACAAATGGTCTAGAAAAGTGACCATTAATCAAAGCTCTTTTTTCACTTACTATATAAATCAATATGTGCATACAGTAGGTAGACTATTGTTCCTGCAAGAGTGGGATGCAACCTCTTATGCGATTTAATGGGAAAAGAAATTGTCAGAGAAATTACTTGATTATGTGTAAAGTTCCAAATTTAGGATGGTGCAAAAGAAACTCATTAAAACATTACAGGAATTTGTAAATATTCTGACATTTTGTGTATACTGTTTACTTTTTACATCTCCAACAGCGACCATCCTCCAGCTGCACCTTCTCCTGGACCACTCAAACTGACAATGCAGGAAATGATGCTTTCACATTCATGCAGCACTTAGTGGTATTATAAAAAGTCATTTAATTGGCTCAACAGCTATTTTGATGGATAAGGACCTCAGCCTGCTTGACACTTCCCCCTGCCCCACCATCGAACACCACCTCAAACTGGTATTATTTACAAGAGTGTCCTGGAGGGTTTTTTGCATGCAATGATGGGAGTAAACATTGGCTGGAATGTTACCACCCTGCCAACCAGTAAGGAATTGAAGCGGGCAAGGGGAAAACAACTGAAAAGTCCATTAACCTTGGTTGGGGTTTTATGGTTTTGGGACATGCAAGGCTGTAAAATCCCACCCGTTATGTTCAACATGAAGTCAGTGAAACAAAGATGTGTGCCATATTCCTATGAAGGCGTGGTGGCTAAATGTGTCCCTCATAATGTGACATGAGCTGGAAGGAACTAGGTTCAAACTATACTGAGGTAGCTGAGTCTGAGGCTTTGGACTCTTTGAATATCAAAGGTCATTCAGACCTTGGAACTTGTTCCACCACTCCTTCAAATCTTAGCCTCAACTCCACTCAATCCCCTTTCATCCATATCCTGATACCCTTCCTTAACATAAATCTTCAATCTCAGCCTTCAAAACACAATTAACTCATATCCACATTCTGTGTTTCAGAGTTTCAAATTTCCACTACCCTCTGAAAAATGGTATCCTGATATCAATCATAAACTTTCTATTTCTAATTTTAACATTGTTTTCCCTTGTTCTGGATTTCCCCACAAGAAGAAATATTTGCCCTTCAACTTTCCAATCAAGTACATTAATCAGTTAAATACAATAATTAGATCACCAATTAACTTCTGAACTTAAAGAAACACGAGCCAGATTTAAGATCATTTGTTCTTATAACTTAATCTTTAAGACCCTGATATCATTCTGAGGAATGATAAATCTTCTGTAAAATCTCATGGGATCCAGGGTGAGGAATCTAAATAGATACAAAATTGGCTTCTTGACAGAAGCCAGAGGGTGGTTGTAGAGAGTTGCTTTTCAAACTGAAGCCTGTGACCAGCAGTGTGCCTCAGGGATCAGTGTTGGGTCTACTGTTATTTGTCATTTATATTAATGAATTGGATAAGAATATGGGGGTATGGTAGTAAGTTTGCAGATGACACTAAGATTGGTGGCATAGTGGACATTGAAGAAAGTTATCTCCAATTGCAACAGGATCTTGACCAATTGAGCCAGTGGGCTGACAAATGGCAGATCGAGTTTAATTTAGACAAATGCAAGGTGATGCATTTTGGTAGATTGAACCAGGGAAGGACTTATTCAGTTAATGGTAGGGCACTGGGGAGAGTTACAGAACAAAGATATTCAGGGGTACATGTTCATAACTCCTTGAAAGTGGAGTCACAGGTGGACAGAGTGGTGAAGAAGGCATTCAGCATACTTGGTTTCATTGGTCAGAACATTGAATACAGGAGTTGGGATGTCTTGTTGAAGTTGCACAAGACATTGGTAAGACTACACTTAGAATACTGTGTGCAATTCTGGTCACCCTATTATAGAAAGGGCATTAAATTAGAAAGAGTGCAGAAAAGATTTACTAGGGTGTGACTGAGACTTGATGCATTGAGTTATGAGAAGAGGCTGAATAGATTGGGACTCTTTTCTCTGGAGCGTAGGAGGAGTAACCTTATAGAGTTCTATAAAATAATGAGGTATTTAGGACAAGATAGTTAAAACCTTTTCCCAACGGCAGGGGAATCTAAAACTAGAGAGCACAGGTTTAAGGTGAGAGGGAAGAGATACAAAAGTATCTAGATTGACAATTTTTTCGCGCAGAGGGTGATGCGTGTCTGGAACAAACTGCCAGAAGTAGTAATAAAGGTGGGTACAATTTTATTTTTAAAAAGCATTTAGATAGTTACATGGGTATAGAGGGATATACACCAAATGTGGGCAATTGGGATTAGCTTAGGAGTTCTAATAAAAAAAGGATGGCATGGACAAGTTGGACTGAAGGACCTGTTTCCATGCTTAAATCTCTATGACTCTATGACTCTATGAATCCACATATCATTCCTAAGGTTCAGTGCTCAGAATTGAACACAAAACTCCAGAAGGGATCTCAGCAAATCTTTATGCAATTGAAACATAATTTCCTCATTTTTAAGTTGATTGCCAACTGACATTAAGGTCACAGTCCATTTTTCTTTTTGTACCTGTGCACAAGATTTATTGATTTGTTTGCAAGGATTCAAATATTTTTTTGCTCCTCCACAGTTCTGAGTCACTCATCATTTAGAAAATGTTCTATTTTTCCTACTTGGGTTCAAAGGTGATGACATCATTCTTCAATAATTGAATTCCATCTGCTTCGGTTTTGTCCACTATTATCTGTTTTTGTTCCTTAAAACTTCCTGCTCTCTTTTTTTATTTATTCCTGGGATGTTGGCATCACTGGCAAGTTTAGCATTTATTGCCCATCCCTAATTGACCATCAGAATGTGGTGGTGAGTGCCTTCTTAAACCGTTGCAGTCCATACAATGGAGATATACCTTCAGAGTTATTAAGAAGGGATTTCCAGGATTTTGAGATCGTAAAGATGAAGGAACCATATTTCCAAGACAGAATGGCTAGATGGAAACTTGCAAGTTTTGGTGTACCTGTTCATTTGCTGCCCTTGTTCTATCTTGGTCGTATAGATTGTGTTTGGGAAGTGCTGTCAAGGAAGCCTAGCTGAGTTCTTCCAGAGCATCTTGTGGATGGCACAACTGGTTGTTGGATGCTTGTTTGGTGAAGGGCGTGAACATTTCATGTGATGGATGGAATGCCGAGCTGCTTTTTCCGGAGCCACCTGAGAATTGTTGGATCTGCATTAATCTCGGTAAGGATAGTGTACACCATCATCTTCCTAACTTGTTTATTGAGGATGGTGGAAAATATCTGGAGACAAGTCTCTCACTACAAAATTCCCAGATTCTGATCTGTTTTTATAGTCACAGCATAAATAAGGCTTTCCAGTTAAGTTTCAGCACAATGCTGATTCCAAGGTGGAGAATGCTGTGGCTATAATGCTTGAATGTCAAGGAGAGATGATTAGATTCCTTATTGTAGGAGATGAGCATTGCCTGATATTACTTGCATTTACCAACCCAAGCCTGAATGTTTTCCAGGCATGGACTGATTCAGTATCTAAGGACTAGTCAGCATTAATAGACATTGTGAAATCATTCCCCACTTCCAACTTTATGATTGTGGAAAGATCATTAATTAGCTACATAAGATGGTTGGACCTCTGATACTGTCCTGAGAAACCCCTGCAGTTTTGTGGGGCTGAGGTGATTGGCCTCCAAATACACAACTACCTCATTTAGTGCTAAGTAGGACTTTGGCAAATGGAGAGTTTTCCTCCAATTAATACGAACTTCAGTGTAAGAGCTCAGTGATGCCACATGTGATGAAATGCTACCTTCATGTCAGAGGCACTCTTACGTTATCCCTGGAATTCAGCTCCTTTGCCTTTGTTTGGATCCAGGCTGTCATGAGTTCTGGAGCTGAGTGGTTGTGCAGGAAGTCAAACTGAGCATTGATGAGTAAGTACCACTTGATAGTATTGCCAAATAATTGACTGATGAGGTGATAATGGGTAGATTGGACTGCTTTCTATGAACAGGACATATCGAGGCAATTTTCCACTTTGTTAGATAGATGCCTTTGTTGTAGTTGTACTGTAACAGTTTGATTAGGGGCATGGCTGGTTCTGAAGTTTAAGACTTCAGCACTACAGCTAGGATGCTGTTGACTTCATAGAATCATGGAATGCCTACAGAAAAGGAAGTCATTTGGCCCATTAAGTTTCTGACTTTCTGGTAGATCATCTTACCCACTCCCCTCTCCACTCCACATCCTATCCTGGAACCCCACACATTTACCCCACTTTTCCCCTTAATCTGCACATCTTTGGACTCTGAGAAAACCAGAAGACCTGGAGAAAATGAGGAAAATGTGCAAAATCCACTCAGTCGCCAAAGGTTGGAATCAAAACCTGGTCCCTGGTGTTGCAAGGCAACAGTGCTAGTCACTGAGCAACAGACTTCACAGTCTCCAGTGCCCTCAGCAGTTTCTTGATATGATGTGGTATGAATTATATTGGCTGAAGACTGGCATCTGTGATATCATGACTGCGGAATGAGACCAAGATGAGTCATCCACTCGGCAGTGTAGTTGAAATGTCAATTCTCATTCAAGGCATAGATTTATTAATCAGCTTTACTTTCTGCTTCTGAACACTACCAGAAGTAGATTTCACCTGTTCTGCCCATGGCAGATTTGGTGGTGGGTATGAGTGAAAAATCTGACGGGAGCCAAAAAGTCAGAAACCTAGCCTGAAGAAGACAAGTGGGGAAATATGGGTGGAGCGTTGTGAAAGAAGGGGTTGGAAGGATGAGAACCCACAAAAGCATGCAGAGAGGCAGGAAGGTGGATGAAATAGATGAGCAATGGATGCCAGAGGATCAACTGAGGGAAGGGATGCCGGATGCCAACAAGCCTGTATGAAAAGCTCCCAAACAAGGGAGTCAAAGAGAAACCACATTGTTTCTTGGGAGGGGATGCACGAAGACTCCAGAGGCAGTGGGTAGATAGCCAAGTGAGCTCTGGCATCTTACAAGTGATGAGCATGAGGTGGAGGGTTGTTGAATCGAGAAACAGACATTTTCCTTGATGGTGCCAACCTTTTCCCTCTGGGTTTCAGAAATCCCCCACAGTCTGATGAAGACAAATGGGCTGGGGAGAGTGATAGAAGTGTTTGTAATGGTTATATAAATATGGTATTAGGACCTTTGAATGCATCAGCTTGAGGCAGGTGGACGATTAAGCTGTCAGCCTGTCAGGAGATTTAGTGGGGAGCTTGCCTGTACATAATTAATGAATTTCCAAGCACAGAATCTTCGTAGGATCTCTGCCACTCTAGTTAGCAGAACAGATGCAATTTGTAATTTTCATAAATGACCCGGATAAGGAAATGGAGAGGTGGGTTGGTAAGTTTGCTGACAACATGAAGGTTGGTAGTGTTGTAGATAGTTTGGAGGGATGTCAGAGGTTGCAGCATGACATCCTTAGGATGCAAGGCTGGGCAGAGAAGTGGCAGATGGACTTCAACCCAGATAAAAGTGTAGTGGTCCATTTTGGCAGGTCAAGTGGGATGAAAGAATATAATATCAAGGGTAAGGCACTTAGCAGTGTAAAAGATCAGAAAGACTTTGGGGCCCGAGTTCATAGACTCTTAAATCGGCTTCGCAGGTAGAGGATGTGGTTAAGAAGGCGTATGGTGTACTAGTCTTCATCAATCAAGGGATTGAGTTTAAGAGTCGGGAGATAATGTTGCAGCTTTATAACACCCTAGTCAGACCTCTCTTGGAATACTGTGCTCAGTTCTGGCCGCCTCATTACAGGAAAGATGGAAGCTTTTGAAAGTGTGAAGAGGAGATTTACAAGAATGTTGCCTGAATTGGGTGGCATGCCTTTTGACGATAGGTTGAGGGAGCTCGGTCTTTTCTCCTTAGAGAGACGAAGGATGAGAAGTGATCTGACAGAAGTGTATAAGATGTTGAGAGGTATAGATTGGATGGATTCTCAGAGGCTTTTTCCAAGGGCAGGAATGGTTGCTACACGATGACACGGGTTTAAGGTGCTGGGGAGTAGGTACAGAGGAAATGTCAGGGGTAAATTTTTCACTCAGAGGGTGGTGGGTGAGTGGAATTGGATGCCATCAGTGGTGGTGGAGGCAGATTTGATAAAGTCTTTCAAGAGACTTCTGGGTGAGTACATGGAACTTAATAGAATTGAGGGTAAGCCTAGTAGGTATAGATATCATCTGCGCAACTTGTGGGTCGAAGGGCCTGTTTGCGCCGTAGTTGTTCTATGTTCTATTGTCTAGATGCCATTAGAACACCAACCATCATCGTGAGAGAATTCAGCCCTAAGTGACCCCTGCTGGAAATCGTGAGTGGCAGAAAAATCAGTATGAACTAGTTTCTGATGTCATCTGCAATGAAATAATCTCCCACCATTCACTATTTGGAGCCAAACATAAAGAACAATTACTGAAGTGAGGCTGCAGCTGAATTTTCTAATATCATCTAGAACATAGAACATAGAAAAACTACAGCACAAACAGTTGCCTGTGTACTAGTGAAAACATTTACTAGTATAAGGCAATACTTTCCGCTGAAGTGAAGAAAATATTTCAAGAATAGTCAAAGAAAGCACGTGTTGAATATGAAATGCAGAATGTAGAAATCTAGGATGGTAGGAACCTATCTCCAGACATCGCTAAGTGCCGATGAGGTGTTTTTGTGCATGAGCTCAGAAACGGTGAGATCTATAAGTCTAGTCCATGACCTATCATTCTGAAGGCAACTCATCTTTGTGGCAGCATTCAGATAGGCTCTGCCCCATTCGACTAACCTGCAGTAAATGAATAGCAAATTACTTTCATAGATGAAACTCACACACTTGGCCACATTCGCCATCAAGTGGACAAACATGAAAAAAACAGCAAATTCATATTACGATGATATAGTCATATTTGTATTCTCTTCCCATTTGCACCAATTTCTCCTCCTCATCGCCTGCTCTCCTGATCTTCGTTTTCTTTTATTCATTTATGGGATATAGCATCACTGGCTGGCCAGCATTTATTACCCTTCCCTACTTGTCTCTTTGGAGAGCGATTAAGAGTCAACCACATTGTTGTGAGTCTGGAGTCACATGTTGGCCAGACCAGGTAAAGACGGTAGATTTCTTTCCTAAAGGACATTAGTGACACGTGTTTTTTCCAACAATTTTCAATGGTTTTGTGGTCATCAGTGGATTCTTTATTCCAGATATTTTTATCGAATTCAAATTTCACTAGCTTCACAGGTGCCTGTTGCCCCCTTGTGCCTTGTCCAGGTAACACTTACTTATATGTTATTATGGACAGTTGATATCAATGAGTTATTGACTATAGGGGGAGCATTGACCGTGGATCTCTCCTTCAATGTCCATTTGTGTATTTCTGACAGGTTTTGGATTTAGTTGTTGTCCGGTTTTTATTTCTCACCTCCAGGATTCCTTGGATGACAAAGGATATAGTGAATATGAAAAAGAATGACATGATGCATGTTCTGTGGCTTCTTCAATCACAAGAACTAGGGCAAATACAATAGTTTGAAATGGGAAGTGAAGTGCAAATGAGAGAATATGAAATCAGAACAACAATTAACTATAAAAGTAACCTAAAATCTTCCACTAGTATGTCAATAATAAATGTGAAGTAAGGATGAGTGGACTCAATTAGGGACAAAATTATATACTTAGAGGTCCAAGACAAGGTTAGAATAATTGATGAGTATTTTACATCAAGTAAGAGGATTCTGACAAAATATTGATAGAAGCTGAACATTTTGAGGTAATGAATGGCGTTATAATTATTGGAGAGGATGTTATGGAAAGGCAGAATATGCTTTCTGTGAATAAATTTCCTGATCTGGTTGGCTTGCATTCTAGATACTAAAAAGAATGGAGATGGAGATGCAGAAGGGCTTGCAGACTCTTCCAAACTTCTATTTGATTCTTCTTCAGAGCCCGGCTCCATGAGGACTCAAAATGTTAACTCTCCCTCTCTCTACATGCCACCAGACCTGCTGACTTTTTCCAGCATTTTCTGTTTTTCTTTCAGATTTTGTGGTCAGTGGTTGCATTTCCCCTTAGACTTCCCTGGGCTTTTGCATTGGAAATTAATATTAGGCATTCGCAGAAAAGAAATTGTGTTCTCTAAAGAACATCTAGGACTTGTCTGAACTGAGCAGTGTGGTATTGAAACCAGGACAGATAAATTCAAATCCTTAATTCAATGTCAAATCAAATATAGAAAGTGAAAAAGAGAAAGAAAAATTCAAATAAGAGAGAGAGAAAGAATCCTTACAGTGCAGAAGGAAACTGTTTGGCCCATCGAGTCTGCACTGACTCTCTGGCAGAGTATCTTACCCAAGTCCTCTCCTCGTCCTAGCCCAATAACCCCACACATTTACCATAGCTAATCCATTTCACCTAGACGCCTTGGAACACTCAGGGGCAATTTAGCATGGCCAATCTGCATAGCTTGCACATCTTTGGACTGTGGAAAGAAAATGGAAGACCTGCAGAAAACCTATGCTGATGCAAGGCGAATGTGCACAGACAGTCCACTCAGACAGTCACCCAAGGCTGAAATTAAACCTCAGTCTCTGGCAGTGTGAGGCAGCAGTGCTAGCCACTGTGTTATTATGTGGTGATGAGAGACAGAAAGAAAAAATAAGAATAGGATTATATTTTATTCCTTTCAATTATTTTCCAATCTTTAATAAAAATTAACATTTGAAAATTTGAGACTTCATGTACTTAAAATTATATATCAGTGGCAGAAGCAGCAATTAATACACTTTACAACATTAAGCTGAGCCTGCAAATTGTGATACTTTCACCTCTGTCAAACATTTCAAAAGTTATATGTCCAACCATTTGAAAGCAACAACAAACAAAGCAAATGAATTCAGCCTAATTATAGAATAGAATCGTTACAGTGCAGAAGGAGGCTATAATTAATAGAATGGAGCACATACCTAAATGAGAAGTATTCTGTTTTCCTTTTCTGGTCACAGAGATACAGATGATATTTTAAAGCATTGAACATAGCAATAGGAGGCTGAACAGGATATGGGGAAGCTGTTTGGGAACTAATGAGGGTGGGTGCGTACTTTTACACTGCATGTCAGTTTGCTAGCACCATCTCTCACTTGAGTCACTTTCAGGAAGGCTGCTGGTACAGTGGTTAGCATTGTTGCCCCACAGTGCCAGGGTCCGGGATTCAATTCTGGCCTCTGTCCGAATGGAGCTTGCATGTTCTCTCCGTGTCTGCATGCATTTACCCTGGGTGCTCTGGTTTCCTCCCACAATGCAAAGATGTGCGGATTAGGTTAATTGGCCATGATAAGTTGCCCCTTAATGTCAGGCAGATTGGCAGGCTAAATGTGCAAGGTTACCGGGATAGGGCCTGGGTGGGATTGTTGTCAGTGCAGTGTTGAGGGTCAAATGGTCTCTTTCTGCATTGTAGGGATTCTATGATTGAGAATGGAAAAGCTATATGCCACAAGCAGAATTTTCCAACCAGCATGGAGGCCCCACACGTCACCCAAGATATAGTCACTTAGACAAAGAGCTCCCGATGGGGGAGGGTGGTCACATTTTATCCTGCTATCCCCACACCCATCTCTCCATGATCAAGATCAAGCAGCTGTGGCCTTTTTAAAATTCATAATGTTTTAAAGGTGTTGAGAGGGAACCCCAAGATGGAGGTGCCCTCTCTTTCCTTTACTACAACAGTAGATTGCATCTTTAGTGTTGGACGGCCTCCTATTGGCCCACCAATTCTGATTGATTGAATGGCGAACACGCACCCCCAGCCATTAATTGACCAATCCAGCAAAAGTCGCTGTTTGGTTGCTGTCTCTAAAATGATACAGGATTGGGACCCACATTTAATCTGAACATTAGAATTCCAATACAAAGCCTCTAAGCTATGAAGAAGACTTTAAGGGAGGCATCTGACTGGTGAATTCATAAAAAGTAAAGAGAAAGGCGTGGCATTGTGGTACAGTGGTGAGCACTGCTGCTTCACAATGCTAAGAACCTGGATTCGATTCCGGCTTAGGTCACTGTCTGTGTGGAGTCTGCATATTCTTCTATTCTGCATGGGTTTCTTTCGTGTGCTCTAGCTTCCTCCCACGTCCGAAACATGTGCTGGTTAGGTGCATTAACTATGCTAAATTCTCTTTCAGTGTTCCCAAACAGGCACTAGAGTGTGGTGACTAGGGGATTTTCACAGTAACTTCATTGCAGTGTTAATTAATGAAAGCCTACCTGTGACACTACCAAATAAACTTCAAAAACTTAAAACTGACTTGACACAAATGTAGCACTGAAAAATGTAGCACCAAAAAATTACTTCTGCCTAAATTTGAGCTCGAACAAGGAAACATACATTCAAAACATAGAATCCCAATAAAGAACTGTCACCAGACAATTCTTCTCCATACAAAGAGTCACCAATACATGAGATGGAGTTCTGGGTGCGATAGTGAAAATAAAGACCCTGCAGTTAATCAAGAAATGATTGGATGTCTCGGTGGATGCATGAACGAAGCTGAAGACCTTCCTCAATCATGTTTTTTTTTCACCTTGTAATCCTAATAATTGGTCTGTGCAATGGTTCGGCCCTATGGCCTGTCTTCCTTGAAGGCCTGTTTGTGATGTCATAGACTCAGTGACATCTGTGGTCAGTTTGTGATGTCGCATATTCTGTGATGTTTGCAACCTAGTGGCCAGTCTGTACTGTCAGTGTCAAGTCCACTTCAACTTACAGTGGTCCAGTGTTGGACAAGAGAATTGGAGGGCCACTTGAGTAAGCTTTAGGTTATTGTGGACTTGAGGCAGTTTGAGGAATTGATTGTAACACTGGTCAGAATGATGAAAACCTATCAGTAAATTTTCACAGATTCTTGTACATTCTTTCGTGGGAGCTAGTGAAGTATTATTGGTGTTAATAGAGAAGACCTGGCGTTTATAACGGACTGCATTTTGTGCCGTACTTCCTTACTTCTTCTATAGTGTGTCCTATCATCACTGGAGATGAATCCATGGCAGAAGAGTCTGGGGGGAGAGAAGCATGCAATGGCTGAAAACAGCAGGGTAATTAGTCGTGCCCCAGCAGATGCTATTACAGTATCGAAGAGTACAGTGGGGTTTGACAATGAGGAGCATTTTAGAGGAAGCAAAGGAGGTATCATAGGAGAAGTAATGAAAGATGAAAACGAGATAAATGAAACAAAGGGTGAAGGGGAATTTAGCAAAGAGGCTCGTATGGACAGAAATGCCTTAGAAAAGAGCCAGATAAATTCAATGATGGAAAAGGATTCACAGTCAGCTTATAAGCTAGCCGCAGGTGAACGAAACATGACAACAAAGAGAATGGAAGAGGCAATGCTTCGCAAGGAAAGTGCTAGCAGCTTTCTCTGTTGGAAATCTCCATACGACAATAAGGAAATTTGTTAGTAAGTAACTTGTGTTATCCAAAATCTGTTCAATTCGAAAAATAGGATTTAGTTTTATGGACCAAATTTTAGTTCCAGTTTAAGTAGGTGTGCATATTCAGTAAGTAATACACATTACACTGGACATTTTCTAGCACCTATCGCACCCCCATTCCTTCCCCTACTGATCATGATGCAGAGTGGCAGTAGGCCCCCCATCCCTTGCCTCGTCAATAATGATACAGAGCAGGAGTGGGCCCTTTCCTTTCCCCCATTGATCGGCAATTGCAGAGTGTGTAGTAGCTTCCCCCTCTCTCACCGCCACTGATCGCGATGCAGAGTGGCAGCAGGCCTCTTGCCTTCCTTCGACTGAACACAATTCCAGAGTGTGCAGTGACTCCCATTGCTCCCCGATTTGCTGACTCCACTCCTCCAGATCACATCCCCTATAGGCCATACTACATAGACCCCAGCCCCCTTCTGGCCGTTTCCCAAAACCCTTTCAGGCCCTGCCCCTATGTCCTCTCCAGGCCCTGCTCTCCCATAAGCTCCTTCTGTCCTACCCTCATAGACCCCATCCACATACCACCTTCAGTGGCACAGTGGTTAGCACTGCTGCCTCACAGCTCCAAGGACCTGGGTTTGATTCCTGGCTTGGGTCATTGTCTATGTGGAGTTTGAACGTTCTTCCCGTGTCTGCGTGGGTTTCCTTTGGATGCTCTGGTTTCCTCCTATAGTGCAAAACTGTGCAAGTCAAGTGCATTGGCCATGCAAAATCCCCCCTCAGTGTACAGATGCTGGAGTGTGGCGACTAGGGGATTTTTATAGTGACTTCATTGCAGTGTGAATGTAAGCCTACATATGACTAATAAACTAAACTTTAACTTTCAGGCTCTGTCCTCATGTGCCCCACCGTTAGCACTATCCAGTGCCCAGAGAGCAGTGCCAAGCTGCCAGCCTCATGGTGCCAAAGTGCCAGGCTGAAAGTGCCAGGCTGGTACTGCCCAAGGGGCATCTTGCTTTGCTGTTAGTCTCCCCGGGATCCCTCAACAGTGAGGGCAATAAGACTGTTCCCTGTTTATGGGGAGCAGATGTTTTCCTTGCAGGAGAGAATCTCTCCCAGCGAGGCCATAAAGGCAAGTGAGCCCAGAGTGAGCAAGAGTGTCGGGCTCACTAATCACCTGCAAATCACCTGAATACATTTAAATACATTATTCAGTCTCTCACCAGAAATTGGCGAGAGACTGACCTTGCCAGAAATCTGATTCCAGTTAAATCATGTGAGTCAAGTAATTTTTTAGCTCTCTTGCGATTTTAGCAGCTCAGTCTATTCATCAATTGATAGGGAAACCTGTAAAATTTCACTCATACTTTTTCATTAGAAGGAGGAAGACTTCAAGTAGTCTTCTAAGTCCTCAGCATTAAAATAAAGTGAGATATTTCACAGCAAAAGGCTGGCTATTTTGAGTGAAGTTGGAATCTTGTGCCCTTCCCCATGGCAAATCTAGTGGCAGGAATCATTTACTCAGGTGGAAAGGTAGCAAATGTGAGTCTTTGGAGGTTGCACAAAATGTCATTTGGCACAAAAACAAATTAGTAAGATTCTTGGTGAATTTTAAATATTCCTCGATTTTCATTAAGGGAACCTTTTTAATGTAATACTGGTATATTTTTTGCTCAAGACCTGTGTCTATCCCTCGTTCCTTATTGATCTACAAGTGATTTAATTACATGGTAACACAGTAACAAACCCTCTATCATCTTATATACTTTTTACAAGCCGTGATCAAAAACAATTAACAATTAAATGCTCCAAAGAAAAGCACCATTGAATATGTTGAGGTATCAGGCACTGAATTTTTAGAGTACAAGGCCATATAAAACTTGACTGCATGAATACACAATTTTAATATCCCCTAAGTGACCAAAGGACTTAGCACTCTTGAAACCCACAAAGCTTTCAAAATGTTATTTGAAAAGTGCATATTTAGTCATCAGATTCAAAAGGATCACTCATTTCCTTTGGTATAGTGTCATGGGAGTTTTTTTTTACATGCAGCTGAGGCAGCACATTTGGCCTTGGTTTAGTGTCTCATCTGAAAGATACATTTATTTTTACTTATCTTTTCATAGAGAAAGATTGAACAAAAAAACCAATCTTTTTTCAATTGCTTTTTGGTAGCACTCTTGCCCTCCAGCCAGACAGTTGTGGGCTAAAGGCCACAGATTCTGGAGATCTGCGTACTTAATCATTTCAATGGAGTAAATGAATGGAAGGCTATTCATTTCAATGTGCAATTTTATTGAGGGGACATTAAACTCATGGTAAATCTTATGGTGCTATTCACAAACAAATGGATGTGATTAATCCCTTAACAAGGGCTAATAAAAACAGATTACCTATTCATTTATTAGTTCTGTTTATGGGACCTAGCTAGCTTGTGTAAAATGGTCACTGTGTTTGTCTACATTACAAAGCTGACCACGCTTTTAAAAAAAGTTTGTTGGCTGCAAAATGCTTTGGGGTATCTAAAGTTCATAAAAGGTGTTATATAAATTTTTCCTTCCTTCTATAATATGCTCACTGAGAAATGTTAAAATGGTAATGTTTATTTGAAGTAATTCATCACGAATCATGTAAAAGTTCTATCTAACTTGGTGTGATATAAACTCCAGATGAGTACACACTTTACTCACATGAGTTTCTCCACATTAGTTTCACAATAACTTCATTGCAGTGCGAATGTAAGCCTACTTGTGACTGATAAACTTTTTTAAAGGCAGTAATGTGGTGTGGGCTCACCAAACTGGAAACTGGCCTGGTATTGACAAAGCTCATTTCAATTAAAATCCTTACAGGTAACCAACAGGAAATTCTCCCTTGTTTGGCTCTCATAGAATAGAACTGAATCATGGAATCCCTACAATGTGAAAGCAAGCCATTCAGCCAATTGAGCCTGCACTGACCTTCGAAGGAGCATCCTACTGTCTCCCCATATTTACCCTGATAATTCCCCTATCCTACATGTTAGGATTCTAAGGGCAATTTAGAATGGCCAATCAACCTAACTAGCATATTTTTGGACTGTGGGAAGAAACCAGAACACTCAGA
Source organism: Sphyrna mokarran (assembly GCA_024679065.1). Taxonomy (NCBI): domain Eukaryota; kingdom Metazoa; phylum Chordata; class Chondrichthyes; order Carcharhiniformes; family Carcharhinidae; genus Sphyrna; species Sphyrna mokarran. The sequence goes on along the minus strand of JAGIQG010000003.1, from coordinate 44,923,545 downwards.
GGAAACCCACAAAGATGTGGGGAGAACGTGCAAATTCCACACAGATGGTCACCAAAGGCCAGAACTGACTTGGCTCCCATTGTGCCATTATGCCAGAGTTGAATGGACAGACAGTTGGCTGAACCCAGTATGCTATTTCAGTTACCATTTATTTTTAGGATGTATTTAGATTGAATAAGGTTTCCATGGCTACAAATTATGTCTTTGCTATGGTTTGTTTACCTTACAATTATAGACCTTTCCTTTCCTCCAATTCATAAACAAGATAAATCGATTATTCATTGGATTATGAATATATGGATTGAAATGCCAAAGGGAAAAAAATTGCAGTCTTTAATCTAGAATGCAGTAATCAATTTAATCAATGTTCTAAATGAAATGTGTTTTTGTTTTCTATTTCCAGTCCAAGTAATTCACAGGGATTAAGTACCCTGAATTTTAGTCTTAAAAAAAAACGTGTAAAACCTCCAATATATGATGAACTTACCTGCCCGGTCTGTGGGAAGCTGTATTCCAAAGCAGTATTGATGCCATGCAATCACAACATGTGTGAGCACTGTATTTCAAGGCAAAAGACAACATCCAGCAAGGGTCTCAAAAAACACGTTGTGGTTACCTGCCCAGTCTGTCAAGAAAATCATTATTTTGCCACCACTGAAAAAGTCAAATTCCCAGAGAATTTTCTGATCAATGAGGTGTTAAGTAAGTTGGAGACACGGCGCAAGAAATGGACAAAGAATAAATCAGTCAATAGACAACCCTATTGCCAATTTTGTGAATCAAAAAACAAACAGCCTGCAATCAAGAAATGTGAAACCTGTGACTTAAATTTCTGCAAGGACTGCTTAAAGCAACACGACAAAACCTACACAGACCATCATCTCATTGAAGCTTCCGGGGGGGAGCCGCTGATGAAGTGCTTTGACCATCCTGATTCAGACCTAACAACATTTTGCATGGCTGATAAGATTCCGATATGCAATGAATGCCGTAAAGAAAAACACAAAGATCATCCTATGACTACCTTGCAAGAAGCATTTAAGGACCAATCAATTCATCTATTTCATATTATTGCAAAATATGGTAAAGGTAAGAGCTATGTAATTTATAAAGCTGTATTTAGTTTAGAGAAATCAATTCTCATTAATTGTAGTTGATCCTTTTTAACAATGTTTCCTGCCTCAGAATATTGGTTGGGAAAAAAAAACTTTTTATAAGTTTACTGCTTTTTCTTAACAGCTTACTGGTACTTTATTTGAAAGAAGAGATCTAAGACATGGAACAAGAAATCTAATATACTATAAACTATAATATTCTGATGATATTGTTAACGTGATAAGGATGCATTTCAGTAAGAAAAAAAGCTTTATTTTCTGGTTACTTTAAGATTTAAAAACAGAATGGCTGCAAAATTAAGTTTCACAATATCCACAATTTTGGTAGCATGGGGTACAACTTCGTTTCAAAGTCACAGTAAGACCAAATGTGCATACATTCAGCATGGACAGAGCTTGATATCTTTTGAGTAGGTCAGTAGTACCTACATTAGGACATGTATCAGAAGTATACAAGGTAGGGTAATTGTGTAATTAATCATTAATTTGATTCCAAAGGTGTTATTTTTTGACCTCTACATTCTAACTTTTACACCCGCATAGCAGGTTATGTGTTCAGCAGGAATAAAAAGCCCTATCAACGCTGTTAAAAGGGATCGTGAACTCCTTTCAGATGAATTGCTGATTAATTTCTATTGAATGAGTTTGGTGGTTTGTAGAGTTGTTTAAAATTAGTGAAGTTGACAGAGTTGAGCAACATGTGTAGAAGACTTTAGTTCCGATTTTAAGAGCTCTAACCAAACTCGTTCAAGGGTGGCCAGATATCCCAATTATGCTGAGCTATCCAAATTTTCCATTAATTGTCTCAGTGTTTCAATAGCTTCCTACAAATATTTCACATGTCCTGCTTTTCACTGTCTCCCTTTTTGTCAAACATAAACTGGGCCTGGAGGGAGAAGATCTATAAAATTTCATCCTTCTTCCTGTAAGCACCCTTCGCATTGCATTGTAATATATTCAGCACACCTGTATCCTTACCCCACACAGCCTCTTAATGCCTCCATGGGCATTGTCAATACCTTTTTTCACTGATTGTTTCATTGCTGATGATGCCTTTTAAAGTATCTATGGAATAAGTTTGCCAACTCTTGTGGTAATTAACCTTTTAAAGATCAAACTGCAGAGTAACTGTCACATGACCTGGAGAAAAAGTTGTGGGGTTCAATCTTGTAAGCAAGGCATACTGTTCCAGAACCTTCTCAGGAGCTGGCTGTAGTAACAAGGCTGCAAGCTTCTCAATGGCCTTTACCTGTAAATAAACATGTTGTTGTCTTTTTCCTTAACTGGTGAACAAGAATTATTATATGAACAACAAGGATAAAAGCCAGCTTTGAGTATACAGTTTCCGGTGAAACAAAGAGTAATACAAAAATGCCCTTATGTGGACAAATAAATCTTTCTCATACGCCCATGGAGGACTAGGCACAATTCAGAAAGTGTTTGCCCAATACTTTTCCGCCAAGAAAATAGTGGAGGTGGAAAAGAGAAAGACTATCCTCCTGAATGCTTGTGGGATCCAGATGTACAATTTGGTTTGCAGTCTCACAACCCTAACGAATAGGACTCCAAGTCATTTAGTGAGATCATTGAATTAGTAAAGTCACATTTTCATCCAAAATCATCAATCATATGCAGAGATTTAACTTTTGTTCAAGTAGGCGGGCTCCCCAGGGGAAACTATTACAAATTATACTACCAAATTGAAGCAAATCTCAGAGCATTGTAACTTTGGAACCACTTTGAATAATATGCTACAAGGCAGATTAAGTCTGTGGGGTGAAATGTTATTCAACAGAATTTAATAGCGGAGACAGATATAAATTTTAAGTGAGTGTTGGAGATAGTGCTGACAATTGAGAGCACTGAAAAGGGCGCACAAGAGTTACAAAGTGCACAACCTGGCACCATTAACCTTTTTAGGGTAGGAAATTTCAATCAGTAGTTGTGCCAAAAATGAAGATGTAGTGGTGAACTGGGAAGCGAATTCAGCCACAAATAAAACAAGATTTAAAAGAGGAAATCAATCAGCTAAGATTGAAGCAGAATATTGCCTTTTGTACGCTTAAAGAGGTTGAATGTTTTATTCATCATGGGCAAGGCCACTTAAACCATCAATGAAAAAGCAAGTCAAGTTTACTCAGTAGCCTCAGGTGATTAAAAAATAAGTCAAGTTTACTCAGAACAGCAAATCCTTCTGGGCCACAATTGGCTTCAGAAAATCAAGTTAAATTGGACCGAGATCGTCCCAAGTGTAGAAAAGAGGACTACTCGAGCTGATGAAAAAATATGAGAGCATGAATTAGGCAAGGTAAAGGGCCTGCAGATGAAGATCTATGAAAATTCAGAAGCAATTGCTTGATTTTTCAGGTCAAGACAAGTAACATATTCCTTATGAGAAAGGATGGTTATGGAATTAAAGGGAAATACTGGGCATTATCCAATCAGTTCAGTTTGAGGACAGGGCACCTATTATTCTTGTGTTGAAGCCAGACAAGACCACCAGCATTTGTGGGGACCACAAGTTCACAGCTAATCAGGCTTCCAAGTTGGATAAGTATCCAATTCTGAAAATTGAAGATTTGAATGGAAAGCTGGCCAAAGGTCAAACTTGTACAAAACTTGGTATGAGTCACACTTAGCAGCAAGTTGAATTAGGTGATGCTTTCCGAAGTTACATGGTGATAAACACACACAAAGATTTGTTCCAATATTTATGTGTTTGCCTTTTGGTGTATCATCAGTTTGTGCTATTTTCCAGAGGACAATGGAAAGTCTTGTTGCAAGGCCTGACGTGAGTTATAGTACATCTTGGTGATGTTCTTATAACTGGAGCAAAAGAAGCTGAGCACTTAGCTGGAGTTACCATACGGAGGAGAAATGTACATTTCAAGTGTGAGGTAGCCTATCTGGGATACTGTGCAGATGCGCAAGGATTATACCCCATGGAAGACAAGGTCAGTGCCACAAAACAGGCGCTGGCTTCCAGAAACATATCTGAACTCAAATCATTTTTTTGGAAATGATGAATTACAGTGGGCATTTTGTCACCAAATTTATCAACGTCATTGGCCCCCTTGCATATACTGCTAAAGAAGCAGCAGTGATGGTTTTGGAAAACACCCCAGAAAGAAGCTTTTAACAGAGTAAAGCAATTGCTGCATTCTTTGAACTTGTTAGTATATTTTACATGCCAAGAAATTAGTGTTAATCTATGATGCCTCTCCATATGGTGTTGGTGTGGTGTTGTCCCATGAGATGGATGATGGATCTGAAAGATCAATAGGGTATGTCTTGAGAACCCTCTCAGAAACTGAAAAAGGAACTCACAAATTGAGAAAGAAGGATTATCAACAGTTTTCGTGTCAAAACTTTTCACCAGTGTTTGTACTTTAGGATCTTCACCACTGTTTCTGATCACATATTGCTTTCGGGTCTTTTTAATGAAGTCTATTCTGCCAATCGCATCGGCAAGAATTCAGCATTGGCATTATCCTCTCTATCTTCAAGAAATGGCTTAGAACTCATATTGCAAAGTTGGATGCACTTAGTTGCCAACTGTTGCTGAGAGAGTGTTGCACCACCCCGAGCACCACAGCAAGTTGTCACGGCATTGAATTTCTTGGTCACATTGCCAGTCTTGGTGAAGCAGATCAAGTACCAGTCAGGATCCACTGCTGTCCAAAGTGAAACACAGGGTACTAATGAGTTGGGCTAATGAGCAAGTTTGTGAAGAGATGAAAATATATTTTGTATGAGAAGATGAGTTGAGTTGCCAAAATGGCATCTTAATTTGGACAGCAAGAGTCGGCATCCTTGTATCAGGAAAAGAGTTGCTCCTAGCTGAATTTCACAGTGCCCTTTGAGAGTATATCTTAGCTGAAGATGCTTGGCAGGAATTATGTATGGTGGCCTGGTAGTGATGCTGACATTGAGAGCCTAGTCAAACACTGTGAACAATGTTAATTGCAACAAATGTTTCCTATGGTATTCCCGCTGCATCCTTGGGAGTAGCCTGGGCCGGCTATGGGTATGAGTCCATACTGATTGTGTTGGTTCATTCATGGGCACAATGATTTTGCTTCTTGTTGATGTACATTTAAAGTGAATGGAAGTATTTGAAGTAAAGCCTCTAACATTGCACACTACAGTTGAAAAGTTATACCAGTGTTTTCCCATTCACAGAATATCTGAAATCATAGAGTGGGATTCTCTGTTCAAGCATGCCCCAAGACCAGAAATTCCTGCCCTAGTTCAACAGGACTTTAGATGGCCTGCCCAATTTTCTGTCTTGCCCCCTACAATTCCCACGGAGGTCGAGACTGGAGAATTTCAGACACAATTTCTGATAATGGAACAGTCTTCAGGAGTGCTGAGTTTCAGAACTTCGCTACCCTCAGTGGTATCAAGCATATCTGGGCCACACCTACTACCCAGTATCTGACTGACCAGCAGAATGAGCTGAAAAACCTTTAATTCTGGCCTAAAGTAATCAGGAGGGATGCTAGAGACCAGAATCTCATGATTCCTTCTGGGCTATTGGACCACTCCACAAGCAACAATGAGAGTCCCACCAGGAGAGTTGTTAATGAACATTAACATTGTCATTTCAAAACAAGATTGAACCTTTTATTTCTGAATTTGTCTGCCAAAGCAACCAGAAGACAAACTATGATTCATGTAAATCAACATGGTCATTTTCAGTGGCTGAAACCATGTATGTGAACAACTTTGGAAGTGGGTCAACTTGGATCCTTGGAGTCACAGGGCTGTATTTTATCATTTTGCTTCTAAGTGCTATCAAACTTAGCACTTTGAGTTGACTTGAATCTGGGAGTTTTTCAGATCCCATTCACAGACGCCCCCATACACACTCTGCCTACGATATTATCAGCCAGTCCAAATCCTGCTGCACAAGCCTGTGGGCAGGACTTAACACATCCAAAACCGTGCAGCTCTGATTGACGCCTCCAACTGCACATGCACAAAAAAAATGATAGAATATGATTCCTTGACCACTTTGCTCCCGGACCGGATAATGCCTCCCCACGGTCCCCATGGATATTATCCCACCCCATAACATTACTGACTCCTTCATCCTCTGTGCCATCCTCCAAGGGTGGCACAGTTTTGTCCTCAGCTTGAACCTCACAATTCACCATCCCAGATACTGACATGTTGGTGGGCTCAGTTAGTGGTGAGGCTTCTGGGTCACTCTCTGTTAATGTACATCAGGTGGGAGAGGGAACATCCGAGACCTCTGGCATTCAGGGGCCCGCCTGAGGCAAGGACTCAGCTGACCCCAGGCTATGTGCTGGACATCTGAGATCACTTCTCCCTCAGCTGCTGGAGATGCAGCAGCAGAACCAGGGAATGCAGGGGGGACTGACAGCAACACTGGACCATCTGCAAGGCTGTTGGGGGGAGTCCCAAAGCTTTCAGGCAGACCAGCTATTGTCTGGCTTGCATCCTTCCCAGGCCAACACTGCATGGGTACCACCTGCAGTGGAAAACCTGGGGTAGGGAAGCCTTACCATGAGTGGTAGGTCACAACTGAGCTTCTCAAGATTTTGTGGTCCATGGCTGAGAGTCTTGCAAGCTTGCAGGAGAACCCAGTGAAACAGCGCTGAGACACAGAGGGCTATGGCATCTGCCCTTGAGAACATGGGCCAGTCGCAGAAAGTCATGGCTGAGGAATTGCAGAATGTTGTCCAGTCTCAGAGGACACTTACTGTGGCCATTGATAGGTGGTCCCCGACTCAAGTGTCCATTGCAGAGCGCTTGACCACCATGGGTAGAACGCAGGTGGTCTTCCAGGACTGGCAGGACCAGGTGATTCTACAGCTCACTGCAGAAGAACCACCTCCCATGGAGGGGCGCAGAAGAACCCCAAGAGGTGAGGAAGGGCTCGACTCCATCCTGGAACCTTGCAGCCATGAGACTGTAGCTGTGGCTACACTTTCTGACTTCTCCCTGCCTGACACCAGGGGACCTCAGGGGCAACAGGATGAAGAGGGTGTCATGGAAACATCCCAAATACCCTGAAACAGGCCAGGACCTTCACGGTCCAGACCCTCAAGGTCCAGGGCCTCCAATGGCCCAAAACATGGACCACAGGCCATGGAGCTTTGTAGGCAGCTAATCCCCTCCACCTCCGATGTACATTCTGGAGAATGAGACATAGTGGTAGACCACATAAGGTTAAGAATTTGTAGTTGCACTGAGATGCCACGGGTGAAAAAAGATATTTAAGCATCTTAACATTTTCTGTTCACAAGTTTTTATGTTGGAACATCTTATTTAAACACCTTTATTGCAATTAAATCTTTTTTTACCATCTACCTGTGATTAATTTGTCTCAGATTTGTCTCAAATAGGAAGCCTCTTCCACTGATAATCACCCAGAGCAATGCTTCATGTTGACATCAGCTGGGGAGGCTCCTCAATGCGTTGTCACAGAGAAAAGAAGCTATTGGTTCTCCCAGACTCCACGAGCAATTCCCTCCCGTTCCCCACCCCACCTGACTAGGGCCTTTATGGGGTTTCAGATCCCTGACTCACTGCACAGACATGGGCCCAAATGCTAGCATGCATGTGGAGCTCAGGTAGGAGTCAGACTAGTTTGCACCAGGGCTTAGCGAGTCGTCATCACCCTCCGGCTTGCCAAAAAACTCGTTAACACAGAGTACCTAGGCCCACTACTCTGATGTGACTATGTTGCAGGAGATGGAATTTTGGGAGTTGGAGGGGATGGAACCCATAGGCACAAACCCCTAGCCAGTGAATTGCCTGGTGATCAGGCCCTTGCCATCTTCACATGCCTCATTTGGGCTGCCTGCCCTCCAGTGCCTGATTGGTATTCCTCAGCATGCTCCTCCCCTTCCTCCTCCTCCAATAGATCATCTGTCTGTACAGCCAGATTGTACAAGGCACAGCACACGACCGCAATGCAGGAAGAAATTGCAGGATTTATTGGAGGGCCCCGCCAGCTCGGTCCAGGCATTGGAATCACATTTTGAGAAGCCCAATGCGCCTCTCCACTATTGCGCGGTGGTTACACGCGCTTCATTATAGCTGGTCTCTGCCTCGGTCCCAGGCCTCCACACAGGCATCATCAGCTATGTCCAAAGCGGGAACCCGTATTACCCATGAGCCACCCCCACAGCCTGGGTCCCTCCTCAAATGCCTCTGGGGTGTCCGAGCTCCTGACAATGAAGCTGTTGTGCACACTACCTGGGTGACTTGCACAGACATGCATAATGTTCATGTTATGGTCACACATGAGTTGAACATTTCCTTTGATGAATCTCCGTGGATTCTGTGGGGGAGCCTTGAGGGCGACGTGTGTGCAGTCGATGGCCACTTTACGTTAGGCATGCCTGCAATGCCAAGAACCCTGCAGCCCGGACTTCCTGATGGGTCTGGTCCAGGTTAAATTTGATGTACTGCCCAGCCTGGGTTTACAGGGACTCTGTAACCTGCTTGATACAGATGTGCACAGCTGATTGGGAGATGCCACATACATTTCCGCTAGGGGTCTGGAAGGAGCCAGTCAGATAAAAGTTCAGAGCGACTGTCAATTTGACAGCCACTGAGACTGAGTTCACCCCTCCTCCCCACTACCACCACCGCCAACCCTCCCTCCTCCCCATCCTGCCTGTAGGTACAAGGTCCTGCAACAGGTTGCTCAGGTGTTGCATTGTCTCCTTTTGGAGGCGGAGTTCTCAGTAGCACACAGTGTGTGTCATCTGTTCAAATGACACTTGTGACACTCCGCTCCCTCTTTCTCCTGCGCACCCTCTCTGGGTGAATCACGGCCATCTCCTGCCTCTGGTAGTCACCTCCCTCCACTCCTAGAAGTGGTAAGATCCAGGCCTCCTGTGCCCGCAATTCTTCCTCCAGCTGCTCCTCCTCAGCTCAACAGCAACCAAAAGAACAGCAAGATCAATTGGTTGCATCACAAAAGCCACCTCGTCACTCTGAAAGGGGTGGGGGATGGAGGTGGAGAGGCGCACATGTAGAGATTAAGGAACGCGGCTTGCTCCTAGCACATCAACAGTAACAGCCTCCATCCAAATTCCCTAACCACATACTCCCCACAATCACAGCTCCCCCCGCCAATTCCCCCAGCCACATGCTCCTGCAATCATAGCGCCCCCCATTTCCCCAGCCACATTCTCCCAATAATCTCAGCACCCCTCCAATTCCCCCAGCCACATTCTCCCCACAATTGCAGTCCCCCAATTCCCCCAGCCACATTCTCCCCACAATCGCAGTTCCCCCAAATCCTCCAGCCACATGTTCTCCACACTCACAGCTCCTTGCAAAGTTGAGAAATGCAATTTGCAAGGGCTTTGTGCACACCCTTGAGCTGGAAGTGAGCTGAGTGCACTGGGATCCAGCAGGACCACAAAACCCAACATCAATGCTGAGACCCAGATCCATGCGGCAATTTGGACATTGAACATCGGGAAACAGAACAACAGCCTCCCCAACCCCCAAACTCACAGAACCGCCAAGGACCCAAGAAGGAAAATGGCTGCAACAGAAGCCATCAGCAGTAGAAGAGCTGTCAGATGCTAATTCCCCCTTACTGATGGAGCACCCGAATTGGACTTCTATAGAGCATGTCTGTTTTGCGCCGATTTGTGGATTGGCGAATGTGATGGTCAAGGGGAAAGTGTGGGTAAAATTGGGCATGCAGCCTATTATTTCAATTTAAATATATGCAAATACATAAATGCCCATTGCATCCATTTTGGGTGTGGTGTGGTCTCAATCATGGCCATTTTTGGGCATTGGTAAAGCGGGAACTGGCACAGAGGTGGGCGCGGATTGCGCTACTCACCTCACGTCCGATTTTAGCAAGTTTTCATGCCCAAAAACAGGCACAACTTGATAGTAAAATTAGGCCCATTGTATCCAAAACTGGTGGATGGAGAAGGAAGGATCATCTTTAGGGAGTGAGACCACTTCAGGGAGTAAGAATTGCCCCAACAGCCAGTACTGCTATCAGCAGCTATACTATCATCCGGGAATGTTATGGACCGTTCAAGCATTAAAGCACCAGGTCATCCTATAGACACACAACTGATATCCCCATCATAATAGATGTTCCTAAAGATTGTTGGTGATTTCTACTGAAAGCCCATCAGTAGAAGTATCCCAGACAGAGGAGTTATGCCTTCCACTAGGAATTGGAGACCATTGAACAACTTCATTTATAATGGACTGGATTCCATAAATATTTATTTGCCTGGGACTGTCTAAATTGAGTATTGACATTCAAATAATGGGACTTAGAGAGAGAGAAATAAAGTGATTCTCCATTTAAGGACCAATCTGCTGAATAAGGGTCACATGACCTAGGGAACCAATTAGGGAGCAAGCCGGGGAAATCATCTTGATAAGCAAGACTTAATGTCCTGGAACCCTTTCAGGAGCTGGTTGCAGGTGCAGGCTGCACCCTCCATATGGTGTTTACTTGTAAATAAACATGTTCTTGTGTTACCCTTAAATGATAAACAAGAATTTCACTCGCTGGCTGAATGCTTTCTAGAAGTTACAAGATTTTCCACTTTCAAATTCCCTTCCCAGACTCCGGCCATTGGTCTCGCAGCATGTCAATCATCAAGGAGCTTCACTGATTTTTCAGTACGTCCCAGTTTTGACTTTAGAAAATCTGGCCATTCTATTCCAGTCATGGATACCATTGGCACCATTACCATTGACCAGTAGTACGATGGGAAGACAAAACAGAGGACAAGCTGTTCACTGCGAAAGGAGGTGGGTGAGAGGGCTCTCAGAAGGAAGTCTTTTTGATCTTCCATTTGATCTTCCCTATAGTGCAGAAGGAGGCCATTCAGCCCATTGTGTCTGCACCAACAACAATCCCACCCAGGTCCTGTCCCCGTTATTGTACCCTGCTAATCCCCTGACATTGAAGGATAATTTAGCATGACCAATCAATCTAACCCACACATCTTTGGAGTGTTGGAAGAAAATGGAGCGCTCAGAGGAAACACCCGCAGACACAGAGAGAGTGTACAAATTCCACTCAGATAGTCACCCCAGATTGGAATTGGTTTCAGTTGCCTGGCATTGTGAGACAGCAGTGGTAACCACTGTGTGACCCTGTCACCCTTCTCAGAGCTTTCCTCATGCCTCAACCTGAGCCATGAAGGTAATGTGTATTGTTTCCATTTTACCACGAAAGTGTTTATAAGGCCAGCAGTGGCAGTGGTTGTCAAGGTGATCATGGCCATGAAATTTGCTATATTGAGAGCTTTTCAGGCTGAAGTTGGGTTTGTTTTTTTTTCTCCTAGTTTGTCACTCATAGCTGAATGAAGGAAATGACAAACATTATTTATTGTAGGACAAGAGAGTAGTTCATTGTCTTCTCCCCGATGAGAGGGAAGCAGGTGAAGCCAGGCTTCCCCCATGAAGGAGGCCATCAATGGCACACATGGGGCTTTGCACCTAAATACAGTGATGTACCACAACTGAAAAAAATTCCATTCCTTGAAATGTGTAATTGGTGTGTTCATGGAGATGAATAACTTGTACTGGCAGTAGTAACAATGCCTTTATTCTTTATTCTGTGTCAGTCTTCTGTTATCTCAGTATATGAGTCGCCAGGAGAAACTAGAGGATGCCTGCCAGGTAACATGCGCGATCCACTGACCACCGAGCTCATGACTTCACTCCACAACTTAAACATAACTTGATTGGCATGTATATAACAAAAGTCATGTCGCCACACAAAAACAAATAATTGAAGCTGGAGTGCTGAAATAGTATTTCCACTGCCCTGAACTACTCTGAAAGTACCATGTGTAACTCATCAATTTGTCTTATAGTGTGCACAACCTTGCCACCAGCAATATGGCGAGTAGCTGAGGAGGAGGGAGAGGAACAAAATGAAGTGTGAGGGAATGACCAATACATGTCTTCGGGCTAGGCTGACTGCAATAGGAATGAAGCCAGTCACAATTCTGCAATCACAACAAGCACACACTTTGCTTTCCTACTGTATACCTATTATGTTGAAATAAAACCCACTATAAAGCAACCATTTCAACAAATTTCATCAAACAAATTCTCCAATTTTCCATACAAACTCAACTATTTGTTTTTTTTTCAGAGGCAAAGTATTGAGCTTAACTTTTGCTAATACAAAGACTCACAACTGGTGAAAGACATGTCTTTATTGATCAATGCCCTGGGAGAGGAGGTCTGGGGAAATCCAATTCCTTTCTGAAGTTATGTCCATTGGCAATACAATTATACAACTTCTAAAGACATTTTGCCCACCTTCTGGCTCAACGTGAGCAAATCATCATTATTACAAGTTAGTCATCATTAGTAAATGTCATATACCTTGGCCAATTACAAACATTCTCTGACAGTTTGGGGATAATAAGTTCTAGTTGTTTCTGCCTGATTCTTATGGCCACCCTGGCCTAAGCTCTTATTTCGTATAATACTCAGCTTCTTCATTGACAAAGACTTTGAGGCAGGTCTCTGTTATATCCACAACAACATATTCCTACACATCAACCTGTGCCTGTAACTCATTGATCTTATTTGCCAAACTCAATGCATTCCCTGATTTAGACTTTATTACTTTCCCCCTTACTCTAACCCCACCGAAAAAATTACGATACCCTCTTCTAATGCTATCTATCTCTCTTGGTATTCTGTACACCCTAATAGCCCTCCCTGATATTTCCTCCTGTTACCCACACTTCTGCCAAGTTAATTTAAACCCTCCCCAACAGCATTAGGAAATTGCTCTGTGAGGAACTCAGAATTGGCTCTTTTTGGTTGCACTATCTGGTTTTTACAGATCTCCCCAGAACCAACCTCAATGTTCCATCATCCTGAACTGGGGAAACTTGGGATTATCATTCTTGTTCAGAACTGTCTCACAAAGGCAAATGCATTTTTATTTATTCTTTCATGTGTATGTGGGCTTCACTGACAAGGCCATTATTTATTGTCTATGTCTAATTATCCCTAAGCCAAGTAGCTCATCACACCATTTCATCGGTGGTTAAGAGTCACCACATTGCTGAGGGTCTAGAGTCAGATGTAGGTGCACTACATTTCCAGCCACTTTCATCTACTTTATCATTCAATTTTCATACCCACCTAAGCATGGTACTGGGAGTGATTCAGAGACTATTACTTTTGAGATCTTGCTTGCTAATTTAATACCTAGCTTCTTAAATTCTGACTGCAGGGCTACATTTTTCTGCTTATGTTATTCATACTACTGTGCACTATGATGGCTGGTTGTTTACTGTCTGCCCTAAGAGGATTTTACAGCCTCTCAGTGACATCCTTGACTCTGCTACCAGTGAGATAACATATTCTGGATTCATATCTATGGCTACTGAAAAGCCTATTCCCCTAACTATTGAATCAGCTATCATTATTATTTATACCTTCTTTGTACATCTGCACACCCAACTGCCAACTACAGAAGCTAATAATAAACCTTAGAACCATAGCAAAATTATGGTACAAAGAAAAGAAAAAAAGATATAAAGCTAGCCCCCGTCAATCTAATCCCACAGTCCAACATCTGGTTCACAGCCTTTCAGCACTTTAGGTACAGATCCAAGTATCTTTTAAATTTTTTGAGGGTTTCTGTTTCCACTGCCAAATCAGATAGCAAATTACAGATACCTACCAACCACCTTCTGGGTGAAAAAAAATTTCCTCATGTCTCTTCTAATCCTTCAACCAATCTAAGTTGATGTAGAAAGAAGCTCATGTCTACTGTGGATTTACTTGTTCTGTGCCACCAGATAGACATATTATGTTGGGTGGTTGATCAAGCCTCACCAGAATGATTCTGGCAAAGGCCTTCCCAGTGGAGTGAGATACCCAGTAGTATCACAATCCCCTCAATTGCTTTTGTACTTGTACAACATTTTCATTACTTCACACATGTCCTGTGGGACAGAGCCTTGTCTACAATGAAGGAGGAGCAGGTAGTAGTGGGACTCTCAGTCTACCCAGCAATCTGTTGAACATGGTTGAAACACATTTACATGGATTTGGTCATCAATATCTTTTCTAAGGGGGCAATCTTTATTCATATAGTGCCTTTGAGTGATAAGCATGCCTGAAAATAGATTTGTATTGGTGCAGCTTAGCAGTCATTGGTCCATGCAACAGGCAAATTTGGACATTTTTATAAATTACTTTGCAAAGTTATTTCTGTTTGTCTTTCAGTTAAGGATGAAAGTGAAAATGATATGCTGAGGCTGAGTATTTTTAAATCCAAGCTTCAAGAGAATAAAACCAAATTACAACAGGAGGTGTCTGATGGATTTATGCTCTTACACGATCAACTCAGACAAAATGAGAAACAGGTTAAAGAAATATTTGAGTATGAAATAAATATGAAGATAATGGGCATAAACCGTTACATGGAAGAAGCAGCCAAAGATGTGTTAGGTGCGGAAGGTTTGATTCAGTTTGCCAAGGAAGCAGTCAAAGAAATGAATGAGTTTGTATTTTTGCAAACCATTAATAATTTAACAGAACGGTTAAAGGTGAAAGTGGCAAATATTAATGTATCTGGACACAAATTAATGATAAAGGTAGCTGAGCCTCCTAAATTGGACTTTGAAAAAATTTTAGCTCAAATGAATGAAATTTTTTCACCAATTACAAAAAAAGGTGAATTGTTGCAAAGCCAGAAAGCATCACCTTTAAGTAAGAGGAAAACTTTTGTCCCAGTGGAAACACAACCAGAAATTAAAGAAACAGAAATAAATGCAACTCCATCAGAATATTCCACAGAAGATCAACAAGAACAGAAAGAAAATGCGATCAGCTCTGTAAGTGAGGTTAGTCCAGAAGAAAATGTCTCAAAGACCATCCAAGATGATGAAATGGATACTGATGTTCTTGTGCCACCAACTATTTACCACCATACTTTGCATGAAAATAAAGCCAAGGTAAGTTGCAAATGCATTTTTCAGAAGATTCCATGCTTAGCAGATGAAACAGTGTTTTAGAAAAAGAAAATTGTGTTAGACAAACTGACCAGATTTTGAGGAATTAACATACTAAGTTAAAATATAATTAGTGAACGTGCAGTGCATTTGGATTTGCTGAAGTCTTTTGGTAGAGCTCATGTGATTGTGGGTAATACATTAGCATGGATTGAGGATTGACTAGACAACCCTGGCAGTGGGCAGGATCAGAAAATCTCACCCTTAGACTCTGAGAGCTGCTTGTAATCTCAGATTTGTCCGTTGAGGCTACAGAGCCAGCATTCAATCAAGTTGCATAGCAGTTTCTGAGGCAGAACTTCCTCCTGAATGAGAGGTAAGTCCTGCCTCCAGCCAACTAACACTCATTGAGCTTTAAGTGGTTGGGGAGCAGCTAGTAGCAGTGGCAATGTATTCACTGCCAATTCCTCAGATAACTGGTAGGAAAACTTCACCATCCAAGAAATTCTGGGTGGTGATTTTATTGTTTTTTCCTTCTGGGAATGAATAATAGTTGCCACTAAAACAATCACAGTGAGCTAATGACTCATTCCTGTTTAAGCATAAATCTACTTAACATGTCTTCAGGTACCTTTACCAAGAGCTCTGCCAATCAAATTAAAGCAATCAGATTGGTCAATTGAAAGCAGCATGATCACATTATGACTTTTGATTAATGAGATGATCAATTATTGTTAGTGAAATCAGTCAAGCAAAATATCCATTAATTTTGGATTGTATGGTTAGATAGCAACCCCTTCTGCACTGAAGCTAACGATTCATGCTGCTTTACAGTTCTACACTTGTCACTACCAGCCCTCACTAACCATTCCAGTGAGGAATAGGGGATGAGGATCATTGTGGATGTATCAGAGGCAGGTCTGTTCCTAAGCAATTACATATTTGTCTTGTTAGACTGAGGATATAGATTGTTTTATGTTTTCATTCCTGACACAGAGCACTTATCCAAGAAACCATGGCTAGCACTTAATAAAAGGCCTGCGAGCACATGTAAATGTCAATCAATTTCATGGCTACAGGACCAAAGGGAATGCTAACGAGTAAAGAAGCAAGTGAAAAGTGTGAATGAAAAGATCCCAAACAATTACCATCCAAACACAAAGTAAACAAAATAAGATGGAAATTTAAGTGGAAGAAATTAAACCAGGAAAAAAAGGCAAAATTAAATGAGGCAGAGTTTGTGATCTAAACTCAATTTTGAGACAGAAGGCTGCAAAGTGCTAAGTCAAAAGATAAGGCTGTGTTCCTCAAGGTTGCTCTGAGCTTCATTGAGCAGCACAGCAGGTCAAAGATGGAAAGATCAGAGTGAGATTAATGGGGAGAATTGAAATAATAGCCAACTTGATCCATCCTATCCTAGACCTTCCATTTTGTTCTTCTTCTCAACCTTACTCAAAACTTATTATATTTCAAACATTTCTTAGCTCTGATGAAAATTCATGGATCTGAAACATTAATTTTGTTGCTGTCTCAGAGATACTACCAGATCTGCCATGTTTTTTTCCAGGATTTTTGGTTTTTATTTCAGATTTCCAGCTTCTATGGCTTGTTTGCTCCAGCAGTTGACTTCCCTGGACTGTGCAAGAACATATGCCTGTGGAACCCTTTTTCTGTTTCTTTTTCTGATGACATTTTTTAAATTGGGTAGCAGTTGATTTGTCGAAGTGAACAGCAAGAAGTAACTTGTAGGTTCTGCCATGTGGGGTCACAATATTTATTTTCCTTACCCGTCAGAAGAGGGGTCAGAGCAGCTTGACTGTAGCTCTACTGAAGCCACTGTGTGGGTGAAGTTCTGGGTTCAACTTCAATCCAGAAGTTGAAGCTGGGTTACCTGTACTGCCTTTACCGGTGTTTCGGGCTCATTGTAAAGCTCTGCATCATCGTTCAGCAGGCTTGAAGAAACCCTGCTTCAAAGATTAGGTCTCCTCTTGCTCTGTGAGAGAATTGACAGGATTTACTTTCCAACACTGCAAAGTGTACCCGGAGAAGTTAAGATTGAAATTGGCGACAAGAATTCAATCCCTCTATAGTTCAGATAGAGGGTAGAACAGCATGCCCAGAAGCAATGTGCCTACCCTGTAACCTGTTTAGGTGTTCTTTAAATAACAAGTGTTAAGTAGGTAGCAGAGTATATCAAGTTTGTCTAAGAACCAAGTCCCATGCCTGCAGCCCAAGGTAGAAGGACCCAAACTCAGAAGAATCCTGAGTTTCCTCAGAAGAATCAAGAAGCTTGCATTTGCAAGCCGTGATTGTGGACATCACTGGCCAGTTGATCCTGGGGACACTACTGCAGAGTCCATTCCTGATTTCATCCAACATTCACACAGGCATACTTCCAGTAAAAGGTCACTGAACAATCAGAAACCCTGGCCCATTATCACCAGCTCCTAATTGCATTAGAAGACTAGCAGTTAAGTAGCACCTTCTGTGATTACCAGATGTCCCAAAGTATTTTACCACGATTCACCCGCTTTGGATAGCATGGTGTAGTGTAGCAGTACATTGAGTTGGTAGAAAAAAGATAAAACATTTGTATTTTCACAGGGCATTCATTTAGCTATTATTATCACATTATTCTCCCATCCTGCTGTGATGCACAGGATTCACGCATATTTTCTCCCCGTGACATTGAATCCCAGAGTTGGATTTCCAGCGGCATCTGCTCTGTGCCGGAAATTGGAAGGAAGGTGCTGGAATGATTTAAATATTCATTTAAATATCTTTCACGTACAATTAGGAGGCCCTGCACTGAAGTCTGCAGGTCTGCTAACTTCTCCCATCCCGCCAGGAGTATTTTACTCCAGCAGGGTTCACAGTAGCTTCCACTTTCAGAGAGTTAGTGGCCCGATGCTACTGGAGTGAAAGGAGAAAACGAGCCCCCCAGAGGATCAGGTGTGGATGGGCAGACTGTCCCCTGGGTATTGTCACCCTGACAATGCCAGCCTGGGTAAGGTACCAATGCCCAGGGGGTATACTCCCACTGTAAAAGCCATTGTGAACAACTCCAGCTTTCATGCATATTTTATACTTAAATTTTTTTGCAGGAAATTCCAAGCATTGGGGGTAATTTTCCCAAAATAATTCTAAGTGTTTCTTTCCAATAACGAGTCATTTGGTCTCCCCCCCCCCCTCAAGTTGTTGATATCCCGATTGCCAGCACGGATCCCTCCCCTCCAATCACTAACCTCCCAATTGCCAGCTTGACCCCAGTTCACTGGGCCTGACTTTACCCACTGTCCCCTGATTGCCCATCTCCCGACTGCCAGCCCTGGCACTTGATCAACCAGCCCTGGAACCCTCGCCTTCTAACCCTTCCCTAATTGGTAGCCATAACCCCAATCACTGGCCTCACCACTAGCCCCCAGCTCCCAATGTTGAGTCCCACTTTCCCTCCCCTCCACTGGCATTGCCAGTGTACATAGAACATAGAACATTACAGTGCAGAACAGGGCCTTCAGCCTTCGATGTTGCGCCGACCAATTAGGAAAAAGCAATGACCTTCTAAACTAAACCATTCCCTTTTCGTCCATAAACTTATCTACTAACCTCTTAAACGCCACCAAACTTGGCGCATCTACAACTGCCGCAGGCAGGGCATTCCATACCCTTACCACCCTCTGGGTAAAGAACCTACCTCTGACATCCGTCCTATAACTACCACCCCTTAATTTAAAGCTATGTCCCCTCGTGCTAGCTTTCTCCATCCTAGGAAAAAGGCTATCACTGTCCACCCTATCTAAACCTCTAATCATCTTATATGTTTCGATAAGGTCCCCTCTTAGCCGCCTCCTTTCTAACGAAAACAACCTCAAATCCCTCAGCCTCTCTTCATAAGACCTGCCCTCCATACCAGGCAACATCCTGGTAAACCTCCTCTGTACCCTCTCCAATGCCTCCACATCTTTCTTATAATGTGGGGACCAGAACTGCACACAATACTCCAAGTGCGGCCGCACTAGAGTTTTGTACAGTTGCAACATGACGTTGCGGCTCCGAAATTCAATCCCCCTACCAATAAAAGCTAAGACTCCGTATGCCTTCTTAACAACCTTATCGACTTGATTGCCAACTTTCAGGGATCTATGCACATATACACCAAGATCCCTTTGTTCTTCAACACTATTAAAAGTCCTACCATTAGCCCTATACTCTACACATTTGTTTTTCCTGCCAAAGTGAATTACCTCACACTTTTCTGCATTAAACTCCATTTGCCATCTTTCGGCCCAGCTCTGCAACTTGTCCAAGCCAGTGTAGCAGGCTGGCAGTGCCAGGATGCTCGGTGGACACTGCCATGCTCACAGGCAGGCAGTATCAGGTTGACACTGCCCAAGGGGCATTGTCTAGCCCCCAATCTGACCTCCCAGTGAGCCTCAATCATCTCTGATCTCACCAGCGACGCCGTCACGTCTGGTCCACAAGCAAGGTCTGAAAGCAAAATTAACCTGGGCAATAACGTCTGGAGCTTGCTAAATACATATAAATTACATCATGATTATTAAAATTAGCCTTGTGCCCTTGCCAGGCGGACAGCTGATTATGTCAAAAAAAAACGGTCCAGGAGAATCGTGACCTACAGGGCATCAGATGTGATTCTGATTTTGGCCTCCGTCTGAAATTTCCTGCCCTGCTACACTACGTGACCAGTGCAGTGGAGATAGGGAGGGAATTGTGCCCAATATCACATTTTTAACTCATCTTCATGCACTAATAAATTGACTTTCCTGCTCCATTTTCTCATCTTGTCCATTGTTGTCCACCAACTGCCATCTTGTGTAAATATAATGTGATAGGAGCGGAAGATGAGCTCTGGGTATATGTAAAAGGGATACATTGATGTTAGTGCAATTGCTTTATGCTGGGTGATGGGGACAGAGCGGGCCAGGTGGTTGCACTGCCTCAGGTTAATTGAAGCACGCCTGAATCATATGTGTCATGATCATCACTCAATGTCACTACAAGTAATTACAGGTGCCCCTATTATATGTTTATTTGTTTGTTTATTTATTAATATCACAAGTAAGGCTTACATTAACACTGCAATGAAAATCCATTTCCTAAAATTACAGTGAAAATCCTCTAGGTGCCACACTCCAGCATCTATTGGGGTACACTCAGGGAGAATCTAGCATGGCCAATCATCTAAACAGCAGATCTTTTGGACTGTGGGAAGAGTGATTTCCGGCTTGTGTTCTGTGCATGCAGAGTCTGCACGTTCTCCTAATTTCTGTATGGGTTTCCTCGAGATGCTCCAATTTCTTTCCATAGCCCAAAAGTTGTGCAGGTTAGGTGCATTAGCTAAATTCTCCCTCCGTGTACTCAAACAGGTGCTGGAGTATGGCGAGTAGGAGATTTTCATAGTAACATCATTGCAGTGTTGATTGTGAGCTGACCTGTGACAGCAATAATAGAGTTTAAACTTTAAACCAGAGCAACCAAAGGAAATGTGTGCAGATAACATGCAGACTCCGCACAGACAGTGACTCCAGCGGGGAATCAAACTCATGTCGCTGGAACTGAGTGGCAGCTGTGCTAATCAGTGGGCCACTGTGCCGCCCTCATCTTTCTTCATCTTCATCCTCTTCCTGTTACTTTTCCTTTGAAGCTCTTTTACCATTCTGGGAACCCTGACTGTCCCAAATGGGATGGTGCAGCCAAAATTGTCCAAGCACCAGAATCAAATGTTCAGCATTCTGATTACTCCTCAGTTACGATTCTGTACTCCTAGGGTTTTTGTTGCACATTTCCTGCCTGACAGTGCTTGAGATCCTCTATGAGCTCTACGAGCAACATCTCTAGAGGGTAGTCCTTATCTCCACAGAGTTATACACTGACTCAGCTTCAAGGTCTGTAAGACACTCAGAGGCAGCAAAACAGATGCCTCATGGCAACATCCTGAGAATCTTACACAGAAATACATAATGGGCTTTCTGTGGCTACAGACCATCTGAACATTACTGGATTGGCCTCTCTTTAGGCTGATGGATACTCCTGGATGTGGATGAGATTGCAGAGTGTCAGAGGGGAGGTGGAAGCGGGTGTGCCATGATTTCCACACTTAGGCAATCAATGATTGCCTGTAGCCCTGATAATCAACCACAGCAGCAAATCCTAACATTCACGCATTCTGAGTGTTCTTATTAAGGGGGAGTGTACACAAATGAAAAACCTAGCATCAGTCACCTGGGAGTTGCACTTGTGGGCAACAGATTGTGAAATTGCGCAAGATTTGCCATACTGGAAGGAACCGGAGGCAAACAAATACAGCATTATGATGATCGTGATAGCTGCTGGCAACACTTCCCAAGTAGTTCACTTAGCAGGAGGTCTTCTTGGAGGAAGCTGCAAATATTGGTGACCACTTGGTGGTGCGCTATTTCTCTGGCTGCTGCTGCTCTGGCTGCTGCTGCTCTGGCTGGCTGCTACTCTGTTTGCTGTTGTTCTCGCTGCTGATGCTTCTCTCCCAACTGGTCCACTTAGCAGGAGGTCTTCCAGGAGGTTGCAAATATTAGTGACCACCTGATGGTGTGCTGCTGGACTGGCTGCTGTTGCTGCTGCTCTGACTGTCGCTCAGGCTGCTGCTCCTCTGTTTGCTGTTCTGATTGATGTTGCTTCAGCTCTTGTTAACGGTGTTGTTATGCATTTTGTTTCTCATCTGAGGTCCAGACCATATAAGTTGTACTCATGCTGCAGTGAAGGCTGACAACTAAGTAGTACAGATCAAAGGAAAATATAATCCAGACAAGCAAATATTGGAAATTGCTTCTAAAGCAGTGAAAAAAAAAACACTCAGAACAATTCCTGTGAGCAAAAGCCTTTCACTTAGGAAAGGAGGCAGATGTCAGATCCATTTTCTAAGCCATTGTTGCCTGTCATTGGGTCAACCTATCAATTTCAATGATCCTGTTGCTTTATTTCAGGGAGAGTTACACAAAGCTCAGTTAGATTTCAGCAATTATTTTATATTTTTGATCTCTAGTCTTAGTTTCTCATACAAATGGAAAAATTGCATTACTGTGTTGAATTATTCATTAACTAAAATTGAATTAAGTGCCAGTCTTAAATGCCTCTTTTACATTTATTAAGCCTGTCATGAACAGTTCACACAAATTATGAATCTGGAGCAGGAGTAGGCTATTCAGCCCATTGGGCCTGCTCTGTGAAATCTGTGTGCACAGAGGAAAGCCAGAATTCTGAGTTAAACAGGAGCTTAATAGTCACTTTTTACATGTTCCAATCCCACCAGTTTCACAAAACTCATCCAGATACTGGAAGCAGAAGCTCAATTAAAGGTGGAGTCAATGTGTTCTTGCTGGTTTCTGGACATGTCAACAGTTTTAACTGTTTCTTACCCTGCTGCCTGCACTGAAACCCACATACTGGAGAATTCAAGTTTCCTACCATTGCTTCCAGTAGTGGGTCCAAAGGGAACTTCTTTGGAAGAAATATAATTAATATCACAATATCAGGAATGCATCCTCTAGCATAGATTTTGCCATTCAATGTAGCAGTTTCCAGAGCAGTTTTACTTGCTTAAGCTGACATGGAGGACCATTGTGACCTCCATAATGCATCATTAAAGGTAACAAAAGCATGCAATAAAATTATGAATCAGTTGAATTCAGTTCCTTTTCTTTTGCTCATGTGTGTTCTATTGGATTTCCAACTAAATTTGAGGTGTTCATCCAAAACCTCCATATTGAGGAAGCCAGATATCCAGAGTTGCTATGGGAGGATTTAATCAGGCAGGAATTCATTAGAAGGATTCTTTCTTTAAATTAGCCTTTTATGAAAAGAGGTTAGATTGACACAAGGGAAGAAAATTCTTCACCAGAGATAAAAAGAAAGGCAGTCAGAGCAATTTATAAGAAAGTATACTATACCTAATGAAGTCCTAAATAATTCACATACTATGAATTCCAGCCATTTTCCTGATATCTGAACTTAGCAGCCATTTTGTGTGCCAGAATGTCTCACAAATAGCACTGAGGTATTGACCAACATTAACCTGTGTTTTTTGGTAGAATTCATTGAACACAAAATGTTGCCCAGAACCAGTAAAACCTCCTAGCCTTTTTCAAAAACACTTCATATTCTAGATATTCTCTGGTTAAGGATATTTCTCCAGAATTCCCAGTTAGATTTCAGCGATTATTTTATATTGTTGGTCCCTAGTTTTAGTTTCTCATGCAAATGGAAAAATTGCATTACTGTGTTGAATTATTCATTAACTAAAATTGAGTTAAATGCCAGCCTTAGATGCCAGAAATTTCTTTTTTTACATTTATTATGCCTGTCATGAAGAGATCACACAATTATGAATCTGGAGCAGGAGTAGGCTATTCAGCCCATTGGGCCTGCTCTTATGTGGATGATCCGATTGTGGCTTCAACTCAATTTTCCTGTCTACCCCTATACCCTTTGATTCCCTTGTCAATCAAGAATATATATACATCTAACACAACCTTAAAAATACCCAGTGACCCTGGCTTTGTGATAAGAACATATGACTTAGAAGCAGGAGTTGCAGATGCACCATAGGAAGCAATTTTTCTGGCTTTGTCAAAGCTTGGTATGGCTCCTACTCCACCCAAGACTGCAAGAAACTACAAAGAGATGTAAACATAGCCCAATCCAACACTGAAACCAGCCTCCCATTCATCGACTACCAGGCTTCCTGCTGCCTTAGAAAAGCAATCACCATAATCAAGAACTCCATGGAGCCTGGACATATTTTCACCTTCTGTCGGGAAAAAGATACAAAAGTTTGAAATCATGTACCAATGGACTCAAGAACATTTCTTCCTTGTTGCCATCAGACCTTTGAATGGACTTAAATTAAGTTGATCTTTCTTTACACCCCAGCTACATTCTGCATCCTCTCCTTTCCTTCTTCCGTATGTACTCTATGAACGGTATGCTTTGTATGTATAGCGTGCAAGATAGAATACTTTTCATGTATACTAATACATGCGATAACAACAAATCAAATCAAACAAAATCAATTAAATAATTGGAAAATAAATAATCTACAAAAAGCCAAAGTAAATTATTCAGACAGAGTATAATGGCAGATAGACTTCAACCAAAATAAATGTGTAATGGTCCATTTTGGCGGGTCTAATTGGATGAAGGAGGATAATATCAAGAGTAAGACTCTTAGCAGTGTAGAGGATCAGAAGGACCTTGAGGTCTGGGTCCATAGGACTCTTAAATCGGCTTCGTAAGTGGAGGATGTGGTCAAGAAGGCATATAGTGTACTGGTCTTCACTAATCGAGGGATTGAGTTCAGGAGTCAGGAGATAATGCTGCAGCTTTATAAGACCCCAATCAGACCCCACTTTGAGTACTGTGCGCAGTTCTGGTCGGCTCACTACAAGAAAGATGTGGAAGCTATTGAAAGGATGCAGAGGAGATTTACAAGGATGTTGCCTGGATTGGATGGCATGCCTTATGAGGAAAGCTTGAGGGAGCTTGGTCTTTTCTCCCTGGAGAGATGGAGATTGAGAGGCGACCTGATAGGGGTTTACAGGATGTTGAGAGGTATAGATTGGATGGATTCTCAGGGCTGAAATGGTCGCTACGAGAGGACACAGGTTTAAGGTACTGGTGAGTAGGTACGGAGGAGATGTCAGGGGTAAGTTTTTCACTAAGAGGGTGGTGGGTGAATGAAATCGGCTGCCTTCAGTGGTGGTAGAGGTGAACTCATTGGGGTATTTTAAGAGACTTCTGGATGAGTACATGGGATTTAATGGGATTGAGGGTTATAGATAGGGTAGTAGGTAGGAATATGATCAACACAACTTATGGGCCAAAGAGCCTGTTTGTGCTGTGGTTTTTATGTTTTATGTTCTATAATCAAGCAGTCACATTCTCTTCAACTACTGATACCCTGTATATATTATTCCAATCATCGCTTCAAGTGTTGGTCAAACATTCTCTTTCTCAGTCAGACATTATTAAAATTCTTTTCTTTTTGGATCTAGCTCTCATGTGGAGCTAAATAATCTCCCATGCTATTTATACCCATAACAAATACTCCCGCTATCTAAGTGACTACAAGAGTTGAGGACTGTGAAGTAGGTTGATTAGTTTTCGAAGCAACTAGCATGTTATTATGTTACATAACTTAAGTGCACATTTGTCTTACTTTCTTTATGCAGTTTAGTTACAATCGCATGTATGTACTCCTTATGCTTTGTTTTGCTGCATTGTTGTTACTGTAGACTGTAGATTGTGGGAGGAATTTCCCTCCTGTCCCAGGACTTGTCAAGTTTAATTCTTGGTGGTTCAAGGATTATTTCAGTCCAGTGTCAACTGCCTCCAGTTTTCAACGTCATAGGTTTAAGTGCAACCTTTTCAATGTTGAAGTGCTCATTGGTTGCAAAGTTGAATTGTGTACAAGACTTAGACACTGGTATTTTATTGTATCATTATTATTAATCTCAACATCAAAATGCATAAGCAAAGTACAATTAAGCATGGTCATGCACTTTTCAGATTCAGAAACCCTTCAGATACTATGCCAGGTACCTGTGAGTATTGTATACTTAAAAACTAAATATCAGGGCCTATCTACAAGTCCTATGTTCTTCTTCACAAAACAAACAGAAAACATGGAAAATCTCAGAATGTCTGACAGTATCAGCAGAGAGAGAGAATAGAGCCAACAATTTGAGTCAGGATATGATTCTTCATCACAGCAGAAGAAAGGAAAATCAAATAAGATTTATGCTAGTGAGAATGAGGGTTGTGGAGGTGGGAGGGCTGTAATTGATAAGAATGACATAGGCAAAAAGACAAAAGGAATGTAAACGTTGATGATAAAGGCTGAGAATGGTGCTGACAGCGTCTCTTGTTCTCCTTTATTGATTCTTTTCTGCCACATGATTTCATATTGTGCTTTCCCCTCAGTAATGTTTGGGCTTATCTCTCATCTTGACGTTTCATCTGCTGGTGCTAGGCTAACTCTATTATCTTCTCTTGTTCAACAGGCTGTCAAACCTTTTCCTTGTCTTGGAGACTCAACTGACTCTTCAGTCTTCTCCTTTTGAGAGAAAAGAGCCCCCACCTTTTCAATTTTTCTAGAAACACACAACATATCTCAAGTCTGGAAGCATTCTAGTAATAATTTCCAGCACCTTCTCTATTGCTTCTGTTTCCTGTTTATACCATGGAATCCAGGACAGTTTACATTATTCCAAATTTGATCTAGTCAATGCAAGTTTAACAAATTTGAATTGTTTCGACTAGAAAACAAACATAGCGCTTTGCTTACTTGAAAAAGATGGCCTTACTGATTCTTTGTATCTATATCCCAGATCTCTTACCATTGCTTTATCCCATTTAGATATTTTTTTCAAAAGCTATGTGGTCTCCTTCTTCTTTCTACCAACATGTACCTATTGAAGTTTATCGATGTTGAAGTGAATTTGATAATTGCACTTATTCTGCCTTCCTGTATTTTGTCACAGTCCTCGTCTATATTAGCTATATCCCACTATTTGATGCTATCTGCAAATTCTGAAATTGTATTTCAGATCCCCAAGCCCAATCCATTCATGAAAATGGAGAACAATAGTGGTGCTATCATTGACAGTATTTGTTACAAACTCAAAGATCTACAGTACTTCTTGAACCACGTCTTTATTAACTCAATGAAAAGTGACTTCTCTCAGCTCTGTGCCTCATGGTAGAGGTCAGCTGACTACAACAAGCCAGACAGGACCTTCTGACATGATTGCATTTCAAAACCAAAAACATCCCGCTTTCCATAAGAAATTAAAGTTAAATTTGTTAGCACTATCATATTTAACAATGAGTTACCCAAGTTGCCCATGACACCACAACTGTTCTCGTGCTTTAGCAAGCTGTTCATTATACCAGTCAGTTTCTGCATATGCATTGAATGTACAGTCATTAAATCATGCAGGTCTCTTAATGGTACACACACATGTTTCCATTGACTGTTCATTTGAGTGATGTTCTTTCTCTGGGGAGTGTGTTTTCTGTGGTGCTTGTTGTTACCATGTTAACTGTTGTTGTGGATACTTGGTCCTCTGCATATCTGGGGTTGTCCCATCTTCGTGATCAGCAGCATTATGTGCCTGAAGTTGCAGAAGTATGTTTAGTCATTCACTTCCACTGCATATAATCAAGATGATAACTACTCTATGCATGTCATAAGTTTCCATATATGCTGATTCTTGTTGAGAGCATTGAAAATCTGTCCCCTGTCTAGCTGTCCAATGCTCAAATTTGGCAATGATTTGGCTGCATTGTCAAAATGAAAGTTGACTTTCTGTCTTGATTTTTTCACAGTAAGAGATCTGATAACCCCAGTTTTAAATCCAACCAATTTATTTGATAGTAAACTCACAAGCTTTCGGCTTTATGGCTTTTGTCCGGCGAATGAGGTGTTCTGGTCTGGTCTGCCGAAAGCTTGCAAGTTTACTATCAAATAAATCGGTTGGATCTAAAACTGGTATTGTCAGACCTCTTACTGTGTTTACCCCAGTCCAACGCCAGCATCTCTACATCTTGATTTTTTCACTCAGGCCTGTTGCTACTTCTGGAATCAGAAGTTTTTTTTTGCTTTTGGAAGAGTAGTTTGGGTATAGTCAGCACGGTTTTCTGAGGGCTAAGTCCTACCTCACAAATTTGATTTAATTCTTTGAGGAGATAAGTAAATGTGTAGATGAAAGTAGAGCAGTTGGTGTCATATGCATAGATTTTAGTAAGGCATTTGATAAGGTTCCCTATGGTAGGCTCATGAGGAAAGTAAGGAGGTGTTGGATAGAAGAAAATTTGGTCAATTGAATAAGTAACTGGCTGTCTTATAGAAGACAGAAGGTAGTGATGGAGGAAAATTTTCAGGCTCGAGGTCAGTTACCAGTGGTCGGTGCTGGGTCCTCTGCTATTTGTGATTTTTATCAATGACTTAGGAGACTGAAGGGTGGGCTAGTAAATTTGCTGATGAGTGGAGGAGGATGCGAAGCGACTTAATAGAGATTTATAAGATGATGAGGGGGATAGGTAGAGTGGAATTGCAGAGACAATTTCCTCAGGTAGATGTAGCTGTTACTAGGGGGCACAACTATAAGCTTCATGGTGAGAGATATAGGAGAGATGTCTGAGATAGCTTTCTTATTCAGAGAGTGGTTGGGGTGTGGAATGCATTGCCTGCTGTGATAATAGAGTCTGACACTTTAGGAACTTTCAAGCAGTTATTGATAGGCACATGGAATACACCAGAATGATAGGGGATTGGATAACTTGATCTTGGGTTTGGACATAGTTCGGCACAACATCGAGGATTGAGGGGCCTCTGCTGTGCTGTATTGTTCTATGTTCTACGTTCTAAGTTCTATGATTGTTAATCTTTAGACTGGACTACTTCACATGCTTTCAGTCAGCATGTTTCTCCGCTCAAGGATTACCTGGTGTACATCAGTGCTAGATTTTCTTCATTTCTTGATGATTCTTTTAGTAATTTTCACTGCTGCCTCAGCCTTTTCCATTTGATGGTAATGGTATAGAGATGATGTATTGTGTTACATTTACCAATCCTTTGTGAGACAAGATTGCTCATGAACTCACAAAAATCATACAATCACACAAATTTTATAGTGCAGAAAGAGGCCATTTGGCTCATCAAATCTGTAGTGATTCTCACTCCCCTGCCTTATCCTCGTTGGCTTTCACATTCTTTTCAGATATAATCCAATTCCCTTTAGAATAGTTCAATCAACCCACCACTACTCAGGAAATTTGTACCAGACTCCACCCAACATCCGGGTGAAAAAGTTTTTCTTTACTGAACTGAACTGAGGGCCATTATCACTCATCACAATGTTTGAAATCCGTAAAGTAAGATTTCCATAAGATCTCACATTTTATCATAGCATCCACAACTTCTTCATGGGGAGTATTGTTCTTGACATGATGTACAGTTGTTGGTATTGCTCATATGTCACAACCAAATGATATCTCTGGAAACAAAGTAACAATTTTTGCAGTCACTTTGGAACAGACAGTACAAGGTTAGAGAAAAATGCTTTGAAGTGGCTTGTGGTCAGATTTCACTGTTAGGTTGTCTCTTTCAAGCAGGTAGTAATGAAAATGCAAACAAGAATGCTAGGCATTCTTTCCCAATCTGAATATAGCATCATTCTATTTGTGTTACTGTCCTGGATGTAAATCCAACAGGATTGTCTGTGCTGCTTCAAGACCTGTCTTACTAGTATTACTTGCCAGGTGACTTCACAATTGATGTTATAGCATTTCAATAGTGGTGCTGTGATCACTGCATGTTTGATTTTAGTGAATATTGCTTCTTGCTCTGTGCCCCAATACCTTTGCAAACCCATAGCAAGTGAGCTTGCGTAATGTTTCACATTCCAATGATAAATTAGGCAAAGAGATTTTGCTAGGAAGTTCACAAAGCCAGCAAGCCATTGCACTGCTCTCACATTTGTTGCTTGCTGCATTGCTGCCACCATTCTCACTTCGTCAGGATCCAGGCAAAAATATTTGTTGTCAATGTATGATCCATGCACTTGACTGCAGGCATTTTCTTTTGCAGTTCTTTCTCTTGTTCAGTTTCAGGTTCACCTGGTGAGCTCTCACACCAAATTCTGATTAGGCTCAGTCATGATTTCTTCCTTTGTACCCCCACATCCTTAGACAAGCAGGTCATCCACTATCCATCCTGGGAAGATGATTGACTAGCGCGGTGTCACAGTGCTTAACATTGCTGCTTTACAGTGCCATGGACCTGAGTTCAAATTTCGCCTTGGATCACTGTCTGTGTGG
Source organism: Sphyrna mokarran (assembly GCA_024679065.1). NCBI lineage: Eukaryota > Metazoa > Chordata > Chondrichthyes > Carcharhiniformes > Carcharhinidae > Sphyrna > Sphyrna mokarran. The sequence continues at coordinate 44,893,586 of JAGIQG010000003.1, read as the reverse complement.
AGTTTGCACATTCTCTCCGTGTCTGCCTGCGTTTGCTCTGGGTGCTCCAGTTTCCTCCCGCAGTCCAAAAATGTACAGGTTAGATGGATTGGCCATATTAAATTGCCCCTTAGTGTCCCAAGATGTGGAGAATAGGGGGATTAGAATGGTAAATATGTGGGGTTAAGGGGATTAGCATGGTAAAAATGTGGGGCTCTGGGGTTAGGGCATGAGTGAGATGCTCTATCAGAGAGTCAGTGCAGGCTCAGTGGGCCTGTACTGGAGGGATTCTGTGATTCCATCTCATGCAGTATACATTTTTACACTTTCGGGACCTTGGAAATGCAAAATAGCATGCACAACCATCTGTACCTTTTAAAGTGCATCCAGAATGCACTGATAAAAATTCTACTTTTATCTAGTTTCATTTGCCAGTAATCATCCTTCTCATTCAGGGTAATAAAGACCTTTGTTTTGGACTCTTTCATCTTAACCGCTATGAATACATCATGTTCATACATTAGGTCAGATTTTACCAATTGGAGGCTAAGTGCCAGATCCAAACGTAAAACAGATCCGAACACAGAATCCTCATTCCAGTGAGTCCATATGCTTTTCACCAGCTCCAGTCTGGTCCGCGCTGTGGGGCGGGGCTTAGCTCTGCCAAAGCGATCGGAGCTCTGAACCATGCATGCATAGTTCGAAAAAAACTGTGCACCTGAGCACAAAAGACAAAACAGAGAGAAAGCCAGGGATGTGGGGGGCATGGTAGAACAGGAGGGTGGGGAGGATAAGCCGCCATCGAATCCCCCTGAGAGGCAGGCCTCTGTGACAGACACTCCCTTCCCTCAGGGAAGTAGCCTTCCCCCACAATCAGACTCTTCTGGGAGGCAGCCCCCTGGCAGACCAACACCCCGACCCCCCAAAACAGTCAGACACTGCTGGGAGCCAGCGTCCCCACCATGATGACCAGACTCCACACCCCTCTTCAGCAGAGCACACACTCCACTCCTCCCCCCCCCACAAACTACCTGGGTTGCTGGTCTCCCTCCACCATCCTTCTGACCTGCACTCGTTGATGTGGAGATGCTGGCGTTGGACTTGGGTAACACGGTAAAAAGTCTCACAAAATCACGTTAAAGTCCTGTTGGAGTTTAAGCTGGTGTTGTCAGACTTCTAACTGCACTCGTTGGACAGCCTGCAGCATTTTCCTGGCCTTCCACTGGCTTCGGCTGGAGGAAGGGGATGGGCTCAGATGAACCTCTGTTTTTTTTGGGGGGGATGGGGAGGGGCGGGGTGCGTTGCTGAAGGAGGATGTGGGGAGGATGGACTTGGGAGCATCTCCACTACCCCAGCCCCCAACCAGAGATCCTTCTGAGTCTGCCCCTCATCCCCCCCTCCCCCTCCTCCTCCGGGGCTGTCCAACAAGTGTAGCAAGAAGTTTCATATAAGTTTCACATACAGTATGTCGTTTATCAACAGAAAATAAGATGGATCCCCTGCCACCATCTCTGTGCCACATGGCAGAGGTCACGTGACTTTGGCAAGCCAAGTAGGACCTTTCTTATATTTTAAAATCTAAACACTACTGGCATAACCACTAGCACTTAAAGCCTGAATTTTATTGGTTAGGTATATGGCCCAACATCATCAGAAAATGCACGTCAACAGTGTGTGTAAGCAAATAGCAGGACACTAACCTAAACTTTACAGACAGCTCAGCAGCCTTAACAGCACCAGTGGGAATGTTGGGTACTGCAACCACCAGAAGTAGGCAAAAAAATGTGCTAAGTGCTGCAGGGTAAGCTCCTGTGAGGCTATCATAAAGGTTGTGTGGGATGCTTTCCCTATCCCAGTCCCTTTTTTGTTTTAAGACCATCTTGCCAAGATATCTACATGTCTTTGGATAATAATGTTGCCTCGCTGGCATAATTAGATAGTTGTTCCTTCACAAAATCATTTCAAATATATTGATCAGATAGTTTTTTGGTAGTACCGCTCGATGTTAATTGCCATTTAATGATTTTAGAAATGTATATGTTTGAATGGATTGGATTTTTTAAAATCAATCCATGCTTTCCTATACTTAATCTGGCTCTGCATACATTTCTTGATGTATCACAACTGGGGAAAGCTGCTATGTTCATAATTTAGGAATTAGAGTTAAGGATTTGGTCAATCTGCTTTGTAGTATAGCGGATTTGAGATACTTCACACAGACCCTGGTTAAAATGTATTGAGAAATGTTCTATTCCCACTGACTAGTTGCTCTTTAACAATTCACCCATCACCTTCAATATTACCATTTCATTGAGTTTTATTCTGATAAATGTGTTATTTTTCAACATTATCTAATTGAAGTTTCCCAGAAGAATGTTGTTGAATATAATGTAGGCCTCAGCAATTTAAGTGTCTGAAGGTGAGTAGCATATACATTCAGGATTCAAAGTTCAGAATATTTGAAAATGTAATAAAGAGCAGATGTGGTTAATTTGTTATATTTTAAATCCAAATGGGCTATTTATTGGAGGATTGATCTTGAAGAGAGCAATTGCAATTTAATTTATCCATTCAGTTATGGGATTTCATTTTAAAATAAATATAGAGATAAAAAAAGAGAGAAATATTTGCAAAGAGAATGTTGAGGGATATATAAACAATGTGGATCTTAATTATTCCAGATATTTTGGATGGTTCCTGAATATGACTTTGTGGAATCTTTCGATGTGCATGTGCAACAGCTTGGTAACAATAATGGAGCAGTTACTCCACAGCAAGTAGATGTAACCTATTCTGGAATAGATGCCTCTTCTTTTGAGAGTCAGTTGAAGGCTGATTGTGAAGTGATCTTCAGGGTCCGTGCAATTGCTGCCAGGGCTCAAAGTGGTTGGAGTTATCCATACAAAGTAAGTGTGACTTCATTCAGTAATTTCAGTGTCTACAATTGTGTTTTTTTTTCCTTCTTCATGAGCCTACCATGGGGAACCTTATCAAATGCTTTACTAAAATCCATGTATATGACATGATCTGCTCTACCTTTGTCCATAAAAAATTGTTTTTAAGAATGTTTGGGAAGCACATTTAAGAGTTTGTAACAATTGTAAGAGCTTGTGATGTAATTTTCTTGAAATAATGAGCAATATTGGACCATGTGACTGGCAACCTTTGACTTAGAGCAGCACTAAGACAGAAATTAAAAAAATAACTTGTGCGGCTAAAATACACAGATGGACACAAAGGAGAGCTACACTTAGAGGAGCTGGAGAATGAATGTGATCTGGGCACATATACAGGCAGAAAGAGCAAATAGACAGAGACTGAAAGAGGAACACACATGTCTTGAGAGGAAAAGAAACAAATAATTTCCAGGAAGAGGTCCGTTTTTCTGTCTGGAAGAAAAAGGGATAAGAGCACTTGGATGTCTTTTTGAAAGCTGGCCAGAAGGTCTAAAAGCTGGAAAGCTGTGTGAATAGCTGGGAACAGTAGGTGTATTGCCAGCAATAGACAAATCATGAATTTGGTTGTTGAGTTGAAAAGGAACACTAAAATTACTGCATCAAAACCATCATGACCGGAGGGTGAAGGTACATTGTGTCTTTCTGATGATAATTGTATCCATGAAACCCAAAGGTAAAAGCCATTGTCAGATAGGGTTCCTATTCCTGTATCGTATGTATAAATAAAAGCACAGTATATTGTGACAATGTGCAACATTTTTTACAGGGAGTGATGTGAATGCTTCAGTTTGTAAAAATGTAGCTTTCTTGTATCAAATATTTAAAATGGAATTTTACCATTTTATTTGAAGTATTTTTGTGTTGATTCTGATTCCGTTTATAAGTAAAAGTTATAAAAAGTGAAATCTTGTTATTAATTTCTCCATTGGGCATCAGGCAGTAAATTTGATTATTTTCGTTTATGGTTTCCCGACAGGAATCATACAGAAGTCATATCTTTAAGTGCAATTGGTAATTGTGTTGGAACAAAGGTGACAATTATATTTCCTGGGTGCGGAAAAAGTACACTCAGGGCTGAATTTTCCCAGCCTCTTGGTGGATTAGCAATATGGCTAGGCAAGGTGTCAGAATTTAGCAAGTTTTGATGCCACAAAAAGAGACCATCTAATAAACCCAATTGGAGTCCCAGAAGGTTCCCGGGGCAGCCTCCTCTCTGGTGGCCATTCTTGCTACAATAGCTAGCCCCACAGTAACTGCGCTGACAGTGCTTCAAAACACCTCCCTCTATACTGACAGCAATCAGTTCACATTTAATGGTGATGCTCTTGTTAAATGGCTACTATTGGCAAAATGCCAACCTGGGTTTTACTATCCACTGAAGTGAAATGACCCCATTTACATCTTTGCCACCGTGACAGCCTCAGAGGTTAAATGATAAGCCAGTATTTTCATAATATAGATTGCTGTTGCACTCTTTATATTTACCTGCACTAATATTTGACAAAAACTGAACAGATGTGAATCTTCTACAAGCCTACAGATAGTTCTAAACAACATGTTGCCAATAATTGATTTTCCTGAATTTGACAGGTTTCTACAAAGAAAATTTAAGTTGGAAGAGTACCAATTCCTACTTTACTGAATCACCCAAGGAAGATAAACCGGATATTAAAAAAAAAACTTCAAAGCTATTTGATTGCTGATCAGATGAAACCAATCGATAAATGATGGTTGAAAATATTTTTAAGTGGCTTGTTTTTATGTATTGTAGCTTTTACACTTTATAACAATCTTCATTGATCACATGCATGAGATGGCCCTGGAAATATCTGATTCAAGATGTCTTGCTGTATTCAAAGATTGTATCAACCCTGAGCTTGTTCATGTTCAAGTAGCAGATATGGCTCATTTTCAAACTCTTGTACCTATAAAATCAAAGAATCCTTAGAGTGGGGAAGAAGGTCATTCGGCCCATCAAGCCTGTACCGACAACAATCCTAGCCAATCTTTATCCCCATAACCCCATGTGGTTACCCTGCTAATCCACTAAAGGGCAATTTAGCACGGTCAATCAAACTAATCTGTACATCTTTGGATGATGGGAGGAAACCAGAGCATCTGAAGGAAACTCATGCAGACACAGGTAAAACAAGCCGATTCCACATGTTCACCCAAGGCCAGAATTGAACCTGGGTCCTTGACATTGTGAGGCAGCAGTGCTAACCACGGTGTCACAGTGTCACCCAGATTCAAGTCTTACTTCAGGGACTAAAGCACACAATCCTGACACTTCAGACTTGCCATCCACAGTTGAGATGTTACAGCAAACCTGCTCTGTTGAGTAAAATCCCATGATCCTGTACCTTGAAGGAGTAGGGAAGCACTCCTTCACACCTTGCTGAATACATATCCCTCAAACAGCATCTGTTAAAGAACGGGCTGTTTGATCAATATTGCACTGTTGTTCAAGTCACCTTTGTGTTCGTGTTGACTGCTACTCACCTACAGTACAACAGTGACAATGCTAGATTGACTGTATAGTGCTTTGGCATATAATACAGTTGTAAAATGTGCTAATATAAATGAAAGTCCTTTCTAGTTTACTTCATTTGACTTGCAGTGTTAAAAGGTTGTGCAATTAACAGCTATCCGATTTAATCCATGTCATTGATTGTCTGCTGGAAATTGTATGCATTTGAGATTTTTGGACCATGATACACATGGAATCAAAGTTGCCAAAATGTAATAAAAAAAGAGAAAATAACTTAAAGCACATATTGAAACAGAATTTCTGAATTTTCAATTTACTATCAATTTCCATTACTTAGTTGGACGTCCTTGATTGTAAGGAGTAACAGAGGCATTTAAAAGAGGAAATATAATTCATGGAGTTACTTCATATTCTTAGACAACATTGTATTATTTGTTAATTACTCTTATGAGTGCTTCTTAACTTTTTTTAATTTTTTAAAAAAAAATCTTTATTTCAAATTTAGGCAATCTTTGGTCAATAACCAAAAGAATTTATTTCGCTTTTGGGACAAGTGGCTATGCTAATAGTATACTAGCTGTTAAAATTCACTATGTGTGTTTAAGGAAAGCAGATTTAAAAGTGATATTCTTACCTCTTCCACCAATCAGGATAGAACCTTTTGGTCCTGCAAGCAGCAGGAATTAGGATAAACAGGGGCACAAAATTTGACATGATGGCAAAGGTCAGTTTTCTGCTGGCAGGAACATACTTTGGAATTTTCCTGTCAAAACCTTCAAAACAGGATAGGCCTAATGGTGGGTTGAATTTCCTGTTGATCTGTGTGGAGAATCACATTTGAAAATATTTCCATATCATGAATATTCATTAAATACTTCAACTCACTGTGATCATTTTCTCCCTCAAAGCTAATTATCCTATGTGTGAATTATTAGACTCATAGAATTCTTACAGTGCAGGAGGCCATTCAGCCCATTGAATCTGCACAGCCAACAATCCTACCCAGATCCTATTCCCATAACCTCCTGTATTTATCCTGTTAACCCCCTGACCCTGAAGAGCAATTTAGCCAGGCCAATCAGCCTAACCCTCATGTCTTTTGATTGTGGGAGGAAATGACATTCTGAGGAAAAAAATCACAGACATGGGGGGGACATGCGAACTCCACACGATCACCTGGGGCTGGAATCAAATGCAGTTCCCTGGTGCTGAGACAGCAGTGCTAACTATTGTGCCACCAAATTAGATTGGTCTGTTTCACATGTGTATATAAATGGCATGAAGCTGGTGCCCTTTACTTCACTCATGACTTTGAGATTCGAAAATACAGCATTTATCTACTTTCAATTTTCAGGACAGTAGGTGATTTGGGGGAAGTGTGAGTCCTGGGGCTGTGCAAACCACATTGTTGGGAACAGAATGGAAAGGCGGTCCTGGGGTTGTGTGGGCCATGCCACAAAAATATGCCTGGCATGTATGTCTTGATCAGAGGAGGGGGAGGTGGGCCTGTTTGTATCAGTCAGGCACAGCAAGATGCTCAGGGAACGGTCAGTCCTTCACATATTTGGATCCAATCATCCAATGGCACAGCCTTGGTCAAGGGAGACATTTACAGCCTGTTAATGGGGAACTGGTAAGAAATGCAGTTGAATGAGGGCATTCAATAATATTATAGGGATTCCCTGAAGGTTACTGTGCCTATAGGATCAAAATGGAGAGGGATGAAGTTGACATGGGACATAGGACCATTTGTAGAAAATAGTTTGGGAGGATGGAGATGGACAGCAATATCAATAACAGTAACAAATGATAAATGGGGAAAGCAGGAGATGATCAGAGAAATTAAAAAAATGCAGTGCTCCAACCAGCCCTCAGATTCTAGTCATGTCAATTTTTTTCCAAAGGTATTTTTCTATTGTGTCACTCCATTGGATGCTCTGCTACAATTCTGCTGAGAGATAAGCAAGTTCAGTGCTGCAGGTGCCTTCACTCATCATGTGATTCACATCTGACACATTCTTTGGGAGGATTTGATGCCATATGGAATGGGAGGCCACCCTTTGCAAATTTTAACAGTCACAGTTAAAAGTGTCTGTGACGTTCAACCATTTCGCAAGTGGCTCATTCCAGGGCTTTACTGGGGACCTCTATGGAATCCGTTAAACACAAAGGGAGGTGACTGATGTCCTTTTCAAGAAGGCACATGATTTTGTCTGGTTCTCTTTGGATGAAGCACAGTAAGAAATCTCACAACATCAGGTTAAAGTCTAACAGGTTTATTTGGTAGCACAAGCTTTTGGAGTATTGCTCCTTCAGGTGAGTGAAGAGTTGTGTTCACAAACAGGGCATACATAGACACAGATTCAATTTACAAGTTAATGGTTGGAACGAGGGCAGTGAGAGCTGTTGTGACTTACTATATTCCCACTAGAGTAGCAGCCAGTAAGATTTATCAATAGAAAAAGCGACCACTCTCTCAACACCTCTTCGGTATTCACTGAATACTTCAGGGGAGCGGTACGATGCGCCTCATCCTGCAACATACTCTTTAATCGAGCAGACTTATGGCATATTGCAAAATGCTGTTCAGATGTCTGGATTGATCGGTACTGAGTTTCCAGTACTTTCCATAAAAAGTGACTCCTCGGATGAGGAGAATGGGGAAAACAATTATATTAAAGATTCCCCACAGGAAGAGGCTACAGCTACTTTCAGGAGGTAGAAATGCCATTGCAAACATTAATGCATTCACGGCGGTATGCCAGTATGTTGCAAGGAATCTCGAGGAAAATTATCAGTCTCTGCTCATCTTTAGACAGAAGATGGACTATACCTAAACATCTTTAAATGCCATCTTTCATTCATGATTTATGGTCTGTGCTTATTCTGATACTGTGCCCCCACTTGGCATTACTCTTCAGGAGAGTGTGATCTGTCATTCTACAACATAGGAGCAAACCTGAGAGTCAGGTTACCTTTGTGTACACAGAATGCTTCAACGAGTCATTGTATGATAATTGACAAGAACTTATGAGCCTGCATTCATCAGAAGATTTCACAAGTCCAGCATTACCTTGCTATCTGGGAGAGATGTGATGCAGTCACATTATATGATCTTCTGATACAAGATTTACTTATTCATTATCCAACCACCATATTCAGCCCCCGACCGCCTGGGTCCACTACAGTTTGCCTACCACTGCAACAGGTCCACAGCAGCTGCCATCTCCCTAGCCCTGCACTCAACCTGGAACACCTAGATAAAAAAAAACACCTATATCAGATTCCTATTTATTGACTACAGCTCAGCCTTCAACACCTATAAAACTCATCTCCAAACACTGTGGCCTGGGCCTCAGCTCCTCCCTCCGTGACTGGATCTTGAAATTGCTCACTCATTGATAATGATAAGTAAGGATAGGCAACAATACTTCCTCCACAGTCATCTTCAACCCCATTACCCAACAAGGCTGTATTCTCTCCCCCTACTAAATCCGTTATACACCTTTGACCGTGTAGCCAAATTTTTTTTTTTAAGAGCAACACAGCACGGGAAACAGGCCCTTCGGCCCAACGAGCCCGCGCCGCCGTCATAACTATATAGTAACAATTCCATTATCCTATTCTAATTTTAGGTTATTCCTAATATGGAAGAGTCTCAATGTAGGGACAATTTGTTTCCCAATCAGCCTAAGAGCGAATTTTTGGGTTGTGGGAGGAAACCGGAGCGCCCGGAGAAAACCCACGCAACCACGGGGAGAACGCGCAAACTCCCGCAGACACCGGCCCAATTCCAAGTGTCTGCACAGCTACAGCGATAGTCACTGAGCTGTCATGGTGCCCTTCAGATGGTCCAGATAAAGCACTCATTTACGACATGAAGCACCAGGCAACCCATGAATCAACATCCAAGAGCTGTCCTCGCACCACCTGCCGAATGCATGCTCCTTGTTGGTCAAGTATGGACCAAATTACCTGTGGAAAAAAAAGCCATAGTTAAACAGTCCTACTATATCCCTCTATCTGCATACCGCTCATGTGGCTGTCCAAGAGACCCTTAAACAGCCCTAGCGTGCCTGCTCCCACCACCTTACTCGGCAGTGCATTCCACACCCCCACTACCCTTTGTGTGAAAAACTGCCCTCTAATATTCGTCTTATACATAGCCCCCCTCACCCTAAGGCCATGACCCCTCGTCCTATCCATTTCTGAAGGTGGAAAAAGTTTACCACCATTTACTCTATCTATACCCCTTATAATCTTATACACCTCTTAGATCCCCTCTAAGCCGACGCCTTTCAAGGGAAAACAACCCCAGTCTATTTAATCGTTCCTCATAAGACAGTCCTTCCATACCAGGCAGCATCCTGGTAAACCTCCTCTGCACTCTCTCCAAGGACTCCACATCCTTCCGATAGTATGGCGACCAGAACTGGACGCAGTATTCCAAGTGAGGCCTAACCAACGTTCTATACAATTGCAACATCAAACTCCTACTCTTGTATTCTATACCCTTTTCTATGAAAGCTAACATACTATACGCTTTCTTTATCACCTTCTCCACCTGTGAAGACACCTTCAGAGACTTGTGAACCTGCACCCCCAAGTCTCTCTGCGTCTCTATGCTCCGTATAGTTTTACCTTTTATCCTATAACTCTCTTCTACATTTTTCCGGCCAAAATGCATCACCTCGCATTTATCCGGATTAAATTCCATTTGCCATCTATCTGCCCAGTCTACCAACCTATCTATGTCCTGTTGTATTGCCTGACACTGCTCCTCTGTACCCGCCAATCCAAGCATCTTGGTGTCATCAGCAAATTTGCTGATCTCACCACCTACCCCAACTTCCAAGTCGTTTATGTAGACCACAAATTGTCCTCCAACTTCATTTTCAAGTTTGCTGATGACACCACCGTAATGGGTCAGATCTCAAACAATCATGAGATAGAGTACAGGAATGAGATAGAGAATCTGATGAACTGGTGCAGCAATAGTAATCTCTTCCTCAATGTCAACAAAACGGAGGAGATTGTCATTGACTTCGGGAAGCAAAGAGGAGAACATGCCTCTGTCTACATTAACAGGATGAAACAGAAAGGGTGGAGCATTTCAAGTTTTTAGGTGTCCAGATCATCAACAACCTATCCTGGTCGCCCCAAGCCAACATTATAATTAAGAAAGGCCACCAACTCCTTTACTTTCTCAGAAGACTAAGGAAATTTGGCATGTCAGCTACGACTCTCAACCATGTTTACAGATGCACCATAGTAAGCATTCTTTCTGGTTGTATCACAGCTTGGTATGACTCTTGCTGTGCCCAAGACTGCAAGGAACTACAAAAGGTTGTGAATGTAGCCCAATCCATTATACAAACCAATCTCTCATCCATTAGTTCTATCTACACTGACTTGGCAAAACTGCCAGCATAATTAAGGATCTCACGCACTGATGGGAGGGGCAAGTGAACACAGTGACTGGTTTTCCTCAGATGGTTTAAGATCCTTATCGGACGTATTCTAAGGCTGGGGGTTGCCATGCTATCTGGCACACTATCACCACCTTTTTTTGTGTTGGCACAGAGGGCATGAGGGGGTCACTGTGAATGAATGGGTCGCTGGAAGGCATTGGTTGTCTGGGCATAAATTGAATGGAATGGTATAAGTGGGGATGAGATTCATCAGGGATGAGTGGGGGACATGATGGAGCACAGGGAGTGGGCAGGAGTAAGGAACTGAGGGCTAGATGGCCTAATTTTTAACAAAACAATTAGGGTGAAGTCCCAGACAACTGAGGCAAGCCTCTCAAACTGCCCAATTTACTACCCTTTGTGATGGCATCCAATCCCCATCTGGGGGCAGTGGGCCTGACTCGCTCTGCCAGAGTGAGGATCCTGACATATGAGGGAGTTTCTCCATTATAGGCATGATGAGTTGGTAGCTTTCCTATTGCACTGCCTGCCTCATGGGACAATCCGGCCCCAGAATACTTCTCTGGCTGGAACTTCCAGAAGTCCCATTGTAGCTGTCTGACATCAAGCTGCACGTGAACCAGCAATTTCTCTTGCTGTAACTGAAGATAACCTGTTCATTTAACGATTGTCAAAAACTCTATACTGCAGTTCCCACTCTCGCCCTCGTTTCCAGTTATTGGACGAGCCTGAACAACATATTTTCACGTTATTTTCTGTAACGCATTACTGCATGTAAATTAGCTGCAGTGTTTCCCACAGCAGAGAGTACATTTCAAAAACGATGAAGCTGATGCTTCATTGATTGTAAAGCATTTTGAAATATCTGGTCTCATGAAAAACACTATATAAATACAGATCTTTGTCTTTTCAGATATAGTAAACAGGCAAATTATACAGGTATTTATACTTCTGCGAAATCTGGGTTTAGGTTCATAATGAAGAACAATGCCAAGGTTTTAAAAGAATAAGAAAAAACGGTGAGCTAAATCAAACAAAGCTGGAGTTTTTCAGCAAATCACTAAAGATCCTTAGGCAGTACCTTCCAAACCCACAACCACTTCCATAAGGACAAGGGCAGCAGCTACAGGGGGAACACCACCACCTGCAAGTTCCCCTTCAAGCCACTCACCATCCTGACTTGGAAGTATATCGACGTTCCTTGGCAGTCAGAGTCAAAATCCTAAAATTACCTTCCTAACAGCATTTTGGTCAACCCACAGCATGTGGACTGCAGCGATTCAATAAGGCAGCTCACAAGCACCTTCTCATCATCATTCTGAACTTGCTTTTGAGTTTACAACATAAGCCTGACCATCTTTAAAAACACAATCAAAAACAGAAAAATGCAGGAAAATCCCAGCAAGTCTGATAACATCTGGATAATTCTGGAGACAGAATAGGGCTGACGTTTCAAGACAGAATGACCCTTGAAAAAGAGTCATCTAGATTCGAAATATTGGCTCTACTCTCTCTATGGATGCTGTCAGACCTGCTGATATTTTCCAGCATTTTTGTGTTTACGTTTCAGATTCCAGCATCCGTAGTATTTATTTTAAAAACTCAAACTTTGTTTGATTTACAGTAAGTAGTTTCACAATACTAGGTTAAAGTCCATCAGGTTTATTTGGTAGCACAAGCTTTTGGAGCGTTATCCCTTGTTTGATTTACCTTATCCTTTTTCTCACTGTTAAAACCTGGGCATTATTCCTCACTATGAATCTAAACCCAGGTTTATTAATAAATATAAATATCTGTGCTATGAACTATCTGTTGCCATGAGACCACAGCAGCAGTGGCTCAGTTTTAAGTAAATTCCTGATAAGTTCATTATTTTTAGGTGTGCTTCACCTTAATTTCAATGCACAGGAAAAAATTTTACAGCAGGATATCAATTGATTAGAAACCATGCAAATCTCATTATAAAAACAATTTATTTAAAAGCAAAATATACATTTTACAGCCAGTTGATAACTGTGCCTTTGCACTTTTCCATCTGAAATATCACATTTGGTCGAATATACCAGAAAGAAAATCAGGAACATTTCATCTAACATCAGTACATTCAAAATCTGTGGCAAATCTTTAAAGGCACCCTTTCCTGCGTGTATTCCACTCTCTTATCGTACATGGAATTAAATAAATCCATTGTTGGAATATTGCAGGAGTGTTGCCCAAGCCCGTACGAAGACCAAAATCTTTTTTAAAAAACCCTGTAATTCTGTACAAATCTACACAATTCAGTAGTAGCAACAAGCATTCAATTTTTATAAACAATATTTAATGAGTAGAACAGTAGCATTGATGCTAGAGTATTTGAATACCAATAACAAGGTTACTGGCTCAAATCCCAATCCTGATCTCACGTGGCATTCAACCGTGGCTCTTGCCGGTGGCAAGCTTTGATGGTTTTCAGTTGGTCACAAGGTGAAGGCCATCCCTGCTGTTGCGGTACAGCATCTCACTTGTGAGAGGGGAAAAGACTGATATGGATGTGCTCACTGCTGTGTCTTTGACACTATAAAACAGTGCTGATAGCAGCCATGGAATAGTTTGCAGCTCAGAATATTCCACACTTCCAATAGAGAGTGAGTGAGTTGATGTACAGATGGGAAGACAACAACAATGAAAATGTATTTTAAAATAAATAACACTTCACAATCACTTAAAGGCATTGCACAGGAGTGAGCCTAACACACAAAACATCTGTCTCCATCAATGAAACATGTGAACACAACTGGCTCCTCCTCCTCTTTCCCCTTCACAACCTCTAGTCAATATTAACAATATAACATTTGATTTTCCATAATGCTTAGCAATCAGTTCTGCTTGTTTACATTAGAAAGTTTACTGCAGCTTTTCCCAAAGCTGTATAACATTTGCCTATATATACGATTTTGGATTGATTACCTGACTGGGAACAAATACATTTCACAATTTACATACAGAGATAAACCAGAGCTTATCATTAAGTTTTCATATTGTTGAAGTCCATTTTTTGGAATAAATAATCAGTTATCATTAAGTTGATGGCTATTGAGATGTTCTAGCATCATTGTAAATAACCGGGTGGACATCCAGTCGGATCAGTTAAAGTAAGTAATCAACAATGAGTTCAGGACTGAAGCTGGAGTACATACATGTCAATCTCAAGCATGAAAAAGAGGTATTATTAAGATCAGAAGTCACTCATTTAAGACAGTGATGAGGAGATTTTTTCTTTCAGAGGACCGTGAGTCTCCAGAATTCTCTTCCTCCAATAGGCAGTGGAAGCAGAATCTTTGAATATTTTTAAGGCAAAGCTAGATAGATTCCTGATTAACGAGGCAGCAAATGGTTATCAAAGTAGACAGAATATAGGGTTGAAGGTACAATCAGATCAGCCATGATCTTATTGAATGGCCAAGCAAGCTTGAGGAGCTGAGTGGCCTTCCCCTGCTTTTAATTCATATGCAACTGTCACCATGTTCCTATCCATAAACTAGAAACATTAACTATCTGCTAAAGTGCACTAAGTATTAATATCAAAATGCATTGAGGTTAAATTGTGCAAATCAAAATCACTTCAATTAGGTAAAACTTAAAAACTTATTCATCTTACAAATTTTTATTCATATGGAATCTAATGGTTGAAATGGTTCTTAACTGGAAATTTCTGCATAGTGGAGAGCTCCAATAACATTCCAAAAAAGATCATCTGTGCCCCAAAATATATTTTACCACAATGTTCTACCTAGTTGAATCTTAATAATCTGTCGTGTCCAATGCTTGTAAAGAAAGCCATTTTATTCCAAAATACTTCTAATATATTTTCAGTTTATAAACCACAGGGAAAAGCATCAGCCTGACTTTCTAATATTAATATAGTTAAAGCTATTGCAGTCCCCTGCCTGAGAAGCTAGTGGCAATATGGATGATTCTCTCCCTAATGCTCTACATCTGCAGCTGTAGCTTTTATTTGAAACAAGCAGTTTTGTATTGCACAAATTAAAAATTGGATGCCTACATAGCACCAGGAAAGAGGAAATGTGGTACCATTCCATCTACACATCAAAGCTGCAGTTCCACTTTCACCTTGTTGCATTTCTTCCCACCCTCCATTGTGAATCATTGGAGATTAAGTCAAATTAAGGCAGCATTACAATTGCAGGCTCAGAAAATAAATCTGGCAGCATCCTAAATGAATCATAACTGCTGCGGGTCAGAAGAGTCCTAGTTTAGATTGAATCAAATGATCTTTATGTGGTTTAGTTCAGTGGGCAATTTGGATTCCGTTCACATTGGATGTGACTAAATGGAACTAAAGGTGGTCTCTACAGCTGAGCTTGGGTGGCCACAATATAGGAACAATGGTTTTCCAATGCAGTGTAGTCCAGCACGTATGATTCAATGATCATGTTTAAAAAAAATACAAAACTTGTAATCCAAATCTATGTTGTTTGCTAAACATTCTACACTTCGTAAACATCAATACATCTTGTATCCATCTGAACTATAGGTGTAGGATCAGTTTGGGTTCATTTTCTCAAGGCTTTGATTACTGAATGTGATAACACTATTAAAAAGTGAATCCCATTGCAACATACTGGCTAAACATGTCTGTGCTGACATTATATATAACCACCCAGGTAACCCAAATGCCATGTTTTGCAATAACAGAAATGCCTTCACAGATCACACTAATGATAGGATCCTGTGTGATCAGAGCAATCCTTTCCCCTATAAGTATGTTCTTTGTTGACTTTATCAGACAGTACTGTTACATGTCTACTACACTCGAGAATGGAACTTCAAAGCAGATTTTTCTTTATCTTGTCTATCACTGAAGTGACAGCAAATAAGTCTAGCCAGCACAGCACTATTGTTCCTGGGGTATCATGAACTGCAAAACCCAGCTTAAGCTCTTTAATTAGAGGTTCTTAAACTGAAGGTGCAGAATTGAAACTAGCTTGCTAACTCTCCCTACAAAAGTCACCTGAAACACACCACAGATGTCTAGCAAAATCAATCACAAAGTCTCTAGTTGACTTGACACCTTAAAAAGAAAATTGACCCCTCTGCTTGCTTATTTGGTGTTATGATCACAAGAGAACAAATGCAGAATGGCAACTTCTAGGTTCACTTACCAGCTATTTTTAAATCATCCATGAAATAACAAGCATCAGGAGGAGTAGTATCGTGAGCAGATACTTGTGCCTTGGGTTTAAAATACCATTTAAAAGATCCAGCCATATAATATTAAGTTATTCTTCAAGGTTTTAAGTGAAAAAAGATCCAACCATATAATATTAAGTTATTCTTCAAGGTTTTAAGTGAAAACAGAATTATTCTCCTTGGATTTAAAGCAAAACGTTTGCAGCAATATGGTGCTGATCAAACAGAAGCTACACAGTGTCCAAGAAAGGACTGACTGATACTGAGGTTGGTGTTTCAGTGTGGGATAGACTGGTGTCAGCAACAAATCCAGAACAATATAAATACTTAATTTTAAAAAAAAAAATCACCAATTGTTGTTCACTGGATCGTGCTATGACCAGTCTAGCCTTACTGATTTAAAATAATTCAAATTAACAAGGAATCAAATATTAACATATGAAAATAAACAATGCCCAATTCCAAACATACAGTATCCGTATTGGTTGTGTTCAATATTTGGAACTTCTGGCGAAGTTTATATCTATTCACTAGTACCATGTCATTAGAAATCTCAAGGTGAAGCAACCAATAACCTGCAGCGTGCAAAGTTGGCAAGGTCCATCAAATATATACATAATTCACAATATTGTAGTTGCACTAGAAGCTGGGAAGGCAATGGAGTGCAACAACTGAGTATTCTCCTGCAATTTGGTCCAGAAGTCAGCTGTTCCCTCATTTAAAACCATGTAGTTATTTCAGTGCATTGTTGAAAATATGCTAGGACCCTTTGTCTTTGGCCACAATGTGCGCCATCCAGTTCACTTTTGTCGTCCAGCTTTCACGAAGGGCCTCATTAAACTTTTCCCGAAACTGCTTCAATGCCTCGTCATCACTTTTTCCTAAAGCCAAGGAGTCCTGGGGCCAAAAGGAGGAGATTTGTAAAGTGCAGGCCTGAATTCTTTTTGACGTTGCATAACTACATTGCATAAATAAACATAAATCTCTCAAACATTACATCAGCGCAACACCCAATTTTGGCTTCTTCAAAGTATGTGTATTATAAAGCAGAAAAGTAGATGTCTAGGCCTCAATGTGCACTATTTCTTCATGTTTGTTTGTTTTTTAAAGTTTATTTGTTAGTGTCACAAGTAGACTTTTATTAATACTGCAATGAAGTTATTATTCTGGCGCCTGTCGGAATACACTGAGGGAAAAATTAGCATCTAACCTGCATGTGCTTGCACTGTGGGAAAAAAACAGAGCACCCAGAAGAAACCTACGCAGACATCAGGAGAATGTGTAGACTTCACACAGTGGGAATCAAACGCAGATCAATGGCAGTAGTGCCAACCATTGTGCCACTTGATGGTTTCGTCCTACTGTGATAAGTGACTACAGTTCTGGATCATGTCTGGGAAGTCATGTTAGCACCAATATTGAGTGTAGCTGTGAGTTATTTGCAAATAATCAAAGTTAAGTTCATTCTTTTCTTCATCACACATCCTAATGTTGGAGGTTAGTGGGGGAAATAGAGGTGGGAGTGTTTATAGGTTGGGGAAATAGCAATGAGGACAGAGTACAAGGCCATTCTTTTTTTCCCCCTCTTCCATAGCTTTGGAGTACTAGAGCCACCTGTATTTGACAGTGATCTTTGATAACCTGATGTCAGACTAGTATGGGAGTCCCAAGCCTAACCACGGCATTAATGTGCCTACCAACACAAATTTTCATGCTTTAAATTCTATTAAGTTCACAAGGCTGGAGGCTCAGAGTGCTGCAGTTCTTGAAGGTCAGCAGCTCTACCTGTAGGGATGCGGCAGAAAGACAAGCATGTGGATGTCTCAACATGGCAAAGCCCTCAGTTGACTCCAAAGATGTAGGAAATAAAGAGGCCTGAACCCAGTAGAGCCATTTGGGATGGAGTGGAAAGCCCTCTGCAGTTATTATCCCTGTGGCCAGATCATTGGGAAATAGAGCTTGTGGCTCCAGTGATTCCCTGGTAGGCTACCAATGAATTGTCAGGTTCTGCAGTCAGTGGAGGACCAAAGCAACAACTTCACCACAGAATGGCACCTCAGCAGGGCCCTAATTGCCCAAATTGGTTGCACTGTGGCACAGTGGTTAGCACTGCTGACTCACTGCTCCATGACTTTGGTTCGATTCCCAGCTTGCATCACGTCTGTGTGGAGTTTGCGCATTTTCCCTGTGGGTTTCCTCTAAGTGCTCCAGTTTCCTCCCACAGTCCAAAATGTGTGGGTTAGGTACATTGGCCATGTTAAACTGTTCCGAAAATGCATAGGTTAGAGGGATTCGCGGGATAAATATGTGGGGTTACGGGGATAGGACCGAGGTGGAATCGTTGATGTAGGCTCGATGGCTGAATGGCCTCTTCTGCACTGTAGGGTTTCCATGTAAAGACTCCAATATCTTTCTGGAGCAGGAACTGAAGTTTTTTTACAGCCTGCCCAAGGAAATTTTCCTGGAGACAGGAATGCATTGGGTAGCCATTTCGAGTTGCTCCCTCAATTGATCCGCTAAAGGCATTTCTAAACCTGTCTTTGTAGGACTTGGAAAATTCAGTCCTTAGTGCCATTCACTTTAGCCAAGTAGGTTAGTTCATCTGTGAAAATTGTTCCATAATTAAAAATAGAACATTCCAAACATAATCCATGTGGTGGGATCAGTGGAAAAACAATTAACAATAATGGAATTATGATTAGTGGAGCTAGAAGACAACCTTTAGAGTATTAATTCCCTTTTTTTATACAAGTATGTTTATTGCATAATTTTTGTTCAGCAAAAATGTGAAGAAATTGGAACAAAAAAACTTTCCTCTGCACAAGTACTTTATACAAAAACACTGATTATATTCAGAAAATGTATATATCAACCTTCAACAACATAAAGTGGCACCAATATTTGCATTCTTCAATGAACACAAAGAAATTGTTCCTTTGAATTACCCATAATAAAATGTCATTTCAGACAATCAGCAAGGATAATATTTTGATCCTAGTGCTACAGTTGTGCCAGCGGTTAGATGGCATTTACTGCTCTTCACATATAGGATTGTCATTCTCAGCTGGACTGTCTTGAATGACTTTTAATGGGGGAAATGACTTTCCCATTGGCAAGACAAGCAAAGCAATCACATACAATTGTCAATTCAAACTATTCTGGCACTGATGCTGGTAGGCACTTCAGAATGCCCTTGGTATATGAGTTCGAATGAGCATTCATTTCTAATTTAGAGAAGCAAATCTATCGTCCTTACTTGGTCTGGCTTATATGTGATTCCAGTTCCACAACAATGCGGTTAACCCTTAACTGTACTCTCAAATGATTTAGTTAACCACTAAATTCAAGGGAAATTAATGATGGGTAATGAATGCTGCTCTTGCTGATAATGTCCACATTCCGTCAAAGATGAAAATAATTCTACATGAAAGCAGCAAGGAGAAAATGAAGTGCTGAGACAAATTTTAACTGCTGCTGGATAAAGGATGGCACAGTGGTTAGTGCTGCGTCCTCACAGTGTCAGGGATCTGAGTTTGATTCCTGGCTTGGGTCACTGTGTGGAGTGTGCACATTCTCCTCCTGTTTGCGTGAGTTTCCTCTGGGTGCTCTAGTTTCCTCCCACTGTCTAAAAATGTGCAGTTATATGCACTGGTTGTGCTAAATTCTCCTTCAGTGTACCCGACCAGGCGCCAGAGTGTGCCAACTGGGGGATTTTCACATTTCTGTCTACTTGTGACTAAACTTTAATAAAGAAGAAAAAAGGTATCTCATTCTATTATTATTCTTGTCTTGCTTTCTGGGAGGCCCACAGAAATTGTGGGCAGGGGGAATGAGTGGGTCAAATTTCATGCACTCAAAATGTCAGTTCTTTTCTTTCCTTACAGATGCTGCAAGATCTGCTGAGGTTTACCAGCATTTTCTCTTTTGGATGCAATTCCCCGTCTTTGTTGTGGGGAGATGTTTAGTTTTTGCTTCCTATACCGTTCCACAGATTAAGCAACATAGGGTGCATTTTTCCCAGCTCACGTGCTTACTCCCAATGCTTACTAAATTGGTTCAAAAGGCTTCATTTTATGAAAGGCCATTGGCCTGAAACTTTCACTCTTGTTTCTTTCTCCACGGATGCTGGCTGGTGTATTCAGGCTTTACAGCATTTCTATTTACATTTCAGATTTTCTACATCCCAATAAGTTGCTTTTGCCTCACTTTATAGTTTACTTTTAAAGAAATTCTAATGGAATAAAGAAGTTACAGAAATAAAGTTTTACCTTAAGATACTGAATGTCTTTGATAGAGCTTAACTCAGGTAGGCCTGCTGTCAACATTAGTGCAAACAGAGTAATAAACAGGTTTCCATTCTTGCGTAGAATCAAATAAGCTTCTTCACAACAGTGACGGAACCTTCCAAACAATAGAAAACAGTACAAAATTCACAACTTTACGGATGTCAAGAGGAGATATGGACAGCTATACGTTAACTGAAATTACTAAATACAGTTTGATGTACACTGCCTTAGGTAGCTAATCACCTGTTTGTCAGGTCTCACTTTGTTGTGTGTCAAATAAATGCATTTGACCTCTTATAACAGTAATGTCAGGCTTGTGCTGACTCCTTATAATACTGACATAGTCATTAAGGCTTATGAAATTTAAAAGAAGAAACATTTTGATTGAAGATTACTTTTGCATTTCATTTCAAAATGCTGACTCTAAATGTTGGCATTTGAAGTGTCAACTGCTACAAAATGCAAAACAATTTTTAGAAGTGAAATTTATGAAACATTATCAAGTATGAGGTGGAATGTTTTCGTGGTTGAGTAGACCAACAAAACTAATTGGACCCAGGGGCTATTCAACAGAAATCTTTCTTCCACCCTGATCACTTCAAAACTGTGGTTAAAAAAACTCTCTAGAAATGAAAGTTAATTAAAATTCTGTGAGTTTATGATTATAATATTACATATGAAAATGTTTACCTTGCCATTGCCAAATGTGGCTTACCCCATAAGTGTTTACATCTTCCTAAATTATAATAGATCAAGCTAAATATTCAAGAGTTAGGCCAATGCAATCCTTCCCCTATTCTTTGAGGGGATAACAAGGAAGTTAGATAAAGGAGAATCATTAGATGTAATTTATTTAGATTTCCAAAAAGTCTTTGACAAGCTGTTGCATGGGAGACTATTATGTAAGAGCTCATGGTGTTAAAGGTAAGATCCTGGCATGGATGGAAAATTGGCTGACCGGCAGGACACAGAGTGGGGATAAAAGAGTCTTTTTCAGGATGACAGCTATTGACTAATGGTGAGCCTCAAGGGTTGGTGCTGGGATCACAATTTTTTTAACAATATACATTAACAATTTGGAAGAAGAAACTGAAGGCACTGTTGTTAAGTTTGCAGATGATACAAAGATACGTAGAGGGGAAGGTAGTATTGAAGAAACAGGGGGCTGCAAAAGGATTTGGACAGGCTAGGAGAGTGGGCAAAGAAGTGGCAGATGAAAAGTGTGAGGTTATGCATTTTGGAAGGCAGAATGGAGGCATAAACTGTCATCTAAATGTGGAAATGCTTAGGAAATCAGAAACGTAAAGGGACTTGGGAATCCTCGTTCAAGATTCTCTTAATGTTAACATATAGGTTCAATCGGCAGTTAGGAAGACAAATGCAATGTTAGCATTCATGTCAAGAGGGCTAAAACATAAGAGCAGAGATGTACTTCTGAGGCTGCAGAGAGCTCTGGGCAGACCTCATTTGAAGTATTCTGAGCAGTTTTGGGTCTTGTATCCAAGGAAGGATGTGCTGGCCTTAGAAAGGGTCTAGAGGGAGTTCACAAGAATGATACCTGGAATGACAAGCTTGTTGTATGAGGAATGGTTAAGGACTCTGGGTCTGTACTCTTTGGAATTTAGAAAATGAAGGAGGAACTTCCTGAAACCCACAGGATACTGAGAGGCCTGGAAACACTGGGCATGGAGATGACGTTTCCACTAGTAGAAAAAACTAAATCCAGAGGGCACAACCTCAGGCTAAAGGGATGATCCTTTAAAACAAAGATGAGGAATTTCTTCAGATAGAAAGCGATGAATCTGTGGAACGTTTTGCTGCAGAAGGCTGTGGAAGCCAGGTCATTGAGTGTCTTTAAGACAGAGATAGATAGGTTCTTGATTAATAAGGGGGTCAGAGGTAATGGGAAAAAGTCAGAAGAATGGGAATGAGAAAAATGTCAACCATGATTGGATGATGGAGCAGACTTGATGGGCCAAATGGTCTAATTCTGCTCCTATGTCTTATAGTCACCGGACACAGGGAAGTCCACAGAAATGGGTCTATGCAAGTGAAATCACTTGATCCAGTTGCCCATCCTTGCTGTTTCACTCAGTAGCAATATTAGGAATTCTATGTAAGCAAAGGCCTTAAATCTTCATCTTTCCAGCTCACAGCAATGTTCCCAAAGACTACCAAGCTAGTTCATTGGCAATTTTACCAAGTATGTAAAAGTACATGCAAGTTGAAGTCCTCGAATATGAGGCACAGATGTTTTATACAGTTATCCAATGAATACTGATCACAGTTGACAGATTTTATACTTAAAAATAAATATCCAGTTGCTGAGAATGCTTTTCTTCCTAGGAAATTATAGAAGATTATGATATTAAACAGCTTGGACTACATGAGCTGTGACAGCACAAATGTTACACAACACAAGCCACTTCTGATCTGTCAAAAGTATGTGCGCTTATTAGAAATTTCTCTATTTGCAAATATCTTTATAAATATGGTATAATTGCTTTGTTACATGAAGAAGTTGTGTCAGTTATTCATAATACAATAAAGGTCAAGGGGCTGACTTTTCCTGTCCCACCCCCACGGGAACTGTAGCAGGTGGGACACAGGCCATCAAAGGTCTGTTAACCTCAGGCAGGATTTTCTGGTCTTGAGGTGAGCGCGTTCGAAAATTTCTGGGTCACAGGAAACAGAAAGCATTGAATGTGTACAAATTGGAAGGGGAAACCATTGCACATCAGTTGTAACTGGTCTGAGAAACGGCACAGCAGGCTGGGACGGAATATAAATCTAACTAGTATCCAAGAATAATGAGCTGCCTTCTTCAAATCCTCTGAGGATAGGTGCTGAAAGAGCCATATTCCAACAAGAATGTTGTGACCTTTTAATTACCTGTTAAACTTTTCAGTGTTTCCTGTTTTTCCTTGTTGAATGACGTGAATGAAGTCATAGGTAAGAATAAAAGGCACACGCTCCCTCTTAATCCCAAATTTAGACTTGAAATTGCCAAGAATATGTCCAAAGTCGATATGAAAGAGCTGGAAAGAGGGAAAGAAAATGAGCAGGATTATTCTCTTAAAATTTCTCTCCCATCTTTCAAACTAAAGTAATGGCAAAAATTAAATTATGAAGGAAGTGGCATTTTACTAGGAAGACGGTTTTCAAATATTTCGATCTTCATTGCATTCACAATCTGACAGATTGATATGTTTTTTTTCCCTATTTGTACACAGTTTTGATTTCAAATAGTTCTGCCAAGTAACTTGTATCCCATACACATTGCGGCAAAAATGAATACAAATGCAAATGAAGTAGTGTTTGCAGCTTTAGTTCATTGACTTTGGATCTTATCCAAACTGAAAGGTCCACAAGGGCCAGCAGTGAAACAAGTCTGAGCTCGCCCATTGCCAAAACCAAAAAGACAAGACTACTGACAACCACTTATAACAGAATTGCTTCCTCCAGAGATGATTCTTAACTCCTTTCTCGGTGGTAACATGGCCTTTCTGAAACTGGGGTCACTGTCAGAGGCATTCTTATAATAGAACGGGGTAATTAAATTTGACATTGTTACTAAGACTCAAGATGTTAAATATGGCAACATTGTAACAGTAAACATAAAACTTAATAATTGACTTAATTTTACCAAAATTTGTCAGAGTTCAGACTGAAAACTGGTGTGTGTCACCCCAGATGGTAAGTAGTCTCACAACACCAGGTTTATTTGGCACCAAACGCCACTAGCTTTCAAGGCTCTGCCTCTTCGTCAGGTGAGTGGCGAATTCTGATCATATAAAGATAGAAATTTTCTGGCACTCAGTAACAGAGAATCTGAATGCATGGTTTACACTGTCACTCCGGCAGGAACTTGCAGAGCAGGTCGACAGCGATCATGGGGAACATCTTTAAAGGGCACCCTGATCAGTGCTGAAAATTAATTCCTCCCCCAAGGACACAGGCCACTGCCAGCCACACCCACACACAGCATGTCCTTCTCTCTCCCAGGGTGTATATTTACCTCAGTGTCCCTGGCAGGTTCCCCTTGATTGATTTTTATATACCTGTTTTAAACGTCACCAGAGTGACTTTACATTGGTGAGATATGAATAGTTATTTTGGGATGGGAGAGGATGATGTGGCTGAGAAGCCCTTTAATAAGTTTTGACATTCATTAAAACACATGGGAATAAAAAGGGGAAACTCACTTATGTCACTGACAAGAGCCAGGGGAAATTGGAAAATGAGATCTCACCAATGAGAATCTCATTTCCCAACTCACGTGGGATGTTGAAGGTGAATGTGGATTTAAAATCACCCTCAATGGAGAATTATTGTTATCGGGACTTTGAACAAGGAGTGTCCTAGATGTGCATGCTTCATATAGAAATTCACTCAAACACTACTCAACGTCTGCAAAGTACTTTTAGTAATTATTAGGACTACTCAATCACGCTGAAATAAATATTTTCTTCCCGTTAGTATCTCTGTCAATAAGACAGCAGCAAAACTTGGTCTGTTCAAATTACGATGTTACAGAAATTTAACTGGATATCCACATCCATTACATCAGTCCAAAGATGAGCAGGTTAGGCAAATTGGCCATGCTAAATTGCCCCTTAGTGTCAGGGGGGGCTAGCTAGGGTAAATACATGTGGTTGTGGGGATAGGGTCTGGGTGAGATTGTGGTTAGTGCAGATTTGATGGGCTGAATGGCTTCCGTCTGCACTGTTGGATTCTGTTCTATGATTCCTGACAAGCAGGAATGCCTGGCCCCAGATTTAAGTATCAGCAAAGCACATCTAACCTCCTGTTGAAATGTTCCCAGCACAAACTTGGTGTGAAATCACACCATCATATTCCCAGTCTTAGTCAGAGTCACCCCTTTACATTATTACATACCTGACCAGATTCCCGGACCATGATGTTGTCGCTATGTCTGTCGCCAATCCCCAGCACATAAGTTGCTACACAATAGCCAGCACATGACAGAGTAAACTCCTCAATCGCTCGGTCCAGAGCATCCCTGTCATCAAACCAAAAGACAAATAAAACATTGAACCATTTGTTTACTGGAGCACTAACAGCTGCAACTACTGGAATAAATAAAACTGCTGTGCATATGTTTCAGATTCAGAAAGAGTTATTAAAGGCTTTCATCCACAAAATAAAGAATTAGTTGGGCACACTAATAAGCTGCCAATGATGCAATAATGCAAGAATTATTACTTATCCAACTTACCAGTAACAAACAGAAGGAAGGAGGAAAATTGTAATTATGGAGAGAGAGAGAGAGTAAAGATTTACAGAGTTAAAGACTTTTCCAGGACGAAAGAGATTTTCAGAGAGGATTTTACAGGACTGCAGTATAGTGATTAAGGCATTGGCCTCCAGTAGTAGAATACCAAAATGAATCCAAAAACAGTTTTGGACAGTGGAAGTAAAGGCTTATTGACAGATATGACGCTGGACTGGAAATGTGGAGATTGCAAATTCAATTATGGAAAGTTTTGAAACTGAATTCAAGAAATCTGGTCAATTACATACTGTTCCTGTGAAAACTGCTGAATTGCCCTGCCACTCATTCCTGATCGATCTTATGAGATTCCAGTCCCATAGTACACAACTGAATATGAATATTAGGGCAGAGGGCCCTGGATCAGAGCTGGGCGGGAGCTAAAAATAGCCCCACAGTCCGGCATTCGACATCATCCCCACTCTGAGGTAGGGGGGTGTGTGTGTGTGTGTGTGTGAGTGTGATGACTGCAGGGTCACTCACTTGTATGTAGCTGATATGTTTTATGAAGAAACAATTAAGCCCATGTTTAACAGAAGCAAACTGGGAGTTTTCACACGGCCAAGTTCTTGCTGACAGGAGGTGCCAGTTTAGGATATATGGAGACAGCCCCTTGGGGACTGGTAGTCCCAGTAGCCCTTCCTTGCATGCCTCAGTATAGACATAGCCACAAGCTATGTCTTGTAACATAGTTTCCCATGCATCCTCATTTTGAAATTTTACATGCTGTCCTGCTGTTGCTCAGATCCCAAGACAAAACATATAAGTATTGCAAGGATTCCTGAGGCAGAGATGCTTTACATGGATCTGTACAGTGCCCATCATCACTATGAGAGTCAACTATCTATAGGACCTCACCTCCTGATGGCTCTAAACACAAACTTTCAAGTCAATATACTTTCTATTTCGATAAAATAATGTATTCATCTTATCAAATGGCTAAACAATAGAACGCATTTGGAATATAGGTGACTACCTAAATGAAAATAAACAAACCAACTTTGCCTGAAGAGGCCAACTGACCTCCATAATCTTTCTGTAAGGAACCAGGATGAGGCATGTCCATGGAGGGATTTGACATTAATTCAGAAACAATCATAAATATTAAAAAACACTAGACACCTTACTAGACATGATGACGACAATGACCTTGTCCTCCCCCTCCCTCACGAGCTGAATACTTAGTTTGACAGGTCTGTGGAAATTCAGTCACAATTTACCAAGTAAAGACTGAAGAGGCTGGTCACAGAGTCTGTTCTAAATTCTTCCATGGGTTGCAGTGATTTTTCTCAGATGTAGGGTTGAGAATCTTTAGAACTCTGGCCAGATTTCCAAGCCATCCCAAACTTTAGATCATCCAAGAAGTTTTAACATTAGCTACCGCAGGACAAGAGCTCACATTGTCTATCCTTTTGTGAAGGGCCCCAGTGTCAACCATATTTTTTTGCTTTGCGTGCATTTGCTAGACACAAACAGTGGTCGATCCAGATGCACTTTTGCTTCCAATAAAAAGTGAAGCAACAGAACAATCCTGCCATTATTTATTTAATGATACACAGTTTGGAACCACATTTTGTTAAAAAAAACATTTTTCTGGATTCCCTGAACCACAGAAAAGTTCAACATTTTGCACAGCGGCTATGTTCTATGCTCTGCTGTGTTAGCAAATATGGAGATGTGACCCCATCACCTCAACCCCTTAATCTCCCAGAGGTGAAGCACGTCACAGTAGGAACTTTGAGCACAGAAACTAGAGACTCCGAGATGGTTCTTCTTCCCCAAGTGAGAGGTGGAAATATTGTCACTTCCCAATTAGCGTTCCTTGGAATATTTCAGCCAGGAGCCTTGCTGATTCTTTGATGGTGAAGTGGAAAACCCCTTCATTCATAGAATTGAGCTCCATATCTCTGTCAGACCATATCCTAGTATGGAGTAAGCATGGAGAATGGGGAGGAATTTCTTCTCTCCAAGGATTGTCAGTCTTTGGAATTCTCAAATACAGAGTAGTAATTGTCATCAGACAAATTTCAACCTGTGTTAAACAAATTTTTGACCGACAAAGGAGTCAAGGTTATGAAAGATTGGCAGAAAAGTGGAGTTAGAGCCACAGTTTGAGTAGCCATGATATTATTGAATGGTGGAGCAAGTTTGAGGGACCTGTTATACTATAACCAATGATAACACTGAAATCTAATTATAATGTAACCAACGATTATATTATAATCAGATTCTAATGTAACCAATGGCAAAATGATGTGGTAATCAACTCACCATAAATTGAAAGCAGATAGGGATTGTGGAAAGCATTCGTGGCCAAAGTGATGGTGTAATGAAGCCTCTTTATTAAAGCTTTTCTTTGATTTACTTTGTGATGTTAGCTCTTTCACTGTTTGTAATAAGAGTATTCTTACTCCAGATAAACACTATTTCTTGTGGTCTGACCATACTTTCCATTCCGGGGGAATGGGGGAATGAATGGAATAAACTGGCATTAAAATAAACATTCAAAACAATGCAGCTTCATAAAAGTTTGTTGATAATTCTTTGAGGCAATGGTCAAGTGAAAAGAGCAAAAACTTACCCAGAATTCTTTTCCTTAAGCCAGTTCAGCAAAGCATCTTTGTTGAAGGCAGCAGTAGCAGCAACATTACTGTTAGTTAGCTGGATATTGGCTATAGTTTCTGCAGCAGACACCACCTCGATGACACCAGATTTATCTCCTGTTGCAAGGCAGCCGTAAGGCACAACTCTGAAAATGAAACAGTTTAAAATAACATTTTACATCAATACTTTAGCAGGGAGCAATATTAATTTAGGCATTGTAGTCATAATGTTGCCTCCACTGTGGTGCAATGTTAAACTGCCAAAAAAAGGTGTGTTGTTTTCAGCAAGAAAACTAGCGTGTTAGTCAGTTTTCTCGCTAGATATTATGAAACTGCCTAAAAAAATCAAGGAGGCATGTTTTACATTATCGTACAAGGAGTCAGGACCTTAACATGCTGGCAAAACACTGCAGGACTGAGATTGGGATGCCATCTTTAAAGGACACCCTAATTAGAATGGGAATAAACCTCCCCCCAGCCTGCCACTAAAGTCTCAGGGGTTCCCCTCTCCACTCCCGATCAGAGTCAGAACTTCTCTCCACCTCCCTACCACATCGTTGCCCAGTCCCCAATTATCAGTACCTTCCTCCCACTGATCATTGGTCCCATACCCCCTTCCTCCCCAGTCACTGGCCTTGTCCCCCTTCCTTGCTGATCATTGGCTCCTTGCACCCCTTCCAAATGGCTCCTCCTCATGGGCATGGTGCTAACCTGTGCCGAGGGGCTGTGCCATCCCACCTTGTCCCTTTCCTCTATGGCTATATTCACAACAGAGTTCACATCCAGTGAAGCAGTTTTAGTTGCACTGACATAACTGTCAATATACAGTTGACAGGAGAGTTAATTATATTGAAATCCATTCAAATTTATGCAAAGTAGGTTGAAGCCTATTATGGGCATGAACCTGATGACATTGCCAGCGAGAGATGGGGAAGATCTAAGACTGCAATTATACCAGTAAGATTTAAGACTTTGGGATCTTATGCCCACACTGGCATCGGCAAGTACGGTGAACATCGGATCAAGATTGCTATCGCAGTGTAATACTGAAGACAACTGGTAAAGGACTGATTCACAATGCTTCAGTTTCACAGCGCCGAGGGAGGGGGAATTTTAACTCCTTCCATTCAGCTATGGCCAGGTAATGGGATGGAAGGCTGCAGTTAAGAAGCAGTTGGCAATTAACCAACTGCTTTGTTCTTGAGCTTGCTGATTTACATTGGCTTCCAGTTAAAGCAACAACTTATACTTTTAACATAATAAAATGTCCCAAGAACTTCAGAAGAAGCTTTATGAACTGCTGCCTGGCACCCATCCACATGAGGAGATATTAGATCAGATGATCAAAAACTTGAACAAAGGAGGTTGGTCTTAAGAAGTGGTTTGAAGAAAAGAAAGTCAGAGAACCACTTTTTTTGATTTTGAAATTGCAATCCCTGTGTCCTGGCCCCGATCTCAGCAACCTCCTCGATCGGAAAGGGATGGCACAGTGGTTAGCATGGGGCAGTGTGCCTAACCAGCACACTTTTCAGACTGAGAGAGCAAACCAGAGGAAACCCACATTGACACTGGGCACCAGTCTCACAATGCCAGGGACCTGGGTTCGATTGCCGGCTTTCGCCATTGTCTGTGTGGAGTTTGTACTTTCTCGTGCCTGTGAAGGTTTCCTCCGGGTACTCCAGTTTCCTTCCACAGTCCCAAAAACATGCTAATCAGGTGCAATGATCACGCTAAATTCTCTCTCCATGTACCAAAATAAGCCCCAGAGTGTGGTGACTTGGAGATTTTCACAGTAACTTCATTGCAGTGTTAATGTAAACGTATTTGTGACACCAATGAATTAACTTAAACTTAAGCTATATGTCTCAGAGATCTCTGAACTGTTAGCTAACAAGTTGCCAGTTGTTGATTTAGTAACCATATATGTCCACAACAGGATGGTGCATGGCTTGAGTTAGC
The DNA here is from genome assembly GCA_024679065.1 of Sphyrna mokarran. Lineage (NCBI taxonomy): Eukaryota > Metazoa > Chordata > Chondrichthyes > Carcharhiniformes > Carcharhinidae > Sphyrna > Sphyrna mokarran. The sequence goes on along the minus strand of JAGIQG010000003.1, from coordinate 44,863,393 downwards.
CACATGTTTTTACCAATTAACTAAGCCTGCTGGTCAGATGCCTCCCAGTAACATGCACATGGCAGGTTTTGCTGTACTGTGGAGATGCAATTGGCGATGCAATTGCAAGTTAGACACTTTTGTAAGCAACTATAAGCAATGCCCTGAAAGTTTGTGGTATTGAACATGTACTTTGCATTATCAAGTCCTCTATTACAACTAGTTGGCTTCCTGACTTATGATTTACTTCTGCAGCAACAATTCCGATTAAAAAAATGCATCAAAAGAACAAACAAAACCGTATTATTCCAATCAGCAATCTGCTAAATTCAGAAATTTGGAACATTTCTACAATCGCAATCAGTCCAGAACAACAGATGGCGCTGCATTCTGTCCATATGTTCATCCAGAATAAAAAGGCCAAGGTTCAGAAATGAAATTGTGCCAAGGAAGTCTGCAGATTCCAGATGCTGAGGCGGTTATCTAATCATTTTTCCCGGATATTTTGGCACATTATAAAAAACACCACTTCTGTGGCTTCTCAGTTCAGAACAAAAAATATTGCAAACAATTAAAATCCCAAGTGTCCATTACCTTTATAGAATGCACATTGCAGTGCCAATGCTTCAGCAAGATATTTGCACCAGCACGGAAAGAAGCAATTACTGGTGTTTTCATTGTAAGATAGATCAAAAGGAGTTATGTTGTAAACCCCTTTAAGTGTCACAAACTTAAATTAACATTTCCATTTCTTTTTAATATTCAAAGGCACATATTTTAAACCATTTTAAAAAGTCAAGTTTGCAGTAAACGATCATAGAGGTTTATAACAAGGAAACAGGCTCTTCAGCCAAACTTGTCCATGCTGCCCCTTTTTTAAACCCCTAAACTAATCCCAATGAACCACATTTGGCCCATATGTCTCTATACCCATCTTATCCATGTAGCTATCTAAATGCTTTTTAAAAGATAAAATTGTACCTACCTCTACTACTATCTCTGGCAGCTTGTTCCAGATACTCACCACTCTCTTTGTGAGAATATTGTCCCTCTGGACACTTTTGTATCTCTCCCCTCTCATCTTAAACCTATGCTCTCCGACCTTTGGAAGAAGATATTGACTATCTACCTTATCTATGTCCCTTTTTATTTTATAAACATCTATAAGATCATTCCTCAGCCTACCTGCACTCCAGAGAAAAAAGTCCCAGTCTATCCAGCCTCCCCTTATAACTCAAACCATCATGTCTTGGTAGCACCCTAGTAAATCTTTTCTGCACTCTTTCTAGCTTAATAATATCCTTTCTATAATAGGGTGACCAATTATAGAACTTCACACAATATTCCAAGTGTGGCCTTACCAATGTCTTGTACAACTTCAATAAGACGTCCCAAGTTCTGTATTCAGTGTTCTGACCGATGAAACTAAGTATGCCAAATGCCTTCTTCACCACTCTATCCACCTGTGACTCCACTTTCAAGGAGCTATGAACATATACTCCTCAGTCTCTTTGTTCTGTAACACTCCCCAATGCCCTACCATTAACTGAGTAAGTTCTGCCTGGTTCAATCTACCAAAATGCATCACCTTGTATTTATCTAAATTAAATTCCATCTGCCTTTCGTCAGCCCACTGGCCCATTGCTCAAGATCCCATTGCATCAGAGATAACTTTCTTCATTGTCCACTATGCCACCAATCTTGGTATCGTCTGCAAACTTACTAACCATGCCTCCTAAACTCTCATCCAAATCATTAATATAAATGACAATTAATAGTGGATCCAATACTGATCCCTAAGGCACACCGTTACAGACCTCCAGTTTGAAAAACAACTCTTCTACAACCACTCTGGCATGAAGCCAATTTTGTATCCGTTTAGTTACCTCACCTTGGATCCTGTGAGATTTAACTTTATGCAACAACCTACCATGCTGTACCTTGTCAAATGTAGATCCTGGTAGAAAAATTGTTATTTATTTAGAATTAGACAACACCGCAAATGGGATATTTACATCAGGTGAATATTTAAAAAAAAACAGGCAGCACAGTGGTTAGCATTGCTGCCTCACAACATCGGGGACCTGGATTTGATTCTGGGTCACTGTCTGTGTGAAGTCTGCAAGTTCTCCTAGTGTCGGCATGGGTTTCCTCCAGGTGTCCTGATTTCCTCCCATAGTCTGAAAGATGTGCTGGTTAGGTGCATTGGCCATGCTAAATTCTCCCTCAGTGAACCCGAACAAGCGCCAGAGTGTGACAACAAGGGGATTTTCATGGTACCTTCACTGCAATGTTAATATAATTATCCCATCATGCTTGCCATCAAACACCTGGGTTGGGGCTTGGGAGAATTCCGCCCAAGATTTTTTTGCGGGTGGAGGAAGGGATGGGGGTGGGTGCAGGTGGAAGAAAGTGAAAAAAAGACATTTAACTGCAGCAAAATTAGGAATTAATCCTGATCTTATCAAAGCATAACAACTATATGCCTAGTGCGCATGAAATTCAAAGGGTGAGTTGGCACCTTTCCATGGCATTTCAACCTACCATACTTAAAGCTTGACTTGGCACACCTCCAACTACTTCCCCTCTGAATGCAAGCTGCAATGAAAGGTTTTTTAGCCCTGGAGGTCAATAGGGTCAAAGTAAGGGAAAAAACATCCTGGTCAAAAGGCAGCTTGACTGGAGTCAAGTTGAGGACATGTCCTCGGGGTGCAGTCCATCTCATCCTGGCCTTTTTATCAACAATTTGACTGCTGAATTTTTGTAGGTTTGGTTAAAAAAAAATCAGAACTACAAGTACTCTTGGCAATAGAGTGCCTTCTTCCTTCCTTTAACTGAATTTTAAAATGATTTACTGATGTTTCTCTTTGCAGTGATATTTTGTGCCCTGACACATTATTACTGATATTTATAACAAAAGCTGTAGCTGAAATTTGTCTTTTGTATGAAAGATTTTTTTTACACTTTCAGAATCTGTACTTCAGACTGTGTATGGGCTACAAAAAGTGAGCAAGACGTTATCACACAATGCATGATCTAACTATCAAAAAGCAACAGAACAACCATCAAGTTATCTGACCACCAAAGAAAAGAATCCATTGACAAAATACTCAGGATTGCTTTGTTGTGGAAGGATTGAATTCTGGAAATATGCACCACAGTGTACTTGCTATAAATTCTTCTTCAGGAAAAAGTATGCTCCAACTCAGTGAGCACATCAAAGTTAAGGCTAGGCTCCCACATAATGAACCCATATGCACTCTTCTGAGCTAACTGTGCCTTAAGGCCTAATCTGTCTCCTTTTTCCGCTCAGCGTTTTCCTTTAAATGTGCTTCGAATTTTCAAATGGAATAACTGGAAACGTTCATCCACACACTGCCACAGTCTGGTTTGTAAAGTTAAGCCGGTTGAAAGGCAGTTGAAGGAAGTGAACTGTGGGAGGCCTACCTGAGGTCTAAGCCTGCCTCCTTCCACAGTGTATCCATTAAATGTAGAATCTGCAGAGCCAGCATGTCCTGCCGCAGATCTGAATACAAGAGGGAAAAAAGGTTTGCAGGTTATTTCATTGTTTGTGGAAAATCAGTGCCCAATATGAAATAGTATTAGATTATCATACTTAAAGAGCAGGTCACAATTAGATGTAGATTTTCAACTCCAATTTTTTGCGATGGTATTCAATTCTAATGAAGTACAAGTTGTCTCATACATCAACACGTTTCCCTCATGTGCAGCACATCTTCCCATTTTTGTCTCTCAACATGCACCATTAATAATTCAGTTGTAGAGCAAAACCACTGTATATGTTAGGCAGTAATGAATCCATTATGCCAGAAGAATTCACTGGTGTGATGAACAATCACTCCCAAAAAAGAACGTGCCACATGCTGATCAATGTAAATTTATAAAAAGTATTTTCTTTTCTCTTGATTTCATAATGGTACTTTCTAATGTTAAACAACAGAAACATTTCATGATTAAGAAAGGCACTAGAATCATAGAGTTCCTATAGTGCAGAACAGACCATTTGGCCCATCAAGTCTACACTGACTCTGTGACAGAGTATCATATCTGGGCCCTCTTCTCCACCCTGTTCCTGTACCCGCATACATTTACTATCTGACCTACAGATGTTGGTATACTAAGGGTCAACTTAGCATGGCCAAGCCACCTAAGCTGCACATCTCTGGAACACTGTAGGAAACCGGAGCACCCAGAGGAAACCCATGCAGACACTGAGAGAATGTGCAAACTCCACACAGTCACCCAAGGCCGGAATTGATCCTGAGTAGCTGGTGCTGTGAGGCAGCAGTGTTAACCACCGTACCAGCCTGCATCCCACTGTTAAGCTTTATTTCTTTAAGTCTAATAGGCCATTCATAAAGTTCCGACATAGCTAATGGTAAGAAAACTCAAAGAAGCAAATATTTCATAACTAATTCTTTCAGCGCACTTCAAGGCATCTTTTTAATTCTTAAATCAATCATCAGGTAAGCAAGCCCAATCAAAACTTTTAGCCATTCATCACTCTAACTAGTGAGGGGGCAGAGGGGTAATGAGGGAAATATTTTTGGAGTCTCTGTTACTTATCTGTCATTGCAAATATTTATTACTGCACATCAGTAAGTTCAGGTAACTCAGGTTTCAGATTCCCTGCAGATTCAGTCATGAGCTAGCTGATTAAATGCTGCCAATATTGCAGAGACATTGGTAAGACAAAATATTATTTTCATTCTCTGCCATTCAACAATAAGTGTTCACCACATTTTTCTACCACCAGAGCAGTTAAATCAGTGTGGTTATTTTACCTCACTTAAAAAAAACTCATCATCCTACAGTCTAAAAGGCTACGGAAATCCTCCTTTAAATTAAGAAAATAAACAAGTAGGTGGATTAGCAAATTGGTTACCAGTCGTTTTCTGGATCACCCACTACAAATGACAAGCAGATTAAAGTACCATAAGGAGAGAGGGAGGGCCGATTCCTGCATTTGGCAGTGCCTGCATGTCTTAAAAGCTTAGTCTTAGAGGTCTCTGCAACTACCTTCTCACATTTGCAGCTTTAGCTCACATTAGATAATGATCAAATATCAAACTGTGGCAACCACTTACTAACTAGTTATACAAATAAAAGTAAAATCTGAAATGAAATCAGTTTTTAAAAAAAGTAAGATTGGTCTCAAAATGTTCCACTCTCCACAGATGCTACCAGATCTGCTGATTTTTCCCACACTTTGTTTTTACTTACTCACTGGGTACATTTTAGAGTTGCTGGCAACTATGCAATTTTAAATCCCTATATTTGATTTGATTTATATTCTGTTGAATCGAGGGCCAACCCTTTCCTCCGTATTTTCATAGTGTCCTCCAGTTGGGAGTTACACTTTGCTCAGTCCCATGACTCCAGAAGTTATGCGCTGAGTTACTAGCACCATCTTATCTAATATCTGTTATATCATGACCTTGGGAGTTCATTTCTGCTTTCTCACATTGATTTCAAAAAGTGGGGCCAATGCTATGCTGTTTTTTGCTGGCTGTGGCCGTGCCTTGTGGATTTTGATTGTCCTAAGTTTCAAAGGTTATGGACAACATTAACACAAGGTGATAGACTGCTACCTTCCCCCCCCCCCAAATTCTTGTGTCCTCCCCTCCCGTTTCCCCCTCTTGCAGCTGCTTGCTTCAATTTTTTTTCCACAAAGTGTCTAGGGAGAAGTTTAAACCATTTGCAGTAAGTCAGTCCTGACAGCCTCCTGTCACTTAATTTCAACAGGGATCAAAACTACGATTTCTGGAAAGAAAGCATGACTTTGCAGGAAAAAGACATGCCTTTTCACCTAGTGAAATGAAAGGCTATCAGTATTCACTTAAAATCTTCTATACTTGAGTTGTATGCCTTTAAAGTTCAGTGGTAAGGAATTTCCTTAATAAGGAGTTGTGCAGGCGGAGGCAGGGCTAGAGAGAGAGTTCGAACGTTGTCACTAGCCTCTTGATTATTCGTCTCTCTATCCAGGAGCAAACCTGCTGAATTTAATAAAATTTCTACAGTGTAGAAGGAGTCGATTCAGCTCATCGACTCTGCACCAACTCAGCATCTTATCCAGGCCCTATCACTGTAACCCCACATATTTTTACCCCGCCAATCACCCTAATATACACATTTTTGGGGACATTAAGACACAATTTAGCATGGCCAATCTACCCAACTGACACATCTTTGGACTACAGGAGAAAACCAGAGCACCTGGAAAAAGCCCATGCAGACATGGGGAGAATATACAAACTCCACAGAGTCATCCAAGGCCAGACTTGAATCTGGGTCCCCAGCAATGTGAGGCAGCAGTGCTAACCACTGTGCCACCACGCCAATTCAAATCAATTATTTGTCAGGCGGCTGTCAAACCCAGCTTAATCACCAATTGAAGATCTACGTCCAGTCACACTTTTGTTCCATTTCAAAAACATACCACATCATACACTGAAAAGTGGTTGCTTTACTAATGCATCACAAAACAAAAACAACTGCAGTTACAAAAGTTTTTGCAGGGTATGGCAGACTGCAGCCAGCAATCTCCAGGGAAACCAGCTGATCTGTTATCTCTCCCACACTACTCTCTCTCTCCAAGCCTTTTGCACAGCATGCCAAATGTACAAAGATTTTCTAATTTAATGTTAGATTTTTCTTTGCTAAAATTACTGTGAAGCTGCATTGTAGTGCTGTCAGCCTCGAACCAATTAACTGCAGTTAACCACTAGCAATATTTGCATAATGCAAAAGGGAAATCACAAATAAATTCAGCAGAATTGCCAGTCCTAAATGTATGCGAGAGTGAGACAGGGAATGCATTGAACTTTACTGCATTGAGAATAATCGTTCTCATACTGTGCTTTTACACTTTTTTTAACTGCATATGGTTTACAGTGTTGTAGTTAAAAATAGCAAAATAAATCAATGAGATGGTGGTTCTGCATCTCAAATTATTGAGGCCCATTTCACTGGATAGGTTTTTCTGCTGTAATCTCTAAACATTGAGAGAGCAAATTATGCACTGCTGACTTTGATGGCTATACAATCAGCCTCCTAGATGAGGCTAGCAATGTGAATTCCTAATTGCTGGTATGTACCTTGTTATCAAGGAAGCAGCATGACTATCAAAAAGGTAAATCAGTAACCATGATTTGCAAGTTTCCACATGCACCACTGCTTGATTTACTGTTTAGAATCCATCCATTAAATGCAAAATGGGCTGAATCCTGAGTACCAGCTTCCTCTTTAAGTTTTCTTTGTAATGTAAACATATCATTAGAATTACATACTAATTTAAAATAATTTGCTTCACCAGTTGTGAAATTGGCCAAGAATTAGAAGAAATCTCACATTGGCTAAGTCTGCTGAGATATCAGCTAACTTGAGGACTTAAACCAATCCTATAGCTGTGTAATGCGAATCTTTATTCTCTGCTACTGGCCCATGCAAATCATATGACTGACCTTGTTCATGAATACATTCATACATATTTGTCTGCACTGCAAACATCCTTCAGTTTGGACTGCACATTCTATACATGTAACTTCTTTTTGCTCTTTCTAAATATTTTCAACCACAGAGTAGCAAATCAGCAGAAGAAGGGATGTTAAATTGCTAAGGTGACACCTTCAAATAATACCTAAAAATAATATTAAATTACTTTTAATATGTTTCAAAAATCTCATCTTGAGAGAACTCATAGGAGATTAAAAATGACAATCTTTATGAATAGAAAATCCTGAAGCATTGCTCAGCATAGATTTTGCCTAACAAAAGAACATGTGCAAACTGTTATTGTTTTGGGCCTTTATTTCCGAAAGGTTAACAGTGGGAAAATCTTTTGCCTCAAAATGTGGAAGCTGTTGCTTTCACATATGCTGTGTCCACAGAAGTGCTTATACATAGGTTTAATAATCATTCAATCTGCAGCAACTGTTTTCAGCACTCTGTTAACTAAACCTTTTCCAAAAAAAAGTGGCAATTACCCCATCAGTTAATAGATTAAAGCAGAGAAAATCTTAACCTAAAATTAATCAGTACAACTGATCACCCATGTATTACACGTAGCTCATTCATATTAAAGGTCAGAGACATGGTCAGCATTATGGAAGATTTTTTCAGATGGGTAAACACAACAATTATAAAGTTCTCATCACAGTTTTCAGATTTTCAAGAACTTGCCCATTTCAGCCTCAGCAACCTTATCCAGTCCTACATCCATCAGAGATCTCAGCACTCTTGTTCTAATCCAAATTTTGGTAACTGTACTTTTAGTTGCTTAGGCTCTTAAACTCTTGAATTCCCTCCTTTGGCAAGATTTTGAACCATTAAAAAAAAAAATCTCTCAATGTTTATCACAGAAAATCAAGGCCAAGGACTGAATGTTCATTGCCCGACACCAAGCAAACATGCATCAGAAGCGTGACGTGGGAGATGTGATGTGGCTACACTTTTAAAACTTGCCCTCTATTTCCCACCAATTCAGGAAAAGTGGTGATTCACAACTTAACACCCACTTAAAGTCATGCCAAGTTCACTATTTAAATGCCTGCTGCAAATTCAAATCTCTCTGTCATTGATACTTTTATTAAGATGGGTGGCTTCCTAAAGTTTAAGGGAACCATACTAGGTATATGAGCGTGGTGGGGCTTTTTGACGGTAAACTTAAAAACTCTTACCAACTTCAACAATCATAATGTAATGATTTATAATGATTAAGTTTTCAATCCAGTGATTGAACACACGGCTCTTCCCTTAAAGGTAAGAGCCCATTAAATTGAACAGAACTTGTGTTAGATTTAGATGCATTAGAACTCTTTCTCTAGTGAATAAATGCTTATTTTGCATTGTACAACATGGAGAATCAGATATGAGTATATATTAGGGACTGTGAGATTTGATTTTCACATTGTTTTAATATTCTGGTATTTGTTAAGCTTTTGAACACTCTCCCATTATCAACTAGGACAGAACCAATAAGCCATATAATACTGCCCTTTTGAAATTAAAAAATGTATTCAACTTGTGCTTTGAAAAGAATTCCCCATCTTGCATTCTCAAAAAACTGCCAAATACAGCCAGTGAAAATTGCATTAAATAAACCATTAATCTTCTCAATAGTTTTGAATCATATCCAAATAAACACACGGGCAATGAAAACCTACCTTCAAATAAAGGTAAAACTATTACAAGCCCATAAGATTGTCAACGAAACAAAGCCAACAGGAACAAGGATGAAGCAGGAGGCTGGAATAGCGGAGGAAAGAGGAGAAAGGAGAAAATGCTGTGAGAGTGAGGAAAGGGGTGAGGCAACTGGGTTGTTAGATGTGGAGGAGAAAAGAAAGAGAGTGAGAAACAGGAAAAGGAGGAGAAGGAGAAGAAGGAAAAAGATGAAGGACCCAAATAACAGTTGTGTAGATGGATGAAAATGACAATACAAGAACGTAAAGACCTTGTAGAAGGTAGAGACCTTGGTAAAGCTGATGGGAAGGCAAATCAGAAGGCAACCAACAAATAGAGAAACAGGAAGTAGATAGAAAGAGAAGAAATAAGTAAAGTGTTGACAATACTCTGCAGTTCTAATTGCATCCATAGAAAGAAAAACAGAGTTGACATTTTAAGTTGGATACAACTCTTCAGAACTGAAGAGAGATGAAGATGGGGGAAGGACAGGGAAGATAGCAATAGAGAAATTGTTAGCATAGAGGAAGGTAATGATGAAGGATGAGACAAAGCCAAAAATGGAAGAACAAGGGGCAGAAAAAGGATAAATCTACTGGACTAATAAGATAGAATATCAGCTCAAACACTTGAAGCAGACTGAAAAGATGTACCATGTCTGAGTAAAGTATTTCCTGACAAGTTTTAAATTACTTTTCACAAGTTTCTATTTATGTCTTCCGCTCCTATTTCGCTGGCTCACTTTGAAGTAATCTGGATGAGTTTCCCTCCTCCCTTAACCACTTTCTTTTTAGACTGCAAAGCTCCAATCTCTAATCATTTCTCATAGTTCATGCCCTTTGCAACTGGGATCAGTCTTGTCACTTTTCTCTGTAGCTTTTCCAACATGTGCACATCTTTCATGTGGCACAGTGATCAGAACTATGCTCCAAGTGTGGTCTGAACAGTGTTTTGAGATGCCTTAGCAGACCTTTTGCAGAATTATATTCTACTGTTCTGGTTCTACTATCTAGCATTCTATTAAATTTATTGCTTGCATATTGAAAAGAAGTTGTACCTTGTTACTTGCATATTTCTAAAATCTTTGTGTGCTAACCCAGTTCTATTGTCCACTTCTGTGATTAAAGTTAAGTTCAATCTGTCTTTCCCAGCACTGTTGTCAATAACCAATGTAACTCATGTTGGAAATATTTAGATATATGCTCTGTTTAACCTGTGGCTTCACTGAAGAAAAGCCACAGACCAAATACATTGAATACAATACAATGGTGCATTTCACTGGGAATTAGCTTATATTTGGCAATTATAAGCTATCCTTAAACAAAAATGTTCTTTCAACAGCAATTTTTGTTAAAAAAGTTCAGAAATTCTTAGCCAAGTTGGCCTATATATTGGGAATTGGGATGACTCAGAGGTAAAATGGGAACAGCAGTTATAGCCTACAGAAATGAAAACGTACTCCTTTAAGTATTGAAAATTATTTAAGTAAAAACATATTTCTTTAAGTATTTAAATGATATTTCATTGCCACCTCTCTCTTTTCCTTGCGTTGTTTGAGTATTTAATTGTGTCATGGTTGAATAACAGATTTACAAATGCTCAGATTTATTGCTGAAACTGGTCTGGGGGCATGTTATATATTTTTGCAAGTAACAGGTAGCAGTTGCAAAAATGGATTTTAATGATGATATTACACTACTATGAAGTGAGTATATCACTTCATAGCCAGTTCAGAAGACTATAGTCATTGACAGCAACTCTGAAGTGAGGGACATGATCAATAAAATAACATTTAGAATGAATATACAATATTTTGAAAATGCACAGAAAGAAGTGATTTGGACAATATCTAGTCTGAACTAACTGCCCATCTTCTGTTATAAATCGGGACCTGATGATTATTCCACAGCTTTGGTTAACAGAAAATCTGATTCAGCCTAAATCAATATATGCCTTCATTCTTTCAGTGCTATCCAATTTGCTGTTGTCTTTCCTTTGATCAGTGTAATTTATCATAAAAGCCTATAGTGTTAATTTACTAAGCTAAGAAATGAAACCCAATTGTAATTATACTCCATCTTTAAATATTCAGATACGTTTTGGTGAGGAGTCACATATAGTAAAATGGGACAACTTTAAAAGGGATAAAAAGACCTGCAGGTGTTGTACATACATCTTTGAAGGTGACAGGGTGTCTTAGCAAAAGCAGTTAATACAGTTATTGGAATCCTGGGTTTTATAAAAGTAGACGCACAGCTATGTGGGACGTTATACAAAAGTTGTGGAAAACACTAATTTGACCCCACCTGGAATGTTGTGTCCAATTCCGGGTATCACACTTCAGAAAGGATGTGAAGGCTTTGATGAGGGAAGAGAGAAATTTATCAAAATAGCTTCAGGGATGTGGTATTACAGTCATCTTGGATAAACTGAGGGAAGCTGGACTTATTCTTGGAGCAGAGAAGGTGAAGAGGAGATTTGATTTGAAAGGCTTTTAAAATCATCAAAGTTTTGCTAGAGCAAATGAAGGTAAACTGTTTCCACGAGTTAATGATCAGAGAGGCCACAGATTTAAACTGATTGGCAAAAGATCCCAAGGAAACAGGAGGAAATGTTTATTTTTCTATGCAATGTATGGTTAGGATTTGGAATGCATAGCTTAAATGGTGGATATAGAAGCAGTTGTCACCGTTGAAAAGGAATTTGATAAATACTTGAAGTAGTAATGTCGGATTATTGGGGAAGAGGGTCAATGTTGTGTCAAATAATGAGTATGATAAATGTTTGCAGCTAAAAGTTGGTAAACTTTTCATATGTTTTGCTATCACCCTCCTCATGTATGTTTTTTTTTTCTTAACTGAATAGATGACCTGACAGCCAACTCTTTTTCACATTGGAATAAGTGCAAGAGTAATAAAAATTCAGTTTCTGACCAGGAGAGGTCACTGCTGTATTTCATTAACAACAGATCCAGCAGTATTTTGCTTTCCTCTATCAGAACGTCTGCTTTTGAAGAAATGTTAATCTTTCAATTCTAAAACAAAGCCAAATGGTCTCTATTACATCCAGCTGTGCTGGTCAAGTGTGCCTCCTTCCATTCCAATTCAACAAAATGAACAATTAACCGTGCAGCGACAGCCATAAAACAACCTTTTACCAGAGTACGGTGACAAACTGTGATCGATGCCCGAGTTTATATGAAGCAACAGGTTATGCACAGAGTACACAATTTACACCATATCCAAATAAATAGATCCTGAATTCCACACACTTAGGAGTCTAAGATTGTTTTAGCCTAAGCAAACAAACTGACAGGGGTAGTCAGTGTGAATTATCTTGTGAATATAGCACCAATGAACAAGGAATGAAAACTGAGAAAGGAGCTCAGAACACAAATGTACTTGTGTAGATCTCACTCATACCAATGTAATTAAACTGTATGATATTCCAGTCATGCCCTCAAGCAATGCCAGTCACATTAACGACAACATTCTAGTTTGACAACTGTCAAAATGGTTAGGGTAAAACCACTTTTGGATGGATGTATTCCATATTGGGATTTCTGGGGCGTGGGGGGGAATTCTCCCCAGAGAACAAGTAGATTTTCCTTTTGTAGGAAGTCTGCTTCAACTGTGAGAAACACCAAATCATCATGATTTGCTACTACAGCCTGCCTGTTTCCTGACTGCAAAATGGGCAGCTGGCAATAGAAAAATTAGAACCGTGAGCAACTGAGCCAGCAATCCGAAGGCCACTTCGAAGGAGAAAAAGGCTGTCACAGATTTGGGTGATATTTTTGTCAGGCTGGGAAGAAGCAGGAATACTCTTTTTGGCCATAGGAAAGTGCTTCAACCAGTGGCTGGACAAAGGATAGATCTCTCACCAAACACTCCTTTCTCTCAGTTACTGCTCACTTCCAGCTCCACCCACCCACATACATGCAGAACTTCTGCACCCCATCCCAGTGTGGTGAACCGCCTAAAGCACTTAATGAATATTTGGTCATTTCAAGCAAATTTTCCAGTTAAAATGATAGAGTGATGGCTTCAGGGGGGCAGCAATGCTACTCTATCGCTTCACCCTCACTTTAGTCAGATGCTGAAAGTTCCCCACTGAGTTCTAAGGCTCGGTGTAAGAGAAGAATGTGACAAAGAATTGATAAAATTACACGGCTAATAATTACCTATAGTAAAGGTAAAGTCGCCATTCTTCCAGGTGATCATGGAAGGCAGTGATTAAACTTAAGGATCACCACAATTTAAGTGAGGGGCAAATTTGAGAAGGAGGAGTCTTCATGAAAAGGCTTGGCTAGCACAGGAGTTGAACCCACGTTGTTGACATTACTCTGCATCAGGAACCAGCTGTCTAGCCGACTGAGCTGATAAACCCGCATAATTATATAGACACACATCATGCCCTTGTTAGAGTTGTTCAGAAGTATGAAATGGAGAAAACTTACCGTCACCATTTTTAAAGATGAGTCCCACTGGCTCTCCTCCTGACATTTTGTTGTTGTAGAGTATCCAAAGGGGCTTCATTTTAGAGTCCATATATCTGCACTTGTCTACACTACGATAATCAAGGGGAACAAATCAGTACCAAATGCTTATTGCAAAAACATCAGATCACTTAACGCCATACGTAATGCTATCAAAAGTCAGATTAAAGGAAGAAAAATTGGAAGAATTTAAAGCTTTGCATAGCTGGAAAGGATAATTTACTCCTAAATTATTATAGATTAGCCACTACTAAGCTGAAATGGCACAAAGAATTATATTTTACCAGTAAATCATCTGCTGATGATAAAAGTGATCTCTATTCTATTCCGCCAAAGTGCGACAAGTCCCTCCTTATTGCAGTAGTAACTCCAGTGTGGTGCAAGTGCCTATTTGTTGCCCAGACTATAGTCAAATGATTAGAAATGATTTAGAGACCTGCAACCTTTTGGTCTATATTGTTCAGCCCTACAACAGATAATGCCCAACACAGCAAGTCATTGTGGTACTCAATTAGTAATATCCCACACAAATACTAAAACAGGATAATCTATTGCACAAGTTGACGTACGTTTTTGCATTTCTGGCCAGTTTATCTGTGGGGAGTTAATGGACCTCCTTCAGTATGCATCAAGTTTACAAGCTCATGACATTCTAGTTAGGTCAATATGCATTTGGAACAATTTTAAATACCAAATTTTTTCTTAAGACTTTTTTTTATTTAGTAGAAAATAAGCAGACTTACTTCAGCTCTGAAAGAATTACACTGGGATTCAGTGGTGACTGGATGTTAGAGAGCGCTTCTTTGTACACAGGCTGTTTTAAGCAAGTATGAATCACATCCTTCATTTTATGTTTTGCAACTTTCAGAGAGCTGAGTTTCACTAGATTATTGATCGCTTTCATTTTACTCAGGGCATCCACCTGTAATCAGAAAAACAATGTTCTGTCTCTTACCATACACCATTCATGGAAACACCCAAAAAAACCTCTTCAGTGTGATATTAGCCATGTGAATAATATAGTCAGCTGAAATTTGTCTGCTGTTATAAGAGTAGCATTGACATGCCTATTTCAAACCTTGGTTAAAGTAGTTCCTTAGCTGCATTTTAACAATATTATTACAGAGGGCATACAGTGTAATTTTACACAAGTGGACAATACATAGATTCAGCCTTCCACAATACCACCTTTGTCGTCATATGCCGGAGGGAAACTGACTGTAACTACACAGATTTTAAGTGTGCGATAGGAAAATAAAAGCACATCTGTGTCTAAGGGCATAATACAATGTCTAATCCTACTTGTTTCAGGCTAAGCACTGTGTGTCCATTGCTCTCATCAGTCTCAACAGCTCTCCAAAGTTGTTTTTTAAACTCCAAGCCTCTTTTTAAAAATAAATTCGGAAGAATAAAAACTTAAATGGCCAAGTTGTCAGTGCAATGCATCACACTCTCAACTTTTCAACTGGACAATTTCTGACTTTGTGGAAGTCTCAAAATTAATTGAGTCAATTTGACTTGGAGGGGATGAGGCCACATCAGCAGTTATTGGGAGGAAGGGTGAGACAAGAGCAATGATAGTATAACCTGAATGCTGAAGCTCAAAATATAATTAACTCAAGAGTACAGTTCAGCTTGTGTTGATTATCATGCTGTGATTCTCTTACCCTCTACCCGCACTATCCCACCCTCACTTCCCGATCAAAAGTTACTTTACTGCATTAAGGCAGGTTCCAAAAGTTACCACAATCTGAGCCACATGTCCTGGCAGCCTTTACATAGACACTCTTCCTACTTCATTGATCCAGATGGTAGAGTACAGTGCATTTGACCACAAGTTTATCTGGAAGCATACGTCTTGACAACATGCAACTAAAATATGGAGGAAAATATTTTAGTAGCCAAGTATGTTTCTGTCAAGTGCCCTCTTGAATGGAACTTTTTTTTTGGAGGTTATAATCTTGGAGATGCCACATAACTATTCTAATATATTTCCAGACAGATAGAACTTCACTCTTTAAATCTTATAACAGACTAACATTGATTTTCATCAGCTGCCTTCCCACAGATATCAAAGTTGTAATATAAAATTAAACGTAACAGTCCACTTCAAATGAAGAGTGTTATTCATCTGGTTTTTCATATGAAGTAGGACGGATTCCAATATTTTAGTCTCCCAACTCTTCCCTCCCCTGCTCACTGAGCCCCAGCCCCACTCGCTTGTGAAGGTGATGTTCATGTTGAGTTGCAGTACGTGTCCAGGCAGCACACGAAAGCAAGAATATCACAGCCAGATCCTGATCTCATTTGACGCCGCTGTATTGGAAAAGTGATCAGAAATGGCAAATCTATTTCTGGTTCGTGAACTATAAAATGCCACTCAAAAAGGGATAATTTTGTGTCTGCATTCACTGGGAGTGCAAATGGCCATGCAATATCTTGTGAGAATTGAGAAACGAGATTCTCGCTGGCAAGATCTTGTTTTCGGGTTTGAGCTGAAATAACTTAGTTGGGAAGTGTGTTAGACTGAAGATTTAAAGGACATTGCTCAATCCTGGTTTTTGGCGCGAGTCCAATGCTGGCTTTCTTTGCTATCTAATAATTGCCACTGCATTTTTGGGCCGAATGGCCTCCTTCTGCACTGTAGTGATACTATGATTTTACTCGGCAATCCTACCCTCATTTCAATAAATCATTAATTATAGTTAAAAGGCTTCTCCATAATATCTTTACCCCTCACTGAATATTCATTCTTTGCTAACATGACACAACAGCTACTGAAGCAGTCAAGCTGTCTACCTTGGAGGGTGCAAAGGGAAATATAGCCTCTGGAGTGAAAGGATCATGGTGCTGGCAGGCGGGGGGGGTGGGGTGCTGCGGGGGAGGGGGGGGTAGTGTCCCCCTGTTCACAAGCAAGTGGTGGGAAGTTTATTCCTAAGGCAGATTCGGGTGCCATTTATTTGTGCGGAGCTGGCATTTGTGCACACAAATGTGCCAGAAAATCTGGAGGAAAAACTTGGCTGTGATGCTGGAGAGCTACATACTGGTGTTCTTGCTGAAACTGACAACTAAGGGAAGATTCTGCCCTTGAACAAAACAGGCACAGAATTAGGCACTATGACTTCAGATTACACTATCATGTGACAAATAATATATTGAAATACCTGCCCTTCTTAGATGAAAAAAAAGATTCTCTTACGGAATTATGAGGAAGCACAACCTGAAAATGAGATCTGCAACTATTTTAACTCTCCTCAATCAGTTGGAAAGGAGTGGGGAAGCCAATTGAATGAAGAGTTTCCATTTCCCACTCTATCCCTGCCAATCTCTGATTTTAAGACCCTTGGTTCTGGGTGTGGATTAGGCTCCTAATGCACTCCCGGGGCAGTGTATGGGGAGTGGGCAGGAGATGCCTGGATTTCTGCTTCAATGATGCCAGTTGAAAATGCTCACCTATTAATACTCACACGATGAGAACGACTATTTCTGTAAGGTACAAAGGGCTGCTTCAAATCTGGTTTCAGAACAGACAGGGTAAGAAGAGAAAACTGAAGGAGTTTTTAAATATTCCCTGTTGCACAACTGATTTACAGTTGGTCTGAATTAAAAACTGTACGTGGCCTGCAATGACACTTTTATAAACAACCCCACTGACAATCACTCAAATAATGGACATTTGCCAAAAAGAAACAGTACACAATTCACGGTGTTTGCTTAACGAAAAAAAGTGACTTCTTATTTTCATTTCTAACCTGTGTGAAAACGTTTGCCGGAGCTTGGACTCAGTGGGAAGCCTTGTAAGGCTGCCCAATCCCTGAACCCAACCCAAATGCTTCTCAACAAGTGCTGCACTGGCAAAGATAGCGAACTGACTAATCCCAAAGCATTTTTCAGCACAATACAAAATCCACAATTGTGTTGACCTTGCATCATAGGCACTAAGAGTGTATGCATTCATCCCAACAGAAGAGCACACAAAAATAACTTCTGGATTGTTCTGTCGACAACAGCTTCACAGTGAATACATTACCCTATGTGACTTCCAAAATGAAGGCAAAACCTAGTATATAGTGGGAACAATCAGGAATTAAGAGATAGTAGTAGTGTAGTAGAATAAGAGCACATTGAAACAATGAATACAAAGAACAATTAGCTGGAGAACTATACTATAGTGAGATAATAGTTTAGTCAGATTGCAGTATCAAAAATACAGATAGTTGAGCTAGGGCTAAATTAAGAAGTTGTTAATTTTGAGATACACAGCTCCATTATAATATTTAAATAACTAACCTGCCCCCTGCAGGTTATCCTATCCCAATTCCACTTCAGATAAAACTGGAAGTGGCAGGTTGGAAGCAGATTTTAGATTTTTAATCCAAAGTCAGGTTAAAATTTCTGCCTTAGAGCCAAAATTATCATAAGCAGCCAGAATTTTGTTCAGTATGCCACAAAATAGAGAGAATACAAGGCAAGGTGAAAATGAATAAGACTTAAGATAATTGGTAAAAAAAACAAGGGTGATATGAGGAAAAACATTTTTAGGCAGCAAGTGATAAGGATCTGGAATGTATGATCTGAGTGTGCTGGAGGCAGATGCAATTGTAACTTTCAAAAGAGAATTGGATTGTTATCTGAAGAGGAAATATTTTCTGGGCTACAGGGGTATAGGTGGAGGAGAGGCACGGTGTTAAATGCTCTCGCAGAGAACCAGCACAGACACCATGAGCTGTAAGGCCTCATTCTGTGTTATAACCATTCTATGAATGGAACTTAATTTGGAGTATAAAAATTCACAAGCATAACATCTGCTTAACAAGTACAATGCACATTGTATTAAGAAGTGATCTAGCATGGCTTCACAACCCCAATGGCTTTAATGAGGAGTTTCAGCAGGTAGATACCAGTTACTTTGCACAACCCACAGGTACCAATGCTGCTCTATGACCACTCATCAAGCCTAACAGTGAAGAAACACAGAAAGAAGTTCATTTGTCACCAATCAGATTGTACTGTGAAGATTGTGCATAACTGAGATAAACCCGGAGGGATTGACAACAGAGTATGCAAGGTTTAACGGTCAGATTCTGGTGCCTAATATTGGTTTTCTTGTTACCGCCATAACCAAACACATGCTGTCCTTGGGATTCAAAAAATTCCTGGTCCACAATCGCAAGGGACTGGAAGTCCTGGTGGTGAGCAACAAAACTTACTGTGCAGTGACTGCTCAGTGTCCCCCCCAAAACCCGCAAGACAATTATAATCACCAATCCTAACGCCAGATTACACAGTGAAGACAATGTGCAAAGTGTTCTAAGAGTGACCTCTCTTCAATAAAAAAAGTTTCAAATATAGAAAAAAAAGGTCATTCTAGAAATAAACTGTGGGCTTTATATTCAAGCCAAAAGAGTTTTGGAATGAGGCTGTAAGTGGTAAATAGTGTCTCAAACAATGAATCATAAAAGAGGGTAGAAAGTAAAAGTAAGATGTGTCACACTTCACTCTAAACTTCAAGGCAAAATACAAAGTTTAAGCACATTATTCCATCACCTCCCCCTCTCCAAGACTCAAATTGTAAGTAACCATTTTATCTAATGTCAGCTTCCTCACTTCTTTGCCACTTAAAACACATCAACACTTAATTGAATCAGATAGGAAAATTACAGTTGAAATCTAAAGCATTTACCATCACAACATGTTCGCATGGGAGAGAGTACATTGCAGAAATGCCTGTGGCTTGGGAACTCTCATAAATTAATATGCAAATATTTAAAATGTGGTGTAAGGAGCTCACATGATAGCCACAGTGAGTAAAAACACCACACAGTGCAATGATAATGCCAGGTTCAATTCCCAGTATATGTCCAGCAACCTAATCTTAGTTAGGCAGCAACTGAAGTATTACAACTGGCCTCAGCGCCATCATGGATTAAGGACCTGGCTAAAGCTAATCACGGTAAAGAAAATTCTTGAAGTGTTCCACATTTTTTAAGGTGGCATGGTGGCACAGTGGTTAGCACTGCTGCCTCACAGTGCCAGAGACGTGGCTTGGATCACTTCTGTGTGGAATTTGCACATTGTCCCCATGTCTGTGTGGGTTTCCTCCAAGTGTTCTGGTTTCCTCTCATATTTTGAAAGACGTGTTAGATAGGTGCATTGACCCAAACTGGGGTGACTAGGGGAATTTCACTAACTTCATTGCAGTAAACCTTACTTGTGAGTAATAAATAAACTTTTTTACTTTACAGCAACACTTGCTGTGAACTGTACTGAGTCTAGTGGACCTGCATGTTCAATAATGTGCTGAGGCTTCCAATGAAAGAATGGTTAATCTGAAGGTAAATGATGTATTACTGAGACAGGCAAGTGAGGAAATTGCTGGGGCCTTGAGAGAAATCTTTGTATCCTCATTGGCAACAGGGGAGGTCCCAGAGGATTGGAGAATAGCCAATGTTGTTCCTTTAAGAAGGATAGCAAGAATAATCCAGGTAATTACAAGCCCGTGAGCCCTACATCAGTAGTAGGGTAATTATTGGAGAGAATTCTTCGAGACAGGTGGATACAAAATTGGCTCGGTCAAAGACAAGAGTGTAGTAGTCGAAAGGTCTGTTTCTGAATGGAGGGCTGTAATAAGTGGTGTTCCTCAGGGATTAGTGCTGGGATCTTTGCTATTTGTTAAACACAAATGATTTGGAGGAAAATGTAACTGGACTGATTAGTAAGTTTGCGGATGACACAAAGCTTGGTGGATTTGAGGATAGCAGTGAGGACCATCAGAGGATGCAGCATGAAATAGATCAATTGGAGACTTGGGCGGAGAGATGGCAGATGGAGTTTAATCTGGATAAATGTGAGGTAATGAATTTTGGAAGGTCTAATACAGATAGGAAATATACAGTAAATGGAAGAACCTTTAAGAATATTGCCAGGCAAAGGATTCTGGGTATACAGGTCACTGAAAGTGGCAATGCAGGTGGAGAAGGTAGTCAAGAAGGCATATGGCATGCTTGCCTTCATCGGCCAGGGTACTGAGTTTAAAAATTGGCAAGTCACGTTGCAACTTTATAGAACCTTAGTTAGGCTGCACTTAGAATATAGTGTTCAATTCCGGTTGCCACACTACCAGAAGGATGTGGAGGCTTTGGAGAGGGTATAGAAAAGATTTACTAAGAAGTTGCCTGGTATGGAGGGCATTAGCTATGAGGAGAGATTGGAGAAACTTGGTATATTCTCACTGGAACGATGGAGGATGAGGGGAGACTTGATAGAAATCTACAAGATAATGAGAGGCATGGTCAGAGTGGATAGTCAGAAGCTTTTTCCCAGGATGGAAGTGTCAATTAGGGGACATAGGTTTAAGGTGCAGGGGGCAAGATTTAAAGGAGATGTATGAAGCAGATTTTTTTTTTTAAACACAGAGTAATGGGTGCCTGGAACTTGTTGCTGGGGAAGGTAGTGGAAGAGGATACAGTAGTGACTTTTAAGGGGCGTCTTAACAAGTACATGAATAGGATGGGAATAGAGGAATATGGTCCCCAGAAGGGTAGGGAGTTTTAGTTAAGTCAGGCAGCATGGTTGGTGCAGGCTTAGAAGGGCCAAAAGGCCTATTCCTGTGCTGTAATTTTCTTTGTTCTTTGAACTGTAACTAAGCTACTTGCCTCCCACGGTCCAAAAATGAGCAGGTTAGGTAGATTAGCCATACTACATTGCCCTATAGCGTCAGGGGGACTAGCAAAAGTAACTGCTTGGGGTATGGGGATAGGGATTGTGGTTGGTAGTCTCCTTCTGCACTGTGGGATTCTATGATTCTATTCTCAAATGCATGAACATGGCACATATCTACAAATCAGTTCATTTTAACAGTAGTGATTTTATACAAAATTTAACTTATTTACATTATTACACCACTTCCACTTCAAGACAAATTTTCTGCTAGATTTCAAAGAGATTGCCTGCATGCACAAATTATCTAACATTATTGAAGGTGAAATCCAGTTCCACAGGTTTAATTTAAATAGGAATTTTATTTCCCCTCTACTCCTAAGTGTTCTCCCTGACAGATTCTTTCTGGGTTAAACAGGATGGCATAGCTTTGCCTCTGGGAAAACTCACTCATTTTCTCACTCTTCATTCCTAAACCTGAAGTGTATTTCCAGGTTGCCTGTACCTATTAGGTTGGACGAATAGAGAGAGGTCCTATCTTTTACTCTCACTGATGCCAGACAGGAAGTAATTGGGCAGAATATTGGAACTCTGCCACCTCCTTACCTCCACCAGAATTAATTTTGGGCAAGAGGTCCGTGATCAAACTCTTCCTGCCCTGGAAAGTACTTTTATAGCAGTCAATTAATGATTGTTTAAGGGCCTCATCACACTGCTGCTGTTACTAACCCAGCTGAAGGTGGACCCATAATCTACACAAAATGCAAAACTATACAGCCAGTTTGTCAGCTCCGGAGGGTAGGGAGTAAGGAGAGAAGGTCTCCAATCAGAGGCACTCTGATCGAGCAACAGGACATCAGGAAGAGGGTCACAGAGCCATTATGTTGTCCTTGCTGCTTATTCCCTTGCAAACATTCCCCCATTCTCTCCTCCCCATCTCATTACATAGGCCTGGGTTGCTCTGTGGTCCTGGGACTCCAGTGCCTCTCCATTCAGCAGCAATCATGGACTTCCCAGTGACACAACTGAGCACAAGAGCTGCTAGTCCTCACTAGACAGCAATTCTGCCTCTGGAGTCTTGAAGGGGAATGCCTGCTGCCAGTCTTATCACTAGCTGATCAGCGTGGAGTCCAGCAAGCCTTCCTGAAAACAGGTAGCATTGGTCTATCGCCAGCTCTCTAGCAGCCAGGCAAGATCATGGACACTTCAATAAGTTTCACCCAGAGACTCTTACACACTGATGTTGAATTACAGTCTTTCATGAGAAAAAGTCAACATTAATTTAAAAGTCGTGTTTAAAAGTTAATGGCCTGAACGGGATAGGAGAGAAAGGGACAAAAATTCATTGAGGGACAGGAATACCTTTTAGTTAAGAGTTTTAGTTCTATGTAGGTCCATCCATAACCAAAAGACAGAACAGTGGATTGTTGTCAGGACTTAGAGCCTTTGCAGTACTTAGTGCACTTAAATCATGTGAACTGAATCAAAATGGCTGAAGATTGGCATTTATATGTAGTGTTGGGGACTTCAAGGGGAGGCCATTATGGATCATCAGCAATTCTGGCTGAAAACAGATGTGAACCCATTCTCTATTTCTTGCATCACATACTGAGCTTTACCATCACAATGTGACTTTTATTAATGAGACAAATATGGGGAGGGCATGCAGAGATGATGGGCCAAGGGCATTGGTCAAGAGCAAAATTAAAAAAATATACAGCAACTGGAACTAAAGCAGCAAATTCTATGCCACCAGCCAAGGGAGGGTTAAAACTAATCAAGATTTAATCAATACAACACGGTGGCAAAGTGGTTCGCATTGTTGCCTCACAGTCCCATGGAACTGGGTTCAATTCTGGCCTTGGGTGACTGACTGTGAGGAGTCTGTGTGTTCTACAAGTGTCTGCGTGAGTTTCCTCTGGCTGCTCCAGTTTCCTCCCACAGCTCAAAAAAATGTGCAGGTTAGATGGATTGGCCATGCTAAATTGCCCCTTACTGTCCCAAGATGTGCAGGTTAGGGGATTAGCAGGATAAATACTGGGATTATTGGATAGGGTCTGGCTATGATGCTGAGAGAGTCAATGCAGACTCAATGGGCCAAATGGCCTGCTTCTGCACTGTAAGAATTCGATGATACCAAGAAATTGAGAAATTACATTTTATATGGAAATGGATCAACATACAACTTATATATGCTTGCATTCAGCTTTTGATTAGCTCCTATATTTGATCAAGAGGCATATTTTCTCATTGCGTACGAGGATATGACTGTGCTGATTTTAATTACAATGTTAAAACAGGAGGAGTATTTACCATGGGGAGAATATGCAAACTCCATATAGACAGTCACTCAGTCCCTAGCACTGAGGCAGCAGTTCTAGATACAGAGCCACTGTGCCACTCTACAGCACGGTGGCACAGAAGATAGATTTTTTTAAAATAGTCTCAAATCTAGGAAGTGACCAGCACTTTGGGGGAAAAAAAGCCTCCTGGATAAATGCCTTCAGATACAGCTGTAACAGACAGGATATTGTGAAAACTGTATGTTTGGTTCAAGAATGTTGACAGTAGAAATCTACCAGGTCAACCAGCTGTTAAAACCAACACTGGTCTGTATTTCCACCAGGCCGAGAGTTGGAGAAACACATCCAATAAGGAAAAGATGGAATCTATCCCACACAAACAGGAATTTTGTTGAAGCATTTGCACTTAGGATTTCTTCCGTATTTACACAGTTGGGGATTTTTTAACTGTTGAAAGCACAGTAACTTTCATTGACTTAAATCTTAATCATGAAACCAAATCCTGTAAAAGCCTTACAGTGTGGATAATATTCTACACATTCCTTATTTTCATATTCCATGGATATGTAACCAGATCAATTACGATGGATAATTGTTCAGCTTTGGGTTCAGCAGACACATGTAATCACATGAAAATTGAACTCCTCTGCACTTTGTTCCTCATTTTAATAGATATTATGTGAAACATTAAGAGTTTTTTTTAAAATTGGGATTCTTTAAACACTAAATTCTAGCCTTCATCTGATGAGGGTCTCAGAGTTTACACACATTTCTCTAAACTCTCTAAAATGTAACTTTCACCCATACTAGGGTGTCATGCCATCACATTTACTTTAATTTGGAAAAGTTTTCCCCACCTCCCCAAAAGAAGGATGCAATTTTCCCAATGTCTTGCCGTTGATGCTTATTGTGAAACCCATTGGTGTTAATGGTTGTGAAAAATTATAGCCAGTCCACCTGCAATTTTCTAACGAACTACCCACTCCATGTGGAGAGATCTGAAATGTTTTTGAGATTTGTGAATCTGAAGCAATTCCATCCATTTTTGTTTTTGGGAGGTACACATAACTAATGAGTTTGAGAGGCAGACTAAGGAAACACATCTCCATCTAACCCCTCTCCCTTCCCTGACAGCGTGGCTCTGTCCTTTAGTTTTACCCAGTTAATTAATTATTCCTGCTGGTGCATCAACATTTATAACCTTATAGCCAGACATGAGTTTTCATAGTCAAAACACATCTATTGAGATAAAGGGATCTGCAATCTTCCTTTCCATTTTTAGTGGTTGGAGCATTTAACAAACTCTGGGGTGGGAATGATGGGACATGGACCTCCAGCTTGTGGAATCATTAATATTGCCTTGTGAAACTGCAAAATTAGTCTGCCGTTTTACCATCTAACTAGTAGCATCACAGGCCCAGGTTGGGCACCTGGCTGCATCAACACCCCTCTTACTGAAAATTTTATACCCTCACCTAAAAGATCAATTTATCTCAATATGCCTTTCTCATCATGTGAAGTCAAGATCATCATTAAGTTAACCAGCATTGATTTTCAGCCTGCTGACCTCTGTGAAATGGTACTTTATTCAACTTTGATTCTGGGTTCTGGAACCCACAAGAAACAATGAATGGAATTCTCCGGCTGCACTGGTCTAAAAGCCAGAAATTCCCATCTGACTATCAATGGGATTTCACATTGTTCGCAACCCGCCGGCTAAAATTCCAGTGACTGACGGGATGGGAGAATTCTGACCAATATTTCTTTTCTCTGTGCTCTTGGCATTTCAACCTCTCTTTTCTTTATCCTTCTTTTATTGTATAAATGCCAAGGAGGCAAAATTGTGACTCTCCTCCCATTTTTTGCCTGTGTGTAAAAATAACTTTCACATACACCCTATCATTTTTTTATCCATTTGTGGGACATGGATGCCGCTGGCTGGCCAGCATTTATTTCCTATCCTTAGCTGCTTGAGAGCAGTTGAGAGTCAACCACATTGCTGTGGCTCTGGCATCACATGTAGACCAGATTTCTTTCCCGAAAGGACATTAATGAACCAGGTAAGTTTTACCGACAATTGTTTTATAGTCATCAGCAAATCCTTAATTCCAGATTTTTTTTTTATTGAATTCAAATTCCACCATATGCCATGGTGGGATTTGAACTGGGTCTCTAGAACATTAGCTGAGTTTCTTGATTAATAGTCAAGCGATTACACTATTGTCTCCCCATACTAGAGTTTGCTGTGAAGTTATTAGAAAATTGGATCATCCCAAAACCAAGGGACTGGGAAATATGCCATGGCTTAAGTTGGTGGCGGGTGGAAAACAATCAAAAGCACTCTGTTTATGGTGAGAAGTGAGAGGATAAATTAGTGCCGTTTAAATTAACCACCCTCTTGTCTGCATTGTTAATCTGATTCCCAATTATTTACTGAATTAATATTTCTGATACCTGCTTGGAAAGGTCTTTGATATGGGTGATACTTCCTCGACAGTATGACTCCAGAATCAACCCAAATTGCAGTGAAGTAGCAGGTAGATGCATTTCAGACCTGGAAACAGCAAGAAGGTATATCATTACAAACAAGACTCATCAATGTCCATTTTAGAGTCACACATTCCATCTTCTCACTTCATGTGATGCCTTCAGTGTCTAATAGTTTGGACAGTGATAGCCTTTTTCCTAGGATAGAGAAAGCTAGCATGAGGGCACACAGCTTTAAATTAAGGGGTGATAGTTATAGGACAGAATCAGAGGTAGGTTTTTTACCCAAAGGGTGGTTAGGGAGTGGAATGCCCTGCATGCGGCAGTTGTAGATGCGCCAAGTTTGGTGGCGTTTAAGAGGTTAGTTGATACGTATATGGAAGAGAAGGGAATGGTTTAGTTTGGAGGGTCATTGCTTTTTATATTGGTCGGCGCAACATCGAAGGCCGAAGGGCCTGTTCTGTGCTGTAATGTTCTATGTTCCCGGTTCTCCTCACATTTCTACACCATGATCTCACAAGAGGGCTGGGAGAAAAAGCAAGCCCCAAGAGACAGAGGGACAGATAGTACAAGCAATCACCATTATTGAACAGAATGTTCCCCGATGATAGGGGTGTTCAGAACCAGGGGGTCACAATCTGAGGATACAGGATAGACTGTTTAGGATGGAGATGGGAAATTTCTTCACCCAGAGTGGTCAACCTGTGGAATTTGCAACCACAGGAAGTAGTTGAAGCCAAACTCTTGTATATTTTTAAGAAGCAGTTAGATATAATACTTGTGAAGAGAATCAAAAAATAGTCAATTGAGGCAACTGGCTCCACATAACTCATTACAAACCATAGAGTTTGTTTAAATGAAGATGAGCTTACATATTCATTTTCAAGTCAGTATGAGGGAGATTTCCACAATGCACCAACTTTATATGATATTTAAAACCTATTCAGAAAGAAAAATTTCACAATTTCACTTCACTTGAGCCCAGTGAAAATCTTCCTCTATCAAGGTTTCATTTCATTTTGTCAGTCAATGTAGCGTGTATATACATTGTTTTCAATCTGAATAAAGTCCACACACAATAAACCAATACAGATTTTGAAAGCTTCGAACATGAATCTACAATGTCCTCATTACCTATGTGGTTCACCAATTATTGAGCAGTATTTTAGGAGATGTTCTATTTATGACTAAGTATCATTTCTTATATTTCCTCTGCCCTTTGTCTTCAATTCTGTCCATTCATACTGGATATAAATTTAATAATCTTACACCACAGTACTTCACAATAATGTTTCCACGTTGAAGCATATGTAATAAAATTGGCTTCAACCACAATGTAATAATTCAGAAGCAACATGTCGGTCGAAACTCAGATAGCCAGTTGGTGAAGGATAGAATATTAGAGTCTAGTCTTTACTCATTTACAAACTTGCATTTACAGAGACATAAACGTTGCATTCTATAAACCTCTAACTTCACAATATTCCTCTTTCAGCTTATAGCACTGATTAAAGCCCTACTAATAACCACTACCTAAATACAACTAACACCACATTGATATAGAATTAACAATTTATGTGAAATTTGGGAAAACTGGTGCCTTTTCAACTCTTTTCCTATTTTGTTGGGGGGAAGGGGAGAATAAACTTCAACAATGGTCTCACTTTATGAAGAATTAATTGAGTTTTTCAAAAAGTGACCAAAGAGGTGGATGGGGGTAAGGCAGTTGATGTGGTATATGTGGACTTTAGTAAGGCGTTCGATAAGGTGCCCCATGGAAGGCTTCTGCAGAAAATGCAGACGTATGGGATTGAGGGTGATTTAGCTAATTGGATTAGGAATTGGCTAGCAGATAGAAGACAGAGGGTGGTGGTTGATGGAAGATATTCATCGTGGAGTTCGGTTACAAGTGGTGTACCTCAGGGATCTGTTTTGGGGCCCCTGCTGTTTGTAATTTTTATAAATGATCTGGATGAGGGTATTGAAGGATGGATTAGTAAATTTGCGGATGACACCAAAGTCGGAGGAGTGGTTGATAGTGAAGAGGGGTGTTATAGTTTGCAGAAGACTTGGACAAGTTGCAGAGCTGGGCCGAGAGGTGGCAAATGGAGTTTAATGCAGAAAAGTGAGGTAATTCACTTTGGCAGGAATAACAAATGTGTAGAGTATAGGGCTAATGGTAGGACTCTTAATAGTGTTGAAGAACAGAGGGATCTTGGTGTATATGTGCATAGATCCCTGAAAGTTGGCAATCAAGTCGATAAGGTTGTTAAGAAGGCATACGGAGTCTTAGCTTTTATTGGTAGGGGGATTGAATTTCGGAGCCGCAACGTCATGTTGCAACTGTACAAAACTCTAGTGCGGCCGCACTTGGAGTATTGTGTGCAGTTCTGGTCCCCGCGTTATAAGAAAGATGTGGAGGCATTGGAGAGGGTACAGAGGAGGTTTACCAGGATGTTGCCTGGTATGGAGGGCAGGTCTTATGAAGAGAGGCTGAGGGATTTGAGGTTGTTTTCGTTAGAAAGAAGGCGGCTAAGAGGAGACCTTATTGAAACATATAAGATGATTAGAGGTTTAGATAGGGTGGACAGTGATAGCCTTTTTCCTAGGATGGAGAAAGCTAGCACGAGGGACATAGCTTTAAATTAAGGGGTGGTAGTTATAGGACGGATGTCAGAGGTAGGTTCTTTACCCAGAGGGTGGTGAGGGCATGGAATGCCCTGCCTGCTGCAGTTGTAGATGCGCCAAGTTTGGTGGCGTTTAAGAGGTTAGTAGATAAGATTATGGATGAAAAGGGAATAGTTTAGGTTAGAGGGTCATTGCTTTTTAATTGGTCGGCGCAACATCAAAGGCCGAAGGGCCTGTTCTACGCTGTAATGTTCCATGTTCTACGTTCCTCCAGTTTAAAATAAAGATTAACAGGATAACTACTTAAAGAACACTGATGATGTTGTAGATAAAAGGACAATTTGTGTTTGCTTGTGTCTCCAACCACATTGTAATCCATATAGCTGGGGTTCAGCATTTTGCTTCATGACAGTGCATCGATATACATCATGGAACTTCGTGGGAACATATATAAAATTTGAAGCCACATTCCCACTAATTTATATGGATCTGAAACTGCTAATGCAAAGAATTCTGCATACTTTGACTTATCATTTAATGACCAATATGGCAACAAAATTTTAATAGTACTTCTTTCGAAATCACAAAATCCAAACAGGAAAATTTAGCGAATAGGAAATAAATGCAAATAGGACCAAGTTGCCTGGGGCTAGCCAAGGGTTGGATTGTCAGGGGTTATTTCTGGCATACAACACAGCATGCAATTGCCATCTATTCAAAAGGCAACTGAACCATTATGGCAATGTTAAAAAAGAGCTGAATTTTCAAAGTTTGGACAATGATTTCATGCACAAATTTTTTTGCAAATTTCTGTTGTTGAGTAATTTGTGGCTCTGGTACTGCAACTATGCTTGATAAGCCAAAGAAGCACAAAGTAAAATGCTGGTTTCTAAGTGATAACTCGTCTGTCTCAACAAACCACATGCTGTGTTCGTGGTACAGAGATAAAACTAATACATTGATCATAAGCCAAGTCTTAGCGAATTTCATCTGCATTTGTCAAATTTCAATTATGCATGCAATTCATTTGATCCAACTTGCCTGAGATGCCAAAACAAGAAGTGACCTATCTTTCTGTTGGCTTGCGCTCGCTCCAAAAGAAATCTGGAAAGGGCACAGTCAAAGTATGGCTCATATTTCAGCACTTGCACCAGCTGTAGGAGATACTGAGAAAGTTCTTCGTCACTAGCAGAGAAAATACATTGTCAGTGTAAATTAAAATGTTTGTTCAAGTGCTTGTCTTTTTCATCTGATCCAGATGCGTTCTAGTTTTATTTCTTTAAAACACTACAACTGTCTCAATATGATCTTTTCTAAAGCCAGTTAGGATTTAGAAGTGAGATGCCACTTGAAAAACGTTGTGTCATATATGTTTAATACAAGTCCAGTGTTTAAAATACATAATTAAAAATCAACAGAAAGTTGAAACAGATAAAAATAGCCGTGTTCTGAATTTTCTGGGTGCCAAACTCAAATTAGAATTATATAATCTCTGCAGTGCAGGAGGAGGCCATTCAGCCCATTGAGTCTGCACTGACTCTCCGACAGAGCATCTAATCCAGACCCTATCCCCATAACCCCACATATTTACCCTGCTAATTCTCCTAACCAATACATCTTGGAACACTGAGGAACAATTTAGCATGGCTAATTAACATCACTTGCACATCTTTGGACTGTGGTTGCCTTTATTTCACATTGCATTGAAACTCCTTTGGGTGCCAAATAAGTAGAACTTGAGGGTGAGATCAGGTTTCAATAAATTTAATGCGAA
Organism: Sphyrna mokarran; assembly: GCA_024679065.1. Classification (NCBI taxonomy): domain Eukaryota; kingdom Metazoa; phylum Chordata; class Chondrichthyes; order Carcharhiniformes; family Carcharhinidae; genus Sphyrna; species Sphyrna mokarran. Next base: position 44,832,864 of record JAGIQG010000003.1, on the reverse strand, counting down.
GTTTTAAACTGAAAAATATTGTACGAACAGAGGTCTTCCTGCTGATGTCCTGTCAATATAACTCTCAGGCAACAACACACATTTCATTATTTTTCTACACTAACATCTACATAACTATATCTTTACAGCATTGTATTAGACATACCTCATTTCTTTCAAACATCCCACAGCATACTCCCGCACATACTGGTCTGGGTAGTTGAAGTCCAGCAATTCTAATGCCTCTGTAGGTGCGAGTTTGGTCCATATTTGGAGTAAAGCTTGGAGCTGTGCCAAAAAATCAGAGGTTAAGTCAGAAAACCATCAATACAAAAACATTTCATATAATACTTGAAATTTCTGACAGACTGGCTAGGAAACTGAAGAGTTGGCCAAGGAACTAAAAAAGTAAACAAAACGATAAAAATAGTGATGCAAATTTGGTCAGACAAGTAAAAAAGGGTTAACATTTCAGCTGAGATGTTAAAAAAAAGAATTCCCCCTGAATATTGTCCTCTGTCACTTTTAGATGGTAATGGCATGTGTTTTTTTTGCCCCAGTTTTAGCTACCCCTTCTTCCAATTTAAAAATATTAGGTGACACACATGGCTAATTTAAATGGTTACTTTCTTGATTGAATTCTTGATTGAAGCTCTGCTGACTGGCGGCAGCCTATATGATTTGAATGTGTAGTTGGGTGGAGCAGATTTGGCTTGGGTTGGCAGTCCTGTTAAGAACAAGTAGATCTGCTTTCCCTGGAATGCAGGTGGCATTAGCTGCCTCAGGGCAAACCAATATTGCAGAGGCAGCTTCAAATGGGGATTATATGCTCTTTCCATACGTAAATAAAAAGCCTGATGCCCATTTCAGGACCGGACTTTTGAAAACAAGTATCTCTTTTTCTTTCCCTCCCATTTCAATTCCACATTTACAGCTTGTTACTTGTGCAAGGTATGTGCCACATTGCCCCAGTGACTACCTTTCAGAAGTAATTGGCTGCATTTCATTTCAGGGTGTATTGCGTTTACAAAGGTGTTATACAAGTGCCAGTTTTTTTCTTTTAACAGGCCAAACGCAAAATTCTCCCAAGGTTCAGATCTACTCCAAGCATTGACAGTGCGTTTTGTGGCTTCTGCACAAACAGAGAATCTATTGAAAAGCAGCCTCTTCCCCATTTACAAATTCCATTTGGATGGCTCCCAAATGCAGCTCTGTGCAAGGGTGGTCTATTATATCACTGGAAAGATTAAAATCTAATTTTGCTTTTCTGTTATAACAGAAAATACTGAAACAAAATGTGTTTTGCTGTTAGTGAAATTAAGTGTGCGTGCATGTATTATATAGATAGCTGATCTAATCAGCCCTGTATAGAAAGTAACCACTTCACAGACCAGTGTGCAGATCCTTACACGCTGTATGCAATATGTACACTAATTTTTGCCAAATACATTCCAAATTGAATAGGAGCCTGCAAGTCGAGACTGTGCGATTTAATCTCTTGCTCTCTATTAATGACAGAAGAAGGCAAACTGATCTGTTATTGTACCATTTTAATTAGACGACAAGCTTCGTTTTTACAAGTTGCAGCTGAGACTTTCTCTCACACAGACTGACATAAATGAGTTAAGTGAATGAATTAAACAAACAGATATCATTCCAAGGTTAAAACAAATAGTCATCAACTGCCACACAATTATCTTGTACAAATAGGTCAGTCAGCCCGGCTCTTAGCTATCCCACTGAAATGTTCATCTTTGAGAAATATTTCTCCACAGGAAAATACTGTAATTATACAAGCAGAGAATCAATATACCTCTACTATACCACAAAACAAAAGCGATTGGGAGATCATGTTAAGAGTTGCAAGACAGCCTGCTCCTGTTGTTGATCTAACAGTATGGACCTTTCCTCCTTAACCTAGACTTGCAGGGATTTCTTTCTTAAGCCACTTATATTATTGCAGTACTCAATATCTCGCACTCAGGAAGTAGGTCTTGCAATCCAAATATACTTTATTATTATGTTTTCAAGATTTTGAGTACAGTAGCCATCTGACCATAAAGATATATGGATAGGGACAGACTGAGGGGTGAGGAGGGTAAGAGATAAATGATGAGATCCAAATTAACCAAGATTAAAGCTTCAAGGTAAATTGGAAAGAAATGATTTATGAATGGCAGCTGAATCCAGAGATCACAATACGCATCTGTAATCACGCCTCAGTTATTTATAATGTACAATTTCATAGCAGATATTTATATTTTTTTCTATTGACAGAGTCTAGAAAGGTTACATGAGACAAATTCCACTTTGGAAAGATAGAATACACCATTATTAAATTTACTTTAGATCATGCATGACAAACACAGAGTTTAAGTTTTAAACTGTTGGAAGGTTTTTTTGAATTTTTATGTGTTTCTTTGATACATGAGTCACATCAAGAAGACATAAAGACAAAAAAAAAGTTTAAATTTGTTTCTCTCCCATATTCTTATGTTTAAACTTTGGGCAGGATTTTCTGCACCCTCACAGTGTGTTCTGCAGTGGTGGATCTTCTGGTCCCATTGCTATCAACAAGGTTTCCCATTCTATGCACCCTTCTACCAGAAAATTTGTGGTGGGAGTTCATTATTGATGGAAGATCCCACCAGCAGGAACAGACAGGATGTTCTGGCTTCTGTGTTTAAAAGGATAATACAGCTGGACTGATAAAGTGCTGACCACATGATGGTAATTCTGGAAGTTTCTGAACTGTGTCAAAGTGGGCAACAGCTAACTCAAACTCCAAGAATATGACACTACCTGTATTGTATAAACATTCCAGCCAAGCTAAAGAAAGGACTGGTAGATGAGACATCTGCATTACCACTTCTGGACAAAGGCAGAGCTATTTGTGACTCTCCATCTCCAAAACTCTGCTAGTGGTTTCAAGGCTGCCTGCTCAAAATTCACTGGGTTTGAACAAAGGCTCTAAAAGGACATGACTGGTTGAGTTGTTTGACCCAAAACCACCATGTCACATGAGTGAGACTGGCTCTGTTTGAATTGCTTTAATTGTACAGCATCTGGATTCTGCAATCAGTTGTGGTGTAACCTCAGAAGAGAAAACTGGACAACAGACTAGCAGCCTGTCCCTGATCTCCATCTCTCTCAAAGTCAGATCTCCAGGAAGAATCCTGTATTTTCCCTACAGAGTGAAATAATTCCCAGAACATTGGAAGACATGGCAGCATGTTCAATCTTTATTCCTGTGATAAAGACCAGGAACTCTGCCCATCAAATTCATTTGAACAAGCCTTCATTACACACTGACTTACTGGATTCCTAGTCACAAGATACCCTGGGTGGCATGATAACACAATGGTTAGCACTGCTGTCTCACAGCGCCAGGGACCTGAAGTCGATTCCCTGTTTGGGTCACTGCCTGTGTGGAGTTTGCACATTCTCTTTGTATCTTCGTGGGTTTCTCCAGGTAGTCCGGTTTTCTCCCACAGTTTGAAAGATGTGCTGGTTAGGTCCATTGACCTGACAGGCAACAGAGCGTGGCAACTGAGGGAATTTCACAGTACCTGCATTGCACTGTTAATAGAAGCCTTAGTTGTGACAAAAAAATGAACTTTACTCAATTTTTTTTGAAGTTACTTGCAATTTGCATGCTGTTTTCTCTGCCTTTCTGCTTAGAATGCTTGGTTTTGAACATGCGAATAAATTAGAAATTAAAAACTATCACTGTCATAGGCAGATTTAGAGGAACAGTGATAAAAATTCAATTTACCTCACAAACAACAAATCCAGAAGTAAAATGTATTGATCACTTTCACTTAACAAAATAGTCAGTTATATACATTAGAGACTTCAGTATTAAACAAATTTTTAAAATAAAGAAATGCAATGTTTAACATGATAAAACTTCACTTTATGCAACTATAAATTTGTTTTCCAAGACAGAGAGGCACTTCATCGTATTATGAACTTAGTTTACTTTTAAAAGTAAACTATCTGAACAATAAGACTCCTTGCTGGCGTGTGGGATGGGGGTGTGGCCTCACAGCAATATTATTACACAAAATGGGAAATCATCATCAGTTAACACACTTCTGATTCACTAATGTTCTTTAGGGAAGAAAAGTTGCTGTCCTTTCTTGATTTTGTCTCCAAGTGACACCAGTTTTGCTGTAATGTGGTTGGCTCTTAATTGGCCTCTGAAATGACCTAGCAAGTCACTCATTCAAGCACAGTTAGGGATAAAGTCAAGTTTATTTATTAGTCCTGAGTTGGCTTACATTAACACTGCAATGAAGTTACTGTGAAAAATCCTCTAGTTGACACACTCCGGCGCCTGTTTGAGTACACTGAGGAACAATGTAGCACAGTCAATACACTTAATCAGCATGCTTTTCGGACTGTGGGAGGAAATCCATGCAGAAGCAGGAAGAACATGCAGATTCTGTACTGACAGTGACCCAAGGCAGAAATTGAACATAGGTTCCTAATGCTGTGAGGTAGAAGTACTAACCACAATGCCACTGTGCTGTCCAGCAAATGCTGACCTTGCCAGTGACACCTACATGCCATGGAAGAATTTTCAAAATTCTTAATGCAAAATCTGGAGGAGTGGGTGGAGGCTTGGAACACATGTTTGGGACGCTACACTGCAAAAGATAGGGAGTGGGGAAAGCAAAAATAGCATTCCAATAACAGAAGACTCAGTCATTCAACAACCTTGCAAAGTGATGCCACAGGCATCTAAAGGCAGAGGCAAAGGCCAGGCAATGCTCACATCTGAAATCAAACTTTGAACTGATTCAACAGTGCAGCATCAAAGCTGATTGCTACTCAATGTGCATGTTCTCAAGAAGTTTCACTCAAAGAAATTCAGATATCAGACAAAGATACTCCCATTCCTGATATCCCAATTAAAAATAATTACAAATTAAAAAATGCCTTCAGTTTGTTTCCTACTTCAGTGTAGAATTAGGACAAAAATGAAATTCCTCAGCCTGAAAATTTACCCCTGGATCATTCCTATGAGTTCAGGAGAAACCAGGCCTGTAAAAACAGCCAGAGAAATTCCAAAAATACTGGGTAGTTTGTTTATATTTCTCTGGTCATTCTTTTCAGATGGGAAGCACAAGCCAATGAACACAGCAACCAGGGTGGGTACCTGGCAATGACAATCACAGGTCAAAAGGTCAACAGGAGGGGTGTTTTGACAGCAGGCCAGTGTATATTACAGCATCTGGATCAAATTTGTCACTTTAGAACTGCTACATGTTCTCTGAAGTCAGGATTTTTTTCAAAATTGAGACATCAGCAACATTTGACGGTGTAGAGAGTAAGAGATTAAAATTAAATGTTCAAAGAGAGCTACTTGCTTACTATTGTCTTTGGGACACATGGCTTGGGATGTTCATTTTAACATTACAATACACAAGAGATGAATACGCAAAGATGATTAATGTAAAAACTGGGATTCACAGTTATACACGGTGGCACAGTGGTTAGCATGGCTGCCTCAGTGCCAGGGACCTGGATTCGATTCCCTGCTTGGGTCATTGCCTGTGTGGAGTCTGCAAGGGTTTTCTCCAGGTACTCCTATTTCCTCCCACAGTCCCAAAGATGTGCTGGTTAGGTACACTGACTGTGCTAAATTTTCTCTGTGAACCCACACAGGCATCGGAGTGCGGCAACTAGGAAATTTTCACAGTAACTTCACTGCAGTGTTAATGTAAGACTGCTTGTGATACTAATAAATAAACTTAAACTTAGAACTTACAAAATGAACTGTTCTGTTCACGTTCTGTTGTATCCTCACACTGATGCTTCATGTAAATTCACTGTACTGATAAACTGAAGCAGTTTCTTCAGAAAAGAGCTAACTAATGGATTGCATTTTATAAACACGGTGAGGTGGTAGAAATGTTCTTATTTTCTTAGCTGATTAGTCGCAGTTATGCTTTGCGATATGTTTCCGTGTTGGATTACAGGGCATCCCTGCAGCTAGCTGCACAACCCACCCCGGGTGGAGTTCCCACCTACTGAGTGATTGTTCTCCTCTACCCGAGAGATTGCACATAGGTTACCTAATCTGCTAAAGCTAGCTCCTTATCTGGGAGTTTAATGAAAGTCTGCTGGTAGGTGAAACTGGAGATTATTATCCACCATTTCAGTCTTTCCTTGTTCCCTTGCCCTCCCAAGGTACTAAACAGAGCCTCTCTTGATTATTGCCAAAGCGGAGGATTGAAAAATCATCTCTTCATGTTGCTAAAACAGCAAGAATATTTACTGCAAACTCAAGCTAACTTTGAATAAAATACAGTTCATTGAATTAAGACCTTTTAGGCAGTCCATTTCTCAGTAAAACAGTTAACAAAAGTCAAAGAGTGTATTTTATGCATCCCTGCATAGCCCACACCCCTACCCCACCGTAGTGAGTTTCGAGGCAGGAAGGAAATTTAATCAGGTAGAATGGTGGGGCAGGTGGAGGAGCTGCCCCATCCTGCTTCCATCCTCCAATCCACTGCAGGAAGGCTCATGGACAACTTTCTTGCCCTGTCACCATTTGAGGCCCTTACATGACTAACTAATGCCCAGTCAAGGGCCATTTCCTTCGTATTGGTATTAACACAGTGGCGAGCAGGGAACATGACATGCAAACCGATGGAGGTTATTTGTGGTTTTCCCCTGTCCTTTAATAACAGAAGCTCAGCGCCTGATCGAGGGAGACAGGATTCGGAAAGGGTGGGGTCATGATAAGAGCCACCTGCCTGCCCTTGCTGCCGACACCCCTGAACACCCTCTCCCATGACACCTATCCCACAAATCCTTCACTCAAATCACTTATTTCATGTCTGGATGGCTGTGTGATTTTTGGGCCTTTTGTTAGTGCATTTCTTGCGGCAGCCACCACTTCTTTGATGGCGTTGCTGAGCAAAAGAGCTGGCAGCCAACTGGTGGGCAGGTGTTCTCAGTATCCGCACCCCCCCCCCACCACACACACACACACTTCTGACTTTGTGACAAACTTGCCAGGTCTGGAACTGGTCAACTGTCAAATCAAGTCTGGGGCAGAGGGTATACTTGAACACACAGGTACTGTGCTGATTATTTTTAAAAGCTGAGCAATCTTGCTAATCTTGAGCTTAAAGTTAAATGTTGAAACCTTTGAATATTTTGTGAATGATCTTCAGCCAGTTGTCATATTTAAGGCCAGTGAGTAGGCAACGGAATGGTTGATGGAACTTGACAGAGCATGGGCACCCATTCATGTCTAAAACAAGTGTAGGACCCCGACCTGAAGATTTCTATTGTACAAGTGTAAAACCCCTTGGGTGGAATTATCCCCAAAATTGCAGAGTGCGCTGGATCAGGCGAAAAAGCAATATGAAACTGACTGATTTCACAAACTGTTTTTCCTCGCTGGATCAAGAAACACACTGTGTAATTTCAGAGTGCTGGCGAGGATCACACAGCCAGCTTGGGGGGTGGCGGGGAGGGGAAAACAGGTGCTTAAAATGCAGGCAAAGCCAGGATTCAGAGATCTTAAAGCAAAGTTAAAGACGCCCCCTCCTCCCACCAAACGGACATCAGGACCTCCTTCCCCCTCTCCCCCCACGAACAGCGTAAACACCCTCAAACCTCGCACACAAAAGGGTGACCACCCTAGTCCCTCCCAACTGAAAGATAAGGGCATTCCCACTATCCCAATTGAAAGATGAGGCAGAGTAACCCAACCTTTACCTGTCAATCAGTATAATCCCTCCATAATCTCCACCACTCCTAATGCAAGCACCATCCCCGCCGCACCCCCCCCCCCAACCCCTGCCTCCGAATTATCCGGATTGGCATTTCCAGGTTGCTAAGAGGCAGTGTCAGGGCATTCTTGCCACATTCCTCAGCACCTAAGAGTTATAAGCCCCTAACAGTGATCACGACGGGTTTCATTTTCGAGAACCAGTAGTGATTCTTGCCACCGCCTGGAAGCGACGGTGTTAAGCTGTATGACGATTTTCCAATCCATTAAAATTCATGGAAATCAGGTCCACGCCCAAATGATTACATCACTGGCACAAACAATTTCAAATTGAGACCTGACCTCCACAAATCCAGTTATGATGCTTTCACAAGAGTTGGCAGTCATAAAGGGATTTGTGCCTGCAATGAGCAGGCCCAGAGAATTGTGGCCCTTAAGCCAATATAATGTTCTGCATGCCTACAGATTAAACATGGGGTGACAGATTATGACTCCAAATTCAAAAGGCTAATGCCAGTTTAATGGCTGCAAACTTGCACAGCTAGGAGTTCCTACTCATTCATTTCGTAAACATTTGCCAAACATTAAGTGACCAATTTCCCTCTCCCTCAACCATAGCAAGGATTCAATATGTCATTGAGATGTACAAGCTTTTGATCCAAGTTTATTTTTAGTGTATCCTTGGTTGCAAAAGTGGATGTGGGGAATTGCTGGATGGGTGGAAGGTTCTTCCAGAATCTCCACTCTAATGCCATGCCAAGATTCATGTGGGAAGATGCACATTCTGGATGTTGAGAGACAACAGAATTAGTCCTGGCAGTTGCACTGTCCGCTGCCAAGTACCCTGTTGGCATGGTTTAAACTGGCATTTGAAGAACAGTTTTTTTTGGCTACGAGCAGCAGAATTGCTTTATGTTTGGCCAATCTAATTACTTTGTCTCTTCCCTTTTATGGTGGATTTGTCTCCACTGGATAAACAGGTGGCCAGCTGGGAAAATCCTGCTCAAAGTTCTCTTTAATGTGGTTCAGTAATATAAATAAAGTACTGAGGTTTTGGGAATTTCTATTGCTGTCAATGGGCGCTTGTTGATCTTCTGGCTCAAGATAGGAAAAGAGAGTGATTAAATTTCAATATTTCATGCTTGTTAGCCCTGAGCTCTGCCAAAGTAATGTTCCAGTGAGGCCTCCAAAAGTTTGCACTATACTTTCAAGCCCATACTAACTGAATTAAACAAAGCCAAACTGTGCTGAAGATCCTTACAGGATCTGGGCATACAGTGTCAGACATAGGTTGTATAGGCTTTAATCGTCATGTTTTTTCATGCTGATGTTTTTAGCATAGTGGAGGATTCCCGACCACAAGACAGTTTCTGGCTTACTCTAGTTTATCTGCTATATTGAAATTGCCCCAAGACACATTGTCCCAAACCTGTCTTAATTTTATGAAAGGTGGGATTTTCCAGCCCTTCCTGTTTGCGGGATCTTCCAGCGCTGCCAAGAGCATCTGCACCCCCCCTCCACCAACACACACTGCGACGACCCCCCCACCCCCCTCTCGCTCCTCCAACCAGGATCCTCAGTGGCAGTGCATCCTTACAAAAGGGCATAAATCTCGGCAAGACTGGAATATCCCACCAGGGACCAATGGTGAGCTGTCTCTGCCACCGGAAACCAGGCCGCAGATGTTTGGCAGGGGGTTGCTGGAAATCTCAAAGTTTTTGAAATTCACAATTTAAAACAAATTCTGACTGTCCTTAGCCACACACGAGAGACAATTTTTGTTCCCATTTACAAGTTATAAAGGAGATAATAGATTGAACAATTGCTGTGAATACATACATATTGCCCATTTCACTGATGAGAGGCTCACCATGTTTTCAAAGCAAGCCAGGAGGTCAATGAGCAATATTTCTTTCCAAAAGATAAATGCATGAACTACCCAGTGGAACGCAACAATAAATGGCAAAAAGCCTGCCCCTAAAAGGGGCTGTTGCAAGCAAGTACAAAACCTCCCTAGCATTTGTGGGACACAAAAGAACATTCAAAAAGCCTCTTACCTACTCCTGCTTCCTCTGTTCTACAGAAACCCTACAGTACAAAGTGAGGCCATTTAGCCCATCTGTACTGATCACAATTTCATCCAGTCCCTAATTCCGTAACTCCAGACATTATATTGTGCACGTGCATCCATCGTACGTACAAAGGGGCTGTTCGCCCAAGAAAGGTACCACAAGCTGAGTCTGAATCTGTCCTCACTCTTTCCACACATGTTCCTGCTTCACTAATGGCAGCAGAACACTGGCAGATTCTTTTCTCAAGGACAACAGTAAATCTTCCAATATCAATCACTGCTCAACTTTCTGATCATAATCAGACATTCCAAACTTAAGGACAAATGTCCATAACGGTTGTCAGTCTGCAAAGATTTCAACCCGCCTGCTGCTGGTTCCCAGCTTTTTATGTTTAAATAGTTCACTTCACATTGCTTCAATGCGTAGCTTACACAAACTGCAATAAAAACAGAACCTGCTCAAAATGCTCAGCATTTATGAACAGAAACAGAATTAGCGAATGGGAAAAGTTAATGGATGGGTTTCTCTGATCTCAATCTTGGCAGGACCCGCTGCAAGCGAGAACGGAAAATTTAGCTTTCCTTCCAAAACTCCATTCACTGTCGGCAGAACCAGAAAATTCCAGCCGAGAATAAAAACAGAAGATTTTGGCCAATTCCAGAGGTTTTGATGCCACTAACGGGAAGGCTCAACATGATCTAATAGGTTCATTCTATTTTTCTTTCCAGGAACGCTGCCTGACCTATTGAGTGTTTTCAGTTTTCATTTCAGATTTCCAGCCTCTGCAGTATTTTACTGTTGTATTTTATAAGTTGGGCTTGTTTTTTTCTCAACATGAAAGGTTAAGGGATGATCCAGTTGTGGATTTAAACTTAAAAAAATAGAGTCTGATAGAGTTGTTTCAGAGAAACTATTTCCTCTTGTAGTAGGACCATGTAGAGGCACACTCTTAAAATAAGAACTTGAGTGTTCAGGGGTGACAGTAAGAAACTCTTTTCCACACAAGGAGAAGTGCAAATGTGGGTTCTCTCTGCCAAATAGCTGTGAAGGTTAGGACCTTCATGGAAGGATTGAGAGTGACATTTTTATTAAATAAGTACATCAAAGGATATGAACCATGTACATGCAAATTGAGTGGAAGTAAGCAGCCTGATCTATTTTAATGATGGAACAGGAATGAGAGACTGAATGGCCTGCTCCTTGTTACTATATTTTTCTTAAACTGGGCGAGTTGTAGTTTGAGCACCACTTTATCTGAAACTATGATTTCCGATTGCAGAATAACACTGATAACATATGATGACAAGCAGAAATCAAAAGTTTGCCCAATCTCTGCACCAATTGAGCAATCTCAACTAAAATCAGAATTTTAAATATAGATCAGTGTTGTGAGTGACTGGTAGTTGGCCTTTACAGTTCAGGAAAGTCCCTTGTTTGACTTGGCAGTTTGGAATGAGGTAGCTACCTCATTCCAAACTGCCGAGAGGGTGGAATTAATTGCCCTAAACTGGCCTCAATGCTTTAGGATCAGGAAGAAGTGAAAGAAAAATCAGCCAAGATTTCTACTTTTGATTCCTACTGAACGATCCTCACCAAATGTGTGCCACTGTGAATGCTGACTGAGGATAAGACTGGGCTCTGCACATGCAAGTATTTGAATAAATAAGTCAGAGCTATTTGGAAGAGCTGCAACTGTATCTCAACAAGCAGGGAAAAAAAGTAGCAGCAAGGGGAAAAGAGAAACTGCAAAGCTAGATGTTGACCAACTTGCACATAGGTCTCCTCAAACATTTGATAATTTAGTACTGGTGCTGAAAATTAGTCAAAACCTTGATCAAAGCCCTGTTGCCTATGTAGCCAAGTAAGAACAAGTGATTCACTCAGGATTCTTTGACCTGAAATCCAATAGACAAGCAAGGGGAAAGCTAAACAATTCAGTATATGCTAGCATCATAAAGAACATTGAAAAATTGATACAAAGGGCATATTTTAATTCAGAAGTCAGGGATCTCACTCATGGCTGAAGAGTTGCTAGGACCCCACATAGTCTCCTTTAGAGAAGACCAGTCAGGCATTTTAATGATCTTCCCCAAGATCAAGAATAGAGGGAGCAGAAATACTGCCTTAGAACTGCTGGTCAGAGGTCAGGAACTCTTCACCCCCATCAGCACTTCTGAAATGTAACATTAGCATAGAAACACAGAAGATAGGGGCAGGAGGAGGCCATTTAACCCAGTGAGCCTGCTTCGTTATTCATCACAATCATGGCTGATCGTCCAGCTCAATAATCTAACCCTGCTTTCTCACCATAATCTTGATCCCGTTCACCCCAAGTGCTATATCCAGCTGTCTCTTGAATACATTCATGTTTTGGAATTAACTACTTCCTGTGATAATGAATTCCACACGCTCTCAACCTTTTGGGTGAAGAAATATCTCCTCATCTCCATCCTAAATAGTCTAGCTAGAATCCTCAGATTGTGACCGCTGGTTTTGCTCTCCCCCGCATCAGGAACATCCTAACTGCATGACTCTGTCTAATCCTGGTGGAATTTTAAGTCTCTGAGATCCTCCCCTCATTGTCTGAACTCCAGTGAAAACAATTCTAACCTAGTCAATCTCTTTTCATACATCAGTCCCGCCAAACCCAGAATCAGCCTGGTAAACCTTGGCTGCACTCACAAGAGCATTCCTCCAATTATTATTCATAATAATCCATCAGGGTAGTTTATATTGACAAGAACAAATAGGTTTTACTTGAATAAATATAGTTCTTAAAAATTGGAGCTAAAAGGTCAAAGACAGGGAAACTAATTGCAAGAATGTATCAGAAGTGAAAGTCATAGCAGAGCATTCTTTAAAATTTAGTACAAAATTTATTTAGTGATCTGAAGCTGCAGTATCTCACAGTAAAACATTTTATACAGTAGTTTCCTGTTATTGTCACTTTTGGGTCTGCCAGCCAAAGTAACAAGAAGGAAGGAGGACCTCAGGGCAATGCAGTTTTATCTTGAAGAAACATTCAAGATCAAATGGATTTTATTTATAAAAGGCAATTTTTTTTTTATATGATGGTTCCTGAGTTTGGTGATGATTGTACTTGCAGTGTCTATATGCAAATCTGCAAAGACATGGGCCTTAATGGAACATTGAGGACATGGAAGTAACAGAAGTCTATTAAAATGAGACAGCATCCTTCAAAAAAAAAGCTAAGAAAGATAGAATGATATATTTATCCAAGAATTTTCCTGAGGAATATATAGATATTGTTCAATAAAATAGGAAGCCTAATGTTAAAAACCATTTGCAAGTGATTTTCTGGAGCCCTTGTCTTAAAGCACTTTGACATTTGACCAACTGCTGTGATTGTTTCTATTGGAAGATAACAATTCATATAAGACACATAATTCAGGTTGACACTTCAGTGTAATACTGAGGGAATGCTACACTATCAGCAGTGCTGTCTTTTAAATGACAGCCAGAATCTTACCAGTATTCATGCTGGCAAGATTTTCCCATCCCGCTGCAGTGAACAGAGATTTGGCTGGCTGCCTGCCAAATTCTCCGGTCTCGCTGTGGTGGGAGCATGGTGTGAATGGCTGATAAGATTGCACGCAATGTATTAAGTTGAGGCTTTACCTGTGCTTTCTAATAAGCGTTACTATACCATGGAACTATCTGAGGAGTGTTCTCCCAGTGTTCAGCCAACACTTAACCCTCGAGCAAAAGTACACCTTTTATCTCCTCACAGTTTGCTACATCTTGCACTGTACAAGTTGGCTGCCCTGTTTGCCCGCATTAAAGCGATGACTATACTTCGTTGACTGTGAAGCAACTGGGACAGCCTGATATGCAATATGAATGCAAGTCCTTTCTTTCAAATGCTGGCCAACGGCTTGATAAAATGTAGAGCTGTTTCTGTTTATCCAAAAAAAACTCTGTGGGTTTCTTTAACAAAGAAAATGTTTTCATCATGAATAATGTTGGCTTGGGGCTGTTTGCAGCAACAGTTCAAGTACCCCATCCACAAAGTATTTTTGGGACAGCACACCATTCTGTAGCACGTTCCATTCATATTGCCAACATGGCAGCAGTACTGTTAATGGAGTAGTGGGTAGAGGTTAACATTGGGAATAAACGAGTGAATAGATATCTACTAAAAATTGTTACAATGCATCATTTAAAGAGAAATTCATTACAATGTACAATGTTTTTAGAAATCATTAGAAGTGCTTCTTTTTCATGACTGACAAGCAACTATTAAAATTTCATTACAAGTTTACTTAATTATTAGTCACAAGTAAGGCTTACATTAACACTGCAATGAAGTTACTGTGAAATTCCCCTAGTCATCACAACCCGCACCTGTTTGGGTCAATGCATCAAACGTCTTTCAGAATGTGGGACGAAACCCACACAGACACAGGGAGAAGGTGCAAACTCCACACAAACCAGGAATCGAACCCAGGTCCCTAGTGCTGTGAGGCAGCAGTGCTAACCACTGTGCTACTGTGCTGCCCATAAAGGAGGAGCCAAGTTCAATGGCCATACCTGTGCCACGTCTTCAAGCTTATTCCATTTGACCGACAGCAGCAGTTTGGGCAGTGATTGAGGAAAGTTTTCCCGACAATCGTATCGTAGAGTCCAAATTAAATCCATCTCATTCTCACAAAGTTGAGACAATGGATCTCGCTCCATGATTTCTCGAAGCTCAATGTGCAACTTCTTCCACCCTCGGCCCTGAAGGAAGAATTGATTACTAGTTACAGCTTTAGCAGTACATGCAAGTTTATCTGACGCACAAACCGGGCCACAGAATTCCTTTGCCAACTTTAATGCTTTGAAAAAAAAGCCTAGAAAAATATATTGCACAGAAAAAATGGGTTACCAAAATATGAAACAGGATATAATTAACTTCACCTACTGTGATAATTACAGTGGTCCTGACTTTTGACTATGCTACAGAAAATAGTGTCTTCTTGCCCAGAAAAGAATGGTATTAACAGATCAGTGGTTCCACTGTTACCTGGCAGCAATATCACCTATCCTGTTTATATAGGAAAAACAACTTCAAAAACAAGCAGCTGTCAAATTGTACCGCTTTTAAAATGTATTTTTAGTTGTACCCATTTGAAGAATTATGCTCAGAAGTTAGACATCAATACTGGACAATGGGACATACGTCATTCGTAGCATACACTCTCAATATCCAACAAGGTTAAGGGCAAGCTAAAGGTTACCATTAGCTCAGCCAATCTCACAAAAATACTCCTTACTGCACCAAACATAGTTTGCTCAATCCCTCAAGTTCGCTTTTTGCCTCTTCTATTCACTCAAAGAACAAAGAACAAAACAGCACAGGAAACAGGCCCTTCGGCCCAACAAGCCCACGCCGCCACCCCGATGTTCCCACCTCTACCCGCGATCCCTGTCCATGTTTATAGATCTATGGATTAAAAACCAAATTTGAGACAATTTAGGGAGAATTTGTTTGCCAATTAGCCTAAGAGCACATCTTTGGGATGTGGGAGGAAACCGGAGCACCCGGACAAAAACCCACGCAAGGATGGGGAGAATGCGCAAATTCCCACAGACACAGGCCCAAATCCATGTATCTGCACAGCACAGCGATAGTCACTGAGCTGTCGTGTTGCCCATCAAATGGTCCAGGTCAAGCGTACACTAACGACGTGAAGCACTAGGATACTCTCCAAAAAAATCCAAGAGCAGCCCTCTCACGACCCATCGCGTGTATGCCCCTCGTTAGACAACAAGGTGGACCAAAGCACCTGTAGGATAAAAACAAGTACATCAATATCATCATCTATTTACACACTTCCCAGGGACTCCCAAGGCTCATGATCCCTATTTTAAATCAGTTTTCTATACCCCTCCATTCCCATTCTGTTCATGTGCCCATCTAAGTATTTCTTAAATAACTCCAGAGTACCTGCCTCCACCACTTTACTTGGCAGCGCATTCCATACCCCCACCACCCTCTGTGTGAAAAAACTCCCTCTAGCATCCAAATTATACCTTACCCCCCCCCACCATAAGCCTGTGACCCCTCGTGCTATTCGAGTCCATCCTAGGGAAAAGCTTAACCCCGTTTACTCTATCTATACCCCTCATAATCTTGTACACCTCTATTAGATCTCCTCTAAGTCTACGTCTTTCTAAGGAAAACAGTCCCAATTTGCCTAACCTCTCCTCGTAACTCAGACCTTCCATACCAGGCAGCATCCTGGTAAACCTCCTCTGCACTCTCTCCAGAGTCTCCACATCCTTCCGGTAGTAGGGCAACCAGAACTGGACGCAGTATTCCAAATGAGGTCCTCTCCTAAAGGCATGGATTACTTTATGAAAGACAGTTTCATGGCCATGTATTACTCTGTCTGCAGCCTTTGATGTGATCAAACACAGTGGCCTCCTGCCAAATCTCTTTAACATCCCTCCCCTTGGTGAATCATTTCCTGATTCCAATCTCACCTGTTCAAACTATAGCTAAAGCACCTGTTAATAATGTCTTCTTTTCCTTTCCCAGCATCATTACCTCTGGAACCTCCTTATCCCTCACCATCCTCATCATCTGCTCCCCTCAGCCACACTGTCTGAAAAAGAAAAATGGCTGGAACAAGACTCCATGGGTTTCCGCTATGTGTATGCTGAAGTCATCCGTCTGTATCTCCCATGATTTGTTTCAGCTCTTCCACTATCTGCATTGTCAGACAGCAGTAGGACATTCTGTCCTCGATGTCCCGCAAGTAATCATGGAAAAAAACCAAAACCAGCATTTTCTATCTCTGCCAGAATGTTGGTACCCTCACCATGATTCCGTTCCTCTTCTCTGGCCACTGTCCTTAATCAAATCAAACTGTCCACTCCCTCTTGCATCCTGTTTTAACTTCAAATGAATTTCATAGTATAAAGTCTGCCTACATCCACCTCCATCTCAGCTGCTCCTCAGTCCAACTTGTGCAGAAGTCCATGCATATATCTCGTCACTTCAGAAATGACTATTCCAATGGTCACCTTGTCAGCTTCCTACTATTCACTCTCTATAAAATGAAGCTAATGAAAGGTCTCCAATCCATATCCTAATCCATAATCAAGTCCTGCTGATCCATCACCCTTGTGTTCACTGACCTATATTGGCTTCTAGTGTCCCAATGCTGCCAATTTAAAATTCTTATCCTTGTGCTGTGCAAACCCCACATCACACAGTAGCTGCATCACAGTCACACCAGCGATATCTTTGTTGTGGAATGTAAACTTATTAAAAAGAATTCTCACTTCCTGAGTCCCACAGCTTTCCTGAGAGGCGCATCCTGGCCCACCACCAGCTCTTCAGCCTACTCTGTCTGATAGCAGTTAGTAAAAAGGGTATGGCAGCAAGCAAAACAGAGAGAATGGTGCCCAAGTCATTGGCAGGACTTATGCGTACTAAGCAGTAACTCCTGGGATAGGACTGAATGAGACACCAGTGGTTCAGTGACTTGGACAAGGTATTAGAGGGCTTTTGTTACTGACAGGATATTAAAGACTGTTCGATACTAAAGTCACTGACTTGATGATGAATACAATGAATGAAACTTCAAAAGTGACAGTGGATCATAAATAAATGGATCATAATGTCATATTGCACTCAATTCAAATTTAAGAATCCACTTAATTGAAAATCTTTTTTTAAAAATATAAAAAAAATTTATATTATGCTGCGTTATTTGCAATCCGCAATTCAAATTACTGGACAATTCAGTTTCTTTTAGTGCAGACAAATGCTGAATTATCAGGGTTAGAATGAAGTGGATGCATTCAGTGTTTACCAAATCATTTCTGATTCTTTCAGGCTGCATCTAAACTCAGATTCTGTTGGGCTTTCTGCTGCTGACACTGAACCTTGGTATTAATGATTGAGTTTGGAGAATTGACTTGTTCTCAGTCTCGAGTCCCCTATCATATTTCAAATAGGCACCCAGACATTATAATGCAGATTCAAATTGGTTTGATTAGAAATTCAGTTAAACTACATTTAAGATCATCATAATCAAAGCATATTGGTGTTTATTGGAATGTATTTATATTGTGACACAAATCTACATTTTTTAAAGTGTTTTTCAGATTAACAACTTTTGTGCCTATGTAATATTAACAACATGAAATATTCTGTATTCCCATGAAATGCTCAATGTCACCTCACAACAGAATTATAAGAAGTCTCACAACGCCCAGATTAAAGTCCAACAGGTCTCTTTGGAGTCATGAACTTATAGAACTCTGCTCACCTGATGAAGGAGCAGTGCTCCCAAAAGCTCATGACAGCAAACAAACCTGTTGGACTTTAATTTTTTTTTAAACTTATTTGTCACAAGTAAGGCTTACATTAATGCTGTGAAATTCCCCTAGTCACCACATTCCAGCACCTGTTTGGGTTAATGCACCTAACCAGCATGTCTTTCAGAATGTGGGAGGAAACCGGAGCACCCGGAAGACACCTACACGGATGTGGGGAGAACATGGGAACTCCACACAAACAGTGATCCAAATTGGGAAACGAACCTGGGTCCCTGGCATTGTGAGGCAGCAGTGCTAATCACTGTGCCACCATGCCACCCCTGGTGTAAACCTGATGTTGTGAGACTCCTTACTGTGCCCACCCCAGTCTAACACCAGTATCTCCACATCATAACAGAACAGGCGTTGACAACATGAACAATACTGGAGTTTGTTACTGTATAATTAAACTGATGAGCATTAGGTGGCGCCACAGTATGCTCTGCTATTTACTGTACTTACCGATGTGCTGAGTGTGTCATTGCTCCGTGCAATCTCCGCTGCCTTTTCCAATATCTTTTGTTTTTGCAGAGGGGAAAAGAAGAGAAAGAAGAATACTTAAACTTTCAAATCACAAACACTTCAGCTTCAGCTGTATAGCAATCCAAAAAGTGCCTAGGCTTCATTCAGCGATGTGGTCTGAGCAAGCAAACCGGACAATAAAACTTAGCGTATCCGCTTTCTTTTTTCTCCATTATTCAGATGTCCCTTTGCTTTGACAAAAATGTGCTCTTCAATTGACTGAAGTGGCACGCACACTTTTTGTAAAATAAAATCTTTACCCACTCAGATAAACCTCTTGACTGTGTCTAGTTGCCAATGATCATAGGCATAGGAGCAGAGTAAGACCACCTGGCCCATCGAATCTGCTCCACCATTCAATTATGGCTGATATTTTTCTCATCAGCGTTCCTTTTCCCCATAACCCTAATCCCCTTATCAATCAAGAAACTATCTCTGTCTTAATGATACTCAATGATCTGGCCTCCACAGTCTTCTGCAGCTAAGAGTTTCACAGATTGATCACTCTCTGGCTGAGCAAATTCCTTCTCATCTGTTTTAAAGGATCGTCCCTTCAGTCTGGGGTTGTGACCTTTAAAGGATCATCCCTTTAGTCTGGGGTTATGCCCTCTGGTTCTAGTTTTTTCTACTAGTGGAAAAATCCTCCCCACATCCGCTCTATCTAGGTCTCGTAGTCTCCTGTAAGTTTCAATAAGATCCTCCCCACCCCCTCACCCCATCTAAATTCCAACAAGTAGAGATCTAGGGTCCTCAACCGTTCTTCATTCAACAAGCTCTTCATTTCAGGGATCATTCTTGCAAACCTCCTCTGGACCCTTTCCTCATCCAGCACATTCTTCCTTAGATACAGAGCCCAAAACTTCGGGATCAAGTGAACACATCATTCAGTTCTGATGCAAGTGTTAATAATCTGAATCAATAACCGTTTTTCTCTCCACAAGTGTTGCCAATCCTGCTGAATGTTTCCAGAATTTTCTGTTTTTATTTCAGCCTTCAGACATCCACACAGTATTTGTGCACCATTTAAGGAATTGTTTTTTTTTACTCTCCAATTATTCAACTATTTATGTCAGCATTGTCTTTGTACCGGGGGATTTAAGAAGCCAGACATTCAATAATGCAGGAGAGATCAGAAAATAACGGGTAGGATTTTTCTCCACCTCCGCAGCATGTTTCGCTTGCGGCAGGATATTATAGTCCCACCTTTATCAAAGAGCTTTCCTACGGAATGCAACCCTGGCCACTGGGAAACCCACAGCAGGGATGTACCATCGGCAGAACTGCCAGATGCTGCCGGATTAAACTGCAGCAACGAGGTTTTGACAATACTTTCCCTTTTCGGTTCTGAGAAAGGATTTACATTCAAAATGTTAACTTGTCTCCTTGTTCTTCAGTTTACAAAAGGAGCAGAGATTGTATACTCCTGGGGGTCTCAAACTAGGGTTCGCAAATCCTTGGGTGTTCACAGATCTAGTCGCCATCATGTGACCAGCAAATGCCGGTTCAAAACGAGCAACCAACCAATTTCAAAAGTAATTACAGCAACGAAATAGGTAAATCAGAGCAAGGTCACTTGGAGCACTGGCTGGTAATGGGTTGACTAGTCAAAGGGCCACGGGAGAGTGGCTTGACCAGGGATAACTTGAGGAGACTACGTAACTGGCAAATATATTTGTGACTGTGTGCATCTTTCTAAATTCTTAATATGTGCATAGACATTGCTAGAAAAGACTTGTTCACATTTGATTTTTACGATTGCACCCATTTCATGGCATAGAGCTGATGTTGACCTGAGAATGCTTGGGGTTCTCCAATGCTCTTGCGAGGTTGGCACAGTGGCTCTAATGCTCTTGGGGAGCTGCGCAGTGGTTTACATTGCTGCCTCACAGCACCAGGGACCTGGATTCTGTCTGTGTGGAGTTTGCACATACTCCCAATGTCTGCCTGGGTTTCCTCTGCCCACAGTCCGAAAATATGCAGGTTAGGTTGATTGGCCATGTTAAATTGCTCCTTGTGTTCAGCGGATGTCAGGGGAATTAGTAGAATAAATGTGTGAAGTTATGGGGAAAGGGCCTGGGTTGGATTATCATCAGTGCAGGCTCGATGGGCCAAATAGCCTCCTTCTGCACTGCAGTATTTTTTGATTTTATGACGTCTCTAGGGCAATTCGAAAACTTTGGGAAATCCTGATATACTTAACAGAACAAAAGGAGAAAATTTGATGGCTTTCTCCTCCAAAAAACAGAGAGAATAATTTTTACCTTTTCTGTCTGGGTTGTAACATGGCTAAGTGAATCACTTGGCAAGTTCGACAATGATTAGACACGTTCTCCCCACCAAGCAGATGACAATATCTCCCAGAGAGGCACAAAGACAAACCAATGCTTCATTGTTACTCAGACTGCAACACCCAAAACTAAATTAGATTGATAGTTTGAAAGGAAAAACATGAAGGAGGCACAGAAAGGACAAGCAAATGTGTTTATTCCAAATTGAGCAAGGAGTTATTGACCAAACAGTCTCCTTTAGTGCTGTTCTATTCAGTAAAACACTGAGGGGTCCAAATTGTATTTCCAAGACTTTTTTGTTTTAATTTCAGACAATAGAATATGCTGTTTTTAAATACAATGCATAATAGACGCTAAAAATATTAAAAGCTTATTTTTTTCATAAATTGAAGCACAAAACAAGCACCTTCATTTTATAGAGGGAAATAAATATAACTAATGTAATGTTTGCGGTTTAGAAATACAGAATAACTGAGAGGTGCCAAGCATCTTTCCCACAAAGAATGGAAGAATATTCCCATTGATCCATTAGTTATTGCTTGGTGTGGTGATCAGGCAAAGTGGAAATAAAGAACATTGTTCATTTACTGATGGGGCAGCCTGGGAAAAAAATCTGACAACACAAAGTAGAGGAGCTGATATGAATCTGCAAAGTTAACTGGATTGAGAAGTAGATGTGTCAGACGAATGAAGGGGAGATGTTCTTCCAAGGCTGAGTGGAGGCTTTATGTCTGGTTGTACTGCACCTCAGAATCATATAAACCTTACTGTGCAGAAGGAGGCCATTCAGTTCATTGAGTCTACACCGACACTCTGACAGAATCAAGCTTTTCCCTTGCCCTATCCTACACATTTATCATGACTAATCCAGCTAACCTACACATGTTTGGACATTATGGGGCAATTTTTTTAATCACAGGAAACATTGACACTGTCTACACTTTCCGTTGCCTAACAAAGCAGCCAGTATAACTAAGGATCCATACACCCCAGACATTCTCTCTTCCACCGTCTTCCATGGGGAAAAAGGTACACAAGTCTGAGGTCACGTACCAACTGACTCAAGAATAGTTTCTTCCTGCTGCTGTCAGACTTCTGAATGGACCTACCTTGCATTAAGTTGACCTTTCTCTACACCTGAGTTATGACTACAATACTATCTCATTTCCTTTTTTATGAACAGAACGCTCTGTCTGTACACTGTGCAAGAAATAAATACTTTTCACTGTATGCACAATGATGAATCAAATCAAAATCAAAAACCTGCACATTTTTAGATTGTGGGAGGAAACTGGAGCACCCGGAGGAAACCTATGCAGGCAAAGACAGAAAGTGCAAACTCCACAGAGTCACGCTAGACTGGAACTGAACCTGGGTCCCTGGCACTGCAACTCAGCATGCCGTCACTGTGCTGCCTCAGCTCAGAATGCTAAGGTGAGTCAGCACAAAAAGTCAAAGATATATATTCCCTTCCTTAATTAATCAGCACAAAACTTCACCAAAAATCTGGAAGAGAGAGGAGAGATAATGTTCAAACACAGTAGTGATTTTCAATAGGTATGTTAAAAAGTAAATCTCATATACCCAAGATAAAAGATAAACCTACCTTGTCAAAAGGAGGATAGAAAATCGCTGTTTTCCTATATTCATGGAACTGAATATGTAACGATGTAGCATTCTCAGTGTATGGATTGGTCTGTGTTGTACCCATTGGGTTCAGCATTTCTTCCAGTTCATCTGAAACCCAGGATAACTTACTCATAAATCACATGTTCTAGAAATTAGATTCTAAAGACATAACAGTTGCCTATTCACAACTAGTTGGTATGAGATGCATTTAGAAACACACTTACCAGGAAATGATGACCAGCAGTGCAATGAGAGATCGCCATTCTTCAGCTGTCCCCTGAAGTCAAATATCATAGTGTTTACCCATGCAATTGGATAGTGCTAATGGAGAAGGAAGGAAGGATTCACATTTATAATATGTTGCTCACAACCTTCGAACATACTATCCTCCAGCAGTAAGAGTGCTTACAGCCAGCCCAGTATCTTTAGTGTGTAGTTACTATCCTATGTAGATAGACACAGAAATTTGGCGAGGACACGTGTACGGGAAGCAACAATGAGGATGAAATTATGCCTCAATAGTACAGAACCATAGTCGGATTCAATCTGGGAGCACAGAGTTTGGGCACCATGCTGTAAGGGGACGATCTTACCAGCTCATCCCGCTGGTCAATTGGCACAGCGAATCAGTAACATCGCGCAAGAGGTGAAAAGCTGGCTTTCAGCCCTGTTTTCACCTTTTGCAATATTACCGCCCCTGATCTATCAGCATAATCAGCCTCGTGCCCAGGATGGGCGTGAGACTGACTTTAATATTTTTAATCTGAATTTATTATTACTGAGCTTGGGACACAAGCATCCGAGCTCACTTGCCTTAACGGCTTTCCGGTGGAACTCCCGGTGGTATGGAGCAGCAATCGGCTGGATAGGGCAACAATTTCCCACTGCACTGTGTACATTGTATGTAGTGTACTGGGAGAACAGGGCGCATGCGCAATTGCACTCTCTAGCAGTCTGCAGACAGCTTCCTGCCATAAGTAGACTCCAGCCACTCCCCTGACTGGAGAAAAGCACACCTTTGCTTTTTTTTCCTGAGTGCCATAAGATACAGTCTGAGAAGTTGCCTAAAAAATGGGTGCAATTCTCTCCCATTTTCACACTCATTTGGCACTCAGTTTTTTTTTGGTAATATCACACTAGCAACACCACACCCCCCCACCACCAAAAGAAAAACATATTGGCTTTGGAGGAGCTAACTGCAAATTCACCTGAATTAGACTAAAGCTTAGTGATTTAATTATAAGAACAGGTTGCATAAGTAGAGGTGATAGCAATAGGAAGGACATAGCCATCATCCAAAAGTGAATTCTAAACATTGATCCCGCTATTGAGAAATGTTACAATTGATGCTTCCTGCACTCACCTTTTCCTTATCAGATCTGACACAGTGACAGGTTGGACAAAGGAGAGAATTAAAAAAAGACAACTAGAGGCAAATGAAAAATGGTCCCAAACTTGAATTTGGGAATACAAATGCAGGAACTAACTTAGCCAGAAAGTGGTTATTCAGTGGGGTGGAATTTTGTACATCAATTGCTGGGGAATATCATTGTTTATCCACTAGATGGAGTGCCCCGCCAACTCTCATCTAAATCTTGTCAGTAAGGAAGTATCAGAGAAGCGAGCCAGTCGTGTGTCAAATTCACAGGCCTCCACTCCATCTCAAACCATATAGCACACGACTGAGACAAAGTAACATTTAGGCTCTCAAAAATAAGGCATGCAATTGGAAGCAATTTCATACTAATTTGCATCATTATCAAGAATGTATCTACACATCGGTAACATTGGTGTAGTGCGGTTTCAGCTTTGTACTAACGCTAACCTTTTTTCATTATGGAGGATGTGACAGATTGAACTGATGGGAGTCCTCAAAACATTTCATTCTTCGCCAACAACATCAACAACTTGCATGACTGCAATTCCTTTTACATAATAAAGCAACCTGCGACTGTTTACCAAGAGCGTTATCAAACAAAATTTGATATTGAGCCACATGTTGTCAGGACAGGTGACCAGTTGTTTGGTTAAAGTGCCAGGTTTTAAGGAGCATTTAAATAAGGAAAGAAGCTGAAAAGCAGAGAGTTGAGAGATTTCTGTGCAGGTTTCAGGCTAAAACTGCAATTTAACTGCAGTGCCATTACATAGTGAAAGCCCTTACACAGATGCTACAGTTACTGTTTAAATGCAGCCATAGCAGGCCTATTCAGATGTAAATGAGGTTGAAAAGTTGGGAAACTGACCACTTTTCCTGCTTTCCGAATGGTCTGATATTTGGTCACATTCTTTGTTGACTTCTGTTTCTTCACTTTATCCATCACTCCATACAAAGCAAAACAGAGTCGGGACATTCTTGGCAGATCACAGATATTAATTTCAAAATCCAGTGTCTCGTTCCAGGTAAGATCATTTTTTCCAGAAATCTCGCTGCTCACAACAGGTTTGCAAAGAAGCTCAGTTCCATGGAAGATCCCAGCCCTGACTTGAACCTATAGGAACAAAATGCACATAAGATCTGGAGTGGGACAAAATGCAAAGAGCTGCTTCAGAATTAGAATGCAATCTCATGAAAAAATTTAACATTTTTAAAATTTTTTATCCCATCCCAAGAAAAACTAATTCAAATTGAATTCAATTCATGAGAGAGACAACAAGATCCAAGCTGATAAGGTGAGGCATGGCACCCCACCTTGAGCTTGATTTTTTTTGACACTTTTTTGTACTTTATTCTTAATCAAAAAGCCAATAAACTCCAAATAGAGTACCCCAGAGGGATAAACCAGATCCAAGCTGAAGCAAGACATGCATCCCATCTTGGGCTCAATTAAGCAAGATCCAAGTTGACAGAATGAGGCATTACACCCTTAAGCTTAATTTAATTCTTCGCCTTAGCCAAAAGGCTGAGATGGCTTAGAAAGCTTGCCTCAGGCGAAGCCTCAATTTAATCTCATTGGCTACGCTGGGTGCTTACATTTCATCTTAGTCAAAAGGCCAAGAAACATGATCCAAGTGAGTGTACACTTCATTTGGTAAGACAGTACAGCAAATAAACCTAACCAAACATCATCCATATTTTGTCAGGTCTGCCTGAAATATTTCAGGTTCTTGTTTTCCTTATAAGCAAGAGTTACACTGGCACAACAGTTAGCACAGCTGCCTCACAGTGCCAGAGCCCGGGTTCCTGTCTGTGCAGAGTTTGCATGGATTTCCTCTGGGTGCTCCCGTTTCCTCCCACAGTCTGAAAGACATGCTGGTTAGATGCATTGGCCATGCTACGTTTTCCCTCAGTGTAGCCATAACAGGCACCAGAGCGTGGTGACTAGGGGAGTTTCACAGTAACATCATTGCAGAGTTAATGTAAGCCTCCTTTTAACACTAATAAATAACTTTATTTGACTTTTGGTCACTGCACAAAACTTCCTGTCCTGAGTGCAATGATATCTATAGCTGGTGGCCTGGAAAATCTCAACTTCTATACCTATTTTATGGCAGTCACTAACATGGATCAAATCAAGGTCCTATCATCTCTTTAGGATTTCACTGCAACACTAATTCAAAATTGTGAACTTTCTGTCCAATGCTGAACCCACTGAGTAAAAGCTAACAGGACTGGTTTCATAGAATCCTACATTGCACAAGGACGACATTTGGCCCATTGAATCTGCATCAACCACAATCTCACTCAGGCCCTATCCCCATAACCCATGCATTTACCCTAGCTAGTAACCCTGACACTAAGCACCAATTTAGTATGGCCAATCTAACTAACCCACATACCTGTGGACTGTGGGAGGAAACTAGAGCACCCAGAGGAAACCCACACAGTAACAAGGAGAATGTGCAAACTCGACACAGATAGTAACCCAAGCTAGAAATCAAACTCAGATCCTCGGTGCTGTGAGGCAGCAGTGCTACTGTGCTATCCCAAGCCTTCAGAAAGGCCAGGAAAATTGCAATTAAAACAGCAGTGAGATTTAACAGATTTGGTGCATTATTCTGCTTTGTGAATTCCCAAAAGATGTTTGAGCTTAGAGATTCCTTGACTCTCTGCCTTACTCGCTCTGAAGATAAAAAGTATGGTGTTCCGGATTCAGAAGACTTGATGCATGGATTAGTCTATGGGACTGCTTACAACAAATGTCAAAGAAAGTTTTCTGTGTCAGTGTTGTTTTTACATTTTACACCTCCTGGCAGTCCAGCGAGGACTCTATTTAAAGGGTGGGACTGGACCACGGAAAGGTCAATTGGCTTCAAGTGGGACTTTTTAAACAATAAAGTTTATTTATTCGTCACAAGTAAGGCTTATATTAACACTGCAATGAAAGTATTGTGAAAACCCCTTAGTCGCCACATTCTGGCATCTTTTCGGGTACACAGAGGGAGAATTTAGCATGGCCATTCCACCTAACCAGCACGTCTTTCAGACTATGGAAGGAAACCAGAGCACCTGAGGAAATCCATGTGGGCACAGAGAGAATGTGCAGACCCCGCACAGATAGTGACCCAAGGCTGGAATAGAACCCGGGTCCCTGCGGCTGTGAGGAAACAGTGCTAACGATCTTGGAGCAAGCACAGCAAGAAAAATCCCACCGTGTTGTGTCAATGCAGCCTCAGGAATTTCTGGAAAAAGACACTCCGGTACCGAATCTGAAAAGGTAATTAATTTAATGACAAATAATTGTCTTGAATCAATTTCAAATGAAAGTGTCATACCATACTGCATTCTTAAAGGCAGTTTTATTAACTCAACTACTTAAAAAAAATGCTCCTGTGAATGTTTCAGCAAAGCTGGCACAAGCAACTGCTGCACCTATCGGGACCCTTAAGATGTACATGATCAGTGACCTTTGAAAGCTCAAGCCAGAGAGGTGTCAGCTACAAATGGCAGCAGTATGGCCACTGCCAGCTGGCTTTCTGACACCAAGGTAGGTATTGCTCGAGGCATGGGAAGGAGAAGATATGCTGACATTCTGGAAGAGAGCAACAGTGAATGCCAAAGGGCATCAGTATTAGAAGGGAAAGAAGAACTAAAAGTTGAGACAGAGTGAAGAAAGAAGAGAAAGATGGCGAGAAATGCAGATTAACAGTCCAAGTTATAACACTGACTACTGCGTCCTTCTGTCGAGATGAGGAAGAAGTGTCTGCCCAAGAGAATCTAAATGCAACTATAAACAGAGGTTCAACAATCATGTTGCTGCTCTCAGAAATTAAAATAAACATCCAAAGTTGACCCATTAAGAACTTCCTATTAGATGGCGGTTATATTTCTATTAGGACTTAGACCTGGAGCTGTGCCATAATTCAAGTGATTTTCCACCAATTTACGTTACACAGCCTATGACAATGCAATGAGGTATTTCCCAGGCAGTCCTCAGACCTGTGGCACAATTAGGTCCTGGAAACCACATCACAGGTTGAAATGTTGTAAGTTGGAATCAATTTCCCCATGGGGATAATGACAAAAATGGGAGATTGGTTCCGTCAGCAGGGCAAGGCAGCAAATTGTGACCTAATTTCCTGTGGGATTTAGATATTCATCCCTATCCATTTTGACTTCTACTGGTGTGACCTTTGTAGCTGACGGAGCATAAGGTACAGAAGATCGCAGTGTAGTCAAGAGGGAATCAGCCATCGGGACAAGGCAGGATTTCTACCGACAAATTGCAGCCACATTTCCAGGTTTTCAAAAACAGTTCTGCGGTTTCCTGGCTCTAGCTTGGCGTGGCAGTGCACTGCCAGCGGGCCATAGCAACCGTTCTCCATAACAACCTTCAGACCTGGAGATGTGAGTGAAGGGTGCAGAGAGCCCTGGGGGTTCAGCAGAAGGATTCACAACTTCTCAGAGCTTGTATCAAATTTATAAATCATATTTTCTAAAGAATTAAAAGATGGTTAGGCATTGCTTTCTCAAGTTGAAATTGACATCGTAAATTTGAAATAGGATGTCTATTCTAAACACTAAAAGAAGTGCCCTTTGTAGCAATTTGAATACCATAAAGTCGGGGACTGCCTGTATGTTAGCACTGTATAACGTAGCTGGTCTGTGAGTGCACATAGATATAATTGAGAGATAATGATGCATAGTTATTTGTGGCTCTATTTCCTGGAATACACTAAAGAAGCTATGCCTT
The DNA here is from genome assembly GCA_024679065.1 of Sphyrna mokarran. Classification (NCBI taxonomy): domain Eukaryota; kingdom Metazoa; phylum Chordata; class Chondrichthyes; order Carcharhiniformes; family Carcharhinidae; genus Sphyrna; species Sphyrna mokarran. The sequence goes on along the minus strand of JAGIQG010000003.1, from coordinate 44,804,156 downwards.
CCTCATAATTTAGAGCAAGTTAATTCTACATATTGCAGAATATAAGAGCATAAGCTGAATATTAATTATTTTTTAGACATTAGAAAACATGGGGTGGAATTTTCTCTTTTTTCTCCCCAAAATGTGAATTTGGGCAGGAAAGGCAACCACATTGCCAGCTTTTCCTGACAATTTTTTTTAAACATTCGAGAAGGAAAAAGAATCCAGCAAGCAGGTGCCACACAGAATGGGCCCACTCTGCCAGCAAACTTATTTGGGCACCGTGAGCTGCAAAAAAAAAAAAAGTTTAAAAAAAGCAATATACACCATCTCTGCCCACCCCCTACCTTGGGCATAGTCCCACCCCCTCCCCCAAGGGAACCCTCCACCAAGAGTAGAAGAGCAACCCCTCTGCATCCGTCCAGGTTCTGCCCTGGCATGACCCACTCCAGTAAGAGGAGTCTCACTACACCAGGTTAAAGTCTAACCAGTTCATTTGATAGTAGTCCCACAAGCTTTCGGAAACAGTGTTTCTTCTCGGATCCAGCAGTTTGCGGTGTCAATGACAGTCGTGACATAGAGATCCGGCATTGGACTGGGGTAAACACAGTAAGAAGTCTCACAACACCAGGTTAAAGTCCAATCAGTTTATTTGAAGGAACAGTGTTCCCGAAAGCTTGTGGGATTACTATCAAGTAAACTGGCTGGACTTTAACCTGGTGTTGTGAAACTTCTTACTGTGTTTATCCCAGTGCAACATCGGCATTTCTACATCATGACCCACTCCCCCAGGGAGCTTCACTTATCTGTCTGCTGCTGGTGGATTATGCTTGCCAGGTTCTACCCTGCTTCCCCTTGCCTCACCCCTCCACAGTTTGTCAGGACCCACTGTGGAGGAAAGATGCTGGGGATAGGCCTGCTAATGAAAAGTATACTGATAGGGCTCCCAACTTCTCATGGTGGGAACCACAGTACATCACTGACAGGGGAGTAATGATTCCTGTTCGATTCTCTGGCCCTTCTAGCTTCCCTGCCTGCTAAAAATGGGAGCATAAAATTCCACCCTGCCCCCCCTTTCCATATTCCTGGCACATCTATTTCCTAATAGAATGGAATATTTGGACATCAAGTATTATTGCAGCCCAATCCGTGCAACCAGATTGGCAGCTAGCACGCGAGGAATGGAACCTCACATAATTAGCCCCAGGATATAAAATTCATCACAATAGCTGGAAGAAGGCTAATAAACTAACACGATCTGAATAATTTAAATTGACATTTTTGCATCAACATAAAGTGGTTCCAGGTGATTTGAAATTACAGCAAAATTCAGTCAGGTCAGAAATCTAGCCATTGAATGCACTGAAGAATGAAATATCAAATTGCCTCCAATGATGATAGTGTCAGTGTTTGCAGTTAAAACTAAGGGCCCTTTTTTTATCATTTTGATTCTAAATGCTGGAGAGACTTGAATCTGGGAGCATTTCAGATCCAACTTTTTGACCTGTTCTCAGGCACCCCCATACTACCTGCAAAAATATCAACGAATCCAAATCACGCTGCATAAGCCTGTGGGTGGGGCTTATCGTGCACAAAACACTGCAGCTCTGATTAGAGCCTTCAACTGCACATGAGCAGTAACAAAATAGAAAACATTCCTGCCACATTGTTCCCGGATCATGCCTTCTCCCACCTGTCCCCATAAACATTGCCCCACTCCCAAAATATAACTGTCCCCCTCATCACCCCACCTCCCCGCTGTCCAGACTAATCATTGCCCTATTGGTCACATGCAGAATAGCAGCGGACCCTGACTTATGGATTTAAATTGATGTCACGCCCATTTCGGGCACAGTGCCGATAGTGGCCATTTTCAACAACTGGTAAAGGGGAAATGGGTGCAAAGAGAGATCGCGCAACTCGTCTCCCTTCACAAAGTTTCCGTTACTAAAAATATGTGCAATTTGATGGTAAAATTGGGCCCTATGTGTCCTATTGATTGAGTTACAAGTGCTGTCAGTCCATCAGATTTCTGGTCATCTTAAGAGGGAAAAACAATAACCAGTTTATAATGTTCGGAGAAAGTGGATGATCTCACCCACTCTTTAAAATGTAGCTGTCCAGAATGCAAATTTTTATGTGCATTTCCAAACATTCAAGGGCCACGTTATCACAAAACTCAGTTTGAAGTGTGAGAGACATTATAAATGCAATATACATACTCTACGCATGGCAATATAGCCATATCCTTATACCAATTTAGAATGCACATTTTTCTCATTCAAGTTTAAGACTTATCTACATCACTCACCCGCAATGTTTCATCAGCATTTATTTTGCTCCCTCCAGCAAGAACAATCTTGAAAGGAATATTTATATCCCAAATGTTACCTGCCGTTTGCTAGAAAACAGCATGTAGAAACAGAAAAGGGAATTATTTACATTCAAATGTTAGGTTTTAATTAAAGCAACAAAAAAAAAAAAACCATTAGGTTAAATCTGTTTGCTGTCAAGATTTTCAATTTACGAATTCAGATGCAGAACATCATAGACCTGAACTTTTTTTTGTCTGTTTGGGGCGCAGTCTCAGTGGAATTGGAAGCAGATGAGAGACAAATGTCTGCCAAAATAATCTAGTTGTGGTCAGCCCCCAAGCATGATTTTACACCAGTTGACCAATTAATGGGCAGCTGGAATGAAACGTGCACTGGAAAGGCTTAGTGCTGCCGGGGAGGGCAGGCAGGCACTGAGAAAAGATAGGGCATGGGCGGGTGCTGCTAATGTGCTCCCTCAGGGTCTCTGACTGCTGACCTGTTAAAAAATAAACTGCATTGAAAAACTATTGAAAAAGTATCCACGCAGCCCTTTCAAATAGAAAGCTCAGTCCCGAGGGCAACGTTTTACGTTTTTCTTCAGCCCAGACAGTTCACCCTGCCCTAGATTGAAGCTGAGGCTAAAACAAAGCCCACCAACCATAAAGGCAGACGGGTGATATAAAGTTGCACTTAATAAGCCGCTGAATGGGCTAAATTGCCTGCTTGAATGTTGGAGGTACGTTTCTGCTTCTCACACAGGTGCACCAACTGAAATGTTGCGCAATGCGTTCGGGACAGATACTCAGCATCTTTTCACACTTTTCTTGGTGGAGTGCATGCCCACCTGAGGGACATTAGATTCTGGCCATAGTTTCCAAGCAAGGTACTGATGGTAAAGCAAAGCTATAATGATGCATTTAAAATACACTAAAACATAGTGAGCCAAGGGAGTGGTGCATTTTTAAATCATGCAATTTCTACAACAGGCTGGATGCAGGAAAAAGGTGCGGAGAATGGGTTGGCATGGATAAGATGGAGGGTCTCCTTCTGTGCTGTAGCTTTTCCTGTGGTTCTACTAGTTATTCGACACTTATTTCAGTCTATTAGTTATAAATAGTAAATAAACTACAAAACTTCTTCTAGGAAGCATATAAAAAGCACAGCTGGCAAAGTGTTTGCATGACTTTGCTGTTAACAAGGAAGTCATAAATAAAGGGAATTACTGCAGAAGTCATTTATGGCTAAATTCAGTTGTATTTTGGAAGAAACGCAGAAAGAAGGAAATTCATTTGGAATACATCAAACTTTCCATGCTCCAAATAAAGGACGTGGTACAGTTTAGAGACTGGCTTTTAAATCACCCTCAAAGGCTAATTTTAATTTAAAAAAAATACTTTTTGTTTTACAAGAAGTGTGGGAAAAGACACATTTTCAGCAAAGGTAACGTTGAACACAGCATCTAATTCTAAACACGAGGACAATTGTCTTATTTGCTGTATTTATCAAAAAATGCAGCAAATCTGGTTTCAGACATTACCTTTCACTTTGAACCTACGCTCAATGATGTAAATGTCGAACATAATAACTGCTTTGACTAACAGGAAATCAAAGGTTCTCAGTCAATTACACTTAAAACACTTCTTATTTAACAACCATAACACTTGCCAAAAAGTAGCTGCCAATCTACATCAGGCAAGAAATGTATAATCACAAAAATTTGCACTTCTATAAATGGCAAAAGATTGTCCCAAAGTGCTTTAACTCCAAGGATGAATTCTGTTCAATGTTTCATTTGAAAAACAGCATTTTTTATGATGTAACACTGTCCTAGTATGCTGCTTTTAGCCTATATTTCAGCTCAAGTGTTTGGTTGAAGAGATGATTTACTTTTCAACTGAGCAGTAGCTTTTCACTGACATTAACATTGAGGCGAGGACACTTATCAGATCTTCAGGGCCCCCTTTGTTCTCAGTCCCAAATGCAACTAATTGAACCCGTTTTATAATGAATATTGCTAACAATAATTTAATGAATCTTAGTACACTCAATGTATCGCAATTAGTTTTTCAACTTGTTCTCTCTGTTCTTTCCACTTCACAAACCGTTAGGTTCTTTGTGCGTTATACTTCCTTGGGCAGCCTGATACTTATCTGATAATTGCACCAGATAGTGATTTTGTGTAAATTTCCACTCCAAACCTAGAAGCATAGGGACCAAATGAACTCTTCCCACAACTATTCTGGCAGAAGTCAGATAATACGATGCAGATCTGGGATAGATGGACTTAGAACCTTACCATTGTTTGTTTGCCTTACAGCACAAATTGAAATCGTATTGTTTTAAATGATGTATTTATAGAGATAAAAGCAAGATCTTCCTGTTGCTACCTCAATACTTACAGCAATAGTCCGTCTTTTGGGTGGCAAAGGAAGAGGTGCAATGGATAATTTCCGATGCAAGGCAATACCAATGGCCGACATCTCATGATCACACATCTCCTTAATGGTGCTGCAGTCTACTAGAGTCAGCTGAGGATGGATTCCATTCAGCACACAATTTCTTATATACTGGAAAATATAGAAATCAGGGATTGAGAAGGATGCCTTTAGCACACAACAGTATCTTCCTTCCCACATTCACAAGCACAGTCTCACAGTACAAAGTGTGCAAATAGTGTGGTGATTTAAAAAAAAAGTTGAACGATTCTGGAATGTAAATAAAGAGTACAATTTGTAAATGGTATTTAGAGGAGGGTTAATTACAATGAAACTCAATGCATTATGATGAAATTAATAGGCTAAAGCAAACAACAGGGCAACAGAGATTTCAAAACTTGGTAAATGATAGGATCTACGGAAAGCGTGTCACTTCAGAATGTAAACTGACCACACCCAATTCTACCTCTCAACTTCTCCACTCTTGCTAATTATCGGACCGTTTATTAACATCCAGAACTCGATGAATAAAAATTTCCTTCAGCTGAAAATGAAAGCCAATGTTTTCAGTGTACATTCTGCTCCCTAGATATCAACTCCAGTCTCCTCCGTACCAACTTTGAGACTAAGCTAGTCTGTTTGCAATCTTGCTATCACACCTGACCCCAAACTGAGCTTCACAATAAATATTCATGCCGTCATTAAGTCTTGCCCATTTTTATCCCTTCTTAGCAGCAGCCCTCATTCATGCTAGATTGATTATTGCAAAGCACTCCTGACTGATCTCTCACATCCTACTGTTCAAACTTGACAGCATCGAACACTTGCCCATCTCTGAAGGCACACCACATCCTGTTTACCCATCATCTATTCACTAGCTTGCACTGGCGCCCAATCAAGCAACACCTTGATTTTAAAATTCTTATTCATTTCAAATTTATTCATGGGCTGGTCCTTCCCTATCGCTAATCTACATCAGCCCCACAAACATTCTAATTCTGAACTCTCAAGCATTCTTGATTTTAATCATTCTACCACTGGTGACTGTGCCTTCAGTATGCCTCTGTATCTCGCTTTCCTCTTTCACTACAATGCTTTGGTCATCCGGCCAGATGCTGAAATTTTATCCTCCCACCCAGAGCAGGCAAGGGGTCGACAATAGAAATAAAGATCCATTGATCTTGGATGGGATTCTATGTTTTGGATAGATGAGGCTGTCAAATACTGCCCAATATCTCTATATGTATCTTGCCGTCGCATCGTCTTTTAGGAAGAGCCTTGGAGCATTTTACTTAGGCAAAGGTGATGTACAACTAAACGTTGTTGTTAGGTTTAGATGAGAACTGCTCCAACCACCCGGTTCCATTGAGCCTGCTTTTTGTTTGAAGCTCCCCAGCCATAAACAAATATCAAAAAAAAACTATTTGGCAACTGATGTTTCACTGTGATTAGCTGAGCAGAGCCAGATTCTTCGTGGGAGGTTTTGAAGTTGAACTGTTCCCTCCACTCGGGAAGGATGTGGTGGGCCATTTAAAAATGCCTCAGGGGCCACATCCAGTCTTGGTCTTGGTCTGCTGTAGAACATCAAAATGTCTGTCCTTCACACTCAAATCCCTTTCATGTTCTAAACTTTGCAGCCCACTGTCTTCAGTTTAATTAAGTTAGTCACATACATCATCATGTAAAATTCATGGTACCAGTAAAATTATCTGCTACCTGAAAGGCAGAAATCACTAACATATCTGATACTGGTCAACCATTCACAGTAAACACACAGACACTGCCTAACTCAGGAGGTATCAGGTACTGAAATTTAAAGATCATTACAATTTACAAGAGTGCAGCAGAAATCTGCTTTAAGTTCATTTGTTCCAAGGCTATAGGGGGTGGCGCAGTGGCACTGTGCTTGTGTGTCTATGTGTGCATGCGTGTAGTTTACACGTTCTCCATGTTGACATGGGTTTCCCCCTGATACTCTGGTCTCCTCCCACAGTCCAAAGATGTGCTGATTAGGTGGATTGGCCATGCTAAATTTTCCTTCAGTGTATCCAAGCAGGTGCCGGAATGCGATAACTAGGGGATTTTCATAGTAACTTCATTGCAATGATAATGCAAGCCTACTTGTGACTAATAAATAACTTAATTATATAATTCTCCTCCTGCCTTTTATAATTAGGCTCACATGGAGTTTAGTAGGTGTTATATAAAAATGCAGTGACTAAGAATAAAGAAGAAAATCAGCAAGAGAACAGAAAGAGAGTGTGAGGATTTGTCCTGATTTGGGATGTCATTTATATTTTTATTTGGGGATGTCATATACCATTTCTACATTTATATTACACTTGTTTGATGCAGGATTACAATGCTAAGGACCATGCATGTTGCACCAATCTCGCTGGTTATGGGAGCTTGTGGGTAGTTTGAGCATCCAGGATAAATCTATAGCAAGAAGTACCTCTCATATGTGTTCATTCCATCTCAGTAAAACAATTTACAGAACAAGAGAAACTCTACCAGATATGAGCAAACGCTCTCTGGAACAGAGTCCAAGAGGGAAGTCCATCCTATGATAACCGAAAGTGAAGTCTGGAAGAGATGATCATCCACTGTACAAGGAGATTCACTGGAAAGGGATGGCATAACAATAGAAACGATGTAGAACAAATTCAATCGGCTGTTACCAGGGATATGATATGTTACTAGGGAAATGATACTATCAATATGATGTGTTATCAGGAATAAGGGGCTGTTGATATGATGTGTTACCAGGGACATGGGCCTGTTGATATGATGTGTTACCAGGGACATGGGGCTATCAGTATGATGAAAAGTTTGAGAAGTTAGGAGTGTTTTTTTTACTCCACAGCAGCAAGATTTGGAAGTTATAAAATAGGTGAATGATAAATTCTATTCTGTTATTAATAATTATGGTGGTAATCCAAATTTAAGATCATCATAAATTATTGAATTGGATGTTAGAATAAATTTATGCACAGGGTGGTCAGATTGTGGAATTGATCACAGAGAATCCCTAAAGATTTTTAAAGAGAAGGAGACAGCTGCTGAAAAGATTCAGGGGAGTGAGCGCTATTAATTTCATCTTTGGATTACAATTTGGTTACATGATTACAATCTGAACTCGGGGCAAATTCTGCCAACGTACCCGGAATTGAATCAATGGCTGGTCACCAAACACGTATTCTTGCTTTCCGCTCACCCGCAGCACAAAATCTCTGGGATTGAACTCCTCATTTTCTTTTCCATGGTTGGTCAACTGTTTCCGAATGGCGAGCTCATTTAAGTTAAGAGGATTCAAGTAGGGAGATACTTGGAAATTGAAGATGTCCTAGAAAGAGAGGGAGAGCCATTGTAAATTTTCTTTGGTATTGAAACGAGTCTTGTAAACAAGACTGCTTTAATTGGCCCCAAGTTGCGATTTTTACGTGAAAATAATAACTGCTTGAAATATCAAAAGGCTTATGACCATGATTGGAACAGGATAGAGAGATGATTCTCTCTCTATCCTGTTCCATTACCTTGGTATCATTGTACAGGGACTAACCTAGGCTTTTGGGTGGAGTTGGGATTCATGCTCCTGACTACTATCCAGTGATCTTGCTATGGTTACAAATGTGTGAACTGCTGATGAGGATAGCGATGCTCTCAATTGTAATGTCCGCAGTGATTAAATAGACAAGAAATCACTTGGGCAAGGAACTAGATACCCAGCTGTACCTATGGAATCACCGGTCAGTTAGCCATCTTGGCTAAAAGGAGGAGAAATGTTGAAGAATGACTGGTGGAAAGAGCTTGCTCCACTTTCATTCTGTATCTTGTTATGCAAAAGTAACTCAGCAAAAGTAGGTCATTCATTGGAGCCAAGAATTTGACTTGTTTTTCAAACCTGCAGGTGTATGTTGCTGGTTAGTACGCAGAAACTTAGACTGCAGCCTCGCTTTGCAGTGTCATTATAATCACTTCTGGGAAAGGAACAATAAATCAAATCCCAACCCTGTTAATGAAGCCACTAAAACCAGTGCATCCATTTAAAGCAGTATTGCCTTTTTAAAAAGTTTACTGTAGAGGACAAACACAAAGAATTAAGTGTTCAACATCAGCTTAAATCAAATCATTTGGATTGTAACCATTAGGAAAATAAACTCAGAATATTACAGCACAGGAGACGACTATGCAATCTATTGAGTTTCAAAAAATAATCCCGTTAATGTCACTCCCCCTCTCTTTCTCCAGATCTTGGTAACTGTTTATTCTTCAAGTTTGCCTAATTCTCTTTTAAAGGCTACTGTTGAATCTGTATCCACCAGCCTAACACCTACACATGCTGAAAATGTTTTCATCTTGGCTGGATTAGTGATGGTGGCCTAAGAATTGGTCTAGGCATTCAGATGTTGAGAGGTTCCTGCTCCTGATTCCGATCAAGTAACATTGCTGGGGTTCGGAACAGGTGGACAGTAGATCAGACAGTGAAGTTCTCAGCTACGGTGTCCACCGTGATCACATGAACAACAAGTCATTTGAGCAAGGAACTGGAGATTGGACTGTGCAAGGTGGGTTATAAGTCAGTAAGCAGTCAAGGGAAGAAAAAGTTTTTACTCATGTTCTTTCATCAGTTACCTTAAACCCATGTCCTTTACATTACTTACCTTTCAACCACTCAAAACAGTTTACCATTTCACGATTTAAATACCTCTAAGAAATCTCCTTTTACCTTCTTGTCTCTATCCGTGTAATTGTAATCCTTCAACATTGCAACCATTCTAATAATTCTCTTCTACATCATTTCCTAAGTCTTCACATTATGTTTGAAGTTTGCTGGCCAGAATTGGACAGTATGCTCAAATCGGGGCTCAGTTTGTGCTTTCTGAGTTTGGAGTATCGTTCCTTGGTTTTCCTGTCCTTTATCAACTATTTTGTTAACTTGCCCAGCTACCTACAGGTATTTTTTTATACATCAATGTTCCTCAGTCTCTCTCCCCTCTTATACAATGCAGTTTGTTTTATCCCTCCATATCCTTCCTACAAAATGTATCACCTCACACTTTTCACACAATTTTATGCGCCACATGTCCACCACCAAAAGCTTGGCTGTGCCTCTTGAAGATTATTGTTTTCTTCTTCAGTGTTTTCTCCACTTCCAAGTTTTGTGTCATCTACAAATTTCAGAATTATGCCCTGCATCCACTAGTTTAAGTCATCAATGTTTATCAAAAACAGTAATGGTTCTACTGTGAACCTTCACAAATTAATCTTATATCTCCCTCCAGTCTGAGAAACAACCATTCATCACAACTTGCTTTTCTATCCTTAGCCAATTTCATATCGCCACTGCCACTCCTCCTTTTACCCCACAGACTTCCAATTTTCTGATAAGTTTAATCTGCAGTACCTGATCAAATGCTATTTTACATAAATGTATTTTTCAACAGTCCACATATACATCAACGGGAAAGTCCTCATTCAACTTCTGCTATCTGATCAAAGACTCTTATCAAGTTCATCAAACACCACGTGCTCTTAAATTAGCATAAGTATACATTTGATAGATTGTTTCAGTATAATGAAGCAGTTACAACACATATTCCTCTTGCCAGATCTGAAAGGTTGAAATTTTATATTTATTATTAGTTGCTGATCTATCTTCCAAGACATCTTGCAGAGGGAGTGAAGACTAAGGACACTTTTTTGATTAAGCAAATTGAACTAGATTAAACTCAGGCAGGAAGGCAAAGAGAATGAAACAACCATTATGGTATCAGTGCTAGTTCTCCTTTATGTGCTTATGATTGTCCAAGTAATTCTTTACATTCTCAAATTGTTTCTAAATGTTTCCCCACTATTAACTTTAAATTATAATTGTTAGGTTTTTCCATGAGTTTGCTATGTCAACCCATCACCAGCCAATTCCTGAAAATGGTAGGTTTTAAATTCCAGCAAAATAACTTACACAGCTTCAGCAGAAACAAGGACTAACATTTTAACCTGAGTAAAAGTAAACTTAAGAGTGAAAGAGAAATGAAAATCAGTGAGCAGAAAACTAAATCGATAACTATTGATTTTCAAAATAGGGAGGAAAGAAAATCAAGCAATAATTAGGAAGTCAGCAATACAAAGTTGGAGAAAAGGAATTAAATGGAGAGCAAATATAGTCAAAAATAACGGACAGACAGAAAAAAAGAAAATAGCCAATGGCTATTGTTAATGTGAAATTAGATTTTGCTGGTGCAGAGGAACATAATTTTCCTCTGACAGTGTACAATGTCAGTTTTTTTGCCCTCTTCAAATCCTCAGTTTGGAAGAATGTAAGATTTATATTTCCTGAATAAATATTTTTCAGCAAGGAAGAGCACTTGTCAGGTCTCCAGCAGCCATGTTGACCTTGATGTACTCCCTGCCAAGGACAACAATTCTACTGAAGAACTTACAAGTGTAAGGAGTCAATGAAAATTCCTTAAGAGGAATAGGAGTGAAAAGCTGAATGTAAAAAACATTTAGAAAAGTTACTATTCTCTTGACAGAGCAGAAATGATTTAGCACGGTTTTAATTGAATGCAAAGTAACAGCTACGTGCAAGATTCCACATGTATCTGGACAAGTCATTCAGTGTCACTGTTCTCTTTAGTACTAACTAAAGCTTCATGAAGTCATATTGATTATTGTTGGTCAATTAATCCTGGTTAAAGGGAGAAAGTTTAACAATGCCAAATCAGCTCCCAAGAACAATCAAGCAATGTAAATGAAAAGTATTTTCCCCAAATTTCAAACTTAAGCGTACATCCCAATCAAGTGGATTGTAGTCAAAATTGGCACCACTTGAATTTCTTCTCCAGAGAGTCGTGTGTGGTATTTGCATTGTACAGAATTGCCTTCTCATATTGATACGATTCCATTTTATCTTGGTTCCTGTTGTGCCATTCCCCTTGTTCATAACATACAGCAGATTCCTGAGCACTGGTATAAACAAGAGATTTCTGTGCACATGCAAAGCTACTATATCAATACATTCTGCCATCAAAATTAGAAGTGCCATTTGGTGAAAAATATATAATGTTGCGATGTTAAAAAAAGAAACAGTATACTTAACACAAAGCCCAATGGTTGACTTCATTTTTCCAGAAGTACTGTGAATCGAGTTGCAGTATTTTAGCAATGCTGCCACAAGTATGAAACAAAGCATATTCAATGCCCAGCAATGGTTACAGCAAAGTTAGAAACTCACGACTTCATTGAAAACCAAGTCAAGCTCTTTTTTTTTAAGATAAAAATAGATGTGCTCTTTACTTCACGATTATAAGCAGGACCATGCAATGGATCCTCTGGTTCTATCCGCCCATGGATTGGAAGATCCCAGTAAAGGTCAACAAGCATTTTAAAGGTTCATTAAATTATCCATCCCGCCCATGATGATTCCCGCAGCACCTAGAATTGGAAAATTTACCCTTGTGTGTCTAAGGACATTAAACACATTCAATCATAGCCTTTGTAGAATTTAATGCAACATACCTGACAGGACTCAAACCGAATGGCTATGAGGAAGTTGTCTTTGTATAGCTTGTCTTCCGCATGGTTAAAGCCAGTTGATTCAATTTCTGGAGGAAAATTGTGCTGCAACCAGTCCATCCAGGAAAGTCCCTGACGTTTCAACATATTCTCCTCATTAATCTTACGCATTTTGCTACGGAACTCTTTCACTTCAGGGTCTGTTAGTGCATCAAACTCATGGAGACCTAGATTCCAACAACAATTATTATGCAATCACTTCAACACAATCAAAACTTTGTTTTTTTTTGCCCAGTTTAGTATCCCGCCTATTTTAATTGACATTAAATTGTAATGAGGAAATAAGAACCCTAAAATGGATATAGCTAAGTTAGGAGAGTGGGCGAAAAGATGGCAGATGGAATCTAACGTGAATTAGTGTGAGGTCATGCATTTTGGTTGGGAAAAATGGGAAGACAACTTATGATCTAAACGGGGAAAGACTTTGAGTGCTCCAGGGCAGAGGGATCTAGGTATCCTCATTTAGAAAAATTAGCATGCAGGTATAGTAGATAATAAGGAATAAATGTTGGCATTTATAGCTAAAGGAAAAGAATATAAAAATAAGGAAATATTGTTGCAACAAACATTGGTGAGACCACACATGGAGTATTGTACACAGTTTTGATCCCCTTATTTGAGGAAAGATGTAGTGGCATTGGAGGCAGTTCTGAGGATGTTCACTAGATTAATTCCAGAAATGAGGGGTTTTCATGTGAAGAGACATTGAACAGCTTAGGCCTATACTCTGGAATTTAGAAGAATGAGGGGAGATTAAATTGAAGTATACAATATGATAAAGGTTATGAATAATGCTGATGCTTCCTCTTTTGGAGCATTCTAGGATGAGGGGTTATATAGTGTTTGGAAAAGGAATGGCAAATTTAAAACACAGTTGAGAAGAATCTATTTCTGCCAAAGGTTGTGAATCTTGAAATTCACCAGCCCAAAGTGCGGTGGATGCAGTGAGTAAATTTCAGGAGGGGTTAGACAGATTTTTAATTGGTAATGAGTTAAAGGGTTATGGGGAGAAGGCAGGAAAGTGGGAATGACAAGCATATCAGCCCTGATCAAATGGTGAAGCAGATTCGATTGACCAAATGGCCTAATTCTTTTCCTATGTCTTACGAACTTATGTCTAAAACTTCTGTCTCAGATATTCTAAGGGCTCTGCTCTGAAATGCAGAAACCCATGTGTAACCAAGTGGCTGCACGTAGGGACCCCACTGCTCATCCTTTGATCTCTCATGGCACCAGAGGACACTTTTAAACCACTTCCAGACTAGCCAACAGCTCTGTGAAGCCACTCAACATCAGTAAGGTCTCCAAGACCATCTTGGCTGCAGCTGTGGTGTTAGCCAAACAATAACTCTGTTGTAGGGGAATGCTGACTATGCTTGAAGATCTAGCCCCTGACAAGGCTATTTCTTGCCTCTGTAACTATGCATACGCTAAGTAAGTAGGAAGTAAATAAATACATTTCTAAATAGACAATATTCTTGGTGCAGGAGCAATAGCATAGAAAAGGAAGTATCAGCTATTCCATATCCTACAAGTCTCTCAAAAACAACAGAACCTCATTACATTTTACAGTCTGTTTCACAGTTTTCCGATATTTCTGACATAGGATCATTCACGTCATGCATTACGATCTTCCTAAATAATAAGAGAACCTGAACCATTACTACAACAGGATGATTTTGTTTATGTCGATGGCAAAAGAGACATAAACCAATTGTTAATTGTGTACATTAGCAGCCAAACCTTGAAGGTAAGACTTAAATAAAAGATTTCTCAGTATAAATATGCCACGGTGGAGGGATATGAGGATTGGTGTGTTGATGCATATGCATATATATGTGAGGCTGTATGGATATGAACATTCTGGAGTAAGGAGGTAGTGGATGTTCATGGGCCATCCCAAAAGCACAATAAAGTGCTATAAAAGTACAAATTTCTCCTTCTCAGATTGGAATCATTGCCTAAAATGATCATGTTTGTGAAAAGATATTGAATTGATTATGGAAACTCTCACAATACTGGGGAATTAAGTAACCTACAAATTAAACCAAAAGAAAGGTGCATTACATAGTATTTAATCAGTCCACCTTGGGAGTGATTAACAGTGCTTTTGTGCTTAAGATAGAGATCCAGCCCAAGTCAAAAAGAAGTTTTATTCTTTACACTGATTGAACACATTAGGATGCATAGTTTCTGTGTAGAATTATTTAACTGTACTGCCTTAAAAGTTCAATGTACGTACCATGCATTGTCTACAGTAATTTCAGTCAAATACGTTGACAGGACATAAGATCAGCCTTCATTTTAATTTATTGGAAGATCAGAGCACATGATACATCACTGTTGGCATTCAATCAAGAAAGATGCAAAGCATTATTCAGGCAGAGTAAAGAATTGACCTACCTTTCCCAATAAGGACACCAATTTTTGAATCCAGTAGTTTTTCAGATCGATTGCAGTTCCTGGCCACAAGTTTTAAAACAGGAAGGAAAGGTCGGACATCACAGAGGCGTCGAGTTTCATCCTCCAGCTCTTCGTGCACAGCTGACTGGTTTACACATTGAAACATATAGGAGTCCTGTTCACCAAGGACACTGTACAATGGATATGTCTGTGCCTCTCTCCATAGGAGCTACAACACAACAGATGAAAGATTATTCAGCGTGCAGGCTAACTTGCCAAGTTAGAAGATATAAATAAAAACAAAAATAGCTCAGTAAATTGTTCCTCACTAATGCTGGTTCTGTGGTCAAATAAAAAATGTACTAGCCCAACTATTAAGAGGGGTTAACATGTCAGCCAAGGCTCAGTGGTAGCACCGTCATTCTTGAGACAGATAGTCAAGAGTTCAAATCCCGGTCCTCAGACTTCAGCACATAATACAGACGGACACTTCAGCCCAGCATTAAGAAAGCGCTGCGCCACTAAAATATTGCCTTTCAGATGAGATGGTAAAATGAGGTCTCTTTGAGATAGGCCTAAAAAAATCCTGTGGTACCTTCTGAAGAACAAGTGAATTCTCCTGCTGCCCTGGTCAGTGTTTATCATCTCACCAACGTTACTGAAATAGAGATCATCCGTTTGTTATCTCATTAGTGTTTGTGGGACCTCATTTTCAATAAATTTCCATCATCCTTGGTTGATACTGAGATGATGCAGCTGGAAATATGCTTGGATGCAGATATCAGTATTGGGCTGGATGTGATGTGCACCATCTTTGAATAATTTGCATAGATATAAGATGGCCAGGCTGAGAAGGTAACAAGTACTCGAGAGACCATACTCCAGCATGAAGCACCCCTCCAGGAGGAGAGAGGAGGAAAATCATGATTTTTGGTTAAAATAAGAGGACATCTAACTTACTTTAACTACATACATAAGCTGCAGCTGGAACTGACTCATGCTAGTATAGGCATTCACTGTAATTTTTTTATTGCTGGAAGTAAAGTTATTATGGAGGAAGCTGGTAAGGAGGCTCACAGTTTTATTATAGTCACCATCTCCAGCCATATGTGGCAGGTCAAGTTGAATAATCTACTTTTTAAAAATTCAAATCCAGTCCAAAGATATGGAGGTTAGGTTGATTGGCCATGTTAAGTTGCCCCTTAGTGTCCCAAAATGTGTTGGTTAGGGGGATTAGCAGAGTAAATACATGGTGTTATAGGGGTGGGGGGTCAGTGGGATTATTGTTGGTGCAGATTCAAATGGACCAAATGGCCTTCTTCTGCACTGTAGTGTTTCTATTCTAACTGTAAAATACCAACAGAAATTTCTGGAAATGGAAAGCAGCTCTGACCTTAGATTCTGATGAAAAATACACATTCTGAATTGATAATGTACCCTTTCTGGAACAGATGCTATGTCCTTGCAGAGTTTACTGGGCTTTAAGAAAAGTTCTATGCTGACTTTCAGCCCGATAACAAGTTTTATTTATATAGGCTGTATTTAGGAACACTCCATAAGATACTTGGGGAATCTCTCAGAGGTTCAAAGGTAATAGTTTGCACAATAATTGTGCAGAAATTGCCCATTCCTCTGGGCAATTGCCCTTTGCTGGCAACCATCTTAAATATGATTTAAATCACCAATTTTAGTTCTGGTTGTGTTACCTAATTACCCCAAAAAAGTTAGAAGAATTAAAACCTTTTCTAAATTCTGGATAACTATTGTATAGCCATAGACCAGTCCCTCCCCAGGATCCCTGGCACCTTCCCAACCCCATCCCCATCTTATCCCTAAATCTCCAGGGGACCACCTCAACCGTGACTACATTCCCTGTGGAGCTTTTCACACATGTGGGCTCTCCCCTACCCTCAGGCTATCTGTCCCATGGGGCTACTCCAAACTCTCCAACTCTCCCTCCCTTGGAGCTCACCATCATCCATTCCCTGTGCTCCTGCCCCTTCCCGAACAATACATTGTTCCCAATGGGATTTCACCTTGCCCACCCACATACAAACCCTCTCCCCAGCGCTGACCTGATGTGACCCCCTTCTCTCCCAATCTTAAGAGTGACCCCCATCCAAAAAGGTCAAATGCCCACCCCTGCCAATGTCAGACTCCATCCCAAGGTCAGACCCCTCCCCCCCTCACATGACAGTCTGACATGCTCCCATGCCCAACTACCCCACTCATACTCCCCTATGCCCAAGCACCTCTCAATGTCTGGATTCCACCCACCCAACAATGCAATTCTCTGATCTCCAATCCCCAATCCTCCCCGCTCTGCAACTCCTATCCATATATCTTAGACATTTAACCTTCTGCCTAGTCTGCCAATTTTAACAGGCATTTATCTGGTTTATGACAGCTGATGATGTTAAGGGGGGGAAGTTGTCCTCCTTCAATTCGACCCTGACCTTCAGGGCAAGTTGGCCAGAAATCAGTAGTTTGGGCAAGACAGGCAAATAGAAGAAATTTCATGCAAATGAATGGGCACAGATTCAATGCTGATTGCCACCCTAAGGATGTTATGGTCCATGGTACCTTAACATAGCAAAAGCTTAAAGGGCCTGGTGGCCTATTTCTGCTTCTATTTATTGTGTAAAATGTCCCAGGACACTTCAATGAAGCAAAATTAAACAAAACCTGACCAGTATTAGAGTCAATGACCAAAAGTTGGCCAACAAGGTATATACTAAGGAGCATCCTAAATTAGAAAAGAGAGGGGTTGAGGAAGGGAATTCCAGAGCTCAGGGCAACTAAAGACACAACCACCAGTGGTGAAACGAAGAATTCCTTTCAAAATGTAAATGATAACATTTTCTGCAGAACCTCCTGTACACAGAAGATAAATAATGTCTGTCACTCTTCAGTAAATCCAAAACCACTACATTAAACTTTAATCATATCAGTTTGTCATATTAAAGAAGCTGAGCTTCATTATAAATATGAAGCAAAATCCATGACCAAAAATCACCAGGGTTCCTCGCGGAGTGAATTTGATTGTCAATTGTGGTAACATTCTCTTTTAAAAAAGTAAGGAGTCAGAGTTTCTGAACTTCCAATGGAATTTGCAATAATTTACTAACACTGCAGTAACTCACTTCTTATCCAAGTATTCCTACACATGGAAACATAAACAGAACTCAGAACAACACTCAAATTGATATCAGAATTGACAAATGGGAATGAAGAGGTACAAAAATCCACCCACTCATTTCAAGAACTATAATTTCAGAATCATTGTGGTTCAATCATGGAGCTCCAACCATCAAGTAATCTATTGATGTTACACATGTAGAAACAACAAAAATTACAACACATTTTAAATTCTGCTCAGTCAAATTTACACAAGGAGACAAGGGGGACGGAGGGAATAAACACACGAGGGGAAGTCCAGGCAATAATATTGGCCATTTTCTTTCATCACTTCTATTAGAAAGCAAGAGATAAAAAAAAAAGCACAGCCAGAAAAGAAAAGCTTACTTACCGATTTAATATGTTCAATAGTGGCTTCCCTAGGCACATCCAACTGGATGTACATTCCCGTGGGTAGTAAGAAGTCTGCAGTGATGCAATAATCTGCTGGAATCTGGGAATCTACTGCCCAGATATCCAAGGGGTCAGTCATAGCAGGAGGCATCATGAAAAGTTAACGTTATGACAACCATATGGGTCTGTGAAGAAACAAAACAGCATCTCAAATGTATATCCTTCAGGTAAAATAAATACACAGGTAAGTAAAAGTCTTACACAACTTCATCATTAGGTGAAGACAAAATTTAATGTAGCCCTGCAGTTATTCTGCAGGATTTTCAGGAGACTGTTCTTCTATATTTCTTGACTTTCTGGCCCTGCGACAATGGGCCTCTTTTTGAGCTTTAAAATTCTATGAATTCCAACAGTTCCTCTTCTATGTAAAGTCCAAGACATGAACTGGGTTTCTCAGTCCACATATATTGCCTGACCTGTTATTTTTTAAAGCATTTTATTATTCGGACGCACTTGCAATATTTTGTTTTAGTTCACAATCTAGGTCCATTCCCTGTGGCTTGTCAATAAATGATTGTCAATTAAAAAGTAACGAAGCTCTCATGAATAGTCCATCTCTCTTACCTAACACTTAAAACCCAGTTGCAAACTGTATCTTGGTAAAGTGATTAACTCAAGTAGTCAATAAACAAATGGGCCCCGAGTGGATGGACAACTCTCGTTAGAGCATTATGTATTCATTATTTGAAACCGAGGGGCACACACGTGCGAGTAAAGAAGTTTTACAACTAAAACGGGGTATAGATACTAATTCACATGAAGATAAGAATCTAGTGAGGGTTCCTCCACATACAAAGCTGAAGTTCAGGCAGGTTCAGCTAGCTGAAAGCAGGAGTCATTGAATTCCTTTAAAAGTGGTGATGCTGCAGCATGATGTTAGCAGACAGAGAGTTGGTTCACTCTACAGGTGGAGGCAGGATTCTTCCAGATAGAGAACCAGATTTTGAGAAGTTTAGACTTGAGGCAGATTTGGTTATCAGACTGGTCTCTTTCTTTGGTGTCGACAAGTTGGATGGTAACAGGAGACTGGGATGTATCATTAAAATTTTGCAAAGGTCAAAGGGGCTTGAGTTAAATGGTATTACACATTGATGAGCAAATTTCAGATCAACGAGTTTCTCACGCCCGATTTTTCCACCCCTCCTTACAGGATGTTTCGCAGCAGTGGAGGCAGATTGATATTGGTCACTAGCGATACCTTCTCTGGAACCCCCCTCCCTCCCACCCACCGTTTAGCGATCAGCAAGTCTGGAAGATCCCACTACATTTCCAATCAAAATCCGATTCACACCTCTGCAGGAATAGTGAGCTTTGATGGTGTTCCCTTGGTTATAAGTCTAGGCTAGGGAGACATTCCACCTGTTGCTTCTTTGTTTCATTGATTATAATGAATCCAACCAATGACACAAATGAGCATCCAAAAGGATGAGGGTGAAGCTTTGTCCTGTGATTATTACCAGCAGCATAACCAACTTGCACATCATGTGACCTGTAACTGCCATGTTTTTGGTCTAACAAAGTCTATTTTTAAATAAGCAGAAAGTAAGGTTTGATTTGAAAGTTTATTTATTAGTGTCACAAGAAGGCTTATATCAACACTGCAATGAAATTTTGTGAAATTCCTCTAGTCGCAATACTCTGGCACCCGTTCAGGTCAATGCATCTAACCAGCACATCTTTGCACAATTTATGATCTCCTTTGTGAATTATAGACATGATAGAGCTTAATAAAAAAATGGCACTTTCGTAACTAAGATTTCAAGACACTATACTTGAATAAATTATTTGCACAGATAGAAATAAATGGGTTTAATCCAATAGCCATGAAGTTGTGGTGACAGAACAACTAAGGTAGACAAATTAATAGTCTGGAATCCTCTACTTTTAAAGGGAAGGGCAAAATAGAAAGAAAAGGGGCAGTGGGGATAGAACAGAATTCACTGAAAAGGGATGAAATAAAGAGAGTAGAGAGAAAAGGATCTCCATTTAGAAAATAAAATTAGAATCAGTTTGATTAGTGGGAGTGATGTATAGCTCCCCTCCTCACAATCGTAGTATTGTCAGACAGATTATAAATCATCTAATTAGAAGTTTATGCAACAAGGGTAATGCAATAATCATCTGGAATTATAATCTTCAGATAGGTAGGGCAAAACAAATTTGCAGTAAATGTACAGAATACTAGTTCAGAAAATGCATTCAAGATATTTTTGTCAGTCAGTCAGTTGAAGAACCAACTGGGAACAGGTAATTCTAGTTCCAGTATTGTGAAATGGAAAAAAGCTAATTAAGCATTCAGAATTTCACGTTGAGTTTCAAAGTGATTTACTTCAGTTCAAATCCAGGGTCTTAAACCTGAACAAAACAAACCACATAGCTATTAGAAGGCAAGTTGGCCAAAGTAGATTGAGAAACTACATCAAAAGATTTGACAGCAGACAGAGTGGGCACAGTGGTTAGCACTGTTGTTTCACAGCTCCAGGGACTCAGGTTTGATTCCCAGCTTGACTATCTACATAGAGTTTGCAAACTCTCCCTATGTCTGCGTGAATTTCCTCCAGATGTTCCAGTTTCCTCCCACAGATTAGATAGATTGGCCGTGCTAAATCATTCTTTAATGCCCCAAGATTGTAGATTAGGGGGGAATAGCAGGATAAATGCATGGGACAGGGGGTGGGCCTGCAAAAGACTCAGTGAAGACTCAATGGGCTAAATGGCCTCACTCTGCACTGCAGGGATTGTATGATCCTATCATAAGCAATGTCAGCATTTAGAATTAATTCATAATTCACAACAAATATAACTTTATTTGAGGAATAAGAGCCCCACGTGTTGTCCAACTGTGGTGGTGAGGACACTTTTGAATGAACCAGTAATGTAAAGAACTGAAAGTAAGGGATTTTGAAAATGAATTGGTAAATGGCTCTTTCCAGTAATACAGAAAGATTGGGGTGCGGAAGAGGGATGTGGGTGGTGAGTGATCTTTGGAAGGGATCAGAGAGGGTGTTATCAGTGATCAAAACTATAGAAATAGCAAGACATTGTGAAATGACAAGGGCAATGAGCATTTGTGAGTATGGTTTGGGAAGTTTATATAGAGGGAGAGATTTAGGGAAGAAAACAGGGCAGTGAGCTCAAAGGAGAAAGAACATGATAAATGCATATGGAGCTTGAAATCACAAAGGATGTGAAACTGTTCTATATAAAGGCTGAGGGAGGAAAGCAGTGAAGAAATTTCAGTGTTAAAATGAAAAGCACTAAAATGGTATACATTACCCCCAGTAGCAAATGTTTGCACTGCGGATTGCAGAGAGGGAATGGGGTGGGTGTGGGGGGGTGATAAAAATAGTCATGTTACTCAAGCAGTAAGATTGACATTTGACAATTTTTCCTCATTTAAAATACTCAAGTCTTCCTTCCCGTCTCCAGGGACAAAGTATTAGCCAAACGCAGTTTACAATGTGGTCCTGTAAAGGCTAGGTTAGTCTCAGGTTAACTCCCTTGAGCATTTAATTCAGACAAACTCTAGAAAGGGCAGCAACAGGACACAATAAATAATTTGTTCCCTCAAACACAAGAACAAAAACAGTTAAATTGGTCCATTCTTAATAACCAGCTCCCAACTCGTGTGCCTATGGAAATTAAGCACATGGACAATCAATCTAGCCCACCATAATTTCCCACAGTCGAATTGTATGTTAATGTAAAGTCCAGCTGAGATAGGAAAATGGATAATGGGATTTCGTACTGAAGAACACCTGCAGCTATAAACTGTACCCTTGTAGTGGGTCACAACCTTTGTAAGGCAAAACAATTGGAGGAGGAAACAAATTAAACCTTCCTTTGCATTGTGTTTCGTCTTCCTTTTGAGTCACATTTCCAACCTTACTAACAATCTATCTTTGTAAGTATTTTTAATCTTTTCTTCCTGGACTCTCTAAATAATACTAAGACCATTAGATTCAAGTTCTTTGCTCTGACAGATAGTCAGAGATTTGGGGATTGGTATTCCAGGGCTTAGCGCCTGAAGGCATGGTCACTAATGATGGAGCAATTGAATTCAGGGATGATCAGAATTAAACGAATGCAGATATTGAAGGGATATGAGGTTGGATGAGATTACATTCATGTTTGAATTATCTTTGCACGGTGAAAGGAAACCCAGAATCCAGAGGAAACCCTCACAGACAAGGGGAGAACGTGTAAACTCCACAGACAGTGACCCAAGCCAGGAATCAAACCCAGGTCCCTGGCGCTACGAGGCAGCAGTGCTAGCCACTCTACTGCCCCAATACACAATGAGATTAGTGTAAGTTTGTACAGTAGTGTAAAATTTTTTTAAATTTATTTTATGGGATTATGGCCATCATTGGCTCGTCCAGCATTTATTGCCTATCCCAAGCTAGAACATAGAACATTACAGCGCAGTACGGGCTCTTCGGCCCTCGATGTTGCACCAACCACTGGGATCAATCTAATGATCCTCTAACCTAAACTATTCCAATGTTATCCATATGCCTATCCACTGACCATTTAAACGCTCTTAAAGTTGGCAAGTCCACAACTGCTGCAGGCAGAGCATTCCACGTCCTTAGTACCCTGAGTAAAGAACCCACCTCTAACATCCGTCTTATAACTACCACCCACTAATTTAAAGCTATGCCCCCTCGTGCTAGCCATCATCATCCAAGGAAAAAAGCTCTCACTGTCCACCCTACATAACCCTCTGATCATCTTGTATGCCTCAATTAGGTCACCTCTTAACCTTCTTCTCACTAACGAAAATAACCTCAAGTCCCTCAGCCTTTCCTCATAAGACCTTCCCACTATATCAGGCAACAGCCTGGTGAACTTCCTCTGCATCTTTTGCAATGCCTCCACATTTTTCTTATAATGCAGCGACCAGAACTGTATGCAATACTCCAAGTGCGGCCGCACCAGAGTTTTGTACAGTTGCGACATGACCTCACGGCTCCGAAATTCAATCTGTCTACCAATAAAAGCTAACACACCGTACACCTTCTTAACAACCTTATTAACCTGGGTGCCAACTTTTAGGGAGCTATACACCGAGATCTCTCTGCTCGTCGACACTACTAAGAGTCCTTCCATTAGTCCTATATTCTGTACTCTTGTTACTCTTACCAAAGTGAATCACCTCACACTTTTCCGTATTAAACTCCATTTGCCACCTCTCGGCCCAGCTCTGCAGCTTATCTGTGTCCCTCTGCAAACTGTAACATCCATCCTCACTGTCTACAAGTCCTCCGACTTTGGTGTTGTCAGCAAATTTACTAACACATTTTTCTACACCCTCATCTAGGTCATTTATAAAAATGACAAACAGCAGTGGCCCCAAAACAGATCCCTGAGGTATACCACTTGTAACTGCACTCCAGGTTGAATATTTCCCATCAACCACCACCCTCTGTCTTCTATCAGCAAGCCAATTCCTGATCCAAACTGATAAATCACCCTCAATCCCATGCATGTGCATTTTCTGCAGTAGCCTACTGGAGAACCTTATCAAACGCTTTACTAAAATCCATATACACCACGTAAACTGCCTTATCCTTATCCACCTCTTTGGTCACCTTTTCAAAAAAACTCAATTAGGTTTGTGAGGCACGATCTACCCTTCACAAAACAGTGTTGACTATCCCTAATTAATTTATTTCTCTCTAGATGATTATAAATCCTATCCCTTATAATTCTTTCCAAATCTTTGCCCAGAACAGAAGTAAGGCTCGATGGTCTATAATTCCCAGGATGGTCTCTACTCCCTTTCTTGAACATGGGGACAACATCTGTTATTCTCCAGTCTTCTGGCACTATACCTTAGCCAATGATGACATGAAGATCAAATCCAAAGGCTCTGCAATCTTCTCCCTAGCCTCCCAGAGAATCATAGGGTAAATCCCATCCGGCCCAGGGGACTTATCTATTTTCATACTCTCAAGAATTGCTAACACCTCCACTCATTCAAATGGAGCTGTCCTTCAAAAGGAGGCAGCTCACTGCTTTCTTGATTCACTGCAGTCCCTGAGGTGTAGGAACATCCACTGCTGCGTTAGGCAGTGAATTCCAGTATTTTGACCAGCAAAAATGAAGGAACAATGATATATTTCCAAGGCAGGATGGTAAGTGACTTGGAGGGAAATCTCCAGGTGCTGTTCCCAGCTGCCTGCTGCACCTTCCTTCAAGATGATCGCATGAGTTTGGAAGGTGCTGCTGAAGGAGCCTTGGTGAGTTCTGAGGCATCTTGTAGTCAGCACACACTTTCGTCACTGTGTATCAGTAGTGGAGAGATTGAATGCTTGTGGAAGGGGTAGCAATCAAGTGGGCTGCTTTATCCTGGACAGTGTTGAGCTTCTTCAATGTGTTTGGATGTGCACTCATTCAAATGGAGTATTCAATTACATTCCTGACTTGTACAGGAAAGCTAGGGTAAATGCATAGGGTTATGGGGATGGGCCTTGTTGGATTGTGGCATGCAGATTCGACAGGCTGAGTGGCCTCCTTCTGCACTATAGGGATTCTATGATTCTAACATATTGGGCTTTTTAAGGTAGTAATGGGTGACTGCTGGACAGTCTGTCAGGTGTAACACTGAGTGGCAGCAATGTATATAGCCATGGGAAGGAGAAAACAATGAAACCATTAATGGAAGCTCAGCCATTCTTCTTATCCTCTGAAAATCAATACAGAAAACAAACAGTTTTGAAATGCGAGCAATAGCTTTTAGGTATCAGCAAACTAGATTAGCCATTGTAAGCTGGTTTAAATGAAACATGCAAGGCTTGTCAAACAAGAACCACAGGGAGGTAAAAAGGAATGTTACAGATGTCCTCACAGAAACAAAATTGCTAACTTTTCATATTTAGTTAAAGGGTGCTGGAAAAGCAAAGCCTGTAGGTGAACTGCCATGCTTTCTCCTTCCTCTTTTCTGCCAATTATATTATGTAATCAATCATCTTAAAATGACAGCCAGCAGATTCCATGCAAGATTATTATAGAGAAAATAGCATGGATCAGAAACACGGGACAGCTGTGAGCCTGAGTCATAGGCCAAACTGTGCCAGGGTGCGAGAATGTGGTTAAGTGACTAATCCTCCTCACTACTGTCGGTGCTGTAAGCGAGCCAATAGGCCCATCTGGGCTTTCAACAGTAACATGACAAGAATTTTAATCAGCTTTGAAAAACAGATGAGCTACTATTTCAGAGTGATAAAGTCAGAGGTGTTTGTGTCAGCTCTTTTGGTTTCTTCATTCAAAACATGGTCACTTCCTAAACAAGGCAAAAAAAAACATCCCACATGATCTTCCATTCAACAGATAAGAACGCCTTTCATTGCAGCTTCGCCAACTGCACATTTGCTAGAACATTTTCAGTGTTGCATGGTGAAACGTTCAGTCACTTCTCCTTTCCTCTCCTGGAAATGCCACTCTGCTGGTGAATGGTTCCACAGTCACTAGCACCCACTTACCCAAATGGTCATTCCTTTCAGTCTAAAATTTGAAAGTAATGTTAAAATAAATTAATTTGATGAGTGAAAAATCAATTGAAAATGTGCAAACCAACGGTGCACGAGCAAAGGCTGGATGAGGTTGGGTTTAAACGAAGCTAATGGTGTCTCACCTGTGGACTGGACAGCAAGCAGAGCCCCACATTGCCTTTTTAGGGAAGGTCTTCCAAATTAAGTGCTGATCAGGCACTAGAAAGGCCTTGCCCTGGGATCAAGACTAGAAGTCCCTTCCACTCAGAACCTGACAGTCAGAATCATAGGATCATAGAAAAACTACAGTACAAACAGGCCCTTTGGCCCACAAGTTGCGCCGATCATATTTCTACCTTTTAGTTCTTCTGTACTCAATGTCATTGGAAAGGTGGTAGCTGCTGCCAGTACTACATCTACCCAAGGCTTCGGAATGGAGAGGAACGCAGGCACGGGTGAGCTGGGTGGGTGTTGTCGTCATGGGGGAGGGGCTGTGAGGAGGTGTGGCAGTTGGCCAGGGGAGTGATTTTCAGAGGTGACCCTCTTCCTGAGGCCAGATCTCTCTATCGGCCACTGAGTGTCTTTGAATGAGAGATCCCCTCCATCCCAGAGACCCCATAAGAAAAAGATACCACAATTTGCCTATGCTCCCCAAATAGCAAACCCTGCCCGCCGTTGGATTTGCTCTTATCACCAGTGGGAAGAAGTCCTTCAGAAACCACTTACGGCTTCTATCGGCACAGAGATGAGAAGACCACTCACGATCCTTCCTGTACCGAAGAAAATTGCGATGGAGATGGGAAGGTGGCCAGGTCCCTACCTTCCTATCCAACTAAATGCATCCCGGCCACCAAATTCACCACAAGGCAAGAGAGAGAATTAAAAGCCGCCCATAAATGGGAACATGGGAAACGATCCATTTACAAAAGAAAACAGTTGCTGTGCTACATAACATGCTCAGTTCTAATTCTTGATATAGGAATCTGGAAAGGCAGCAGTTGATATTCAAATCACTTGGGACAGGGTTTGATATTCTTTGACCAGACATCTGCAAATCCTTCCAACCAGAGTCAGGAGCAGGAACTCTGACTTTTTTTTCTGTCTAGCCTAAGGATGCAATGGCTAATTATAGCATCCTATTCTCACCAGGAAATGAATTTGGGACCTTCCAGTCTGCATGTTTCAGTTCCACCTGCTTCTTGCACCTCAGCCTTTTTTTTAAAAGAATATTTTCCTGTCGCATGAAGTTTCTTCTACAGCTGTTTATGATCCAAAACAATTATACTTGTATTTTAATAGAGGTGTAAACCTATGATGGTTTTGTCCACAACATCCCTGATATGAACTTCCACATTATCTAGCTAGTGCACTTGGATTTTACATTCTCGCTTCTCACTCTCTTCCTCCAAACTGATGATTCATGTCCAAAAATAATGCCAAAAGACCTTCAGCAATTGCAACAAGGAAACAAAACTTTACTGATAGGAAACTTCCTGTGTCGTAATTAAATTGGTTTTTCTGCAAGTTGCCAGAGAATTACATACATGAAATGGTGCTCGCTACTCTGTCCTCCTACGTAGGTGAGATTTTCAAATTCCATTTCACATCAGTGAAAGCGAATTAAGCAAGAAGCAATGCTGAGTGCACAGGATTCAATTATAAAACCAGTATTGATAAATTAAGTGGATTAAGTTAATGCTTTCCTGCTCCAGCAAGATATAACACAAGCAAAGATAATAACATGACTCAAACCACAACTTCACTGGAAGCACTGCAGTATTCAGTCATTTTACAAACAAACTGGCTGAAGCTCAAAGAGGAAAGGGGAAGTGGGAATGGGGGGAAAGAATGCAGCTGTAGAGGACAGAATTTCTGGTCTGGGACAGTGGAAGGGATGGTACAAATGACAATGAAGGAAGGAACAAAGTGATTTGAGAACAAAATGGACGGAAATAATGGAGAGAAGAATCAGGGCGAGAGCTTGGACTTTGTGTGGGGTGGAGGAGTGGTTGCAAGAGAGGAGAGGCTGGGTGCAGAAGGAAGGAGATTGCCAGCATTAACTGAGGCTAAATGGAAAGAGTGCAACATCAGTTGCCTCCATGAAGTCTAGGTTGGAGGGAAGAGAATCACCCTTATTGGATTCCACTCCAGTAGAAAGGCACCCCAATTTGTCTCTTCAACGTTTGAAATTCCCCTTTTCTGAATTTGGTTTTTGACTCCTGCAATATAAAAGAACGAACATGTACATCCAGCATTGATGATTTTTTTCTAGAAGTAAAACTCATTTTCACATTATGGCTGTTCAGGTTCTCAAACTGTTGGTGGCTGTACAATTTGTTAGGTTGGCACGTACACTTATGGTTTTTGTCAGAAACATCAGGTTAGTTTATTTCTTTGTGCAATCACTTGAATCTACAAAGTCCTATTAACTGATGGTTTCCTCATTCAGGAAAGAATATAGTTGTCCATGTGCCTATGCAACATAGTGCTGAAATACTGTAACACTTGTAAGCAAGTACATCATGTAAATTTAATAAGAAAATTTTAAGCAAGTCACATGACAGATGGTTGAGTGAATGGCTATCCAAAAATGGCACAATTCTAAGTTGTACAGACTAACAAGGACTCCAATTTAATTCTTTGTGATCGGATAATTAGCTGATCTCAACAAGGACAGAGATGGCTCAAAAAGTACCTTTTGTTCCAGGTTAATTTCTACCAATCTTAACAAGGGAAATATCACATAGTCAAGGATTGACTATAAAGTAAACCACTTGGACAAGGATCCTAAGGAGTGCCAGCATTGATTTTATTGGGCTTGAGTTAGCATCTTCAAAAGCAGGGTGGAGGAAATTGACATAAAAAATAGCTCGACTAAAACCACAGCTATTCTAGTAGTACTGAAAACAAAGTAAGGATCAAAATATGACATAATGCTGATGGAAAAATTCCAAACCTCAAAATAATGGAATCTTCCATTTAATGTAAACGCCAAAAATTTTTATTTTATTATTCGTTTACGGGATGTGAGCATTGCTGGCCAGACCAGCACTACTTAAACTTGCTTTGAAGTCTCTGCTGCTGTCTTCTCCTTCCTACTTGTGGTGGTAATGTTACAGTTCACTTACTGAGTTTGAGTTACTGTAACTTAAGGCATATATGCATGCACAATGCAGTTTTAAGCTATGCTTGAGATGTTAGAGAGACCAACGTTCTTTCCATCACAGTGCCTGATCAGGAATCTCTCCCGTTCTTACTGGCTATCATTGCTCTGTGTGGGAAGGATTGAAACTCAACCTGTTTGGCTCCCTTGTGAATGCACATTCCTTGGCTGTCAAGTGGGCACTGGCTCACAGCGGAGATGCTACCTACTGCACCACAAAATTTCCTCTTCCCCCATGTACTGATAAATGGGGCAAACTCTGGTGAAGCAAGATGACTTAAATGATTCACCTCTTCTATAATTATTCTATGATCTTATAGAATCCTACAGTGCAGAAGGCCATTTTGCCTATCAAGACTGCACAAACTTTCTGATAAGGCACCTTATCCCAGGTCTGATTCCCATAATCCCACATTTATTACGCCAATCCTCTAACCTACACATTTTGGGACACTAGAGGGGAATTTTGGAATACTAATCTACCTAATCTTTTAATTATGGGAGGATATCAGAGCAGCCAGAGGAAACCCATGCAGACATGGGGAGTTGTATTTCAATTGCAGAATCAAGCATTTTGGAGGAGAGTCTTCCTTTGCTCTTTCTTCCATTATAGCAGGTCCCGAATATGGACATACATTGATTATTTTTATTCCTATCATTAGGCATTGAAAGCTCCTCCCAGTAATGCAAATGTGATAGTATAATTGGGTAAAGTATTGAATGTGCCTTTCTCATAAAGAGCGGTTCACTTTTAAGATAAAGCTATGAACGAAAGGCTTGAGATACTTTAGAAATTGCCGAAGTCTCAAGTGTTCCTGTGCCAAGATAGTGAAAATTTCAATCACATGTAAAAACATATCACAGAATGAGGAACAGAGGCTCCTTCTTTTCTCCACACTCTGCCACCATCGCAAAAGGAAGAACCAGACAGAAAAACATTTCTTAGCTTTAAGCAAATATTCATCATTTACAGTCACCGGAAACTATTACAAACTCTAAATTATAAGCACAAGATATAAGCACCTGTACTCAATCAAACTTAGGGCTAGACATGTTAACTGCTACAAGATACCAACTGGGAAGATGGCTGAAGCCCAATGCCACAATCCAGTTCAGTATTGCAAATCCATATGAGGCCACTGAACAAAACTTCCTTCTTTACAATGCTCGACAATGGCACGTTCTAAAGCACCAATTACCTCTAATGTATGTAATAAACCCTCAGCTGACTCTGAAGCTAATGACATCACTTTTAAACGGCACATTTTAATGTAAAAAGTAGATAATCTTTATGTTGTTAAACTCCTTTATTACAACTCCAATGAACTCTATTTTGAAGCATACTTTGGTTGTCACAGCTGAATGTGGGGCCTCTAGCATATAATGGCATACTGGAGAGGAATAGGCAGTTGAATCAACTGCGTTCCTTATCTAAGCTGAATGAGGGACACTTCCTAATTGGGAGGGGGGTGGGGGAAGAGGGGCAGCGTGGTTGATTTTTAACACATTTTACATTTCAATTTACTCAGCACTAATGCGTCTCCAAGGAGCCAGTTACAGGAGACATTTTTTCAACTGTGGCACTAAGAGTTGCACGCCACCTTTCAAACCGAAGTGGGCCAGGGTAACTGAAGATACTGTGGATTTTATTGAAAACAACTCAAGAAAAGTACAAATTTTCTTACTTTTGCTTGTGTATATATAAAGCATTTGAGTTTAATTCTTAGAATAAAACAGCACAGTTTAGACGGATAACATCTGCAGACACAAAATATATATAAACACTCACACAGGTTGGGGTCAAACCAGTTCTATCTGGCAATGGAACAGCTCACTGTGTGGTTGCCCATTCTAAGTGAGTCATGTGGATCCTAGATGTTACTGGTTCAGCTCCAATTGCTCATTATTCACCTGTAATTTGCAGCAAATGTTTAAAACGACTGCCCAGATCAAAATCTCTGTCAAGATGTGTGTTGTGGCATGACTTAAAATGTATTCTAATTTTGATTAAGCAATTCATGTAATTCTAAGTCTGGTTTAGCTAGAACAATAAAAGGGATACAGGAAAAAGATTCTCCAGACTGCAATCTGCTTTTATTAAACCAGACCGCAAGAGTAAACGAGAATGGAAAACAAAAGCTGGCCAGAAAATTCTCTGCAATCCATTAGTCCCCAAACCAGTTGTGAATTACCAAAGAGCAAAAGCACTACAGGACCAGGATAATCTTTTCAAGATGATATCCTGGAGAGTAGTTTAAGTGTCCCCTGTACAGCTACTCTTGATAACCTTGGTCCCAATAGCTATGCAGCAAACTCTGCCCAACCTGTGCACATTTAGTAAGGTCAGGATTGAGTGTCGCTGTGATGCCCACTGCGACTGAATAGTCAGCCCACTCACTCAGTCAAAATTCAGGCATGAAAAATTACTCACAGGGAACAAGGTAAAAATGGGAAGTGCCTTCAGGAGAGTAGAGATGAAAATGGGAAAAAGGAAGATGAATGAGAAAAAAAATTCTGACTATCACTTTGCACAAAGATGGATCAGATTCACTCAAGGCCAATTCAGAATACAAAACCCTACCAAATTCTTTTGCCAAATACAAGATCCAATTTCTGAGTGAATCTGACCTTCATTTAGCACCAGTATGACAACTTCACAGACTTTGTTTTCTTACAGAAGCTTACACTTTTTAATATTCTATTTCAGTCTTGGATACATTTATTAAAGAAGCTCACAGTAAGATATTGAAGTTGAAAGGTGCTTTTTTCTAAAAAAAATTGTTATATTACTTACATCCAATGTCATCCAATGCTATGCAACTGCACCAAAAACCCAACTTTTGTCATTTAGAAAATGTACTCCGGGGTGAAATCTTATGGATTTAATTCCTGACCAAAGAAAAGGGTACCATTTCCGGATCAGCAATCCATTTCCCTCAATTAAAGGCAAATTATTGTGGATGCTGGAATCTGAAAGAAAAACGCAGGACGGTAGCAGTGGTTAGCCAAGGTGCTTCACAGCTCCAAGGACCTGCGTTTGATTCCTGGCTTGGGTCACTGTATGTGGAGTTTGCACATTCTCCTTGTGTCTGCGTGAGTTTCCTCCAGATGCTCCGGTTTCCTCCCACAATCCAAAGATGTGCGGGTTAGGTTGATTGGCCATGCTAAATTGCCCCTTGGTGTCCTGAGATATATAGGCTAGAGGGATTAGTGGGTAAAATATGTAGGGATATGGGGGCAGAGCCTGGATGGGATTGTGGGTCAGTGCAGTCTTGATGGGTGAATGGCCTCTTTCTGCACTGTAAGTTTTCTATAATTTCTATGAAAAACAGAAAATCTCAGCAGGTCCGACATGATCTGTGCAAAGAGAATAAATGCCAATGTTTCAAGTCAAGATGATTCTTCACCAGAACCTAAGCAGTGAGATTTTCAAATGATTTTTATTGGAATCAGCCAATTAAGAGGTTGCCTCCTGGATTAGTTTCCAGTTAGATGAAAAGGGAGAGACAGAAGTAGCTGAATGAGAGTTGAGCATTTAAAGGGTCATTGGCAGCATTCACAGAGACAGTGCTGGGCATTGTGGCTTGTTCATTTCCAGGTGTGAAATGAGTAGGTGAATAGATGAGAGGGCAGCCTCTCAATTTGCAAGGATGTCTGTAAGCAATGAGGGAATGGCAGGAGGAGGCGAGCTAGCCTCAAACAGACCTGGTAAATGTCAAGAGGAAGACAGAGGCCGGAGGGCAGTGCAAGGGATGTGGGTCCAGTGTAGGAAATGGTTCACTGAGGGGGGTTGCTATTCAGTTGTCCACTGGCAGCCATCACTTGTGCACATCCCCAGCACAGATAACATTCACAGCACACTAAACTGCAAATCACACAGGATCCTCTACCCCAGGCTCAAACTTAGTCTATATACTGATGCACAGGGCTACAATGAATTGTTGACCTAGCAATCCCCAACCTGCAGTCATCTCCCATGTAGTGATCTTCTATGAATGTAACACTACATTCTGTAGTGTTACAGTCATAGCTAGAAGATCAATTTAATGCAATGTAGGTCTATTTGAAAGTCTGATGGCAGCAGGGAAAAAACTGTTCTTGAATTTATTGGTATATGTCCTGAGACTTTTGTATCTTTTTCCTACGGATAACGGTGGAAGAGAGTATATTCAGCCATGCATAGGGTCCTTAATTATGCTGGCTGCTTTTCAAGGTAGCGGGAAACGTAGACAGAGTCAGTGGATGGGAAGCTGGTCTGAGTGATGGACTGGACTTTGTAGTTCCTTGCAATCTTGGATAAAGCAGGAGGCATAACGCGCTGTGATAAACCAGCAAGAATACTTTCTTCAGTGCATCTGTAAAAGTGGAGAAAGTCTTGGCAGACATATCTGATTTCCTTAGTCTTCTGAGAAAGTAAAGGCATTGGTTGGCTTTCTTAATATAGTGTCAGCATGGAGGGACCAGAAAAGGTTGTTGGTAATCTGGACACCTAAAAACTTGAAGCTCGGTCATTTCAACTTCGTCCCCATTGATGTAGGCAGGGCTACATGCTTCCTCCACTATGCTTCCTGAAGTCGATAACTATCTCCTTATTGTTGACAGCTACACGAATTGGCTCCGATTAATGAATGGACCAGTTAAAGGGCAAGGCAAAGAGGCCTGGAAACAGGAAAGAAGCTCCGAGTTTAATTGCTATCATTCACATGATTCTTAAAGGTACAGGCCTGCAGGTCCTCTCCTGCATGGCAGCATCCTATTAGTAGAAAACATCACTCGTTTTGCTACTGCATAGGCACAGCATGAGATGGTTATCTCCATCTGTTGCTCACATTTTTGAGATACCTTACTGTTCCAGGATAATTTGAGGTTGGTTAGGCACTTTAAATCGAAGATGGTAACTATTGGCTTATGTGAGAGATTACGAAATTTGCAGCAACTAAATCAGGATAGCCATTAATCAGCAAGATAGCTTTGATATACCCTATTTCAGTGTCAAGCTTGCACAGTGAACCAATAGCTTGGGTTCGATTTGCAAGATTGTCAATAGGAACAATCTAGTAGCACGTGGAGCTATAGAAATCCCAATGCATATACTCACCAGTAAACTAAGCTTGCACTTGACAACAGCGGAGAACCCTTTGGCTAAATTCTCATCTAGCATGTCAGTAAAAGGGAGCTCATTAGACTGCTCAATTCACAAATGAATTTGAGCGTAGATTGGGGTGCATTAAGATGTGCAAGAAAATTCTTAAACACAGCTGCAGATTGAAATGTAGCAAATGTATCACCTACATAAAAAAGATGCAGGGGCCAGCACATTAGGGGACTATTCCACTGAAAAAGTATTTCTTGTTAAACCAATGAAAACATTAGCAACAGCTGGGCCAGGAAGAAATCTCATAGCACCATAATCTATTTGGTCTTACATCATGTCATTAAATCTGAACTAAACTGTGGGAGCTGCTAAGTTCATAAAATGAATTAATACAGATTAGAAAATGGCTGTGCATCTATATTGTTGTGATATGGTGATACAGAGCGAATGTCTATGGCTTCCCTGAGCAGTACTTTAATGAATAGGCGAATTAATGTCAATCAAGCACATTGCCATTATAGGTGATTGGGAGCCAGGTGTTTCCTTGTGGGTGCAAGCACCTTGTCTCATTCCTTTGTGCTGTTGCTCTGGTTGCTGCATTAACATTTGACAATTTCATCTCAACATTGTTTGTATTGTGATCCAATAGGACAACACATTTGTGCATTTTGGGTAGCATTTGTTTAAGTTTAAAGTTTATTTATTAGTGTCACAAGTGTATTGATATTCCGTGATGTAATATCAAGATTAAAAGATGAAGTGTGATAACCAATGTCCATCTTGATACAGTAGCACGATAGTGAAATACAGATTAAAAATGCATGTCCATTTTATTTTGTCCATCAAAATCCAGTATAAAATGATTGCAGCAAAAGCACTCTCAATATCTGCTTCAAGTCAACCACCATCATCCCAATATCTAAGAAAAACCATGCAGCGTGTCTTAATGACTATCAGCCGGTGGCTCTGACATCCATCATTACGAGGAGCTTCGTAAGACTAATAATGGCACCAATCAATTCCGGTCTCCCAGACTGCCTGGATCCACCACTGTTTGCCTCCTGCTGCAACAGGTCCACATATCCCTGGCCCTGCACTCAACCCTGGAATACCTATTCCGACTCCTATTTATTGACTGCAGTTAGACCTTCAATACCATTATTCCCACTAAATTCATCTCCAAACTCCATGGGCCTTGGCACCTCCGTCTGCAACTGGATCCTGAACTTCCTAACTCACAGACCACAATCGGTAAGAATAGGCAACAACACCTCCTCCATGATCATCCTCAACACTGCTGCCCCAGTAGACTGTTCTCAGCTCCCTACTATATTCCTTATACACCTATGACGGTGTGACTAAATTCCCCTCCAATTCGATTTTCAACTTTGCTGACGACACCACTGTAGCGGATTGGTTCTCAACAGTGTCAAAACAGAGTACAGGAATGAGATAGAGAATCTGGTAAACCGATGCAGCAACAATAATCTCTCCCTTAATGTCAACCAAAGAAAGGAGATTGTCATTGACTTCAGGAAGCATAGAGAAAAATATGCCCCTGTCTACATCATTGGGGACAAAGTAAAAAGAGTCGCGTTTCAAATTTTTAGGTGTCCAGATCACCAACAACCTGTCCTGATCCCCCCATGCCCCCAAACAGTTAAGAAAATCCACCAATACTCCCAGTTTCTCAGAAGACTAAAGGAAATCTGGCATGTCAGCCACAACTCTCACCAACTTTTACAGATACACCATTGAAAGCATTCTCTCTGGTTGTATCACAATGGCTCCTGCTCTGCCCAACACCACAAGGAACTACAAAAGGTCAGGAATGTAGCTCAATCCATCACACAAACCAGCCTCCCATCCATTGACTCTGCCTACTCTTCCCTCTGACTTGGCAATGCAGCCAGCATAATTAAGGACCCCATGCAGCCCGGATATTCTCTCTTCCACCTTCTTCCATGAGGAAAAAGATACAAAAGTCTGAAGTCACATACCAATTGACTCAAGAACACATTCTTCCCTGCTGCCATCAGACTTTTGAATGGACTTACCTTGCATTAAGTTGATTTTTCTCTACACCCTAGCCTTGACTGTAACACTACATTCTGCATTCTCTCATTTCCTTTGCTATGAATGGTATGCTTTGTCTGTTTCATGCCCAAGAAACAATACTTTTCACTTCTGTTAATACATGTGACAATAATAAATCAAATTAGTTTCAGGTATTTAGATTTCCAGTATTTTAAAAGGAGTGGCAAATCCAAGGTTCATCTTATAAGCTCTGTTGATATGAGCTGGCATGATAACAACTGTACAGCAACTGCTGTAGTTCTTCACATTAAGAATAAAGAACAAAGAATTACAGCACAGGAACAGGCCCTTCAATCCTGAGCCTGCATCAACCATGCTGCCCATCTTAAATAAAATCCCCTATGCTTCCGGGGAACATATCCCTCTATACTCATCTCATTCATGTACTTGTCAAGACACCCCTTAAAAGTCGCTACCATATCTACTTCCACCACCTCCCCTGGCATCGAATTCCAGACATCCACCACTCTGTGTAAAAAAACTTGCATCTCCTTTAAAGCTTTCCTTTCATACCTGAAACCTATACCCCCTAGTAATTGACTCTTCCACCCTGGGAAAAAGAGAGAAAGTGAAAAAAAGACTTGCATTTATATAATGCCTTTCATAACAGGGCATTCCAAAGCACTTTAAAGTGAATGAAATACTTTTGAAGAGTACAATCACTCTTATAACATAGAAAGCACAAAAGTCAACTTGCAAAAGCCACACAGCAAGTTCTGAAAAAAAGTGAGCGGCATGGTAGCACAGTGGTTAGCACTGCTGATTTATAGCTCCAGAGTCCTGAGTTTGATTCCTGGCTCGGGTCACTGCCTGTGTGGACTTTGCACAATCTCCTCGTGTCTGTGCTCCAGTTTCCACCCACAGTCCAAACATGTGCAGATTAGGTTGACTGGTTATGCTAAGAAATTGCCCCTTAGTGTGCAAGTTAGAAGGATTAGAGGGTATAATATGTAAGGATATGGCAGTAGGGCCTGGGTGGGTTTGTGCTCAATGCAGACTCGATAGGCTGAAGGGCCTCTTTCTGCACTGCAGGGTTCTATGGTAACTCTATTGCCATGGTGTGATAATGACTAGATAGTCTGCTTTTTTTTTCATAATGTTGTCCAGGTAGTCTTTGCTGGAAATATACAGCAGTGAGATCTGGTTCAAGTGTAATTTTCAAGGGGGCAGCCTGCTGGCCTGTATCCTCAAGGACAGCTCAATACTCAGTTACAACTTCAGGTGAGGAAGAGAGAAAATTGGCCAGAAAGAAAAAAAAAATTCTGATGTCCATTGTTAAGATGAAAAGTTAAAGAAAATGCAAATGCCCTTGAGTTTTATCACAGACATCAGCAGAAAGAACGCATTGCAGATAAACACATGCACATGGTATGAAAGAACAAAAAAACAAAACAACAGAAGATAGATTGTGCAATGCAGACATGTCAAAAATATAAACAACAGTAGTTTTCTGTCAACTGCCACAAAGTAAAACACATCCATTTAATGCACAAGAAAATCTCATGTGAAATAATAACATCTTTGTGAGAGCACCCCCAGCAGGGTAAACAGACAGTGGCAAGATGAAAACAACTTATACACAGAGTAAGGAGTGACGAGTCTGGATGTGACTTTTATATTTGGAATGCCATCACATGCTATATTTTAAATGTCACAGAATTTTCTGGGCCTTTTAATAGGGTTGGCCTGAATCTAGCATTATTCCATTTAGTGCCTTTGACTCATTGTCTGCACTTCCTTCCAATTTTAAGCATCATAAATTACTTATTTGTTAAAGTATTTTAAATATAGCACATTTAAAATCCTACACCAAATTCACCTCAAAGGGAAATATACTCAATAGCAGATGGGTTATTCACTTAGATTAAGGCAGCTCACAGGTCCAAAAAAATAAAGAAACACCAAATTTGAATCCTGCATTTTCTTCTATTATAATAGCAATGGTTGCAAGGAGTTGTGAAATAAGATTATTCTATCAATTTTTATGATGATTCAAGCACTTGCAGATGGATCCAAAAGAGAAAATGTTGGAAAATCTCAGCAGGTCTGGCAGTGTCTGCAAGGGGAGAAAAGAGCTGACGTTTCGAATCAGATGACCCTTTGTCAAAGCTTGTTAAGCTTGTGTTGACAAAGGGTCATCTGGATTCAAAACCATCAGCTCTTTTCTCTCCTTTCAGATGCTGCCAGATGTGCTGAAATTTTCCAACATTTTCTCTGCAGTAATTTGCTTTCATATTTGCAGGTGGATTTTGTGTACTTCTGCTAAAATTCACTAGGGATTTAAGCATTTTTATTTAAAAAACAAATACAGTTTCCAATTCATTAAAGATTCTTTCAAGCATCAAACTACTGATTCACTACATAAATAAGCTTATTGCTAAGAAACACATCAAATTGTACCATACTAATAATTTGTCTCAGTTTGTAAAACATTGAAGAATGAACACATGGGAAATTTTGCATGCTCTCAAATATGGCAAAGTAGGGAAATGAGAGAAGTAATTGAACAAAAGGGCCTGGAGTTTGCAACTGATGGCACTGCTTTTTCTTGTGTGATTTTCCCAAAAATCAGCCAAACCATGGAAAAGACTTGTGGCATTTCAAATACAAATCATGTGTCATGAAAACCATGTTTTCCCATTGTCTGTACAAGATAAAAAAAAACTACACTAGAAGTTAGCCTCATCCATAAAACTCAACCTCTGCCCTGTTCATGATCCTGCAATATTTATATGACTACTCTTGTGGCATTTCTGGACAATGCTAACTCCCAGATCTAAACTGTTAGTCGTGGGATAGGTTGGATCTATCCACAACATGCTATCTCCAATGTTGAGCTTGCATGAAGTCTTCGGTTGTAGCTTCACCAGGTTCATTCCTAATTTTCACATATGCCTGGTGCTATTCTTGGCATTTGCTTTTACACTCCTCACCAATGTAAGCTAGACTAAATAAGGAAAGCAGCTTTAGTTCACATTAGTGAACCAGATGGGTTTCTATGACAGTCTGCTAGTTGCATGATCATCATTACTGATGAGCATTTTTATTCCAGATTTCATTAGTTAATTGAATTTAACTTGCAGCAGTTGCCACTTTGGGATTTTAACTCAAACTTCCAAAGCATTAGTCTGAGTGTCTGGATTACTAGCTAAGTAACATCAGCATTATGCTGCCATCTCCTTTTCATGGCAGACTTTGCGCTCAGTGATCTGCAAATGAGTTTGAGTGGAAATTCACTTCCCAAAATAGGTGTAATTGTTTTCCACAATTTGTTCCTGGTTGCCAATTGTGGCCATTGTGGAAATTCTACCAACAGTCATCCAAAATGTGACCTGGATTGATCCAATTGATAACACTTAGACTGGAGGCACATAACACATCCTTGACAAAACAGGGATAGTTCCAATATATAGTATCTCTGTCGGTGTAATCCTGGCACACATTGCGGTGCCATCAATCTGCACAGATCAGAAAACAAACAGTATCAATATTCTTTACAATACAAACATCACCACCTTCCCATTGCAAAATGCTAGCAATCGCCACAATTCAGACAGTGTATATCACTAACACCCTGCATAATTCAAAGAATGCACTGCCTTTTCGCTCCTAATGATTTAGTCATTACAGATGTTAAAACTGTGCCCATGAGATGGTGAAACGTTGCTGTTTGAGATTCCCCAATAGTGCTGACTTCAGCAGTTGAAGAGCTGGTTTTGAAACATTGAGTTCTGCAGTTTAGCTGAGAGGAGTTGTCCTTAATCCTTTTACTCCAATATCTTATGTATTGTTTGAAGGCCTAAGTCCACAGGCCTAATGCATAATTTATGGAACATAATTCCTGCTGACATAATCAGTTTCTATTATCTCCACAAAGATTAAAATCAATTCCTTTGACATGCCCTGTCTGGTAAAAGGCTGTGATATTCCATTGTCTCTCAGGACTTAGTATCACCCACACAGGAACCTCTGAGACCATCACTGAATTTATATTCTCAGAATTTACAAAATCAGCCAACTTTGGCGCGTATGTCCATTTTTAAAAACATTTCAAAGCCTAATATGTTCATAAGTACTTCAGTGCCTGCAACATCATTGTGACACTTTGTATCAAATATTAGAGCAGCTGCTTTTGTTGTGTTACATACTGGCAATTCATAGTATTACAAAATCGACAGATAAAACAACAGACACTGGTTGTGCCAAATTGACTATTCACAAAAATGTTACAAAATGTAACACAACAACAGACATATAGGCCAGGATTAGACTAATCCCATTGTCACCCAATGTCTATAATCTATGCAATATCTGACTTACAATTAGTTTGCATTAGGTAGCAATTGGGAACAGAAACCCAATCCTAAACATGCTGAGGTCAACTATACAATATCTTATAACTAGACAAGCTAGATCAGCTAAACAATCAGAGTTAAGATCAGTTACGAGTCTTCTTGGTCCATATAACTTAGCTTCATATAGGTCAGTGCACTAACTGAGTCATCAACCAGAGCAGCGAGGTTTGTTCTGGATGCTCCTGTTTCCTCCCATAGTCCAAAGATATACAAGTTAGCTGGACTGGTCAAGCTAAATTGCAGCTTAAATGTCCCAAGGTGTACAAGTTAGGGTAATTAGTGAGGCCTGGATAAGATACTCTGTCAGAGTCAATGGAAACTCAATGGTTCAAATGGCCTCTTCTGTACTTTAGGGGTTCCGTAACATCTTTGGATTTTTGTGGTGGGGGAAGGACATAAGCTGTGAATTTAATGTGCATTCCTTTAGGCTTCAAAATTAGAGCAAGTGACTGTTTTCCATTAATTTAAAAGTTATTAGACACAAGATTGGCTTACATTAATTCTGCAATTAAATTACTGTGAAATTCTCCCAGTCACAACCTGTTCAGATCAATACTAACTGGCATGCCTTTCAGAATGTGGAAGAAAAATTGAGCAAACACACACAGGCTCCACACAGCCAGTGGCCCGAGCTGGAAACTGAATGCAGGGCTCTGGTGCTGTGAAGCAGCTATGCTAACCACTGTACTACCATGCTGCGCCTATTTGTAGCGGGTTTGGTCAAAACATAATAACACAGCACATACTGGTAACTTACAATTAAGGTATATTACAGATTTTGTACAAGAGTTCATTCCCTTTAAACATACATAAGAAATCTTGAGGATGGCTGCTAAAAATCACCTGACCTTTACAACTGCAATGTGGTCAGAAAGCTTTTAGTAGAATATCTGGGAAAGAACTGGCTTATTACGATAGGCAGCATGACTTTATGAAGGGGAGGTCATGTCTCACAAACTTGATTTTGTTGTCTGAGGAAGTGACAAGAAAAATTGACCAGAGCACAACAATGGATGTTTTATACATGGACTTTCGTAAAGCCTTTGATAAGGTTTCCTCGTGGCAGGCTGAATCAGAAGGTGAAGTCATGTGGGATCTGAAGTGAGATAAGTTGGATAAAACTGGCTTGGGCATAAAAAGCAGAGAGTAACAGTGGAAGGGTACTTATCTAACTGGAGGTCTGTGACCAGTGGTGTTCACAGTAAGAAGTCTCACAAGACCAGGTTAAAGTCCATGGACTTTACCCCAGTCCAATGCCAGCATCTTTACATCATGACGAGTGGGTGTTCCACAAGGGTCAATGGCAGGACGTCTGTTGTTTATAAAATATATAAATGATTGGGAGGAAAATGTAGGTGGTCTGATTAGTAAATTTGCCAACGATACAAAACTTGGGAGAGTAGTGGATAGTGAGGATTGTCAGTGGATATAAATCAGCTGGAAACCTGGACTGGACAGTTGGCAAATGAAATTTAAGAACTCAGTAAGAATTTAGCAACACCAATTTTTAATCCAACCGATTTATTTGATAGTAAAATTGCGAGCTTTCAACACTCCGTGTCTTCCTCAGGCAAATGCAAATGAAATTTAACCCAGACAAAATGTGAGGTAATGTGATTTGGAAGGACTACTGCAGAAGCAAAGTATACCGCAAATGGTAAGGCCTTAGAAATATTAGCATACAGAGGAATCTAGGTGTGCAAATCCACAGTTCCCTAGGTGGCAATTCAAGCGGACAAGGTGGTCAGAAGGCATATGACATGTTGGCCTTCATCGGTCAGAACATTGAGAATAGGAATTGGAAAATCGTGTTGCAGTTGTACACAACTTTGGTTCGGCTGCATTTGGAGTATTGTGTACAATTCTGGTTGCCACACTATCAGAGGGATGTTGATGCATTGGAAGAGGTGCTGAAGAAATTTATCAGGATGTTGCCTGGTTTGGAGGATATTAACAACCTATCTTGGGTAAAAAAGACAATGGGTGGTATTATATTTGTAGGCTAACCCAATAGGAACATGATTT
Source organism: Sphyrna mokarran (assembly GCA_024679065.1). Taxonomy (NCBI): domain Eukaryota; kingdom Metazoa; phylum Chordata; class Chondrichthyes; order Carcharhiniformes; family Carcharhinidae; genus Sphyrna; species Sphyrna mokarran. The sequence goes on along the minus strand of JAGIQG010000003.1, from coordinate 44,761,624 downwards.
GTCAGTTTGGGACGGCAACCAATTTAAGTTTTGGAAATGTGTAAAATCTGATTGCAACCAACCATTTTGGTGCTCAGAACCACCTGGAACACAAGAAAGATACCCTGAAACAAAAATTGCTTTAACAACATTAGAGACTGAGGAAGGTTTCCAGCAACAGTTATCAAACTGTTATACTACATCAGGTTAACAAGATCCACCAGCTCCAGCACCAAAGTGAAAACATAAGCCTTCGCTCACTCAAGACACATTCTGCTTGTTGAGTCCAGCCACAAAGAAATTCCACAACTTCTCAACTGCAGAAGTCATCACGGTTCTAAATGGAAGATCATGTTTTCACTTTGGAAAGAAGAAATTCAAACAATAGGCCCACAACAATATCTCACACAACTGAATCTCATCTCCAAGTATGTTTTATTTTTATCTGCTTTTACTTTTTATGTCTGCACATTAGTTAATAACTTTACCACCTTTTAATTAAAAAACCATTCAGCAGGAATCTCAGCATAAAATCTCACCTTGTTGAAGATGAAGGGCAGGATTTTCTCTAACATTGCCAACTGCAATGGTGGCTTTTCCTGCCATGTAGTGTTGACACCAAGAACAAAGATTGTAGACACGGGTTCCACAAAGTACCACTGGCCTGATTTGTCTGCCCCACCGTCCAGTGACTCAACGATCTGGGCGCCGTTGTGGAAGGCTGCCTCAGTGAGCAGCGGGAAAACAATTTTTACCCAGATGCACTTCCTGGCACCAATATAGCGTTATCCTGGCACTCCCCGGCAGACCCTTTCCACCCTGAGCACTACGTTCACATCTGAGCTCCCATCGTAGAACTGCTCTCCAAGTGCACACCTTCTGAGACCAGTATGCTTTCACATTGTGCCATCGTGAACACATTTTTTTTGATGTGGGAGTTTGATCCTGGAATATAGGGCTGACAATGAGATGATAATTTGTTAGAACCACAGAATTCCTTTTGCCATTGAATGGCAAAAGGAAGCCATTCAGCTCACTGAGTCTGTACAAACTCATCTAAAGAGCATCTTAACCCTGCCTTCCCCATCATATCCCCGTATCATTTAACATGGCAAATCCCAAACCCACACATTTTTGGAGTGTGGGAGGAAAATGGAGCACCCAGAGGATACAGGAAGAATGTGCAAACTTCACATAGTCAGACACCTGAGGCTAAAATCAAACTCCAGGTCCCTGGCAGCAGGGCATTTGCGGCATGGGATGGAAATTGCTCCACTGCAGTTAACTCCCTCCTGGGCAGTCATTTTTGAACTGATGCCAACATTTTACTGATGTCAGAGTAGACTTCCGCCGTGTGTGAAATCGAGATGACCTTCCAACATCAGACCAAGGGCCATTGGAGACACCATGGCACAATGACAGGGGGTCATAGGAATTAAAGGCAGTTACCCTATTTGTGAATTGGAAAATGCCATTTAGTTAAGACTAGCTTCAGCCAAGTAAATGCTAACAGCTGCTCTCAACTGGATTTCATAAAATCCTACAATGCAGGAGACCATGCAGCCTCTCGAGTCTGCACTGATCACTATCCCACACAAGCCCTTTCCCTATAACCTCTTGCATTTATCCTAGCTAATCCCTCTGACACTAAGGGCAATACAGCATTGCCAATCCGCCCAAAATGCACATCTTTGGATTGCGAGAGGAAATCGGAGCACTTGACAACCCATGCAGGTATAGGGAGAATGCACAAACACCACACAGTGACCCAAGCCAGCTTCCTGGCACTGTGAGGCAGCAATGCTAACCACTCTGCATTATTTCAGAGTCAACACAGCTAAATTTTCCAGTGGGCATCAGGTCCATATGGGGGTCCCAAGCCCCCATATGGGGGCTTCCTGTGCTCACTTTTCTGTTAAGGATGATTGGCAGGCTCCCAGAGCTGGGGACAGGAACAAGAGGCCAAGCTGGGGCATGCATGTGAGTACAAGAGCGCCTCAACATTAAAGCGATCTCAGTTAGCTGCATGTAATTGATAAATCAGAGATGTAAGTCTGGTTAAAAAAAAAGATAGAGGGGGATCTCCCCTCCCCATATGCCAATTCATAAATAAAAAGGAAGCTGCCTTTAATTCCTGCAACCTATCATTGTGCCACAGTGCCTCCAATGGCCCTCGGCCTACTGCTAGAAGGTCACCTTGATTTCACGCACAGCAGAAGTCTACTCCGACAGCAGTAAAATGTTGGCATTTTAAATGCCAATATTTCAAAATGGCAGCTTAGTAAGGCAGTAATTGCATTTATCTGCAGTGGAGCAATTTCCACCCCATGCCTGCAATTGTCCTGGGAGCAGGAATGCACTGGGAAGCTATCCTGACACATCCCCACTGTTTTCCCTCCCACATCCCCCAACCTCTGCCCTATTTCCAACACCTCCTTCACAGGACCACAAGAGTTCAAACCCAATGTGTCTTGTAGGGTACAGCTCCAAAGATTGATGCAGGAAGGCAATGCACAGAGATCACACTTCCAAAATGGGACATGATCAACACGGGGCAAAGTGGAAAGGAAAATTTCTGTCATGAATGATGATCTGCATTATGAGCATGCATTCCAACCTCAAATTCAAAACTGATTCACTGGAATTACTTATTAGTATTCACAGGAAGCTTAGTCATGAAATTTTGCAACTGCTATGCACCATTCTAGCATAAAGAAAATTTCATCTTTCAATGTAATTCTGCTCAGCAAATTTAAACAAGTCAAACATTCGTGTCTCCCCAGTCAAAACACACACACAATCTTCTGCAAATTCCAAGTCTTAAATGACAACTAATACCCAAGTTGTGATTGGTAGGTTTAGCAATTTTCACCTAGAAGCATTGCTTTGATGCATTAGTGGGACCAGTTCTTGATCAGGTTACTCACTTGAAAAGCAAGCACTCCTCTTGATTCTGAGCAACAACTTGAACTCAAACAGCAAAGGCCATCACACTGAATGAATCTTTGCACATCAATGACATTATTTTAAGAATTTTAACGGATAACCGTCATTGAGAAGTGGAAGTGCCACTTTATAGTGGTTAAGTTGTTTCAAAAGGAAAAGCCCCTTTCATTCTGTCATTGTTATCGGCTTTTGCGGAAACTTTGAAGGATTTACATTGAGCGGGGGATTGTTGTCTGGCCCATTATTGACTCCAGGTACACAGCAACATGGTTAACTTTTAACACCCCTTGAAAGGCATTTAGGAACGTTCAATAAATAGTGGCCCAGCCAGTAATGTCCACATCACATGAATGAATTAAAAAAGGGGGAGACCCACTTTTGGGGAGCGGCTAAGAGCTACCCGTACTGCCAACATCCCCTCCCCTATGATCTAAAGCCCTACTTCTCCCCATCTCTTGTCGTCTGTGTCTAGGTTCCTCAGCAATCCTGGGGTTCAAGTGCATTACCAGTAGCATTGTCTCCCCAGTATTGCTGCCAAGCAATAAAGAGCTGCTGGCCTCTGATTAACCAACAGCTCTCAGCGAATGCAGCCCTTAATCCTGGAGAATGTCCACAGTTATCCAGTCATTTGTTATGGTGGATCTTCCCAAAGAGAGGAGATGTGGGGCTCTTATTGGCTAGCTACCAGGCAAGCGAGACACTTGTCATCTCCAGTAAAGATTAGACCATTTATGTCTGTATTTATCTTCTGCAGATGTGGATTACAATTTTACCCAGTGCAAACCTCAGTTATAAACTCTTTTCTCCTTCATCAAAATAAAAACCCAGTGAATTGATCCAGCAAGTAACTGAACGATAAAACCAGAAGTATCTCAGCTGACCTCCAATCTGGTAATATTCCACTCATTTCTCATTTGTCTTAAGCAGACATGAACAAAGATTCCTTTTGCTGAAGATTTAATAGCAAAACTTATAGCAAGAGATGGCAGATTTAAGCATTTTGCAATATTCCCAATAAACTATTTATTCATAAGGATACTACCTTCTCAACCTTGCCCCTCACCTGAAGTGTGATGATCCTCAGGCTAAAGTGCCACCAGTTAGTTCTCCCCCTTGAAAGGGGAAACAGCCGATGGTCATCTGAGACCATGACAATTTTACTAAAATACCCAATACAGTGCACAATTACATCACTCTACTTGTGGCCTGCTGGCAATCATAACTCAACACACTCAGGCATGCAGGGAGAATAACTGGCAAACATAGCTCCTAATGCTGCTAAATTAGACTGACCATGAATTGCCAATTCTTTAAAATCTAACAAAATAAATAAGTTGTTCCTACAGTTCTTAAAAAAAAGCTTTCTAGAAAAATCTAAGAGAAAGAATCAAACACTGAAGTCCTGCACCCCACCAAAGTAACACTGACTAGGGCACCAGGGTACAAAATTCAGGGAGGGGGACTAAACTCACAGCGTGTATGCACTTACACTGAGATTTTGCAGTTAAGTGATTTTAAAGTTGTCCTGTATGGCAGTAAACCTGTCTGAACACTACAGGTATTTCAGATGTCTAGTTGAGATTCAAGTTTTAACTTGAATTGATATAGTTGTAAATAGATGGAATAGAATTCATTTTCCAAGGGGGTGAAGAATAGGTTTTGACTAACCACGTATGTTGTGGGAAACAACTAAACAGTGAAAGGACAGTTTGCTGAAGCTAAATTAAATTTGATCCTTTGGCTATTGAGATTCATTGTTCTGTCTCACAAAGTGAGACTGTTTGTGTAGAGTTATACACCCATTTGTTTCACCCAGGAGATTTGTTGGCACTCCTCACCTTTCATTTGAGCATATCAATTTCTATCAGGGCAGCCTGATAGGAACATACACACACACACAAGAATAAAGTCACTACATTATTCCTATTTCAAAATGTGGGACGACATAACGGTTAGCACTGCTGCCTCACACTAGCAGGGACCTGGATTCAAACGCCAGCCTGGGTCACTGTCTGTGTAGAGTTTGCACATTCTCCCTGCATCTGCATAGGTTTTCTCCCACAGTCCAAAGATGTGCAGGTAAGGTGCACTGGCTATGTTAAATTCTTCTTCAGTGTACCTGAACAGGCGCCGGAGTGTGGCGATGAGAGGATTTTCAGATTAACTTTATTGCAGTCGGAATGTAAGTTACATGTGACTAATAAATAAACTTTCCTTTACAGATATCATCTTTGGAAAATGTGCAACCTGACAGCATCCTTGAATGGCCTTGTTAAACATCAGGAACCATGGGAATGGACTCAAGAAAGCCAGAGTTACATCCCCAACCACCATTTTCACCCCCTCACAGAGTCTCCCCAACTCCATGAAAATTGGCTCTGTCAAAGGGTCATCCAGATTCCAAATGCTGGCTCTATTCTCTCTCCATAGATACTGTCAGACCTGCTGAGATTTTCAAGCATATTCTTTTTGTGTTTCAGGCTCTAGAATCCGTACTATTTTGCTTTCATCCACAAAAATCTAGCTTCTCTGCAATTAAAGTTACTGCATTTCCAAAGCAACAACAGTTTGCAAATAGGCGAAGGTGAGTATTTCAGCGTCGGTTTGGCTCCAAAAGAAGAAAAGGCAGGGAGCCCACTTATTTGAATCTCACTATGCTGCCATTCACACAGAAGGATGTTATTAGAGAATGTGACTCTCAGAAGATGAGTATCTTTTCTGATATGCAACATCCAATGGATTAATATACATTTACATGGAAAATTCAATTCTGTCAGCAATAAAACTCTAAAGAATTTATTGTACTCGTACTTACATATAGAGAGCACAATGAGAAAAGTTGCTCAGTAATTTGAAGGTGGATTTTAAGGGTCATTGTAGATTAACAATGGAAAGTTATCCAGAAAAAGACAAGGCACAAAATAAAGTTCAAGGAAAAACAATAAAAAGGTGAACAAGAATAGCTAGAGGAGGGGAAAATGTACAGTGCACACTATGAATTGATTTTTATTTATTCATTAGTGTCACAGATAGGCTTACATTAATACTGCAATAAAGTTACTGTGAAAATCTCCTAGTCGCCACATTCCAGCACCCTGTTCAATTGCACTGAGGGAAAATTTAGCATGGTCAATGCACCTAACCAGCACAGTTTATGGACTGTGGGAGGAAACTGAAGCATCTGGAGGAAACCCATGCAGACACAGGAAGAACACGCAAAGTCCACAGAGACAACGTCACAAGCTGGGAATCGAACTGCGGTCTCTGGCTCTGTGAGGCAGCAGTGCTAACTATTGTGCTGATGAGATAAAAAACGGGCAGAAAGTAGATGGAATTTCAAATGGAAGTAGGGTCCTTCATGACGGGCGGTTTGGGGGGTGGAGGGAGAACAGTAAAGAAAATAAAAAATGCTTTGGGCTAAACAGGACACTTGTTACACAAAGACCAAGGAGGAAAAATAGTATTGAGCAGCAGAGCTGCAACACCGAGACCACCAATTGCTTGCACTGCTGCCTCACAGCACCAATTCCCTGTGTGGAGTTCCCAAGTTCGCCCTGTGTCTGCATGGGTTTCCTCTCACGGAATGAATGGTGTGGTGGTTAAATGCATTGGTCATGCTAAATTTTCCCTCAGGTGTACCCATACAGATGCCAGACTGTGGTGACTAGAGGATTTTCACAGTAGCTTCATTGCAGTGTTAATATAAGCCTACTTGTGATTAGTAAACAAAATAAAAATCGGGGAAGGAAAGACAGGATTTAAAGAGTGGGAAAAAGGATTCAGAAAGAAGTTTAATCATGGTGATCAACAAATTCAACATCCTGATGCCACCTTCCCCCCATATCCCATGATCCCTGTCACCCCAAGAGCCACATTTGATTTCTTCTTGAAATCACACAATTTTTTGGCCTCAGCCAATTTCTGAAGTAGTGAGTTCCACAGGCTCAGCATTCTCTGGGTGAAGAAATTTCTCCTCACCTCAGTCCTAGGAGGCATATCTGCAGTTCTGGACTTCTCCACCATTGGAAACGTTCTCTCTGAATCTACCCTGTCTAATCCTATTAGAATTGTACAAGTTATGAGATGCCCTCTCACTAATTCCTGTGCCACAGAGGCTGTAGTTAAGACTTAACAATTCATTAAAATGGGTAGTCAGAATGAACAGTCATGTCCCAACTTTTGTGATCAATGCAATTCATATCTATGATGTAAATACAACAACCTTACACCATACAAAGCATTTCAAAGAATCAGTGAGATGGCATTTTCATGAAGCGAGCATTGGAGCAGCTCACTTCAGGCAGCAACTTGTAGATTTTTACATTGAATTAGATATCTGCCCTCACTGGAAATTATTTTTTGATTTATGTATTAATGTGTTATTAGCCTCATTGTTATCCTTACATTATCTGCTGACCCTCAAATTTTAAGGCTGAATTTATCAATTGAACACAATGTAAATACAAAAATAAAAGCTCACTATCTCAAAGAAAATGAGTCACTTTTTGTTGAAAATCTCCTTCACGTATTTGCCAAGCTCTTACTGGTGGTTGAGACCAATGGAAGATTGAGGAAAAGATCCTTTGAACAAATGTATTATTTTTATTATTTTTTTTGTTGGGGGCAACTTTGTTTGTTTAGAGTGGCTGAAATTCACAATCTGTCTCACTCTTTAATGTCACTGCTCATGTACTGGTCTAGGGAAACAGTCCAAACAGACATGCACTGAAGTCAGTCCAAGACCAATGGCTGAGGAGATTCTCTATAAATTGAAAGCATTTGTAAATTACCCCTTGGAGAGAGCCAAATACTGAAATTGTTAAAATTATACTTTTTTCCCCCCAAGTTGCTATCTTTAAGTTAAGCAAATCATTTGACATGTGTAGAACATGGGCAAAGAAAAAATCATTTAATACTGATAAGAAAAGAAATCCATTCCCATTTTGACTCAGCTGAAGCAGCATTTTATTCCAATTCCTAGCTTGAAACTACATCCTGACCTTCATTCAATACATTCTCAGATTACATATTTCAACATTGGGAGCATATTCAGGCGATAGGAATTGCAGCGCATTGAGAAAAGCAAACACCTGACAAGTGTCGTTAACACGTCACAAAACATCGGCTACAAAATGCAGCTAACAATTAAGCCTTTGCTGATATGCTATCACTGCAGCAAAGCAATCCAGCTTGTAACACAATAATGATGAAATAATGCATTATAATCGAACTTCCTGCATTCCACATAATTGAGAGTCAAAGAAAGCAAACATCTATGTTTTTTGTCTCTCCTCCTTTATTGAAGATGCCAATGGGCTATGGCGTATTCCCAAGGGTGCTAGCTGCCCACCAACTTTCTCCCCAAGTCACTACCTTCCATGTGCAAGTGGGGACAGCTGAGTAAATGCAGATAACTAACAATGACACACAGATGAAACAAGATGAGGCACAATAGGCCACACTTGTGTGAAAGTAGGTTTCAGACATTCAAAGGATCAGCTTGAAAAGTTAATAAATCCCCTGGGAATTCCATAGGTAAATGTTGTGTACACCAAACACACAGATCAGGGAAAATCCAAGTTTTGATCCCTGGTCTGTGCCAAGTTGTGTAGTCTCAAAGAGGAGAAACAGGTAACAAATTATTATCTAGTGATTCCAATTGGACAGAAGTGGTTGGAGGGGGGTTGACTAAAGCAGAGAAATTACTACAAATAATCCAGCAACTAAACAGAGGTGCAGGACAGGATTAGTTAATCACCACACACAAACAAAAACAGAAAATGCTGGAAAAACTCAGCAGGTCAAACAGCAAGTTTGGTGACAGTATAGAGCCAACATGAGGGTCCATCATCCAGACTCAAAACTTTGGCTCTATTCTCTCTCTCTCTATCAGATGTTATCAGACCTGCTGAATTTCTCTAACGTTTCCTGTTTTTGTTTCAGATTCCAACATCCGCAGTATTTTGGCTTCATAGTAGCTTATCACCAGCCATTCCAAGACTACATTGCATTTTATTGGCGGATACAAGCAATCATTATAGGAATGCGGAAAATAATTCAGCAACATGATATTCACAAATTTATTTTTTTAAACAGACATAATGGTATCTACTACCTGAATTAAATGTCTACTTAGAATGTAGTAAAGTCAACTCCAACTAACCTGAACTGGGTGGGTGGACCACAACTCACAAATTGTTGGTAGGCTCTTGTTAATGGAGATCAATCAATGATCATGCAATAGTGCAGCATTCTTAAGCAATAAAGTTCTCTGTTCACCAGCAACATGAAGCAGTTCTTGGAATGCACACACTCGTTTCAAAAATATGACTCACCAGCCTTTGGTTTCAGACACCTCGGGCACACTCTGGATTCAGTTTGCAAAGTTCTACAAAAATACTGGAATGAGAAAAAGCCATAACTTGCTGCACTATGGCAGCTAAAGGTGCCTGTTTTAGTTAGGCTTAGCCCAACTTGAATGAGCTTTTCTCATGCAGCAAGTTGTTGTATGTGCCAGCTGATAATATTGCAGCAAAGCCAAGAGGGAATCTTGGGCCTGAGTGAACAGGTATCTTCTTAACCAGACAATGAAAGGATTGTGAACTTAACAGCACAAAGACGGAGAGATGGGTGTAAGTTTCATGGATGAATCCAATGTCAACTCATTTGACATTGCTACACAAAAATACGCAAGATAACGCAAAAAGTAAGAAGGAAAGACTGGTTTGCGAAAAAAAGAGACATCGATAATGAAAAGTTTAAATTTAAAATTTTGTATCTTTTAAATCTCTAACATTAATAAAAGAAGAAACTTTTAATATTTAATTTTCAGTGGCAACGAGTCTGATTGTCAGTCTAAAATCACTGCAGCACAGAAGACGGCCATTCAGCCCATCATGTGTATGCTGGCTCTCTGGCGCAATTCATACTGCCATTCCTCACTTGCTGTCTCCCCACATCTCTTTTTTCCAGGTATTCAGAAAATGAAGCTTGTTGTAATAGGGGTGAAAATAGGGGGTAGGGGGAGAAAGCTCAAAAATCTGATCACTATCAAGTTGATACTCATGGCCTTGGATGAGATGTTAGTTTCAGGGAGAACTTGTTTCATCACTTTATAGATATAAATGGAGTAATCCTCCTTCTTCGACAAAAATAACTTTTTCATTGAATTAATGGGGGTTTTTTAGCTTAAATGGAATAATGCCATAATTTTTCAAAAAAAGTACATTAAAGAGTTTAAAGTTGGCATTAAAGTACTAGCATAGAATGGTTTCATGCAATGAAGTATATGAGGTCCTACGTTAAGCTTGCCATTACGGGTTATATTTATAACATTCACTTACATTTCATGTCAAATATTTTAGGTGCATAGAGCTTACAGGGTCTTACATGGCTTCTAGTCCCTTGATATATTAAGACTAGTGGTCTTTAGATCATTGGTGTTCTCTATTGAGGCCTTACAGAAGCTGCCCCAAGCTTTATTGAGTCCCTCAGTATGCAGTCCTGGACCTTGCAATGTGCTAGACAGTATAACTTGATTGTCGTGATGTGAGGATGCCGGCGTTGGACTGGGGTAAACACAGTACGAAGTTTCACAACACCAGGTTAAAGTCCAACCAGTTTATTTGATAGGCAAACCCACAAGCTTTCGGGGTTTGCCTCTTCATCAGGTGAGTTGGAGAGTTCTGGTCTCAAACAGAGCATATAAAAGGCACACAGAGTTTACAGCATACTGATTAGAATGCAAGTCTTTACAGCTAACCTGCTATTCAAGTCTAAAAGATGCAGACAATGTGAGTAGAGATAGCACAGGCTAAAGAGATGTGTATTGTCTCCATTCAGGACAGTAAGTAAGATTTTACTAGTTCAGGCAAGTCATGGGGATTACAGCTAGTGCAACATGAACCCAAGATCCCTGTTGAGGCCATCCTCATGCGTGCGGAACTTGGCTATCAGTCTCTGTTGAGCGACTCTGTGCTGTCGTGTCATGAAGGCCACCTTGGAGAACGTTTACCTGAACATCAGAGGCCGAATGCCCATGACCACTGAAATGTTTGCCAACAGGAAGGGAACAGTCTTGCCTGGTGATTATAGAGCGATGTTCATTCATCCGTTGTCATAGCATCTGCATGGTCTCCCCAGTGTACCATGCTTCAGGACATCCTTTCCTGCAGCGTACTAGATAGACAACATTGGCCAAGTTTTAGGAGTATGTGCTGTGTACCTGGTGGATGGTATTCTCACGTGAGATGTCATCCATGTCGACGATTCGCATGTTTTGCAGAGGTTGCTGTGGCAGGGTTATGTGGTGTTGTGATCACTGTTCTCCTGAAGGCTGGGTAGTTTGCAAACAATGGTCTGTTTGAGGTTGTGCGATTGTTTGAAGGCAAGAAGTAGGGGTGTGGGAATGGCCCTGGCGAGATGTTCATCTTCATCAATAATATACTGAAGACATCGTAGCTTTTCAACTCTGGGGAAGTACTGGACGACGAAGGGTACTCTGTCCACTGTGTCCCATGTTTGTCTTCTGAGGAGGTCGGTGCAGTTTTTCTCTGTGGCGCATCAGAACTGTTGATCGATGAGTCGAGCACCATATCCTGTTCTTATGAGGGCTCTGTAAACCTTCCACATACCGGAAGAATGAACACCGTTTCCAAAAGCTTTGAGATTACTATCAAATAAACTGGTTGGAATCTAACCTGGTGTTGTGAGACTTCTTACAACATAAACAAACATCGACATAGCTCACAGCATTTTGTTGCAGGCCTTCTTTGGTTGACACAGTCTCATCTCCCGTCGCAGACGCCTTGAGGACAGCGTGCGGTGGGATGGAGAATCAGGGTGAGCAACAAGGATCTGTTCAGGAGAGTACTTTTCATCCCCAGCCAAGTCACAACTTGATGCTTGTTTGAAAGTTTTACTGATTATTTCACTATTAAAAAGATACTTGTGCTTGCAATGACACAAATACCTTTTTCTGGCAAGTTTAGTTCATATCTACCACACAACTTCATACCATTCAATACATTAGAATGCTGAAGCAGACAACCAGACGCTGCTTTCATACCGTTGTTGGCTAAGCAGCATGGTTTGTGTTTAACTGTGCAGCTGCCCCCCAGCTGAGATGGTTCTAGAATTTATATACAATTAATGCTGAGTGCCATTAACCTCACCATTTTACAGTAACTCGACTCCAATGTAACTCATTTCTCATCAGAAAGGCTTCTCAGCTTTTTGGCTAAGATCAAATGTAGTTTTGGCATCCTGCACTTGGTTGAAGTCATGAGATTACACTGAGGCTTCATTCGAAGCAATGTTTTTTAAAAAGTGGCATTGAAGCCTTTTAGCTAAGATGCAAATGAGATCAAGCCTCAGAGGCAGTACAATGCCTGCTCCAATCAGCTTGAAGTATCAAGCCCAAGACAGGAAGAGGCTTGCCTGTCTTGTTAGCTTGGATCGGGAATGCCTCACATGTTGAAACTTTAATTGGATATAACAAAAAAACACTTGTCGCTAGAAAGCATTTAGTGCAAACATATCCAATTTACATGACATAGTATTAGAAAATGTCAAGTGGGTTATCAGATCATTTCTGCAAAATATTTTATGTTTTAAAACAGCATTTTTGCAGTGAAATATTTGCAACTGAACATTTTAATGAAGGAACTGGGTTACACAATAATACTTGGAAGCACTTCCCAAAAAGTTTAAGAGATCCCATCGCTGAAACCTTCTCTATTATAAGAATGCTATGCTCTATTATGAAGAACAAAGAACAAACCAGCACGGGAAACAGGCCCTTCGGCCCAACGAGCCCGCGCCGCCACCTCGATGTTCCCACCTCTACCTGTGATCCCTGTCTATATTTATAGATCTATGCATTGAAACCAAATTTGAGACAATTTAGGGAGAATTTGTTCTGCCAATCAGCCTAAGAGCACATCTTTGGAACGTGGGAGGAAACCGGAGCACCCGGAGAAAACCTACGCAAGCACAGGGAGAATGCGCAAACTCCCACAGACAGAGGCCCAAATCCATGCATCTGCACAGCACAGCAATAGTCACTGAGCTGTCGTGTTTCCCATCAAATGGTCCAGGTCAAGCATACACTAACGACGTGAAGCACTAGGATACTCTCGAAAAAAATCCAAGAGCAGTCCTCTCACGACCCATCGCGTGTATGCCCCTTGTTAGTCAAGGTGGACCAAAGCACCTGTAGGATAAATACAAGTACATCAATATCATCATCTATTTACACACTTCCCAGGGACTCCCAAGGCTCATGATCCCTATTTTAAATCAGTTTTTTATACCCCTCCATTCCCATTCTGTTCATGTGCCCATCTAAGTATTTTTAAATAACTCCAGAGTACCTGCCTCCACCACTTTACTTGGCAGCGCATTCCATACCTCCACCACCCTCTGTCTGAAAAAACTCCCTCTAGCATCCAAATTATCCCCCTCACCCTAAGCCCGTGACCCCTCGTGCTATTTGAGTCCATCCTAGGAAAAAGCCTAACCCTGTTTACTCTATCTATACCCCTCATAATCTTGTACACCTCTATTAGATCTCCTCTAAGTCTACGTCTTTCTAAGGAAAACAGTCCCAATTTGCCTAACCTCTCCTCGTAACTCAGACCTTCCATACTAGGCAGCATCCTGGTAAACCTCCTCTGCACTCTCTCCAGAGTCTCCACGTCCTTCCGGTAGTAAGGCGACCAGAACTGGACGCAGTATTCCAAATGAGGTCTAACCAATGTTTTATACAACTGCAACATTAAAGGCCAGCTCTTGTACTCTATACCCCTTCCTATAAAGGCTAGCATACTATATGCTTTCTTCACAACCTTCTCCACTTGCTCTGCCACCTTCAGAGACTTGTTCACCTGCAACCCCAGGTCCCTCTGCGTTTCTATACTCTTAATAGGTCTACCCTTTATCATATACCTCCCCCTTACATTCTTTCTCCCAAATGCATCACCTCACATTTATCAGGATTGAATTCCATCTGCCATCTATCTGCCCAAGCTACCAGCCTATGTCCTGCTGCATCGCCTGACAATGCTCCTCACTATCCGCAAGTCCAGCCATCTTTGTATTGTCTGCAAACTTGCTGGTCACTCCACTTACTCCCTCTAGCGTGCTATGTATTCATGTCAAAACCTTGTTTGTAAATCATTCCAAATCCATACCACCTTCTCAAGCCCTCTCCTCTGTCTCTCTTCCAAAACTGCTATCTTACCTATGCCATTCCAAAAGGAATGCACTCAGTATGGGATGGCACAGCGGTTAGCATTGCTGCCTCACAGCACCAGAGACCTAGGTTTAATTCCAGCCTTGGGTAAGTGTCTGTGTAGAGTTTGTATGTCTCCCAGTGTTTGTGTGGGTTTCCTCTGGGTGCTTCAGTTTCCTCCCACATCCAAAGATGTGCTGGTTAGGTGGATTGGCCATGTTAAAATGCACCTTCATGACACAAGTCCACAATGAAGATACTGAAAATCCCTTAGTCACCACACTCTGGCACCTGTTGGTACACGGAGTGAGAATTTAGCATGGCCAGTGGACTAACAAGTACGTCTTTCAGTCATTTGGAGGGAATCCATGGACACAAGTGGAGAATGTGCAGACTCCTTACAGACAGTAACCCAAGCTGGGAATCGGACTTGGAGCCCCTGGTGTTGTGAGACAGCAGCACTAAACACTGTGCGATGTGAAGATTAGATGGATTAATGTGTGGGGTTACAGGAATAGGGCGAGGCCTGGATATTTTGTCAGAGATTCAGTGCAGACTCAATGGGCTAAATGGCCTCTTCTGCACTGTAGGGATTCTATGCTATACAAATTAAAACTAAAGTATATTTCAGCCTAGAAACATACCAATCTCAACCCATGTTATGGCCGAGTCTATTTGTGCAGGAATAGTCCTATTTCTTGTGCTCTTGTTGCTCTTTCCTGATTACATGAGTAAAAAATTAATCTAACCATATTTGTATATCTCCACTTCAAAACTATGTAACTGCACCCATTGGAACAGAGAAAGGAAGGAATTTAATTATTTTCAGTTTCAAAATTAGGCTGGCATGAATGAGGCAAAAGTTACACTAATAAAATGGAAAACTGAAAGAAAGAAAGAGATTAAAAAGGTCCAATAAAAGTAAATACATCTTTTCTTTATGTATTTAGTAACAAAACTGCTGCTGGTATTTGATCAACTTTAATGCTGCAGTTTTAATGATTGTTCTACCATTGCACTTCAAGAGTGAAAAGCATTTAAAAAGTAGTCTGCCCAGTGACCCTGAATATTCTTGTACTTGCCACACATTGAGAGTTAATGAGGAATGATCATTCCAGCCTATCAGCCAATGCCACACAGCCATGTCCAAAACTTTCCCCAATCACAAGGTTTGTCATGCCCACATATTGCAAGTACTCCTTCACATTCTTTTCACATCAGTTCTGTGGAATTTAAAAAAAAATTGTTTTGGAGCATTCTTCCATTTTAAAGACTTGCATAAAATATCAGCAGTTCAAAAGCTGTGCCATGCCAAAACCCATTGTACGTTTTCAACAAACTTTGCAACCAACTTTACTCTTGTCTAATCCAATCATTTTTATTTGTATTAATCCTTTACACATCAGTTTGGCTTACAGTGATTGTTTCTGAGCTCACTGCATTTCAAAATCTTTCAACATATTTTTTCCCCCCCCCCAAAGTGTTTGGAAGAGTAGATGAGAGGGAGAAGATGAAAAACACCAAGATGACACAGTTCACTTTTTTTATGTTGTTATAAATCCGTGCTTTATATCAAATATGGCTTTATTTCATGGGTTGAAGCCACTGGTTGAGTTTTATAGACTGAATAACAGTATTTTAGTAACTTAAAAGCAAAAGCCTTTAGAATGGTTGAATATTTACCTTAGTGTAGCTACAAATTCCAAAGCCATGAAAACAGAGTTAGCACTTAAAAACCTCAGAGACAATCATCTGAGAGGAATAGAAGTGAACCACCTCCTGAACCATTCAAGAAAATATTCAGACAATTGGGTGTGGCTCAAGCCATCAAACAAGTTGGCTGGAATTTTCTAACCGTTCAGGCCAGTGGGATTTTCCCATCCTGCTGCTGTGAAGAGAGGTATGGCTTGGCATCAAATTCTGACTTTACAGCAACTGGAGCATGGCGTGAAGAGCTGATAATACCCCAGCCACTGACTTTGGACAACATAAGCTGGCTGAGAAGGGAACTCCTCCAGCTATGATCCAATCATGTTTAAATGACATATCTGTAATCAACTTCCTATGACCACATGGTAAATCAGATCACGTGATATGCCAACTAACCCCCCCCTTGTGCTTTAAATAACTGCTCATCTCCAGGCCAGGGAAAATAGGAGATGAGACACAGAAGAATAAGGACTTTGAGTGGGCTCACTCTCTCTATCTAGCTATCCTGCAAATTTGAACCTTGTTGATTGACCCCAAGTGCAGCATTCAAAAAAAAAAACAACCCAGCAGAGATCATTCATCAATATCATTAAATTATTCTAACATAAATCAAAAAGCCACTTGAATTATGCAAGGCATCAATCTACCAGATCCATATACAAGTTTATTTAAACTTTTAAAACTACTTAATATCTCCTCCCACTTTGTAATTTGTGTGTGATTGTTCAAGTGATAGTCAGTGTTGCTATTATTTTATTTACATCAGCTGTGAAGTACAATTACTTTTGAAAAGTTTACAAAAAACCCTGTCCGTGTACGTTTCTTACAGCTATAGCAGTTAAACAATCAAACATATTAAATTTAAAAGAAAACCTGCCGCGGTCAAACAAGCAGTGAAGACTCACCATTTTACTACTTCTCATTTGATCATAACAACATACATAGCAATACAGTTGACAATAAATTTATATTTCAACCCCTTTTTGTGCATTCATGCACAGTTTAGTATCACAATGTTCAAAATAGTTTCTATTTACCATGAGATTTCTAGGTAAGAACAGATGTTTTCTTTAAAAGACAGTTCCTTTTTATTAACCAAGTTTCTCAGTCTTGGACAAACCAATACCACAGATTAATGAAGATTTAAAATGTAATATTAACTGGATAGCAAGTCAATTCAAAATGCATTTCACCATCCAAATTAGTTTAATTTATGCTTCAAGTAAGTCATAGTAGATGGAGCACAGCAACAATTCTCCTCAGCCTGTGAAGGTCACTTTATCTGCATTGAAAAAGTGAAATGAGCAAACACACAGGCTAACACACCCCAGCACCATCCAGCTTGCCTAACCAGGAAACACAGTTTCCATACATGTCATCCCCTGGCAGCTCATACAGAAAGTCAAAGTTGTTTTCAAACATTGATCTGAGATCGATGATGCTCTAAAAGTTGAATGCTTCATCATTTGAATCGTGATACCTTGACAAGCAATTTTCATAAGCGTGGAAAGGTTTTTTCCCCCCAGTTAGTCAAATTAACAATACATTGCAACAATGCAATATCAAAGTAAATGCTGGCCAACATTGAAAATGCAATATTTTTCAAAATTACTAAGGAATCTGAGAGGCAGGAGCAGGTGATTAATTTGCCTGTTCCTTACTTTGTTAATACCATGAAAAACAAATCCTTATTCAAAAAAAGACTTGCTTAGGTTGCTGAGGCACATCACATGATCTGTTACAGCACTTAGAGGAAAGCAACCCATTTTTTGAAATATTGGTAATAAACTCGTAATTTAAAAAATTATGATATGTATGGGTTTATTAAGACATTTTTAAAGTTAGACTGGAGACAGCCGATTATTGCGCCAACTTCCAAAAGGTCATTGCTTGGATGTTTTTTTTTACTGCTTGGTGCTAACACTGACTGACAGCTTGATGGTTGGCATCAAGATTACACTGCACTAAGGCAATGGCTCTTGGCCAACAGAAACTAGAACTGAAGCCAATTTATCTTGGTTATAAACACGTGAGCAGCCGCACACAGAAATAAACAGATCATTTAGCTCCAATTTTTGAAGGGACACCATCTGGAAAAGCCTGCAGTGCAGCACACTTCTGTTGATTTTTATCAGTGTTCCTTCATAATGGCAGCCAATGCAACAGAATCATACACATCCCATATTATGAAACAAAATCAAAGCAAGCACAGCAGCCACATTGGGGTAAGTGATTCAGCCTGTTTATTTGTGGAATGTAACCTGGGCTGGTGCTGCCTGCAGGCAGAATGTAATCTGACTGTTCTGGAAACTCCCCAAAAGACAATACTACAAGGAAGTAGGAACTTCCTGTAGACTGATGTCATACCATCAAAACAAAAACAAAATTCCAGACATTCAAAACAGATTATAGGAAGTGTTTTTTAAAAAAAATCCCAGTACTTAATACATCAGTATTGATCCAGTGAAAGTCTTTGGGATGGGAGTGTTTAACTAGAAAATAGTTCCAGGCTGACAGTACATGGAATAAAGATCACCAGTTTAATGTCTGGGCTGTTTTAACTCCAGATGTCATTCATACCCCATCTGCTCTAATGGGCATAAAGAGACTGGTTAAAATCATTTGGTCTAGAGTCTAGTCACTAGTTCAAACATTAGGCAGTAGGGTGGAACTTTCAGCATGGTCTCACACAGGAAACAAAATTGCTCACATTATACCAATGCAACGGAACCAAAACCTTGTACAAGAGTAACAGTTTTCTATTTAATTGCCCAGCTCTATAGTTTAATATCTCATCTGCTTTTACCCACCTCCTCATGACACTGACATTAAGAATTCAATATTTCACCAACTATAACTCCCAGGTCTTCAGCTCTTCCTCCCATTCAGCAGCATTGGGCTGGATTTTCAAAATGCTCATATGAAGGGGGAGGGGGAGCAGTTTTGGCATAGCCTCACATGCATGCATTTCGCTAAACAGCATCCCAGATGGTATGCCAAATCTTCTGACCCATGTGATTTTCAAAGCGAGGGCAGAAATGGGGAACTGAAGATATTGAAGAGCGGGAAGCTAGCAACTCCCTCCCTCCCCCCACAATTAACTGGATGTTAAGTTGTTTGAAGTGCTTGTTAATGGGCAGGGGAGGATCAGAAGGATAATTTCAAAGCAATGAACAGGAAGAGTAAGTGATGTAGCGCACATTAGTGCGCACCTGCTGGCAGCACAGTAGGGGCCTCCATGTGACATTACTGCTGAATTTAAAAAAATGTAAAAGAAAAGGCTTATTCAAACTCAAAGTAGCCACTGCTTGAGCAAAACAAATCAAGTATCTTGTGATTATCTATACAGCTACTTGTATGCACTATGCTGCTGGCCTACTTGATTGGGCAAGGCGATGGCAAGCCCAGTTATGTCTTCCTATTGGGCATTACTCTCCAAAGCTAGTGCTTGTAGCCAGGCAACACACAGCACCACTAACTGGGCACCTAGCTTGCCTCTGGCCCAGTTAGGAGCTTTGCATGTTCACATCAGTGACGCAGGCTCAACGCAGAGTTAAGATCCAGGAAGATTCAGACAACAGGTTCCAAATCCCAATTGAAAATCAGCCCCTTGAGTAGGCAACTCTTCATGATGCATGTGTGTGTTTAAAATTAAAATGTTCCAATTGTAAACATTAAATGGCATCTGCCACATTTGGGCCCACTCCAATAATGGGCCACAATCCACCTGTAGACTACTTTCCTCAAATGACAATCTCTATCTACACAACTGCACCCAATGCATTATCCAAATCAAAATCCTCCCACCAATTTCAAAAGACAACTTTTATTTTGTAGGATGGAATTTTCTCTTTTTTTGCAGATTGGCACAGCGAGTAGGACAAAACAGGGTGGAGGCCAGCAGCCCCAAGGATTGCCACCCCGCCATATTTTTAGATATAACAAAACAAAAGATAGAAGCAAGTTGCACAAAGTCAGGAGTCTGGCTCATTAGCAACTAAGATTTTTTTTAAAAAGGTCAGATTGCCCTTTTCAAAAAATTAAAAATAAAACACTACCCCCCAGGGTAAAGTGCCAGGATATTGCCTCTGCATGATTCTGTGTCCTAATTCCTTTCTTGGGATGCTACTGATAAGCCTTTCTTTCTGCAGCTCAAACCATTTTTATAAGGTTGGACAAAAGCCTCTGACTGACTAGTTATTGAAGAAAAAGAACACAAAAGGATGGAAACATTAAAGATAAGATGCTTGCAATTATTGGAATAGGACTAAATCCTGCTGCTAGGAACTTCCCTAGAACGCAATGATGGAAAGAACCAACAGACCAGATTCTCCAGTCTCACTCATGAGGAAGATTCTCCAGTCCTGTTGTTTTGAATGGAGATTTGACTGAATGCCAAATCTCCATCCTCGCTAGCAACGGGGGCCGTTGTCAGAGAAGTTCATCTTCCTAAGATATTTTGCAAACGTGATCTCTGTTCCCAACTCCCTTCCCATCCCATCCCCCACCACTCAATTCAACAAAAACAGCTGGTTATATAATACTTGTAATATCATCACAAGACTTTACTATTTAAGAAGGGAAAGAGAGAGAAAATGGTGGAATGTAGACCTGTTAACCTGATGCCTGTAGTTAGAAAAAATTCTAGAATCTATTATAAGGGTTTGATAACAGGACATTTAGGTAGTAATTATAAGATTGGGCACAGTCAATGATTTGATTCGATTTATTCTTGTCACGAATATTGGTATACAGTGAAAACTACTGTTTCTTGTGCGCTTACAGACAAAGGATACTGTTCATAGAATACATTGGAGAGAAGAAGAAGGTGCAGAATATAGTATTACAGTCATAGGAAGATCAACTTAAGTAAAGGAGCATCACGTTTGACAAACTTGATGGGTGTTTTGTGTGGATGTAACTAGCAGAATAGGTAGGGGAAGCAGTGAGTATGGTGTATTTGGATCTTCAGAAGGCTTTTAAACAAAATCTCCACACAAGAATAGTGAATATAAACCACACAGGATTGGAGGTAATAAACTGTCATGGATTGAGAAATGGTCAGTGGACAAAAAAAAACAGCAGGCAGGAAAAAAACGAGTCATTCTCAGATTGAGGCAGGCTGTGACCAGTGAGGCACCACATGGATCAGTGCTCGAGTCCCAGCTGATTGGATGTGGGAACCAAACGTAATATTTCTAAGACTGCCGATGTCACAAAACTAGAGAATGAGAGTTTGGAGGAAGATGCCAAGAAGGAGATTTAGCTAGGCAAAGTGAGTGGGCAAGAAATACAGATGGAATGTAAAATAGGAAAATGTGAAATTATCCACTTCAGTAGGCAAGAAAGAAATGTATATTTCTTAAATTGTAACAGCTTGGGAAGTGGAAAGGTGCTTGGATGTCCTTATTCATAAATCACTGAAAATTAAAATGCAGGTGCAGCAAACAATCAGGAAGGAAAATTGGATGTTGCAAGACAATTGGAATACAGGAATAAAGCTCTTACTGTAATTGTTTAAGCCTTGTGGGACTGCGCCTGGAGTATTGTGTACAGTTTTGGTCTTTTAAGGAAGGATATACATGTCATAAAGGGAGTGCAACAAAAGTTCACCAGACTGATCTCTGGAGTAATGGGACTGTCTTCCAAGTAGGGATTGAAGACGGAGTCTATTATTCGCTAAAGTTTGGAAGCAATCCTACAGAGCTGATTAGGGAAGATGACGCAGGAGGGACAGTTTCCTGGCTAGAGGGGGGTGTAAAAACAGGGGGCATGGTCTCAAGCTAAGGGGACAGGCCGTTTTTGGATTGAGATGAGGAGGAATTTCTTCACTCAGAGGATGAAGAATATTTGGAACTCTGTACCCCAGAGGTCTGTGCAAGCTCAGAGTATATTCAAGACAGGGATTGATATATTTCATGGACATGAATGGATATGACAGTATTGCAGGAAAATGGTATTGAGGTAAATGATCAGGTATAATCTACTTGAATGCTAGAACAGACTTGAGGGTGAATGGCCTACTCCAACTCTCTTTCCTTTATTTCTATGTTTTTGAGATAACTAAACACTGCATTCTTCAAGAATTCTTAGAAAACTTAAGAAGTAGTGATAAGTTTACAAATTATCTTTCTGTAACTATGATTATACAAGTTCACAGATAATTACTGACGAGGATATGTATATCTGGCCAATTTTTAAAATTCATTCATGAGACATGAGCATCACTGTCAAGGCCAGTATTTATTGTCTATTTCCAGACACTCAAGATGTTTAGCCTTCACCCCAAGTCATCCATGTAGAATGGTTCTAAAATAACTCATCCGCCTACAGCATCCATTTAGTCGTAAAATGATTGCAGTTTTTATCTCCACTGCATCTAGTCCATGTATCGATTACACACTGCGTTAAGGGATTCCATGTATTGATTGTCTTTTAGGTTGTGAGAAACTTCCTGTTCACAGACTTAAAACTATCTTCATAGTTTGAACTATTCTGAATTTAAAGTGATATATACAATTTACATTTTCCAAACACTTAATCTTGTGTACCTCAAGAGGATCACTTCTCAGATGCCTCCATTCAAAGCTAAAGAACCCAAACACAAGCTTGGTGCCATCAAAAACAGGTAGTCATTAAAAAGGACATAAGCTCATTATTACATGAGTTATTCATCAGCAGACCACAGAGGTCACATGCCTGCTGATAGGTAATCACTGTTTCTTGGAATTCATGGCATGTGCTACTGCCAACTGCAACAACAATGTACTTGCGGTCAAAGAACTCACTTCCTTTTAATAATCTTTGAACTTCTTATATTAAAAGCTATTGAAGTAGATCATCAGCATGATCCAACATACACGCCTCTACAATTACAAAATAAAACATATGATATGTACTTCTAATGCAAGCATATTGATATGGGTGTGGAATTTGCTGTAGTTATAATAGATCTGTCAGTGCTTGTCATTACTGTTTAATTTTAAACAGTGATTTCTGGGGGCAAATTATATGTAGTTAAACGTGGATATCCAGGAGCTGCTGTCAAAGATGCCCTGTTCCTCCAAAGGAAACACTGTTACAGATGGAATCACAATAAGAAGTTTCACAACACTGGGTTAAAGTCCAACCTAGACTTTAACCTGGTGTTGTGAAACTTCTCACTGTGTTTACCCCCGTCCAATGCCGGCATCTCCACATCATGAGAGATGGAATTCACATGAAATCATAGTTAAAAGTGTGAACTTCAACTAATTACTTATGACTGTCATATTAAAGACCAAGAAGAGCTTAAATTAAAACAGAAAATGCTGGGGTGGGGTGGGGGGAGATGAAAGCACAACAGCATCTATGGAGAGAAAACAATTAATGTTTCAAGTCTGTATGACTCTGCTTCAGAGCAGTAGAAATGTAATGGATTTTACACTGTTTAAGAAGGGGGTGGAGTAGATGGGGCAAAGTAGAAGATCTGAAATGTGCAAAGATTTGAAAAAATATAAAGCGAGCACAAGACAAAGAATGTGTTAATGGCAGTTTTCAAGACTAAAGAAAGTGCAGACATCGGCATAAAAGGCAAAAAAGCAAAATATGTTAATAGCAAAACGTAGTATTCTGTCAAAGCAAAACCTAGGAACAAGTGACAGATGGCTGTGTGGTGAAAGGGAGGTGTTGCACCATGACAAAATGAAATGGACTGAAAAAGAGGCTTATGATGGAGGGGAACATTTACAATCTGAAGTTGTTGAGCTCAATGTTGAGCCTACAAAGCCAGATTAGAGGTTTTACATCCTTCTGGACTCAACATGAGTTTGACAACTTCAGGCTGTGAAGCTTCTCCTACATCATAACACCCTTTTCCTTTCAGTACAAAAACATGTTAGTCTCAACCCAATCACTGCACTCTTCCTTCATCCCCCACACTCATGCACCTCCATCCCGCCAAAGGGCCAGGTGTTGTGTATTTTTGCAAGGAGCAATCATTTCACTCAATGCTAAAAAAGGACAGGAGATGTAATTGGTCGGCAGTAACAAGAGCTGATTGTTGGGCCTTGCCTTAAAATTGTTTTCTGGCTGAGGTGCTGAAGGCAAATTATTTTTAGCTGCACATTCTCATCTGCATTTTGATTAAACATCTATGACAGTTTCATGAAAAATCATTTGGAGTACAGGAGCTGCTGACAAGAATGATGACAAATGTTCCACTTTAATTATACTGAAATTATGGCCTTCCAGATTTAGGAGTTCCTGGAACTGTCTTTACCAAGTTCCTCATTAACTTCAAACACTTATTTCTGGATTTTTTTTGGGCACATTCCACTGAACAGTTTCTGAAAATCTACCATTCGGTTTTAAATCAGGAAAGAGTCATGATTTCTTCAATCATTGCAGATCACAGTTCAATTCTCAATGCAATATACCCAAAGGCACTGACCAGGATGGTGCAACACACCATTATTGTAGCAAAATATCCCACGGAACATTTTAAATATGGCATCAAGCCACATCAAGAAATGTTCCAAAAATCTTGGTCAAAGACGTCAGTTTTAAGAGTGTTTTAATGGAGGGGGAGAAGCAGAAAAGTGGGGACACTTCGAGAGGGAATTCTACAGTGCTGGGCCTCAGCATCTAAAAATTATAGCAATGGCAAAGCCAAGGAAATTGCAGAAGAACACAGAGCAGTTACAAGATTATTGAATTGTAGGAGATAGGGATCTTTGCAATTTCTTGCAGTGTTACAGAATAAAGTTGCAACTGCTGCTCACCATAATGGGATTGAAACTAAGTGATGGGGATAGAGAAAGAAGAAGATGATAACACTGCAAAATAAAAACTAAAAGAGATGTGCTTATAGAAGAAAGACTGGAGGATGTGCAGGCTTGGGTCAATTTGCAGAGCAAGAGGCACACTTAGCCTGAATTGAATGACCTTGGAATATTCAAAGCAATCTGCAAGAGATGCATCTGGGTCTTCTTCTCCGGGCATGAAAGCATAGTTCAGATCATATAAAACATAGAATCCCTACAATGCAGAAGGAGACCATTTGGCCCATCAAGTCTGAGTGACAACAATCCCATCCAGCCCCTATCCCTGTAACCCCATGTATTTACCTGATACAAAGGGGAAATCGAGCATGACCAACTTAACCCGCACACCTTTGGACCGTGAGAGAAAAGTGGAGCACCTGGAGGATGATAGAGAGGAGGAAAAGGACAAAGTTTCCTCCCAATGAACTCTATCCATCTTGTGCCAAGGTGTAACTCCCAAGGATCAAGTGCTCATCAGAAAATGCCTGGCATGTGACTACAATATTAATTTGAAAGTAGGCCCTCCACTGCCAAGCACTCTTCAAAACCTTGGAATGTAAGGTGTGCTACAGCACATCCAGAAGGGACACATTTTTTTTGCCGACACATCAATCATAACTGTGGCGCATGTTACAAGTTTTTTTAAAAAAACTTCATTGTTATTGGAAGCTGGTGGCTTTTCATGATGTCGGCATTGAATGCAAGTTGATGCCTCAGTACAACATTGAGGCAATGCTAGAGGTGTATTCATTTTGAGACAATAAACAGATGCCCTCCTGCATTTGAGCACGTTAATGATCACGTTGTACTAAATGAAGTTCTCCTCAGTAATGCTATTCCACTTGTAATGATCAGCACCAACACCAAATTAAGTGGTTATCTAATTTGTCTGTTGTTTGCAGGATTGCGCTGCACAAAATTGGCTGCCACTGTTACCCGTATAACATAATCTGCATTCTCAAGAAGTGGTTCCTTGGTTTAAAGTAAAGGCTTATTTAGTGTCACAAGTAGGTTTACATTAGCACTGCAATGAAGTTACAGTGAAAATCTCCTAGTCGTTACACTTGGCACCTGTTCAGATAAACTGAGGGAGAATTCAGCGTAGCTAATGCACCTAACCAGCACATTTTGCGAACTGTGGGAGGAAATCAGAGCACCTGGAGAAAACCCACAGACAATTTGTGCAGACACAGACACAGGAAGGATGTGCAACCTCCACACAGTGACCCAAGCTGGGAATCGAACTGGGGTCCCTGGCTCTATGAGGCAGCAGTGCTGACCAATTTGCTACTGGGCCAGTTCTTAAGCATTGTTGGATGATCTTAGGGATGGGACACAATATAAGAATAAGAATAAGAATTCTTATTTTCCTTATTGCCATCTCTATTTGCAATTGTATTAATTCAACAAACAAACATAGGTTCTAATGTTACAATTCCTCTCTTGCCAATTATTTTTAATAAGCCCTCACAATTTTAACTTGAGGGGAGGCAGGACTGTTGGCACACATTTCGCAAAAAGAGCATTGCAGATTAAAGAACCGGAGATCAACATATCCAACTTCCCATCCAACGTGACAATTCAAAATTCTTCAATGACAAAGGAAATCACACTTATCAACTTCCTGAACCTTATGGCACAATACGCACACAATTTGAATTGCCAGATGATTTGGATTTGTTGTACAAGCAGCTTTAGAATATTATCTTCATTAAGATGCATTTTGTGATAGCATGAAGCCATTCTCTGCCTCCTCAGTTGGCCTAAAGAATGGATAGGTATCTCATGCTTAACATGACAGCACAAGGATATGATGTAACATCGTGCTCCAAACACAAACTTTGGTGACAATCTATTGAATAGTTTCAGCCACAAACAGGATCTAAAAAACAGATAAGACGGACATCAACATTTCATCTTCGTCAGTATTGCACAAGAATAAAAATGCATCTGGTTTCACTGATGTTCTACAGAAATGAGATTATCTGCTGGGCATTCTGTGTAGCTGGTGCACGAACAGATAATTTAGAAAAATAAACCTCTGCCATACCAAGACCATTGCTACCTTCCAAGAACAGAAGTCATCCAACTGGTCAGAAATCAAGTGGATTATGTACGATCGGAGAAATACCACGACTTGCTTCATTCTGATCAGGAAGTAGGAGGAATGAACTGAAAACTACAGACTATTTAGAAAAATAGAGCATAAAGACTAGGATTGCCTCAAATCTAAATTAGGAATTCCATTTTTGGGCAGCATTTGAAAATCAATGAAATGGCAAGCATGGAAATGGGTAAGCTCTCTTTCCGCCGAAGACAAATAAATATACTGTCTGATATCAGAAAGCAGCCACTTTCTCCTGCTTTAAGAAAGTAGTTCAGATAGAGGAAATAACCTGGAACCAATTAAAATTGTAGAAGTCTAGTCTAGCGAGCGAATGGTTTTGCTGTGGATAACAGACAAGGAAAAATTTAGAAATTCAGAGGAGGTCAGTTGAGTTTGAATTCTTAAATACCAAAGTAGATTTAGCAAACTGCCTTGTGGGAAAGGGCTGTTATAATCTTAAAAAAAGGATTGAACAGATGGCTTGAGGATTTTTACACAAATCCAGCAAAACAAAACAATATGATACATCTATAGTCACAATTATCCTCTGACACTATCTATTACGCAGGACATGATATTAACATAATTCAACTTGAGTCTCACACATCCTGTTTTGATGTCTGAGCAGCTTAAACTGCTTTAACCCTCAAGGACAGCAAGGTGGCATTTGTTTGTCAGTAAATCATTCAGGTGCCATTCAATATCTATTCATATGATGATACAGTATGGCTTACTCAGTGTCCCACCTGTCTCTAAAAAAATGGCTCGTAAAAAACTTACAGCCTCATGTCTGTAACCAGCACCAGTTGCAGAATAGTCAGAGGTAGAAGCAGAAACAAGGAGAGAGGAAAATGTAAAGTTGCTCTACTAAAACATACAAGCAACTTTTCTTATGCAAATTCCACATTCAATACAGATCAAACTCTACTTACTCACTTGTATACTATGCTAGTTTTAAAATAACCACTTTTTCTTGCCAAAACACATTTTTAAATCTTGGTTCCCAATTGCTTAATCTAGCAGTCAGTATGGTCATTTTGGACAATTCACAATGCCATAATGGGTGAAATTTGAAGTAGAATCTGTTCTCTCTCAAAAAAGCTCAAGAATGGCCACCCGTGTGCAACATTACAAAATCTCAACTAAGAATATGCTGCTGCGCTGTTCAAAGCCATTCCATACAATATTTATTGTTATCTATCATAAATTTGCTACCCAATTGATTATCAATGTTCAATGTTAAAATACAACCGTTTTGTTCTTGACCTCCCCTGAAAAACAAAGAGATATACATCCCACTTTTCAACAGAAATTGCAGGGGCATACAAACCTGATGTGTCATCAAAATACTAAAGACAGGTATCAAATTCTCACTTCTCACGAGTCACAATCAGCAATTTTAGATTATTTCTCTTATTGAAAATCAGTCAGAACAATAAATACAAAAATAAAATGTTACAAAACCTGAAAATCTGAAATAAAAATCAAAAACGCAGGTCAAGCAACATTGACAGACAGGCAAATCGATTTAACGGTGGAATCTTCTGTTGGTACATTTGAAGGCAGAAAGGGAATATAATTAGATGGGATAGTGGTGGGTGAGCGCACCACTGTGTTCCCACCTCCACCTCAATTGAGTCTGGGTCAGGAATGTCTGTAGTTAGCCTTCCCGCCCCGTCTCAATTGAGCTCTGTAAGTGAACAACTAATGAACACTTAAAGATCCCATCCCATTGCTGTTGGTATTAACAATAGAGAAAGATTAGGGTTGGAGACTCAGTACCTGATTAAGGAACTGGCATTGGGAAAGGGAACCCACTAAGCACTGCACCCTTACTTTTGTTGCCGCTCCCTGACAATCTGAATCCTGTGACCCTCCCGCCTTACCCATGAAACACCTCCCACTATTACTCACATGTGGTCTGGGAAGCTCTATGATCTGGGCCTTCAGTGCATAAAAGTGGTGAGGCACTGAATAAGTATTTCTCTTCGGTATTCACGCAGAGTGCTGGAAATGTAGCTATGGAGAGCACTGAGGTACAGGGTTGCAAATTGGGGAGTATTGTAGTGGATAGGGAGGATGTGTTAGAAATTCTCGAGGGTTTGAAGTTGGATAAGTCCCCTTGGCCGGACGGGATTTACCCTAGGATTCTCTGGGAGGCAAGAGAGGAGATTGCAGAGCCTCTGGCTCTGATCTTCAGGTCCTCGTTGGTTACGGGTGGGGTTCCGGAGGACTGGAGGATAGCGAATGTGGTCCCATTGTTTAAGAAGGGGAAGAGAGACCTTCCAGGGAATTATAGGCCATGAGTCTTACTTCTGTTGTGGGCAAGGTATTGGAGAGAATTATTAGGGATAGGATTTATAGTTATTTAGAGAGAAATGAATTGATTGGGATAGTCAGCATGGTTTCGTGAAGGGTAGGTCATGCCTTACTAACCTCATTGAGTTTTTTGAGAAAGTGACCAGAGAGGTGGATGGGGGTAAGGCGGTTGATGTAGTATATATGGACTTTAGTAAGGCTTTTGATAAGGTGGCCAATGGAAGACTTCTACAGAAAATGCAGATGTGGGGAATAGAGGGTGATTTAGCTAATTGGATTAGAAATTGGCTGGCAGATAGAAGACAGAGGGTGGTGGTTGATGGGAGATATTCATCGTGGAGTTCGGTGACGAGTGTGTGCCTCAGGGGTCTGTTTTGGGGCCCCTGCTGTTTGTAATTTTTATAAATGATCTGGATGAGGGTAGTGAGGGATTGATCAGTAAATTTGCAGATGACACTAAAGTCGGTGGAGTGGTAGATAGTGAAGAGGGGTGTTATAGTTTACAGAGTGACTTGGACAAGTTGCAGAGCTGGCCGAGAGGTGGCAAATGGAGTTTAATGTGGAAAAGTGTGAGGTAATGCACTATGGCAGAAATAATAAATGTGTAGAGTATAGGGCTAATGGTAGGATTCTTAATAGTGTTGATGAACAGAGGGATCTTGGTGTATTTGTGCATAGATCCCTGAAAGTAGGCAGTCAAGTCGATAAGGTTGTTAAGAAGGCATATGGGGTCTTAGCTTTTATTGGTAGGGGGATTGAATTTAGGAGCCGCAACGTCATGTTGCAACTGTACAAAACTCTAGTGCGGCCGCACTTGGAGTATTGTGTGCAGTTCCTGGTCCCCACATTATAAGAAAGATGTGGAGGCATTGGAGAGGGTACAGAGGAGGTTTACCAGGATGTTGCCTGGTATGGAGGGCAGGTCCTATGAAGAGAGGTTGAAGGATTGAGGTTGTTTTCGTTAGAAAGGAGGCGGCTAAGAGGGGATCTTATTGAAGCATATAAGATGATTAGAGGTTTAGATAGGGTGGCCAGTGATAGCCTTTTTCCTAGGATGGAGAAAGCTAGCACGAGGGGACACAGCTTGAAATTAAGGGGTATGAGTTATAGGACGGATATCAGAGGTAGGTTCTTTACTCAAAGAGTGATTAGGGAGTGGAATGCCCTGCCTGCGGCTGTTGTAGATGCGCCAAGTTTGGTGGCGTTTAAGAGGTTAATTGATAAGTATATGGAACAGAAGGGAATGGTTTAGTTTGGAGGGGCATTGCTTTTTATTTTGGTCGGCACAACATCGAAGGCCGAAGGGCCTGTTCTGTGCTGTATTGTTCTATGTTCTATGTTCTAAAACTTTCCTGCAAGAACCTCCCTCTGCATAAAAGGACCTCCCCTCTGACTGGTTGACAGTTCTTGGTAGGCAAGGTTCCATTCACCACCCCGCACTCTCCTATCCTCCTTCCCCCCCAACCCCACACACACATTCCCCACTCCTCTCTTGGCATCCTGAACACCGAGAAAGGCCTGCTGCTGACCCTTCCACTGCCTGCTTGGCTTGTCATTCAGTGGGCTTTCCCCAAAGGAGGCAACGTGGATCTCTCAAGCTCACCAAGCAGCAGATGAGGCTACACTATCTCCATAGGATTGCACTCCATGTTTCCAATGAACAGTCACAGATCTGAAACATTAATTCTGTTAATTTTTCAAGTGATGCTTCCAGACTTGTTGAGTATTGCCAGCACTTTTTTTTAAAAAAAAGAACAAGTGCCTTTCCTATAGTCATAACTGAAAACCACAGAAATCAAAGACATATTTGTATCTGTTGAAAACCCACTGATTTCCATATAGAGACATTTTCTGCAAAGCACTGAAAGTCATAAATAAAAAAAAAAAATCAGAAATTTAATGTGATTTTCAGGAACTCAAGTCTTGACTTCAACTTGACACTGTGACCTTTATCCTCCATCTTGACTCTTTATTTAACCTCAAAAAAACGTTTTTGTCCAATGTCCTTTCCCAGTACTCCCACCCCAGCTTGGCCATTTGTCAAATGTTCTAAGTTTTGCTTTCATTGAGCACTGACATTTGTTCTCCTATTAACTTTCAGCTGTCATACCTTTACACTATCAGCCCCTTCCATAGTCCTTCACATTGATATTAATACTTCCTGTCACATGCTCTACCCATTTGTTTTGCAATCTCTCCTACTGCCTCCCTATCACTGACCTTGTTCTCTGATCCACCTGCTGCACCCCCTCTTTAGTATAAAATCCATCATATTTCTCCTTTTATTTATCATTGAAGTGCACGGACTCAAATCATCTCTCCACAGTCACTGCCAGACCCACCAAGTTTTTCCAGCATTTTATTTTTTAATCCCAGAATTAAATTTGGGCTTGATCAGTCTCCCAAAATGGCCCCAACCAGAGTGGTGTCTGCTGGGTTAACTGGTAGCACAAATTGTTTTACGTTCTTAGGAAGAAAATTGAACATGGATACACAAAATGATACAATTATCGAATTGTGAAGCTGAATCCCAACTCTTTCAGTTTTAAAATGATCATTCATGACTTAGTTTAAAGTGATTTTCTATGCCACTGTCTTTATGCTCTGTGTTGGTGTCAGTTCCTATTTTCAAAGAAACTACAATAAAATGAAATTCCACTTGTTGTAAAGTTTGCCAAAATCTGTTCCACCCACTGGAACAGAGCAATTCAATTTTCTCAGTAACCCATAGACAGCTTAATCTTTCTACTCACCCAAGATTGAAATGCCAGTCCAGTCATTAATATATAAGAGTATTAATTCTCACTTATTACCTTCTTTATACAAAGAGTGTGAAAGATGAATTGAAACTTCTCACATCAGTTGCATTTTTAAAAAATATTTAATGATCTGAGAGGTTCACAGACTTAATTTTAATGGATGATTGAGAACATGGGAAGGAGGGTCAGGCTGGGTTTTGCTCACCATCCAAGTTATTTTAACTCCCAAACTTCATTTAAATAATCTTGCAGATCTTAACATACCCAATGTTCAACCATGCATCAAGTAATGTATTGTAAACTATCTACTGAACAAAAGATGTTTGAAATGGATAACAAGTTTATTGTGCAATACAGATCATTTTACATGAGTACCATAGATTTCAGGAAGTTCTATTAATGGAAGTCCTTGCATGTTAGCAGGACTAAAAGGAGGGAAAAAAATCTTGTGATAGCTCTACCTAACAGGTACAGGGGCTCGTTTTGATTTAATTTGTCACATATTAGTATGCAGTGAAAAATATCATTTTTTGCGCACTATACAGACAAAGCATATTGTTCATAGAGAAAGAAAGAAGAGTGCAGAAAGCAGTGTTACAGTCATAGCTGTGTGTAGAAAGAAAACAATTTCATGCAAGGTGAGTCCACTCAAAAGTCTGATGGCAGCAGGAATGAAGCTGTTCTTGAACCAGTTGGTACACGTCCTCAGACTTCTGTATCTTTTTTATGGCAGGAGAAAATGGAAGAGAGAACATACAGCGTAGTTGGTGTCCTTAATTATGTTGGTTGCTTTTCCAAGGCAGCGGGAAGTGTGGACAATGTTAGTGGATGGGAGGCTGGTTTGAGTGATGGATTGCTCTTTGTTCACAACCTTTTGCAGTTTCTTGTACTATCAGAAAAAAAATGCCTTCTATGGTGCACCTATAAATGTTGGAGAGAGAGTTATATTGGACATACCGAATTTCCTTAGTCTTCTGAGAAAGTAAAGGATTGGTGGGCTTTCTTATAGTGTCAGCACAGGAGGAGCCAGGACAGGTTGTCGGTGATCTGGCCATCCAAAAACCTAAGCTCTCAACTATTCCCCATTGATGTAGATAGAGGTACATCCTCCACTATGCTTCCTGAAGTTGATGACTATGGAGATACTGAATAGAATGCAAGGGGGAATTTGCATTTTTTTAAAAAAATGTTTTTCACAACATCAGGATATCTCAAAGTAATTCACAGTCATTCCAGTCCTTTAAGTAGTTATTGTTACAATGGAGGTTAATAAAAGAACCAAATTATGCATAGCATGGTCCCATAAATAAGAGATAACCAGAGATTTGTTGAATCATGTTGGTTGAGCGATCTTAGTTAGTACGCTGGAAGAACTCAGTTTTTGAAATTATGCCATGGATGTTTTATGTGCACTTGAAAGGACAGAAGAATTTTTTCACACAAATATCTTCAGAAGTGCAGAATACACCAGTAACACTGTTAAAAGCATAGCCTAGATTATACACCCTGTCAAGGGTGGGACTTGAACCCACAACTATTGATTCACAACAGGAATGTTAACACTGCGCCAAAGTAGGTACAAAACACTACAGTCGTCACTCTCTCCTTTCCTTCTCTATGAATAGTGTGTTCTGTCTGTATAGTATGCAAGAAACAATACTTTTCACTGTATGCTAATACGTGGCAATAATAAAATCAAATCAAAACCAAATGTTCAAGGTTACCATTAGAGGTTTGCTACCTTGCATGTATATCAAAATGCTCTTAGAAAAATTGTCCAGTATGGTAGCCTCAGGAAACTAAATAGCGTTTTAAAAGGTGATTGTATCAGAGAATGATTTTACAATTCAGCTTTTAATAAATTTAGCCTTCAAAAGTTGAAAACTAAAGCCAGAGATAATTAGGCAACACTGCAATATGGGATAAATGGATGCAATTATCACATTACCTACACAATCAAAGTTACACTTGGCAAGTGACTACCACAAAAGAATATGCTTACTAATCAATACTGCTAAAAAAAGCAAAACAATTATGAATGCTCAGCTTTGTTTGTTCTGCATACAATTATGCAGAATTGTATATTATCTGTGATGAGGGAGAAATGAAACATTTCAATGGCAATTAAATGACTCCTTCGCAAAATATTTCTTCATGAAGTTGGAAAGATTAATTTTCAACTAAACCACTATTAATCATCACAGTCAATATTTAACACTAGTAAAAAGGATTCCAGAGAGAAATTGGAGTCTTTAGTTATTTGTACTGCAAACAGCCATAAAGTCCAAGTTTAATATTAGAGACAGAAATTTACATCATGCATTTTATGGTTAACTCTAATTATTTAGATGTTATTATTTCACTCCAAACAAAATGAAGGTAGCCTAAATAGAGCTAAAAGGGATATCTTAAAAAGGGGTGATATTTTCTTGATCCTATTCCTACCAAGTTAAATTCTCTTCCTGTTTCTATGTTAAATGGCTCTCTCTCCACATGCATTGATCCTTCCTTTTAAATCTGCCATCAGCACTCAAAGGATCCACCAGAGGTCTTCTATCCTTCCAAGTTTCACTTTGAGTGGGTGAGGGTAAGTTCAAGTCGAGCCTGCCAACCAGGAAACAGATCCCAAAAGGCCATGGGGATGTGGTCTTGAGACAGGCTGGATAGAAGATCTGCCCCAGTTGTTCATGGCTATGGCCCAGCTGTTACAGAAGCTACCAGGCTCTATAGCCACAGTCCCTACAGCCTCCCTATCCTCATCAGCTGGACAAAAACACGTGATCTCTCTGTCCTTTCAATCCCAATCCAATTTGTGTGTTCAGTAACCACTCTGGATGGAGGCATGAAGCAAAGAAGATTGTTCAAATATTTAAAGATTATAATAGAAGTTTAAATCAGAATCACAATTCATATAAACAACCACCTCCTTACAGATGATGACATTTGGCACAAAAATTCGATTGTTGAGCTTAATAGTCAGCAAATTTCTGACACAAATACTTTTTTCTCCTACTCGCCTAAAAAGAATTTTAAAATTCTAGAGGCTCTATACGAGGGTCATATCGACTCAAAATGTTGTCTGGAAGTTTCCTGGCCAGTTCAACATGGACGTAAATCCCAGTATGTCAGCTAACACTAAAAAGGTTATAACGGGATGTGGACTGCAGAAATCTCGGAAAACGATTCCCTCCCTCAACCCCTCCTGCGTTGGCATGAACCTGATTACCATCAATTTAACTACATCTAAACAGCATAAAGCTATACCTTCTGGGGATGTCAGATGTTCAAATCCAACTGCACAGTTGCAGTTGAGGTGACATGCCTGGGTGCAGCAGCCAATGCAGCCTCTGAGTAGTCAGGTACATAACAGGCACACTTGCAATGCCAATCAGATTGTCGCCCAATATCTTAGCTCTGCCCATTGATGGCAGTAGATGGGAGAGGGTCTGCTTCGTAACACTGTCTTTTTTGACAAATGTCAGAAAGGGGGCAGCACGGTAGCACAGTGGTTAGCACTGCTGCTTCACAGTCCCAGGGACTTGAGTTCGATTCCCGCTTGGGTCATTGTCAGTGGTTTGCACATTCTCCCCATGTCTGTGCGGGTTTCCTCCCACATTCTGAAAGATGTGCTGGTTAGGTGCATCGATCCAAACAGGCTCTGGACTGTGGCAACTAGGCGAATGTCACAGTAACTTCATTGCAGTGTTGACATACACCTTGTGACTAATAAATAAAACTTAGGATCTGGAAAGAAAACTGCTTGCTTCTGAGGAGCTCTGACTGAAAACCACACATTGCCATTTTTTTGGGAAAATTCCATTAACTTTATTTCTCTCTCCACAGATGTTGCCAGACCTGCTGAGTTTATCCAGCATTTTTTGGCATCAGATTTCTAGCATCTGCAATATTTTGCTTTCATTAAAATTCTAGAATTCAATCATTCCGCAATGCCACTGCCTTAGGCACAGCAGTAGCATAATAAACAAATCCCATTGCTTATAATATAGGAAACAAAATACATATACGCATGTGCAATGATTCTTGGCCAGAATTCTCTTGCCATTCATGCCAGCGGGATTTGCTGGCCCAACCAGTGGTGCACCCACTAGCACAGATATCATGAAGATGTGGGGTGACTAAAATGGGATTTCCCATTAACAGCAGCGGGGCCAGAAGATTCTGCTGCCAGCGAATGGTACGGCACTTCCACCTCCAAGGAAGAAGCGTTGGGGAGGCAGAGAATACTGCCTTTCGTATTTAATAAATGGATAGACAATTGAAAGTTATGCTCCCCTTTTGGCCAAACCCTGAATGGTATCAATATCCATGTACTAAATTTAATCTGATGCAGATAACTTAATTCTCCACAAACCAAATCCATCAAACCAAGCAATTTACTCATTTGATTGTGCTTAGCGTCATTTAATACTAATTGAAGCAGCATAAATTAGACTAATTATTGTTTCTATTTTGCCTTTCATTAAAACTACATTAGAGGACATTAACATGCTGATTCAGATGCATTGGTAAGTCTTCTTTAAAGTTAATGCTAACATAACCTTTTACCTTAATCTACTTTTGAATTGTTGCCATTTCAGCAATTGCAGTTCCAATTAAATCAATATTCTTTGGTGTTAAGCAATGCAGCTTGGAGGCTGTGAACAATACAGGGCTCAGCTGTGTCATGGAAAATTGACCATGGAACCAGCTTACTCCACAGAGAGGAAGTATCAAGTATAAAAACATGTAAACAGGCACTCAGCTGGACATAACCACATTTGTTTATTGGCCACAGCATCTTTTATGGCAAAATCATATTGCTCTTGATGCCATTGCAACTGAACTGCCATTCTGGAGTTTACATAATCAGCAAGTATAAAGGCAAGATTAAAATTCAAAATCCCCTTTATCTTTGCCAGATTTCATCAACTTGTTTTCTGCATCTTGGTGTAAGCTCAGTTCCTGCGCTCAAAATAAAACTCACATTTGCTTCCAGGAAGATATGAACATCCATCTTGTTGTTTATAAGCAGCAGATGTTATAAAGCTGGCATGAATGTCTATAATACTGGCCCAGCTATATTACTATATATCACCATCTCTCTTGGGACATACACTGTGAAGGTGAAGAAATATGGGGAGAGCATGGAAGTATGGTATTGGGATAAAGGATCAGCTACGATCAAATTCAACGGCAGCACAAGTCTGATGTGTCTATTTTTGTCCTTATTTTCTATGTTTCCATGTTTCTAAGCTGAAATAAAAAACACAATTTAAAACAATGGAATTTTTATCATAATGTAAACAGTCAATGTGACACAACAAAAACAGTTTTCCACAGCTTGTTCAGCAATAATGATGGCTCACTGTGCAAATAAAAACTCTACAACATTTGCAAGACAACCACTTTACAGGGGTTTCCAAACATGAAACTATAGTGTGAAATGGAAAGTTCTCATAAATTCAGTGATTTCAGAAGTTTGCCATTAATGTCCCATTAAAGAGATGGCACAGTGACATGTGGAAGATTGAGATAGACAGATCTTTAATTAGTAAAGGAATCAAATGTTCTGGGGATATGCTAGGAAAGTGGAGTTGAGGATTAGCATATCAGACCAGTCATGATCTCATTCAATGGTGGAGCAAACTGGATGGGCTGAATGGCCTATTTCCACTCCTACATCTTATAATCTTATGGAATCCTCAAAACTGATTCTGCATGGATTCCATGAGGTCTTATGGCATCAGATCAAACATGAACAATGAAATTACCTCATAACACATCCTCCTCCTGTCTCATCCCAATTGATGAATACCAATTGGGAGACGCACTGAGGGTAGCAAGGGGGCAGAATGTCCATCACCAAGAGTCATTCAGAAGCATCATTGTTGATCAAGCTGGATGAGTTTTAAAGGAGATAGCTACAATCCCAAAATTGCAACTGTCAGTCAAAAATTCAATAAGGTAAGACTTATTTGACTTCAATCTGTCATAGATGTTTGTCCACAACAGTGTTGGTATGACTGACAACTATACAGTCCTTGTAGAGACAAAGTCCCGTCTTCA
Source organism: Sphyrna mokarran (assembly GCA_024679065.1). Lineage (NCBI taxonomy): Eukaryota > Metazoa > Chordata > Chondrichthyes > Carcharhiniformes > Carcharhinidae > Sphyrna > Sphyrna mokarran. The sequence continues at coordinate 44,723,701 of JAGIQG010000003.1, read as the reverse complement.
TATGAGAATACCCTCCATTACGTGGTGTGGCACTATCAGCTTGCTAAATGGGATAGACTTTGAACAGATCTAGCAACTCAAGATTCCGGAGACATGAGGCACTGCGCTATTGGCAGCACCAGAATTGTACACAACCACAATCTATAACCTCATGGCTCTGCATATCCCCCACTCAATGCAGAGAGCAAGACTGTATGCCAGGCATACATAAAAAGTAGTGTCAACCTGATTAAGCTATAAAACAGGGCAGCTTGCGTGCTAAACAATAGGAGCAGCCTGCAATAAATAGAGTTATGCAATCCATTATCAACAATTAACCACAGATTTAAGCACTGGGATACTGTCACATCCAATCAAGGATAGTGGTGGATAATTAAGCAACCAACAGTAAGAGGAAGGTCCAGACCTATCCCCATCCTCAATGACGATGGAGCCCAGTACATTAGTTAGGATTAAATAAGGTTAAAGTGTTTGCAACTGTCTTCAGCAAGAAGTACCAAATGGGATGATCCATTTCAGCTTTTTCCTGAGGTCCCCAGCATCACAGCCAATTCAATTCACTTTATATGATACTAAATGGCTGAAAGCACTGGATACTGCAAAGAGATATTCACCATGACAATAGTCCAGTAATAGTACTAAAGACCAATGTTCCAGCCACAACTCTAGGTAAATTGTTCCAGTACAGCTACAACACTGGCATCCACCTGGTCTATGGAAAATTGTCCAGGTATACCCTGTTTACAGAAAGCAGGACAAATCCAAACTGACCAGTTACCATCCCAGGCTACTCCCAATCATTAGCAAAGTGAGAAAAGTACTATCAAGCATCATTTCCCCAGCAATAACTGCTCACGAATAATCAATTTGAGTTCCAATAGGCCACTTAGCTCCTGACTTCACTGGAGCATTATTCCAAACATTGAAAAAAGAGCTGAACTCAAATGGTGAAGTGAAAGTCAGTACCCTTGACCTTAAGGTATCAAGCAGCCTAACAAAACTGAAGTCAATGGGAATCAGGGCGGAAATTCTCCATCCTGGCACCAAAAATGCACAATGTTCAGCACCATTTGCGATTCCTCAGATAATAAAGTAGTCCATATCCAAATGCAGCCAGAACTGAACAATTTTAGATTTGAGCTGACAAAAGGCAATTAGCATTCATATCATAAAAGTGACAGTCAATGACCATCCTCGGCATTCAATGGCATTACTATTGCTGAATCCCCCTACCTGAGAGTTATTGTTGATTAGAAACTAACCTAGACCAGCCATAACACTACAGCTACCAGAGTATTCAAAAGATGGAAGTCCTGGAGTAACTCACCTTTTAACTCCCTTTTCGGTCTGTTTTCCACAAGCCACAAGTCAGGAATGTGATGGAATACTCTCCTAATTTAAATAAGTGTGCCTCAAGCAACAGGATATCGCATCCTGCTTGATTGGCATCCCATCCAAAGCCCTCACCATTTACTTCCTTCATCACCATGCACAACAGCAACAATGTGTACCATCTACAAGATGCAGTGCAGCAACTCACTGAGGCTCCTTTAACAGCACCTTCCAAATCCATGACCTCGATCATCTAGAAAGACAATTGCAGCAAATGCATGGGAACACCTTCGCCTGTGAGTTCCCCTCTAAGCCACTCACCATTCTGACTTGGGAATATATCAACATTCCTTCAATGTCACTGAGTTGAAATCTTGGATCTCCACCCAACCATCAACACTTCCTCCCTGGCAGCACAGTGGGTATATCTACCACACATGAACTGATTCAAGAAGGCAGCTCACTAATACCTTCTCTCAAGCAATTACAGCTGGGCAATAAATGGCATTCTAATCAGCCCATAAACTAGTATATAAAAATATTCCAACCAATTCAATAAATAATTAAATTGCCCCTGAAGTTTCACCAGCTGTTCAGCCTGTGATTCTCCCTCCCACCGTGGGAACTAAAACAGGAAATACAAAAGAGGCACACCTTACCTATATTTCTTGTCTTCTAATATCCCAGGCTGAAAATGATGTATCTATCTGTTTTATTCTGCAAAGAATGAGTATGCTATACGATGCTTTGTTTTTGTTATGGTTCAACTGGCTTTCTTTTATCTGTTTGGTTATACTGCCCCACCCAAGAAAAAGAAGGCTTGCCCTCAGGTCATATTGTAATCTTGTTTGTTAAAAATTCAGATCATCAATCTAGCCAGCTAATGTGATGAAAGGCTGCAAATGAGGTGTTGTAGCTTGTTTCAGTGGCCCTGCATTTCAGAGGGTCTAAATCAAACTAATTTCCACCCTTGATCATCACCTGCTGCACAAAGTGCATTGTGAACACAAGCTAAGGATAAGATCAGGCTAGCTATAATGGCCTCTACTGTAAACACGCTTGCAGATAATTGACCCTTAGACTCACATGGAAAATATCAACCTTCAGGACAGAAAGAGAGAAACGGGAAAACAAAATTAATTTTTCCAAAGCTTGATTTGTAGCCAAGTCTGTAGCATGCCAGAAGGAATCAATAAATTTACATATTTTATATAAACATATACAACTTAACTGTGTACAAGGTGCTTTACAATGAAGGAACTGATTTTGAAAAGCAGTCACTGTTGTTATGTGGATAAACATGACAAATTGCACACAGTGAGATGCCACAAACAGCAAGGAATGAGTCATTGGAAGACAAGATGGGATAGTGCTGATTGAGAGGCATTAAGGGGCAATTTAGCATGGACAATCAACCTAACCCACATATCTTTGGACCATGGGAGGAAATCAGAGCACCCAGAGGAACCCATGCAGACAGGGGGAGAATGTGCAAACTCCACAGTCACCAATGCCTGAATTGAACCTGGGTTCCTGGTGTTGTGAGGCAACAATGCTAACTATGCCGCCCATAGAAATGTATCAATAGAATTTTAATTCCAGATTTATTTTTCCTGAATTCAAATTTCACCATCTACTTTTATGGATCCAAACCAAGATCCCTAGGACATTACCGTGGTCTCCTGGGTTCTAGTCTAGTGATAGAAGGAGACTAGTCTGGTCTAGTCTGGGCAGCACGGTAGCACAGTGGTTAGCAATGCTGCTTCACAGCTCCAGGGAGCTGGATTCAATTCCTGGTTCAGATCACTGTCTGTGCAGAGTTTGCACATTCTCCATGTGTCTGCGTGGGTTTCCTCCGGGTGCTCTGGTTTCCTCCCACAGTCCAAAGATATGCAGGTCAGGTGGATTGGCTGAGCTAAACTGCCCCTTAGTGTCACGGGATGTGTAGGTTATAGAGATTAGCTGATAAATAAGGAGATAGGGCCTGGGTGGGATTGTTGTCAGTGCAGATTCGATGGGCCGAATGGCTTCTTTCTGCACTGTAGAGTTTCTATGGTTCTTTCAATGGATAATACCACTCCGCTACCGCCTTCCCTAAATTAACAGTGCTACCAACCAACCCTAGCTGGCATGTTAGCTGTGATTAAATTCAAAACTTTAAGAAGTAGTATAAATTGCAAGTCTGTTATTTCAACACGTTGAAACAGGTTACAATTCCACACCAGAGATATAAGGAATTACCGACCGTCAACTGTGAAATGAACAAACACTCCCAAAACTCAGTCTCAGCCTAACGTATTTAAAAGCCATCAGGAGGCCAACTAAAGCCAGATCTGTAGCAGGACAAAGACTTGTAGCAACAAGTACCATGTGCAAAAACACACAACAAATGCTGAAAAAAAAACATCAAAATATGAAAACATCTATTCCTGTTGTCCCCACTATACTTAACAAAAAATTACCCCTACATTAAGCATATTTGCTTACCGTATAAAAAAGATTTTGTTAAGATGCAATGTTTGTTGTTATTGAATTTGATCACATTATTTTTGAGTTGATTATGGATGGTATTTGAACAGTAACCTACCTGCAAAAAATGTACATTTGTTCATGATCACAAAGAATGGCCTGTTGTAAAAGATAGTGAATATAACCCAATCCATCTCACAAACTAACCTCTCTTCCATTGACTCTGCTGACATTTCCCACTGTCTCGGCAAAGCAGCCAGCATAATTAAGGACCCCTCACACCCCAGACATTCTCTCTTCCAACTTCTTCCGTCAGGAAAAAGATACAAAAGTCTGAGGTCACATACCAATAGACTCAGGAACAACTTCTTCCCTGCTGCCATCAGACTTTCGAATGGATCTATCTTGCCCTAAGTTGATTTTTTTCTACACCCGAGTTATGAGAATAACATTACAATCTGCGCTCTCTCATTTCCTTCTCTTTTTTTTAGAGTAACACAGCACAGGAAACAGGCCCTTTGGCCCAACGAGCCCGCACCGCCGTCATAACTTTATAGTAACAATTCCATTTTCCTATTCTAATTTTAGGTTATTCCTAATATGGAAGAATCTCAATATAGGGACAATTTGTTTCCCAATCAGCCTAAGAACGAATTTTTGGGAAGTGGGAGGAAACCGGAGCGCCCGGAGAAAACCCACGCAACCACGGGGAGAACGCGCAAACTCCCGCAGACACCGGCCCAATTCCAAGTGTCTGCACAGCTACAGCGATAGTCACTGAGCTGTCATGGTGCCCTTCAGATGGTCCAGATAAAGCACTCGTTTACGACATGAAGCACCAGGCAACCCATGAATCAACATCCAAGAGCTGTCCTCGCACCACCTGCCGAATGCATGCTCCTTGTTGGTCAAGTTGGACCAAATTACCTGTGGAAAGAAAAAGTGAACGGTTTGTTTTGTCTGTATTGGGCGCAAGAAACAATACTTTTCATTGTATATTAATTCATGTGACAATAATAAATCAAATTAAAAAACCAAATCCTATAAAATAAATCCGATTGTTACAAATTTTTAATGCATCCTCTCCTTTCCTTCTCTATGAGCGGTTAGTTCTTGCACGTACAGCATGCAAGAAACTATACTTTTCACTATATACTAATACATCTGACAATAAATCAAATCAAAAAAACCTTTTAACTTTCTTTCACCTACTGGCAGAACGTTGAACACCTTGCCTCTTCAAGTGTGATATTTAAGTTTCCATTTCCTTCACATCCACAGCTATGACGTTGCCATTGTCAAATGTTACAACTGGAGCAGATGTTGTTTGAACACCTTGTACAAGATGTCATGGCCAGCTTCTCAAGAGATAGCGGATACTGCACCTAGGCTCATTATTATGATTACATTAGGACACTTTTCCCTTCAGCCACCCTTGCTAATCTTCCTCATGGTGCCAATTACAGTTACCTATCTTCCTCCAGTCATCACGACAGCCTTCTCTTGGGGACACCAGAAAAGTTGTGTGATCTGGACTAACTTTGTTCCATTTCCTCAAACATCCTATGAAAAGCAATACTGGGGAGAAGATGCAGAATGGATACAGAGCAATGGGAAACAGACAACCCCAAAGCAAACTGGAGGCATTAATACTACTAAGACTTGATTTGCTCCTCAAAGATAAGCGCAAAATTCATTTTAGGATCATAACCTCAACGTCTAAAACTTTACCAGGTCCATACCACAATGGCCTCTCACATGTGAGAGGATTTTGAAGGAATTAGCCAATTGATGGTCAGAGGGCAGCTTGCCGTCCAAATAAGAATGGCTAATGAGGCCCCAATACTGGAGGGTCAATGGGAGGCCTTCAGCACTAATGGGTGCTGCAAATGTAGATAAGAGAGCCAGAGGGCACCTCAAGATGAACATGCTCACAGAGCATAATTCATCATATTTCAAAAGAAAAGAGCATTGACAGCTACATGACCATGACTGTGAAAGCAAAACCACTCCAAAGGGCAGCCTGTGGTCAAGTCAGCACAGCAGCTGCAGTGTAGTGAGGAGGTAGCCTTTAAATCAATGCTGCCAAAGGGCAAACTATCATCTTATGAGATGTATAGCTGCCATAAAGTGCAATATAGGTTGGGGCACAGGACCTCAGTTGCCCCAGGGGGCCTTAACAGGCCTTTTAAATTGCCTCAGTGGACTACCCGGCAGGTCACCCCTCCAAACCTGCCTTGAACAAAATGAGTTGAAAGTGGGATCACGCAAACATCATTCCTCGCTGTCAATATGCCATCCCACTGCAACTAGTTCCATCTCTGACACGATGTGAAAATTTTGCCCTCAATATTTCAGCTAGCTCCTTTCGATAACATTGCATACTCCTCTTCCTTCTTCCAGCCTATGCCCCAAGAGGGAACTAGCGACCTTGAACTATCATTGGATTGGTCCACAATTATGTACTGCAGTGTGTCTGACCAGGAAATTCTCCCACTCCTTGACAACTGCCATCAGACATATTGGAAGGATTTTTACAGCTGATGACCAACCTGTTTGATTACGCACATACCTTCCATGACCATCAAGTAACACTTGAACACAGAAGTAGGGAAAGTACAATTGTACAATCAAACCTCCCAACATGGCACATATGGCCAGTGTTCTCTGGCCTTAGTCCCACCCAGTAAGAGTCTGGCAACACCAATTTTAAATCCAACCGATTTATTTGATAGTAAATCTGCTAGCTTTTGGCGTTTGTGCCTTCGTCAGGCAAATGAGGTGTTCTGGTCTCCAAAAGCACACAAATCAGCACAGACAGTTTACAGATTGCTGATTAGAATGCGAATCCTTACACCTAACCTGCTATTCAAGTCTTAAAGTGGCTAACAAAGGAACACTGAGCACAGGTTAGAGGGATGTGTATTGTCTCCAGACAGCACAGTAAGTGAGGTTTTTTGCTAACCCAGGCAAGTCATGGGGGTTACAGATAGTGTGACATGAAGCCAAGATCCCTGTTAAGACTGTCCTCATGTGTGCGGAACTTGGCTATCAGTCTCTGCTCAGCGGCTCTGTACTGTCGTGTGTCACGAAGGCCCCCTTGAAGAACGTTTACCCGAAGGTCGTAGGCCGAATGCCCGTGATTGCTGAAGTGTTCGCCCACAGGAAGGGAACTGTTTTGCCTGGTGATTGTCGAGCGATGTTCATTCATCCACTGTCGGCACCACCATCAGCACATCCCCACCACAAGTTTCATGGCATTCGATGGGAAACCCCTTTAAACAATGGCAGGGCCCGCCAGCCACCAATGACGAGCCACTTCCTGCTGCGGCCAAAGACATGGCAAGTTGTACATTAAATCTCGCTCTATATAAGTGACAGTTATGCATGGGTACACACATTTTGTATTCTCCTCATTCTTTTCATCCCAGATTCTGTTGCAAGCAATGTCATAAAGAGACACTTCCCTTGAATGAGAATCACAGGAATTTCAAGCCAAACTTCTCCATCAAATTCTGATCAGTTACCAGGGAGTGTAATTTAACCTGAACAAATTAGACATTCAGGGTTTGTTCCATGAATTGAAAAGAGGAAATGCTAAATTTTCCAGCGTGTCTAACAGTGAAGCCAATACTGAGTCTGGATGATCCTTTGTCAGAGCTATTTTTGTTTCAGATCTCAGCATCTGCAGTATTTTATTGTTTTGTTCTGTGAATGCTGAGCACAGAGCCCATTGGTGTGTCTAAACATTATACACACCAGGCAATTACACTATGAATGTTATTACTGTTGATGATCATTTACACTTTTTTATTTACTAGTGTCACAAATAGGCTTACAATATCACTGCAATGAAGTTACTGTGAAAATCCCCTAGTCACCGAAGGGTCATCTGGACTCGAAATATCAGCTCTTTTCTCTCCTTACAGAATTGCTGAGATTTTTCAGCATTTTCTCTTTTGGTTTCAGATTCGGGCTTCTGCAGTAATTTATTTTTACTCAAGTCACCACACTCCGGCGCCTGATCAAGTAAACTGAAGGTGAATTTAGCATTGCCAGCATGTCTTTCAGACAGAGGAAACCACAGCACTTGGAGGAAACCCATGCATTTACTATAAGAATGTGTAAACTCTGACAGATTTTGACTCAAGCTGGGAATCAAACTCAGATCCCTGGCGCTGGGAGGTATACCTCCCCAATGTGACAACTGTTGCAATTCTCCCATATCCTAATATACAGTTGCTTGTAGCCCTTCTATCACCGTGACTGAGTTCAGCCATTTCAGCCAAGACATTCTCCCATATCCTAATATACAGTGGCTTGTAGCCCTTCTATCACCGTGACTGAGTTCAGCCATTTCAGCCAAGACAAGCATTTAAACTTGGCTACATTTGAGGAAGTCTTGAAATTTACATTTCTAATTTCCCAGAAATGAATGTGACATTTTCTCTCAGCTGTTCCCAAAGAAAGTTATTCCAATCAAAGGGGGAAGTTTCATTATGTCAATGTTGTAATTTCAGCCCAGATCTTCTGGATTGTCAGAGACTGGATGTCCTCCCCAGGATGTGAATCTGGACACCACTGAAGTCCCAGCACAATAACTTGATGGGACTTGACTAGGAAGTTTGAACTTCCAATTGTCACTTCCCCTGCCTCCCTCAGGAAGGATGGGAGTGGGGTTGCTGAGATCTATTCTCCTCCCCTGATGATGAGATCCTCTCTGCAATACTCCTCACCTATGATTTCCCCTCCCACCATCTCTAACCTGTGGGCTGGAATCAAGCAATGATAATAGATCTCGCATTGTTGTAGTTGTTGCATACACAATGGCACATCCATTCAACTGGCAATCGGCCTCTGATTGGCCAGGATCTCTGCACTTGGGGTCCTTGAGCCTGGGGAAGGCCTGCAGATGTCCAGTTAAGTGCACAAGTGGTACTTAATTTGGTGGACTGTACTCAAAGGAGGCAGTGCAGGGTTTCCACTGGCTCAAAAGCTAATGGGAAATACCCCCATCGTTGATATTAAATCCTTTGTCTCCAGGATGACCCACATTAATGATATATTTGGCAGTTTCAAGGCCTCATTGTCTTCTACATAAGTGTGTACTAGAATTGGCAACCACGCACGAAAGGAAGTCAATCACGATTCAAAAGGTAGCACACTCATTTTTGAATCCAATGTTTATGAATTCAAATCCTTGGGCTCAAAGATCAAGGCTGCATCTTCACTTTGGTACTGCGGAAGGACTGCACTATCAGAGATGCCATCTTTTAGATCAATTATTAAACCAAGGAAGGTCTGTCTGCCTTTCAAGTGAACACACAAATTCAAACTTGTTGTATGCCATATTCCCTACATTACAGCAGCAACTACTCTTTAAAATACTTCATTAGGTGTAAAGCATTTTGGTACATCCAAACACCATAAAAGATGCCATACAATTGCAATTTGTATTTTTTACTGGGTGATAGTCAATCTGAAACTCAATTAACCCTGCTCCTGAAAATTAGTTCACCTTCAAATATTTATCCAAATTCTCAGCATATAATGAATTTGTACAAAAAAGATGCTTTCAATTCAATATGAAAAATGAATAGCTGTGACTGATACGACTTGCTTCACTGTTTATTATTACGGAAGATTACAGAATATTCTTCTAGATATAACCTGTGTAAATATAATTTTTATTGTGAGTAGTAAATGTGGTGTTTGAATGAGTGGAGAATTTGGGAATGTGAAGAAGCCACTTAGGCCCTCCTAGTTCATTTATGTGTTACCCACATCTAAATAATTACTCATAAACAGGCCTATCCTATCTGTTGAACCTAATTTTACAATTTGCAAGTTGACATTGCAAGTTATTAGCTTTGAAGGAAAATTTGGCAGGCTTTGGTTTGACAGTAGGGTACAATTTTTATCAATAATCGCAGCTGTTGTATTCTTTTGGTGTACAAATTAAAATGACGTGCTAAATCACACACACGAACAACATCATGCCTTTAACATCCACTTTCTCAATGAAACCAGTTCTGACTGAAACTGTTAACAATGACATCTCCAACACAACTCCGACAACATAACAATGCGACAGGCCTCAGTCACAGAGCCCTGACTTTTCCGATACACATACACTTGCAGGTTCAGGAATATGTATAACTTTCACTTGAAATTCTGCTGATTTACTATACACTATGTAGAAATGGATATTTATTTCAGATAAATAAAGATCGTCTTCTCAGGTCCAGCTTTCCTTATAGTCTTATAATTAAACAACTGCCGAGAACAGTCACGGAGAAATTTAATACATTAAAACACAATTTTATTCCAAATTAAATAATATACTTGACTGTCTCATTTTAGTACAAACTTTGATTGGTTGTATTGAGATGTATAACAGATTGCTAAAGGAATGATTCAATGTCTTGTGCCCAGTATAGTCAAATGCTTTGGCTTTATTACATGTAGTATGATAAATCATCATTTCTTAATTCTAGGAATGGGAAAAACATAAAACACTATAAGTATTGTTAGGATTTAATGATCGTCAACATTTAAAATCTGAATATAATTTTTGAAAATGAGTTTTTTTTTCAGAAAAGAATATAGATCAGTTTATCAGCAAAGTGTCTGTGTTAGTGAAACTGAAGCCAAGTGCCTGTGTTGGTGAATATGAAGCCAATCTTTAAACAGGGTGCATAGAAAAGACAGTGATTCACCAGACAAAGGGCATACTGTTTGTTTTGTGGATGGAGGAATTTGACATTCTTCTTTTTGAATCTTGTATTTACAATATCACAGCAAGCCATTCATTCCAAAAGCTTGCTTACATTAGTATTACTGAACCGTACAAGAGCAGAGGATACCAGGTCTTGTGATAAATTAGATGATCTCAGCTGGGGTCTTAAAACTGGTCGCATTGCTCAGTGGTAACCCTCTCACCTCAGAATCAGTACTTCTTGGGTTCAAGTCTCACTTCAGAGATGAGCACATAATCTAGTGATGATCTGGTATAGAACCAATGCAACATTAGAAGTACCATCTTTTGTCATTTTTCAGCGTTTGGCTAAGATCACGCAGAAGATTAAGCACTAGCTGGACTACAATGTCTTTCCTCGTCATTTTGGATCTTTTTTATCTGTCTTGTGGGGACCATGAACTGGATTCAATTTGAATTGGTTTTTGGAGCATGCAAGAAGTTGGATTTGAGTCTGCTCGGTCCATTCTGCACATTGGCTTTTAATAAAATAAAAAATTAAAACTGGTTGCAGTCTACCTAAGTAGGCAAAAGTTGGAAAACAATGCAGGGCTCCCACTGCAGATAACTACCCTCTGACACCTGGTGGAAAGGACCAAATTGATCAAGAAGGCATACAGAAATGCTTGCCTTCATCAGTTGGGGCATCAAGTCTAAAGCTGGCAAGTTATGTTCTAGTTTTACAAAACTTTAATTATGCCACATTTTAAATATTGCAAGCAGTTCTGGTTGCCACACTATCAGAAGGACATGAATGCTTTGTAGAGGATGCAAAGAAGGCTTGCCAGGATGTTGCCCATTTTAGGAATGAGGTGAGGCTGGATAAACTCAGATTATTTTCACTGGAAAGAGACAGGCTGAGGGGCAACCTGATAGAGGTCTGCAAAATTATGAGAAGCATAGATAGGGTGGATAGTCAGAGGCTTTTTCTCAGGGTGATAAAGTTAACTATAATAGGGCACAGGTTCAAGGTAGAGGGGGTAAGTTTAGGTAGAAAGTTTTCCACACAGAAGGAGGTGGGTGCCTGGAATACCTGCCAGAGAAAATGGTGGAAGCAAGCACATTAGCAACATTCAAGGTGTATCTTGATAGTCATGACAGGAGACGAACTGAGGAATAGAAATTATATATCGGCACATGCTTGGTGAGCCTAAAGTTCTTTGTTCTTCTTTGAATGTTTGACGAGAAGAAAATCAGTTCAGCTATGTTACCAATCATGTGGAGTGCTCTGCTGATGCTTGCTATTAAATTTACAGACAAAGAACAATACGCTTGTGCAGCTGTCTGAAGCTGAACCCTACTAAGGCTATGCACATCAAAAGCGGGAAAATGTCAGAATTTTTAAAAAGATGCTGGCATTGTCAAAATGGCCTGTTATAAATCTAGGCACTCACTCTCTTCTAATGTTACACCACAGTAGACAAGTTATTTCTATATAGGCTATAAATTTACAGACCCCTAGCACATGCAAGTCATAAAAATAACAAATTATGATGGTTTCAGTCTACAAGTGCTGAATTGTGCTTTGCCTATAAATCATTTAGCATGTTTACAGCCCCTTTGGCAATTTTTCATTAGGACCACAAGCAAGGTCAAAACAGCAGGAACATCCGATATAAGGAATCATAAACAGAGTAAAATATTGGAGATGCCATAAGTCTGAAAAAAAGGAGCAGAAAATACTGGTCATCAGGTCAGACAGCATTTGTCAAGAAGAATATAAGAATTAAGGAAATTGCATTGAAATACTAATGATAGCAGTGCATAAGTTGACATCGTTCATAAGACAGTCACTTAATTTCTGTGCCAAAATCATAATTTTGTATTTACTTAGTATACCAATCAATGCATCCTTCCTCTTTCTGCCCCACCCCCCACCCCAAAAACAGCTTTGCAGCTATTGTACTTGCAACAGCAATTGACTGAACCTTTCACCCGAAAAACACAGTATACGGTAAGCAAAACGTGCAAGTCAGCAAGTGAGATCAAGCAGAGATATGGGCTGTGTTGTAAATAGGTGTGCAATAGTTTAAGACGCGCATAGCAGAATACACATGATGAGTGCTGAACAGGAATGGATCCACTAGCAAAAAGAATGAAGTTGCTTTCAAGCTAAAGATTGAAATATTTCATCAACTCATCAAATATCTGTGCTGCAGCAAGGGAATTAAGTATTGGTGAAAAACTGGTGCAAGAATGAAAGCAGGAATCCACCCTGAAGAACATGTCAAAGACCAAATGCGCCATGAGGTTAAGGACCAATTACTGGCCTGATCTTGAGTATTAAAATGGGGTCTTGAAAATCACTAGAATCATTAGATGGTCACCAGAAGTACATATATAAGTACTGAAAAGAATCAAATCAAACCTTGAGTCCAGCAAAGATTTCAGAACAAACAGTTAGCTTAAGCTTTATGGAATGAAACTAGAACGTGTTGCAATAATCCCAAGATTGATCAGAGACTACCAAGTGACCTTGATGCTGAAATTACAGCATATAAAACTACCTTTAGCTTATGATACCGTACTTTTCGTTCCCACCATCATATTATCTTATTAGTCAACCTACTAATTCAGTCGTAACATTTTGTATTAGCCTCAAATTTCCCCCTATGGATCGCTGTTTTTTGCTTAGAACATAGCATAGACTATTAGAACTAGAAAATACATCACAGACAGCCCTTCGGCCTTCGATGTTGTGCCGACCACACTAAAAGCTGCCCCTCGCTACTAAACGCATTCCCTTCCCTCATCCTAGAACATAGAACATAGAACAATACAGCACAGAACAGGCCCTTCGGCCTTCGATGTTGTGCCGACCAAAATAAAAAGCAATGCCCCTCCTAACTAAACCATTCCCTTCTCATCCATATACTTATCAACTAACCTCTTAAACGCCACCAAACTTGGCGCATCTACAACAGCTGCAGGCAGGGCATTCCACTCCCTAATCACTCTTTGAGTAAAGAACCTACCTCTGATATCCGTCCTATAACTCATACCCCTTAATTTAAAGTTGTGTCCCCTCGTGCTAGCTTTTTCCATCCTAGGAAAAAGGCTATCACTGTCCACCCTATCCAAACCTCTAATTATCTTATATGTTTCAATAAGATCCCCCCTTAGCCGCCTCCTTTCTAACGAAAACAACCTCAAATCCTTCAACCTCTCTTCATAGGACCTGCCCTCCATACCAGGCAACATCCTGGTAAACCTCCTCTGTACCCTCTCCAATGCCTCCACATCTTTCTTATAATGTGGGGACCAGAACTGCACACAATACTCCAAGTGCGGCCGCACTAGAGTTTTGTACAGTTGCAACATGATGCTGCGGCTCCTAAATTCAATCCCCCTACCAATAAAAGCTAAGACTCCATATGCCTTCTTAACAACTTTATCCACTTGACTGCCTACTTTCAGGGATCTATTGACACATACACCAAGATCCTTCTGTTCCTCAACACTATTAAGAGCCCTACCATTAGCCCTATACTCTACACATTTATTGTTCCTGCCAAAGTGCATTACCTCACACTTTTCCACATTAAACTCCATTTGCCACCTCTCGGCCCAGCTCTGCAACTTGTCCAAGTCACTCTGTAAACTAAACACCCCTCTTCACTATCTACCACACCACCAACTTTAGTATCATCTGCAAATTTACTGATCCATCCCTCAATACCCTCATCCAGATCATTTATAAAAATTACAAACAGCAGGGGCCCCAAAACAGACCCCTGAGGCACACCACTCGTCACCGAACTCCACGATGAATATCTCCCATCAACCACCACCCTGTGTCTTCTATCTGCCAGCCAATTCCTAATCCAATTAGCTAAATCACCCTCTATTCCACACATCTGCATTTTCTGTAGAAGTCTTCCATGGGCCACCTTATCAAACGCCTTACTAAAGTCCATATATACTACATCAACCGCCTTACCCCCATCCACCTCTCTGGTCACTTTCTCAAAAAACTCAATGAGGTTAGTAAGGCATGACCTACCCTTCACGAAACCATGCTGACTATCCCCAATCAATTCATTTCTCTCTAAATAACTATAAATCCTATCCCTAATAATTCTCTCCAATACCTTGCCCACAACAGAAGTAAGACTCACTGGCCTATAATTCCCTGGAAGGTCTCTCTTCCCCTTCTTAAACAATGGGACCACATTCGCTATCCTCCAGTCCTCCGGAACCACACCCGTAACCAACGAGGACCTGAAGATCAGAGCCAGAGGCTCTGCAATCTCCTCTCTTGCCTCCCAGAGAATCCTAGGGTAAATCCCGTCCGGCCCAGGGGACTTATCCAACTTCAAACCCTCGAGAATTTCTAACACATCCTCCCTATCTACTACAATACT